>JAVJAQ010000254.1:0-617438 GCA_032362365.1 Zygogramma bicolorata
TCTACGGTTGCTTTTCGCAGAGCACCGGACAGGGCAGCGGGCAAAACTTTTTTATTCGAAGAGATATCGAAAAATTTCATTTGGATAAAATGATCAGCGTCGAAAAATAGGCCGATTTAGCCCAACTTCATTTTTTGTCTGTCCGTCTGTCTGTCCGGCGTAGCTTTTTTTTGAAACACGATAGCGGTCGAACGGAAAGAGATATCGCTTCGAAACTCGGGTCATCTCTAGATCTTATGAGTGTGCAGACACCTATTGTTTTTGAAAAAAATCGGAAAATCGGAAAGTTGTTTTTTTTGGGATATTCTGACTTTTTTTGGTTTTCGTCATAACTAATAGAGTTTTGATGGCAGAAATTTTTACTTGATATGAAACATCTCTCCCAACCTTCTGCTACAACTTTTATCCGAAGAAAAAAAATTAAAAAAAATTATTTTAGATTTTATGATTTTTTATCGTGTCACCCGTCACTTTTTTTCGAACACTCTGTAGACCGTACCGTTGCTCGTAATCGAAAAACGAAAAAACTGTCGTGTAGGTCTCATGATACTCTACAACTTTTGGTTGAAGAATTTTTTTCTAAACCGATCGGAAAATGGAAAAATCGGGAAATTTCTGAAATTCATGTTTTTCTGTTGGTTTTTCGTCATCAAATGTGTAAATATCTCGGAAACGGATGAGAAAATCAAAAATCACCAAGAGTAAAAAAATGATCATCCCAGTGTATACTATGAAAACACCAAATACATTTTTTTTTAAATCAACAGTACGGGAAATATAGACAAATTTACAATCGGATGATTGAAAATATGATTTTTTTTAAGAAAACAAACGATATATCTCCGAAACAACTCATCAAATCAAAATTTGTCAAAGTAGTTAACTTGCAGATCTCGTCGAATGCTATGAAAAACCTGAATCCATTTTCCTGTAATATTGATAGTTTGGGAAATATTAATGGAAATTCGTAAAATACAATCATATCGAAAACGACTATCAAATACGAAACTCATGACGTACCAACGACGTACAATCAGAAAATGAATTAAATTTCGTCAACAGAAAGCTCATGTTATGTTCAGTGAGCATCGTTGATAGCGATGAAATATTTTAGAGTCGTGTAATGGAGAAACTGAAGATTTTAAACAACCGATGGCACAGAATCGCTGTATTCACACTATTGGTTTCCAATAATAGTTTCGAGACGAATTTCAGAGAAGTTAGGTTGAATATTAATTGATTGGTGGTAAATAGAAATACTCACGGGAACTATTTAAAACAAATGAAAAGTTGAAACAAGTGACTGCATAGAATCACTGTATTTACACAATAGGTATCCGATGATAGTTTTAACATGATTTCCAGAGGGGATGAGAAGAATTTGTATTGACAGGTGATAGAAAAAAAATACTATGAGAAAATATTGAAAACTCTAAACAATTGACGGCATATAATCGATGTATTCAAACCATTGGTATCCAATGATAGTTTAAAAAAAATTTAGTTGATTTCTCTATAGTACGAGAAAAATTGAGACAAAAATTGAAAAGTGACGGCAAACAATCGATGTATTCATACCATTGGTGTCCAATGATAGTTTAAAAAAAAGTTGAGTTGCTTCCTCAATAGCACGAGAAAAATTGACAAAAAAAATTGAAAGTGACGGCATATAATCGATGTATTCAAACCATTGGTATCCAATGATAGAAAAAAAAGTTGAGTTGATTTCTCAATAGTACGAGAAAAATTGAGAAAAAATTGAAAAGTGACGGCATATAATCGATGTATTCAAACCATTGGTATCCAATAATAGTTTTAAAAAAAGTTGAGTTGATTTCTCAAAAGTACGAGAAAAATTGAGGAAAAATTGAAAAGTGACGGCATATAATCGATGTATTCAAACCATTGGTTTCCAATGATAGTTTTAAAAAAAGTTGAGTTGATTTCTCAATAGTACGAGAAAAATTGAGGAAAAATTGAAAAGTGACGGCATATAATCGATGTATTCAAACCATTGGTATCCAATGATAGTTAAAAAAAAGTTGACATGATTTGTCAATGATACGTAGAAAGTCGAAATAAAATTGAAAAGTGACGGCATATAATCGATGTATTCAAACCATTGGTATCCAATGATAGTTTAAAAAAAAGTTGACATGATTTGTCAATGATACGTAGAAAGTTGAAATAAAATTGAAAAGTGACGGCATATAATCGATGTATTTAAAACATAGGTTTTCCGTGATATTTTAGAATGAACTGAAGTACTTCTTAATAGTGCGGGAAATATTGAAAAAATAGAGTGAACCATATAAGAGGAATTCTAGGCTCTAGCCTAGGTCAGTTCGTTTGGGCCTTGTTTACATCGATTAAGTATTAATCGGTGTATTCTACGGTTGCGTTTCGCAGAGTACCGGACAGGGCAGCGGGCAAAACTTTTTTATTTGAAGAGATATCGAAAAATTTCATTTGGAAAAAATGATCAGCGTCGAAAAATAGGCCGATTGAGCCCAACTTGATTTTTTTTCTGTCTGTGTGTGTCTGTCCGGATGTTTTTTTGTAACACGATAGCGGTCGAACGGAACGAGATATCGAGTTGAAACTCGGGTCATTTTTAACCCTCGTTGGGGTGCAGAGACCTATTGATTTTGAAAAAAATCGGAAAATTGGAAAGTGGTTTTTTCGGGATTTTTTCGACAAAATTTTGCCTTTCGGTTGTAACACGTTTCAGATCGCAGTTTTGACTGGAAAAATTTTTAATTGCCATCAAAGGAGTCCTTATTCTTTCCTACAAAGACCTATTGTTGGGGAAAAATTAAAAAAAATTACTTTAGATTCTACGGGTGTTTATTGTGTAACATGTCGGTTTTTTTCGGACACTCTGTAGACCATACCGTTGCTCGTAATCGAAAAACGAGAAAACAGTCGCATACGCCTCGTGATACTCTACACTTTTCATTTGAAACATTTTTTTCTAAACCGATCGGAAAATGGAAAAATCGGGAAATTTCTGAAATTAATTTTTTTCTGGAGTTTTTTTTGTAAATATCTCGGAAACGGATGAGAAAATCAAAAATCACCAAGAGTAAAAAAATGATCATCTTGGTATATACTATGGAAACCCCAAATATTTTTTTTCTAAAATCAACAGTACGGGAAATATGATTTTTTTTTAGAAAATCAACTACATCTCCGAAACCACTCACTTTATCAAAATTTGTCATGGGAGTGAAATTGTAGATCTCGTCGAATACTATGAAAACCCCAAATATATTTTTCCTAAAATCAATAGTTTAGAAAATATCGACGAAAACTGTAAAATTCAATCCACTCGAATTTTTTCAAAGTATAAAAATATAAAAAATCATATATATCTCCGAAACCACTAATCAAATCAAAATTTGTCAAGAGAGTTGAATTGTAGATCTTGTCGAATGCTATCAAAATCTTCGTTACACTTTTTTTCTAAAATCAACATTACGGAAAATATGATTTTTTTTAAGAAAACAAACTATATATCTCCGAAACCGCTCACTTTATCAAAATTTGTCATGGGAGTGAAATTGTAGATCTCGTCGAATGCTATAAAAAACTTCGAGTCATTTTTCCTCTAAAATCAATAGTTTACGAAATATCGACGAAAAGCTGTAAAATTCAATCGATTCAAAAACGACAAGTATGAAAAATCATAGGATGACGTAACCGTCTAGTCTCCCGTCCGTCACAACCACGAAATTTCAGCAGAGAAAACTACTCCAACGTCATAAAATCAGAAAATGAATTAAATTTCGTCAACAGAAAATGCATGTAATGTTCAGTGGGCATCGTTGATAGCGATGAAATATGCAAAAGTTGTGTTATGTAGGAATTAGGGATTTAGAACAACTAATGACATAGAATCGCTGCATTCACACCATTGATATCCAATGATGGTTTTGAGACGATTTCGGAGAAGATGAGTTGAATTTGTATTGATAGGTGACAGATAAATAATACTCAGGAAAACTATAAGAAAAATAAAAAATTCCATACAATTGACGGCCTATAATCGATGTATTCGAACCATTGGTATCTAATGATAGTTTAAAAAAAATTGAGTTGATTTCTCTATAGTACGAGAAGAATTGAGACAGAAATTGAAAAGTGACGGCATATAATCGATGTATTCAAACCATTGGTATCCAATGATAGTTTCAAAAAAAGTTGAGTTGATTTCTCTATAGTACGAGAAAAATTGAGACAAAAATTGAAAAGTGACGGCAAACAATCGATGTATTCATACCATTGGTGTCCAATGATAGTTTAAAAAAAAAGTTGAGTTGATTTCTCAATAGTACGAGAAAAATTGACAAAAAAATTCAAAACTGACGGCATATAATCGATGTATTCAAACCATTGGTATCCAATGATAGTTTGAAGAAAAGTTGAGTTGAATTCTCAATAGTACGAGAAAAATTGAGAAATAATTGAAAAGTGACGGCATATAATCGATGTATTCAAACCATTGGTATCCAATGATAGTTTAAAAAAAAAGTTGAGTTGATTTCCCTTTAGTACCAGAAAAATTTAGACAAAAATTGAAAAGTGACGGCATATAATCGATGTATTCAAACCATTGGTATCCAATGATAGAAAAAAAAAGCTGAGTTTATTTTTCAATAGTACGAGAAAAATTCAGAAAACCTTGAAAAGTGACGGCATATAATCGATGTATTCAAACCATTGGTATCCAATGATAGGTTAAAAAAGTTGAGTTGATTTTTCAATAGTACGAGAAAAATTGAGAAAAAAATTGAAAAGTGACGGCATATAATCGATGTATTCAAACCATTGGTATCCAATGATAGTTCAAAATAAAGTTGTTTTTTTCTCAATAGTACGAGAAGAGTTGTGAAAATTTTGAAACGTGACGGCAAATAATCGATGTATATAAAATATTAGTTTCCAGTGATATTTTGGAATGAAAACGCGGACTGGAGTACTTCCTAATAGTGCGGGAAATATCGAGAAAAAATAAAAAAAATTGAGTGATCCATATAAGACGAATTCTAGGCGTAGGTCAGTCGTTCGTGCCTTGTTACATCGATTAAGTATTAATCGGTGTATTCTATTTATAATCAGAGCATTCTGATGCTAGTTCCCGATAATTCACGTTGAGGTTCAGTATACAGCGGGTGCTGCGAATCTAATACAGGTAATAGAGGATTTTGTTTTGCAAAATTAGGCAGGAGTTATTTTATTGCATGGATAGTTGCAGTCTGACGTACTCAACCTAAAAACACAAAATACTTACAAAAATGGCGAACGGAAGTGCCGCCATTTTGTGAAAAACCGTTTGGGCCTGTATCTCCGTAACCGTGCCCTTTAGACCCACAATTATCAGGACCTTTTTTATAGATAAACAAATTTCCTATCTTTTTTATTAAATTTTTTTTTTGAAGCACTCACCGTTCACGACTTATATTATCATTACTTTTTGTTTATTCACTTTTTTACCGATATCTCTTTAAATAATTGTTCAAACAATAAATTGTTTATAATAAAACTTTCAAATCGATTGATAGAGAAAAAAGTTTTGAATAAAAGTTGTAGAAAATCAATCTATTTAAAAGTTTTATCACAAACAATTCATTGTTTAAACAATTATTTAAAGAGATATCGGTAAAAAAGAATGAACAAAAAGTAATAATAATATGAGTCGTGAACGGTAAGTGCTACGAAAAAAATTATGGAATAAAAAAGATAGGAAATTCAATTATCTATAAAAAAGGTCTCTATAATTGTGGACCTAAAGTGCACGGTTACGGAGATACAGGCCCAAACGGATTTTCACAAAATGGCGGCACTTCCGTTCGCCATTTTTGTAAGTATTTTGTGTTCATAGGTTAAGTACGTCAGACTGCAACTATCTATGAAATAAAATAACTCCTGTCTAATTATGCATTATGAACACGAGTAGCTGGCTCCCTATTACCTGTACTAATCATTCCGTTTGAAAAAACCGATGACCTCATTCTGATTGATGATTTGGGTTGAGGAAGACTTAATGAATAATATTTTGGAGGTTGTCGGACGGAATAATGGTGCAGTTTTTTTTTTCGGCCCTTTAATAGGAGTTTTTGATTCCACTGCTGTAGCTGTGAAAAAAAATGTATAAAATGCAAAAACCATTGACCGCTATTTCTCGACTGGAATGTTTTTGCAAGATCCTTTTAAACCTGGAACTGAAAGTTGCCAGAAAAGCCGTTGTCAGTTTTATCATAAATCTTCTTCCCAGCGACACATACCTTCTCTCGAGTTTTGGAGAGGGCCGCGCTTTTCTCAATAGTTTTTGTGACTTCAGTTATAGCTGAACTTCATCCATTATTATAACAAGTACATTTTCCAATATTTAAAATAGCAGTGCTTCGAATTTTGTGACGACTTTTTTTAAAGTGAATAAATATCGCTACAATTATTCAATAAAAAAATGGCGAACGAAAAATCATGGTGAACTGGTGAATGAATCAAAAAAAACTATTCAAATGCAGCAAGTCGACGCAAAGACGAAATTCCAGACAAATATGAGAAGTTGTTTGATCCGAATGCTAATGGAGAACACTTCTCGTGGTATAAAAGTTGCATGGCCAGCTATATCAGCGAAGAAAAAATCCATCGTCGTCACTGCATAGAGCGCTGGAAGGAAGAGCTTCATCATCAACACAGGGCGTAGCTGGCCGTCAACTGACCCGCAAATCAAAAAGAAGCAGCAGCAATTCGTCGAGTGACTCATGCTGTTCCATTTGTGGTAATACGACGAAAAACAAAATACAAAAAGTCATCTTTCAACTGAAATTTAAGCAGCTTTGCTGTTTTTCAATACTTCGTGTCGAAAATACTGAATTTTCACAAAAATTTGTTATACGAAACACCGTCAGATTTGTTTGCAGAAACTTCAAATATCATTCATCGTGTTACAGAAATTACGTTTCATTACCAAAATCTAGTAATGAAAGAGTTCGACCAACAACAAACACCACAAAAACAGTTACTGGCTGCTTTTGACAAATTAATGGGGGATATTAAAGACGGTGTTTCGACGACCGCTTTTGAATTGACACACTTGGCTAAACGCATGACTGTACTCGCTGAAGTAGAGGATGTAGTTCTAATCTTGATCTCAAAGTGATGCTGCTCGATAAATTTGGTGACAAGGTTTTATTCTCATATCTTACTGAGAGGAAGAAATCTTCTTTGGTTTTCATGGCAGGTAGTTCATTGAACGAATAGCTGAACGTGTACGTCGGCTAGACTGTAACAAAATCTTCATGTGTGCTGGAGAATTACGGAAGGAACTATCCACTACTAAACTTATACCAAAGGAAGTTATGTGATGAAACTCTTATAGAAGATGCCGCAAAGAAATGCACATGTACGCCGAAATGCAAGACTTTCATACAAGCCTCATTTAGCAGTCAAAATCTAAAATTGTCAGACAATACACTCCATGAAGCATTAGCGGTGTTTAGTGATATATATCAGTGTAACGAACAGAAAGACACCGCAACATACAGCTCTAGCCGATTTTATTCACCACCTACCCAACTAAATCGAAACATATTCTACACTGTTGAACAATCTTAGACACTGTGACAATGACTCCAAATAAAACATTAAGAGGCGAAGATTCTATGCACGTTACAATCATGATAGTTAATCAACAATAGAGTGATGAAAAGAATACTTCACAGACATGGCCTAGCTCTTCAGGTTGACTAGTCATTTGATAGCTGAAGCTGAGCAGCGCCGAGCGCGGTTAGTACTTGAATGGGTGACCTCATGCAGGGAAAGACCGCGTCGAAAGCTCATGAAACTGCAGCAAAGTATTATATCATAGCTCGCAGGCAATATATCAATGAACACAAGATATATTGAGGATATGCTGTCCTTCGGAGACGTAAAGCCGGCGGTCCCGAGTCCATGGCTGTTGGACTCGTGAAGGATCCCTTCCTCTGGTTGGAATACCAGAGTGTTCGGCAAAATTTCTGGTTGGGGGAAATGTGGTCACCGGCGTCGATGATTGGCCTTGGTAGGAAAAATTGGCCGACGTTGAATAAATCTTTAAAATAAAGAACACCTGACACACTGCTAAACCGAAATCAACTGAAACGGTCTACAAATATTTATATCAAGTCCTTCAACCAAAATCCGAGCTGGCTGCAAAGGTTTTTTTTTCTTGTTTGAAAAATAAACTGCAGCTCGTTCGATTCCTCTTCATATCCACCGCTAATGAAAAGTTCTGTTTCAGCATTGATTTTTGAAAAGTTGGAGAGTACTTGCAATTATCGGTGGATATGAAGACTCCAAAAAATCTTCAAGCTCCAAGGTAATCGGTCTTCTGAATTGCTAGACTTGAAGTCCAGTCACCTAGAAGCAGATTGAAGGATTTCCAGCCACACTTTTGTTGCTGTTCGTGGAGGAATTGAACAAGTTATTATGAATTGTGCAGATTCCGATGTTTTGGTACTCAACATCCACTTTTGGCATAAACTATCGAATAGTAGTTGTTGAGGGATTTGGTTTGAAGGATCGGAGAAAAAAACTCTTTCAAGCTAGGATTCAATTCAAATGTATCTGAAATTATTAGAACTTTTGATGTTTTGTATTTACATTGCTTGAGGGCTGCAATACATAGGCCTCCGAACTTACTCCAATTCGGTTATGAACGACGAGATGGAAAGTTGTACCCGGTGCAAATGGCAAAACCGCCTATGCCAAATTCTTTGATCAGGCTTTGCGAATATAATGCTGAATGCCTGACAATGTTTTGCACCTGTAGAAAAAGCGAAATCAATTGTATTTCCCTTTGCAAATGCATCGGCAATAATTGTCAAAACTTGAATGAATTTTTCACTACTTATTAATAGGTAAACCACTTTTTATTGAATTTGTATTGAATTAGATCATGCCGTTTTATCCATACCCTACCTAAACCAAGTGTTAATAGTCAATAACAATTTTTTTTCGCAGCTACAGCGATGGAATCGGAAACTATTATAGGGCACTTGTAGAAAAAGCGAAATCAATCGTAGCTCCCTTTGCAAATGCATCGGCAATAATTATCAAAACTTGATTGAATTTTCCACTACTTATTGATAGGTAAACCACTTTTTTTATTGAATTTGTATTGAATTAGATCATGTCGTTTTTTCCATACCTTACCTAAACCAGGTGTTAATAGTCGATAACAATTTTTTTTTCGCAGCTACAGCGATGGAATCGGAAACTTTTATAGTGCCGAAAAAAAACCTGCACCATATTTCCGTCCGGCAACCTCTATGATATCATTTATCAAGTCTTTCTCAACTCAAATCATCAATCAGAATGTGGTCATCGGTTTTTGCATACGGACTGTTTCGCAGCGCTTGCACTAGTAGGGAACATTAAAATTTTATGAAATTATTAGACGCAATGATTTCGAATTTTATTGAAACAAACCTTTTTTTGCTGAAATCGTGATTTGAACCACCAAGTAGACATACAAGAGGATGTTTCAAAAGCGTCCATACAAAAATATTTCAAAGAGATCATACCCAACCGAAATAACCATATGATTATTATTCAACGATGATGCTTCGGAAGTTATTGCTTTTTGTGATACATTTCACCTGAAATAATTATAAAGAGACGTTACTCTCTTCAGGGCCACACGTACAACAAATATCAAACAGATGAGGATTAATATTTTTATAACAATACCATGAATGAGACAAATTTGCTCGAAAATGCAAAGATATCAAGAATTGTTTGATAATCAAAAATCGGATAATGAATGAGGTTATTTCGATTGGGAATCACCTGCTCTAACACCTCCCTTTGTTTGAACGTCTGCTTCTGGAACAACCTCTGAAAAACACACAGAAATACTGAGAGAAAGTTTTTAAACATAAACAGCTGAGTGACAATCAAGTATTAAGTATGTTAGCCATAGTCATTAATATTTTATTATAATATAAGCCATTATAACATATCTTTGAATATTCCATATATACCTATCATTTCATAATGCTGAGAATCACATATAGTTTGATCTCCTACATTGCAAATCACAACCATACTATCATTGACAGCATAAGGCGGTAGTTGAACAAGAAAACTAATAAAGAATACTGTTGAAGTCATCGAAGTCATTACACACCAACGTGTTACTCTTTTCTTTTAATCAAGTTGATTTATCGGGATGTCATTTCATTAAAAGCATAATTTTATCGGTAATGGGATCTCTCTTTTCTCGGTATTTGTGAAATGGCTGGTTTTCTACACGGAAGAAACTCCTAATTCTATTGAATCTTGCTCTACCCTCGTTATAGATGATCAATTCGCATTCATCATTCAACTCACGCATATTCTGATAATATTCACGGATTTGAATAATATTGCTTACGTCATATATTCAATTGTCGTCAATTTATCAACAATACTTTTTCATTTTTTCATCATTCTCAACATCTCATTATCCAATTGATCCAAGCTTAGTGAGTGAGAGCTGTGGCAACGAGTCTGAATCTCATAGGCACTCTCTGAATAATTTTGAAATTATCTGTTTACAGCATGCTACAATCTGAAAAAATATAAAACCAATTTCTGATTTCTGAATTATCATTATTTGAATTCGTGAAAATGAACTCCGAAAAAAATTTATTCGAATCACGTACTTATCATTCTGTAAAATAACAGAATAAAACTGTCAGTTTTTAGCACACATCTGTTACGGATGCCAGAAAGTGACCCGTTATTTTAGAAATTTTGCCATTCATAATTAAAGCATTCTGATACTAGTCGGCAGTTTAAGCAATTTTCTCACGGCTTCGATACACATGTCGTATGAAAAGGGGAGCGCGGGAGTTCATTGCATAAAACTATCTGAATTGACATTGAGAGGAACCCCTTTCGACAAAACAGGAAGTAGTCGTTATGGAATGCAGGCACCCCATTCACTCCCATAAGTTCATATTTGTTATCTGGAACGCTTATTTTCGTTAGAAATTGGGAATGTGTCAAAATACGAACTAGTTAGTGAAACTAATAGCGCCTACAGATATAAATATATCTGAGTTTTCTTTCCAATGAAAATTGAAGAGATTCGAATTCTTATTTCATCTGTTTTTTAGGATATTACTGTCTCGATACATAACAGCAAGAAATGTAAGTAAATTGGGTGTAATTGAATGTTTTTTTTTTTCAGATATCTTTTATGAATTGTGATGTTACCTGAAAATATAGAATTTGATATCTCTTGAAGTTCAAATGATATTTCAGTTCATACTTTTCAATATTGCTAGGAAAAATTGAGTCGTGTATCTCAATAACAATTTTACTCTCACCTCTAAATATTCATTTACATTTCGAAAAATGAATAGGTTCCAGCCAATTGAACAATTAATCAATATTTCATCACGACACATAGAATATGGATTCAAGCAATCACGGAGAACAAAAGCAGGGACATTCTTGCTGAATCGTCACAATGGTGATCTATGAACTCAGTTTTCAGAATTGAAGAATGTACTGAAAAATTATTGATTTTATCGATAGACGGAAAAGAACTAAATATTCACGTAGAGACATTTGATGATATGAATTATCAAGAAAAGCTGGTATTTATTATTATTTATTGAAAAATAAACATCCTACCACCTTCGTAGTCTGTATAAAAACAAGGAATACTAATACAATTTGAATAGAAATTCAGTAAAAGTAAAATATAAAAGATGTAAAGAAGTCAAATATAAACTTAAAAACTATATAAATATTAATTGTTATTATTATATGATAAGCGAATTTTAGTTATTTCGGATAATAAATATGGCACCTTAAGATTTTTATAGAGTCTTTCAAGGATTCCAGTGCAATAAATTTGAGTACATTCATTAAAATTTTAAATTTTTTTGCAAATTCAACCAAGAATTTCGAAATTGTTCCTCTCGCACCTACAAACAAACCAAAAATTTCAATATCTCCCGTAATTTTGAATTTTTCTTTCATTACAGCTCATAACTTATCTCCTGCTTCATTAATTATACTAATAGTGTAGTTGGAAGAGCTTCTTCAGGATCATGACACAAATATCCTGGGTAAAGTCCGCTGGAACCATCTTTCGAATATCATTCTTCACGATTATCTCATTGAGAATAGTTTTTTGTTTGCCGCGTCCCAAGAGAGAGAGATTATCGCCTAGGCCGCTCCAGCCGTGACAGGGTAATCTCGGGGTAGCGAGAACATTTCGCGACCCTAGTATTCACAATATTTTTCGTGCAGCGATTCAAACTAATTTGACATTTCAAAATTCATTCATATTGTCATTTTTCAGATATGTCGAATGCTGTACCTAATACCCCGGGAGACAGCTGCCATTTTGAGTGAATTATTTCAAGAAATCTGAAATTTTTGGCTAGTGTTCATTTCGTTTTGCTAATAAACGAAGTGAACGTCAGCTTCCATGGTAGCGGTGGGTGTAGCCGCGGCAGCCACCCACACACGTATGATTATAATAAAAAAAACAAATATCAAGAAAGCTGAGACTTTGTTTGTAGGTTCATGACGGTCTAAAAAAACGGAAAAAAGTAGTCAGCTGATTTTATGGTGGGGGGTTGTACGTCAGCTTCTCGCCGAAACATGCGAAAAATATGCGACGAGTAAAATAATACTAAGAAAGCTGTAATTTGGGGAAGTGATGGTCGACTTGAACAGTTTCACGAAAAAAATAGTTCGCTGAGTTTTTCGCGGTGGAAAATTGGTCAGCTGACGACTGAAAGATACAGCGCACCGCTATGCGTGCGGGCGCGTGGCATCCTTCACTGTATCAGCTGAGCACTTTTCCAGTGCGAAAAGCTCAGCGGACAATGTTTTTCGTGTAACTCTTACATATAACGATTAGTTTACGAAGTTATAGCTTTCTTGATTTCCGATTACTATTGATTTTCATTAATAAAACAGTGCGTATATGCGCGAGGGAGCGTTGCGTCTAATATCACGGAATCAGCTGCTTCTCTCTCACGAGTTATAACTTTGAATATGTATACATGACAATATAAGTAGGAAATACGTACACATCAAAATATAAATAATAAACATTTGCACATGCATATGCCACAAGTAAATATTTATGAATACAGAGATGTATAGCTAGCCCAGCTGACTTAGAGAACCGTCGCTATCTGTAAACGGTTTATAGTTTGAGAGGTTCCCTTTTTCTTCCCCCACAACGTCCCTGGGTCTGGGTCCAGAGGCGACTACTTGCAGATGAGCAGCGTGTCCACCGAAATTGCTACTGACGCAATTATTTTTACTTATATTATATATGACCATCGGATGCCGATGGTCGATATGGATTTTAGCGACCACAAAAGCGAGCAAGAGTTTGAGGATGACGTCGATGATGACGAGGAAGACTGATGATGACATGTCTCACCTTATACATATCAGAAAATATATCCAATAAATAGTTAATTATTTTTGTCAATGAACACGTTAAATATAATTACATATTTGGATATATTCGAAAGCATAATTTAGTGTGAGAGAGAAGCAGCTGATTCCGAGATATTAGTCGCAACGCTCCCGCGCGCATATACGCACTGGTTTATTAATAAAAATCAATAGTAATCGGAAATCAAGAAAGCTATAACTTCGTAAACTTATAGTTATATGTAAGAGTTACACGAAAAAAAATTGTCCGCTGAGCTTTTCGCAATGGAAAAGTGCTCAGCTGATACAGTGAAGGATGCCTCGCGCCCGCACGCATAGCGGTGCGCTGTATCTTTCAGTCGTCAGCTGACCACTTTTCCACCGCGAAAAACTCAGCGAACTATTTTTTTCGTGAAACTGTTCAAGTCGACCATCACTTCCCCAAATTACAGCTTTCTTAGTATTATTTTACTCGTCGCATATTTTTCGCATGTTTCGGCGAGAAGCTGACGTACAACCCCCCACCATGAAATCAGCTGACTACTTTTTTCCGTTTTTTTAGACCGTCATGAACCTACAAACAAAGTCTCAGCTTTCTTGATATTTGTTTTTTTTTATTATAATTAAACGTGTGTGGGTGGCTGCCGCGGCTACACCCACCCCAAATGCGCAAGCTGAGGGTCACTTCGTTTACTAGCAATACTGAATGAACCATACTGCAAAATATAAGCTTTCTTGATTTTGGTCATAAAAAATGGCAGCTGGCTCCCGGGCTATAATGAGGTTCAGTTTGCCGGCAGTATATAACTATGGGCACGACTGTAAAAAAATCGCCGACATCCTCGGTAGCGGCCGCAAAATATCATTTGGCGGCTTCTGTTGCGGCTGCAAAATACTTCATTGACTTTATTTGTGAAAAGGAATGAAAACACCATTATTAAAATTCTATGAAATATCTTCGACCATTCTTGCCGAAAAAATCAACTGGACGAGTTGATTTTTATTAGCTTTTTCGAGGGCTACAATATAAAATGGAAATCAAAAAGTATATTGTAGCCCTCGAAAAAGCTAATGAAAATTAGTGCAAGCTCGGGTAGCTGGAAAAGAGTAAACTCTTTCTTTAGACCGAAGCCCTGATATAGAAAAAAAACCTCAGTGTACAAATAGACGGTCGAGAATACTTTTTATCTATATATATATATTATGATATTTATGTGTGTGAAATTTATATGAATTTTAGTGAAATCTAATAATGTTGTTGAATTCTCCTATTATACCTTTTTACCTTTTTCTTTTCTTGGCTAGCTCAGATGTTGTCGTTCGTTCGAGACACAAGATTGTCTTGAATCTCAGGAGGATTGCAGCTTCTGGGCGTCTTGATGTCAATTTATTTGTGAAATAAAATGTGATGTTGCAAATGAAAATAAATAAAAATGTTTTTTGTTCTGAAAATGTTTTTTTTATTTTAATTAATTTTGTCCAAACTTTTCAATAACGAAATAAAATGAAGTAAGAAATTTCTTGAAAACTTGAAAATTGGTATCCAACTCTTATGCTACCCTAACTCTAAGAGATAGCTTTCTCATTGCTATTCTCAATTACTTGCTTATCTCTGTTCAAAATTCTTAATATTTACAAACTTGTGATGTGAAAGTTCTTATGCAAAATTTATTCTTATGAGTCTGTGAACTTGGTTTAGTTGATGTTGTTGAATTCCAGCCTAATAATTGTGTTTGAAACGTCACAACCACGGAATTTCAGAGTATGAGGTTATGTACTATTGAATTTCACTGTGATGAAAAGTTCTTCGCAATTTATTTATGAAGAAACTCATTTTGGATTGTTTTATATTCCAAAATACCTTGATAAACTGTTGTTGGTTGGATTGTGCCTGGTTTTAGCACAGCTCTCAGCTCAGCTCCGGTGTTTTTTCAGGATTTCTTACAAGGTACGTCCAATATCTGCACTTTGATTTCTTCCTCTCGTACTGGGATCGATTTCTAACTTTAATAATACCTTTTTGGTCACTTTCAATGTAAATTTTCTACTTTTTATTTATAATATTTAAACTTTTGGCAAAATTTGGAGTACTTCTTTCTCCTTCAGCTTGGCTTGTCAACAACCCCTTGGTAACGGTGATACTCAAATTTTTCTTTTGAAACACAAGTCTTCTCTTTCACAATTTCAGTCTTTCAAACGATGATTCTTAATTCTACACCTTCCTAATTAACTTATTTTCTACACACAATTATAATATATACAATATTATATCTATTTACATTTTTCAATGTTCATGCTTCCAAATTCTAATATTTTTCTCAATTCAAAAGTTTCTCCCTTCTTTGTTCATTTTTTCTGTCAATGTCATTTTTCAGTTTCAAAGCAAATGTTATACACTGTGATTTATTTTATTCACTTTTAATTTCATGAAATTTCAGCTTTTTCTGTATAATTTGACTATTTTTGTAAATGTTACTGTTTACTGACTCTACTTTATTGTTTTATTATAAGTTCCTCAAGATATTTGGTGTTCTACAAACTTGACTGGATCTGAATTTTGATGAATTTTGGTAGTTGTTCTGCGTAGTACGTACGTAGGAGCTTTCAAGTTTTACTTTCTATGTCTATTCTTATATGAACTTGACTTCCACTCTTTTATATTTAGATACTTTTTATAACCTCCATTTTACCATGTTTTATATGTATTTTTAGAGATATATTTTTGTTATCTTTTGGTATATATATATCGCATTTTTTTAAGTGAGTATTTACTACCCAAGCTTTGTCAACAAGATTATGTCTTATGATAATAAAGCATATTATATATTATTATTATTATTATATTAGAGAAGTGTCGTAATATGTTTACCTCGGAATCCAGACAGATCAATAAAAGCTGTTGGACTGCATTGTTCAAAGCTCAAATAGAAAAAAGCAAAACTGGCCAATAAGGAATGTACCTAATTCGCGATGGAAAGCACGACTGATTTTTATCCGAATTGCCAAATACACTCTCTATGACTTGGTCGAAAAAATTCAATCAATTGATACTTTCAATCCGTAGAACATACTATAACGATTAGTGAGTAAGAGCGGCTTTCTACAGATATCGCAGAAAAACGTCAACATTTTCCATAACTTCTCTATTTCGAACGAATTCATCTCGAGATCGAGATCGCGTTTTCACACTCTCCATCCCTGGCCAGTATAATTTATAGTTCTCCTGGAGCGGGCCAGATGTTATTTGAGTTCACAGAAAATTCATAAAACAGTAACTCGAAGGAGGTGTAGGTGGTTTGCAACGGATCTTGCTCTTCCATGCGCGATATTATGTAGGTAAACAACGTGCAGATATTCAATAAATAACACATAACCGATGAGTACACCCACATAGTCTTGATATATGTTTAATGGTCTACAGAACGTTTCCTTATGAATTAATTTATGTTTCATGGAATTGACCCTGTTTTTGTTTCAATCTTCGAGAACGAAATATCAACAAAAATCAAATCCATTATTGACTATTTCAACGCGGAGATTTTTTTTTTAATTTCACATCGACTCATGTTAGAGACTAACATGATATATAATCATTCCATATATAATTCGAGTTATTACTCAATCATAAAGACCTACTTTTTCTTGCTAGATTTGTATACCAAGTACTCGAAAATTGAAACAAACAATAACCAACGAATTTTGCCCCAAGCCGAATCGGATTCTAAAACTTCAGACCAACAGGATTAGGAAGCAATATCCAAGATTTAGTGTGGATCTATGCTTCCACAATTAACAATTGATTGGTGTGATATATTTCTTGCACCAAACAATCCAATTTGCTGTTATTGTTGATTACTACTCGATAATTGAATATTGAAAATGAAGTACCAGACAATGGGTTCTTTATATTGAATCCTTTATTATTTTCATCCAATTTACCCAGAAGAAGTTTCAGAAAAGGGTCGGTAAGTCGAATTTGACAAGAGTGTACATAGTTCGTGTACATAGTTCCATATTCAATTGTTATTACCTCAAATTAGTGATAACAATTATCGAATGATTACAAGAATGAAAGACTGAGTCGTGGGATATTCCAGCGATTGAATGATCATTGCAGGTAACTGATTGGGTCTTAACCATAATTTATGACATTTTTAGCCTCTGAACACGAATCCAAACTCCAAACGCGTTGCACTCTCTTCAGTTGGAAGCCGTTTGGAGATCAGACAAAGGGTTATTCCTCTTTCTTTTTTGTATCATTGAGCGAGTGTACAACAATTGTTTATCAACAACATCACCCTTCAACCTCGTTTCACGTTCCCCGATATTTTTCATGGCTAGCATTTCTATAGAAATTGACTCTATTGGAAAATTTGGTGGCAACGCCGGTTATAGGAGACAAAGTTTTCGTCACGGAATTTCTAGTCGAAAATATAGATACTTGCTGGAAAAGTAACGAAGGAGAAATGACTTGTGAAAGTAATCTGACGACTAATGAAATGTGCGCTTCATTAGTTTCATCGAAAGAAAAAGAACGTGGAATAAATCTTTTTCTGATCTTTGATAGTCTAAGAAGCCACGACACCAAACTTATAGATAGGGCTCCCAAAAGTCATACATATAATTCTAGCCCGGGAGCCAGCTCCCATTTTTAATGACCAAAATCAAGAAAGCTAATATTTTGCAGCATGGTTCATTCAGTATTGCTAGTAAACGAAGTGACCCTCAGCTTGCGCATTTGCGGTGGGCGGTGGGCAGCCACCCACACACGTATAATTATAATAAAAAAAAACAAATATCAAGAAAGCTGAGACTTTGTTTGTAGGTAAAATAAAATACTAAGCTGTAATTTTGGGAAGTGATAGTCGACTTGAACAGTTTCACGGAAAAAATAGTTCGCTAAGTTTTTCGCGGTGGAAAAGTGGTCAGCTGACGACTGAAAGATACAGCGCACCGCTATGTGTGCGGGTGCGTGGCATCCTTCACTGTATCAGCTGAGCACTTTTCCAGTGCGAAAAGCTCAGCGGACAATTTTTTTCGTTTAACTCTTACATATAACTATTAGTTTACGAAGTTATCGCTTTATTGATTTCCGATTACTATTGATTTTTATTAATAAAACAGTGCGTATATGCGCGCGGGAGCGTTGCGACTAATATCTCGGAATCAGCTGCTTCTCTCTCACACCAAATCATGCTATTGAATATATTTAAATATGTGATTATATTTAACGTGTTCATTGACCAAAATAATTGACAATTTATTGGATTTATTTTCTGATATGTATGAGGTAAGACATGTCATCATCAGTCTTCCTCGTCATCGACGTCATCCTCAAACTCTTGCTCGCTTTCGTGGTCGCTAAAATCCATATCGACCATCGGCATCCGATCGTCATCTAAAATATAAGTAAAAATAATTGTGTCAGTAGCAATTTCGGAAGACACGCTGCTCATCTGCAGGTCTCTGGACCCAGACCCAGGGACGTTGTGGGGGAAAAAAAGGGAACCTCTCAAACTATAAACCGTTTACCGATAGCGACGGTTCTCTAAGTCAGCTGGGCTAGCTATACATCTCTGTATTCATAAATATTTACTTGTGGCATATGCATGTGCAAATGTTTATTATTTATATTTTGATGTACACGTATTTCCTACTCATATTGTCATGTATACATATTTAAAGGTATAACTCGTGAAAGAGAAGCAGCTGATTCCGTGATATTAGTCGCAACGCTCCCGCGCGCATATACGCACTGTTTTATTAATAAAAATCAATAGTAATCGGAAATCAATAAAGCCATAACTTCGTAAACTAATAGTTATATGTAAGAGTTACACGAAAAAAATTGTCCGCTGAGCTTTTCGCACTGGAAAAGTGCTCAGCTGATACAGTGAAGGATGCCACGCGCCCGCACGCATGGCGGTGCGCTGTATCTTTCAGTCGTCAGCTGACCACTTTTTCACCGCGAAAAACTTATCGAACTTTTTTTTTCGTGAAACTGTTCAAGTCGACCATCACTTCCCCAAATTACAGCTTTCCTAGTATTATTTTACTCGTCGCATATTTTTCGGATGTTTCGGCGAGAAGCTGACGTACAACCCCCCACCATAAAATCAGCTGACTACTTTTTTCTGTTTTTTTTGACCGTCATAAACCTACAAACAAAGTCTCAGCTTTCTTGATATTCGTTTTTTTTTATTATAATCATACGTGTGTGGGTGGCTATCGCGGCTACACCAACCGCTACCATGGAAGCTGACTTTCACTTCGTTTATTAGCAATACGAAATGAACACTAGCCAAAAATTTCAGATTCCTTGAAATTATTCACTCAAAATAGCAGCTGGCTCCCGGGGTATTCGTCATTTCATTCATAGAACGCAAAATGACACTGCTGCCATGTCTAGGACCGGTCAATGCTATAAAAAAAAACATTTTTTTTTCAGGTTTCTGTTATGATGGATCTCTCGTATTGTGATTGTTTTCCAAAACAGGGAAGGGGTATTATTACATGAAAAAGTAGTGCTACCTTTTCCAAACAGTGGACAACATGGCGGCAGCAGCGTTTGAAAGTCGCCCTCCGCGCAACCGATTTTGCGTTTCAATTCTGTTTTATCAGCAATAGGCCGGTTCTTTTCGATTCGTATTATAGAAATACGTCAGCCAATACCACGTCCAATGGATTTTACGTGTCGTTAATTGAGTGTAAAACAACAGTTAAGGTTTCTGAGAAATCGAAAAACATTGCTTAAAATGAGCGATTTTATCTGTTCAATAGAAATGTAGGAACTGAGAAAGACGATTTGAAAAGTTTCCTCAACTTTAGCGTGAATTTCTTGAAGAAGTTGAAAGCCATAATGATTTTAAATAATGTAGTTGACAATGTCGCTTGCTGAGTGGTATTAGTTTGAACTTTCATTGTCTGTTTTATCAACTCTATTGAAACCATTTGCAAAAAAATTATCAGATGGAAAAATCTTTCAATTGATCAATTGAGTTACGATACGGCATTAAAATACACGGTGAAGCAATCGTGTTCATAACTGTTCGACTTTGAAAATAAATGAACAGAAGTTAGTCGAAAAGCAGAAAAAAAGGAGTCAAATGATTAGTCCAAAAGAATTCAATCAAATAAAGCACTCAAACTCCGAATAATTTGGTTCAAAATGTAGATGATGAAATAGTTACATCGAACAAATTTAAGAGAAGAATAGGAATGAATATAAAAAAAAATGTTGAAACCAATTTTCGAGTTGAGTGTACCCACAACGATTCGATCGCTGGTATCCGCAATCGACTTTGGTTGATAACATTTATCATAAAAAATGTTATCATTGACCAGATAAACACACAATTCACATAAGACAGGGCAATTTTTTTTTGAAAATCAATAAAGTAGGTACCTACATATATAAATGAAACGTCACATATTGCAATACAAAGGAAATCCATATAGGCTCTCAGAGAGCCTATTCATGGCAGTTTACATTGCTCAGTAATTGATTATACACATACTGAAAAATATACAGGGACTTGTAATATGATAATATAAGAGAGAAAGGAAGATAAAAAATATTTTCCTTTACATAACCAAAGTGTTTTTAAAGATAATGAACATCGGCACATATGAAAACATTTATACATATACATTACAAGCGAACGACGACGGCAATAGGGTTTTCATATATGTCTTTCGATCTTTTTACAAGAGATAATGCACATAAAAGTAATTTGAGTTCGGTGCATCAAAAGTGGACGGTTCGTATCAAGAGCCTAAATGTGAAGTAATTGAATTTCTAAGTAGTGATACTTCTCTCAGATTTACTTTGTTCTTATAAAAAATATGTCATACTACACACAAGAAGAAAATATATAGGAAAAACTCTCATAGGGAAAAATTAATCTGATAGTGTACTCGTCCTGATCATACTTACGTAAAAAATCATTTGGAGGTCACCAATTTTGCATATATATGTACCTTAAGGGGAAGGAGTGTGCATTTGATATTGACACAGTTATAGCATCTTCCATGATAATGTATGAGATAACATACAAGACATAAAACTATATGAATACTCATTACTCCTCTTTGTTCAGAATTTTCTTCGTTTGAGAAAAGATTATAAATCATTGTAAAGTTCTCGATCTTCTAATATGTTGAATTATATCGAAGAATCATTAAAAACACATAAATCATTCTTTGACAAGTGACTGAATATATTGATTGATCACTGTTCCACTTCATTAAATGCCTGAGAACAACGAGTTTATTGGGCGGTATTAATAAGATAAATCTCTCATTTCCGAAACTGGTGGAAGGATAAGTATAAATGAATAATTTACAAGACAAGCAATTGGTGTATTCGAACAAGTATTGATTTCAGGAACTTAGAATGTCCAGCGACGCCAGAGATGCACCAAAAATGCTGTTTTAGTTGTAAGGCGGCCCTAGAAGAGATGGTATCAGCGATATACCTGAAAAAGGCCCCTATTATTATCAAAAGATGCCTTTAACTATGAATATTATACGAGCCTACACAGTCATCCAGCCTTTCTTCCAGAACTTCGTCATGTCATTGTAAAACTCTCAGTGTGATGCTCTACGAATCGCATTATTTATCAACATTTATAACTGGAACAGCTTTCATTTTCAGATTTTACCTTGGTCGATATCATTCGGAAAAAGAGTAAACCAAGTTTAATTCGAGGAAACATATGGGAAAAATGATGGTAATTCAACTAATCTGCACCACTTTACTATTACTATTGAGGTTGGGACTTTTACGTTGTTTGAAAATTCCAAATCGTAAAATTTTGTGAGCGACTATTACAGTATTTAATGTTTTTGCACCACTTTATGAACTCCAGAAATTTTAAGTGAATGTTGAACACCGCGTGAATCAAGAGACTGAAGAGATACGAATCAATATTAAGTGTAATGTATTCGAATGAGATTTATTTCTTACCCATAAAATTACTCTATATAATGAATTGATAATTGTAACCAAGTGAAATATAGCTAGAGTGCAACGTTTTGTTAAAAACAGTGTATGTCAATTTTGAAGCTTTTGATTTTACAATTTTGATATTAAAGTATCCAAAGAAGTTTTCCCTGTTTTTCTTGCCTTAACCACTGGACACTTCATATGGCGACGAGGAAAACTGAATAAACAGTAAGGCAACAAGAAAGAGTATTCTTAAAACCGAACGGGAAACCAAGTGGGGACAGACCATAATGCCGCTTATTGGCTCTATGGACAGTTTCAATCCCAAAACGGATAACTGGATATTGTACCAAGAACAACTGGAACAGTTCTTCGCGGTGAATAATATCAAGAAGGGAGTAGCTTCAACAGACACAGACAAAAGGGTTGCTGCATTGTTAAGTCTAATTGGATCCGACACATACAAAGTTCTGAGAGATCTATGTACACCAGCCCTACCAAGTATGAAAACTTATGATGATCTTTGTGAACTTTTGAAAACGCATTTCTCACCGACTACATGCACATTCAGAGAAAGAATTGACTTTTACAAAGCAAAACAGGATGAAGGTGAATCAGTCAGCAAGTCGTACACAAGAATTCACAACTTAGCAACAAATTGTGAATTTGGAACACAACTTCAAGACATTTTGAGAGATAAATTCATCTGTGCAATGACGCAAAGTAAAATAAGGGACAGGCTATGTGTGAAAAATGAACTGGGAATGTTAAAAATGAACCAAAGCGAAGCTTTTTTGAATACGGAACAGTAGTTTTTATTCTCAAAAGTGAATATATACTAAAAATGATTGACAAACTTTTGTCACAAAAAATATCTGTCTATATGTTATATATTTTTTTTCTTTTTTTTCACGCAACTTAACAATATTCGCCTTTGCTGGTGTTCTACTTGCAAATATCTTCTACATTCTCCCCCCTGTGAACGGCTCAGCTCTTCTCGAAATGGTAGAAGTGGGCAGGAGACATAATTTTGAAACGGGTCTTCTGTATCTTCCCTTGCATGTCATAACATTCACAACTCTGATGATTCCGTCTTTTCCTGGGAAAATTTCTTCTATTCGGCCCCTCAGCCATTCATTCCTAGTTGCCTTCTCATCAATAATTATAACAACATCTCCAATTCGTATTGGTTTCGAACGATCATGCCATTTCTGACGTTGTATCAATGTTGGTCTATATTCTTGCACCCATCGTCGCCAATAAATATCTGCCAAACCTTGAGCAATTCTCCACTGTTTCTTCGTGCACATCGAAAATTCCCCTAAAGAAGATACACCCCCTGGACGTAGAAGTAGAAAGTGATTCGGTGTGATTGCTTCCGAGTCTCCAAGATCAACCGACAAATGAGTTAAAGGCCTTGAATTCACCATGTACTCAGCTTCATATAATAGTGTGAGCAGTACTTCTTCTCTTGGATTGATGTTCTTCAGCGAGATTTTGAGAGCTGTTTTGATTGACTTCACCATCCTTTCCCATACCCCAGCCATATTTGGAGCACCAGGACAGTTGAATTTCCAGTTGCAGCCATTCAAAGTTAGGTCGTCATTGATCCTGGTATGATCTAAAGATTGTATGCATTCCCTCAATTCTCGTTCAGCTCCGACGAAGTTAGTTCCATTGTCAGTCCATATTTCTTTTGGTTATCCTCTTCTGCAAATGAAACGCCTTATTGCCATGATTGTAGAGCTAGTATCTAGGGACGCAGCTAACTCTATATGGACTGCCCTGATGGAGAGACAAGTGAAAATAACTCCGTATCTCTTTTCTATTCTTCAGCCTATCGATATTGTCATGGGTCCAAAAAAATCGATACCCACAAGGCTGAATGGAAATACGTGAGATTCTAATCTTGAGGGAGGTAGCAGTCCCATTTCAGGAACTGCTGGCTTACATTTTCGAATTTTACAGGTAAGGCATGCATGGAAACATTTCTTGACCGCAGATCGAATATGTAAAATTCAAAACTTAGTTCTCAACTGATTGATTACTGTCTCGATCCCAACATGTCCTGCTTTCTGGTGATGATGGTCGATAAGTAGAACTGTGTACTTATGTTTAGGATCTAGTACTATTGGGAATCTAGTGTTGTAAACCAACTGAAGTCTGTCAGAATCTGGAAATCTTCCTCTCAGTCGAACGATTCCCTCATCATCTAGGAATGCGGACAATTTATGAAGACGACTCGATTTTGGAAGGGAATTACCATTTTGAAGTAAACTGATTTCTTCAAATGATTCGCCCTGACTCTTCTTAATCCACAAATTCGAGGCTTCTTCCATGAACTCTGCATTCAAACTTGGGTTGGTTGGTCTATATTTTTTGGCTATACGACACATCTTCTTGAAATATAAAATCCATGCAGTAGTTCGAATGAGTCGCTTCCACATCGAAAATCTTGAAATATCTGGCAATATCAGTTTTAAATTGTGATTCTCTGTAACAACCATTATGTTCTCTACACGTTCTTCCATATTCGGTTCCTCCGGCCAATATTCCTCAGATCGCTTCAAAAAACTAGGACCATTTAACCAAGTACTATCACTTCCGAAGTTTATGTGTTTTGTTTCCTTCGTGGCTTGGTCAGCGACATTCAGGTCGGATGGAATCCAACGCCATTTTGAGACATCTGTGTCTTCTTGAATTTCTCCAACACGACAGGACACGAACATAGGAAATCTTCTTGATTGTGATCTGATTTGCTTGAGAACTACCATAGAATCAGTCCAGTAGTAAATATCATCGATCTTATATTCCAACTCACTGTAGATTGACTTAGCAACTCTGCAAGCTAACACAGCACCCTGTAATTCGAGTTTTGGAATTGTCTGTTGCTTCAGGGGTGCTACTTTATATTTTGAAGTTACAAATGCTGTGAATATACTGTCGTCAACTTGCAATCTGATGAAAGCCACCGTAGCATAGGCTTTGTCACTGGCATCACAAAACATATGTAACTGGACACTCTGTATGGAATTAACTTCAGGAAAGTAGCATCTATGTATTGAAATTGGAGTTAGAGTCTTGAGATCCATCAGCCAATTTGTCCATGCAGAAAAAATATCACCTGGTACCTCTGTATCCCAATCAATGCTAGTTTTCAAGATATCCTGCATCAACAATCTTCCTTTCACTACTAAAGGGGCAAGAAAACCAAGGGGGTCGAAAATCGACATCACCAACCGAAGTACTTCCCTTTTAGTCGGCTTCTTGACACCTTCACTTATTTGAAGAGGTATCTTCTGAAAACTCAACGTGAAGACGAAATCATCTGATTTGGAATTCCAGAATAGGCCCAACACTCTTTCAACACCATCTGAACCAATTTTCACATGATTTTGCGACTCTGAACGAAGATTCTCAGGAATGGACTGAAAAACTTTGGTCGAATTTGTAATCCACTTGACCATTTGAAAACCTGCTTGTCCATGAACGTAGATAACATCAGCCACTCTTTTTATCGCCTCTTCTTCAGTATTACAAGAATCGAGGTAATCGTCCACATAATGCTGTTTTTTCATACATTTGGTGATACCAGGAAATTCTGACTCAAACTCAACAGCATTCGTATTCTTAACGAACTGAGCTACTGACGGGGAAGATACTGCACCGAAGATCATCACATTCATTTGATAGATATCAGGTTTTCGATGTCTGTCCTTGCCACGCCATAAAAACCTTTGGGCACCTCGATCTTGTTCCCTGATAAGAACCTGATGGAACATGTCTTTTATATCACCACTAAAAGCAATTTTCCCCTGTCTGAAACGCCATAGCACGGAGATCAACGATGGAACAAAGTCTGGACCTTGTAGTAAGAAATCATTCAAGCTTGAACCATGTGATTTTGCAGCGGCATCGAAAACGAATCTTAACTTTCCTGGTTTGTTGATGTTCCATACCGCAAAATGTGGTAGGTACCAGATCTTCTTGGACTCGATCGCTTCTGATGTTTCTAGCTTACTTGCATAGTTCTTTGAGATGTACTCGTCAATTTTCGCACGATATTGGTCAGCAAAAAGTCGGTCTTTGTCCATTTTACGCTCCATGCAGAACAACCTCGTCATGGCGTTTGGTAGACTATCAGGAAGGGTAACATTTTCGTTCTTCCAAAGATGTCCTATCTCGAAGCGTTTTTCGATTCTTATCAAAGTTTTTTCCATTATTTCAACAGCCTTTTTATCTTCTACTGATTTGATAACGTTGTCATTTGTCTTTATCCCAGAAGAATCCAATCGAAAACTATCTTTTACCAGCTGATGGAGCTCTTCATCAACGATCTGACGGCAGCAAAGGCTAACGTGTAGGGTTTCATCTCCAACAGCGTTGTTTACAGGTCCATTGACTGTCCATCCTAGTCTTGAATTTGACATAATCGGTTGACTTAGTTTCGGTTGGATTATTTGCCTAGGAATAATCAATCCAGCATTATCTTGACCTATGAGGATTTTCGGTACAGCAGACTCGATAGATGTCAAGATATCCTTGTCCAAGTATGGATATTTCTTGCACAGTTCACTAACATTGAGCTTTCGGCATGGAAGTCTTAAATTTCGAACAGTTCTCATATGGTTGATCTTATAGAAAGTGGAAGACCTTGAGGAAGAAATATTGAATGACACCAATTCGGAATTGTCTTCATAATGAGTTATTCCGTTCGTCCATTGAAAACATAATGGAACGGTGGGTCCAGATAACCCGACTTCTTTCGCAAAGGCTTCATCGATCATAGAGCAGGTTGAACCCTCGTCGAACATCGCAAAAGTCTTCATTTCTCCAACTGGCCCACGTACAGTAACTGGAGCAATTCTCAATAGCACTGTGTTCTCGATTGTAGACGATAAATTGGCGCAGAATTCTTTCTTTTCTTCTCGTTCGGTGTTTTTCCTTTCTACATGTAGTAATCTATGATGTCTTCCTTTGCAATCCTTCTCACCACATCGAGTTTTTAGGAAACATTTATTTACTATATGTCCCTTTTTCGAACAGAGAAAGCAGAGTTTGAGATTAGCAGCCACTTCTCTCCTCTCTTTGATAGTTTTTTCAGAAAATTCTCCGCATTCTTTGATCACATGGTTTGTATTCTGACAGAAAACACAACCTGTAGAACCAGAGACATTTTCTTTTGTGTATTTTCCTTTTGAGACCATCACATTCTCTTTTTTCGGAAAATATCTGGAGTTGAACTTTTGGGACGGATTGATAATGCTAGTCATCAGGTTTGTTTCTTCCTCGAACCATTCAGCAAACTGTTCTAGAGAAACATATTGCACCTGACTTTCAAGCTCCCGTTTCTATTTTCCCCAGCTATATTTTTGTATCGACGTCAGCTTTTCAACAAGAATAGACAACAGCTCTGGATTATATAGATATAGATGGGAATTCACATTCTTCATTGTTGTTACCAAGGTATTTATGGCATTTGAGAATGTGATACACGATTCCACTTTGTTCTCTCTGATATTCGGAAGTTTCTTCACATTTTCGATCAAAGACAGGATTATCCACTCACTTCTTCCAAAATTCATCTGTAACATTTCGATGATTTTGCAAACATTGGAAGGTGAAGTAAGTAGAGCTCGAACTGTGTCTCTTGCTTTCCCACGCAATGAACGATCAAGACGGATTAGATTTTCTTCATCAGTTAATCCATGCATTTCTGTAGTCCTGTTGAATTCAGCTATGAAAATCGGCCACTCTGTAAGTTCTCCGCTGAAGTGTGTCAGATCTTTCAGTTTCTGACGGATCAGTAATTTGTTGGTTTGGATCTAAGATGCCTAGGAAACCCTGGTGTATCTACTTATACCTGAATAATTTTGGGATAAACTTGGCGAAAACCGATTGCTTGATTTCTGAGATCGCAAAAGCTTCAGATCGCTATTGTAGATGGCGATCAGTCATATACCATATGAAGCTTAATTTTCAGTGGAGGGGAATGTGCAACCAAATATTCTGCCACTGTTTATTATTTGCCTACTGAGATTTTGACAGCCCTGACAGCCAATCAAATACGTTTCAGAAAACGTGCATGTAACGTGGAAACCTACCGTTAACAACCTGTCAATACTGTCACTGTCACCTGCTGCCTCTACAAGTTGTTAGTGTTTTTATATCAGTTTGTAAGACAAGACTTTGATTCCGAGAAAATTTACTTTGCCCATTTGCCTGAGAATTTACGACAAAGTTCATGCTAGTGTATTGAAAGTGATAGGCTGTCTTGGAATTGGGGATACACACATCAGTTATGCAACGGTTCAAAATACGTATCACATCGATATTTTCTTTATTTAAAGAAAACTTTGTTTTCAATATCTCATTGATAAGAGCTACATATGTTTTCCTCCACGATATAAGACTTTCGCTCAAGCTGAAACGAATTAAATAAGCTACAGCGCTACATTCATGTTATTATTTTGGGGTGATTTGTTTTGTACTTACCTTAGGTACTGAATAAAAAAGAATATTTGTATTCCCAGATTTTGACTGACCACACAAAATAGGAAATCTTCTACACATCGTGAAAAAGTACTTGTAATAACTTCAACACTTATTCTACTTATATAGACTTTTGAACACTGTTGAGTGCGAAGAAATAATTTCAGTTTTCATTGACAACAATAAACATCAAAAATACGTCAATCTGACAAAACCGACATTTGACAGATTATCGAAAATGCTCATAACGCCCCCAATACAAAATTTAAAAAGCTTTTGTAATCGTCGATTGTTTTTCGCCAAGAAATTCTAAACAATATCGAATCACTAGATACACCAGGGTTTCCTAGGAATCTTATTTGGATCGAATTGTCAATACACTGTCTGGCTATATCAATGAATGTCTTATCTTTTCCTCCAACCTCCAAGAATCTTGAAGAATTTGCACATGCTGCACTGGTGAAGGAACGAGAATCAGGAAAAATTTCATCAGTGCCGTTATTGGGTATGTGAGGAAATTCTGAATTTGAGCGGATGCACTTCTTGGAGTCTTCTATCCAATTATTCATCATTCGTGAATCGACGTTTGAAATAGCAGAGTGGATAGACGACTTACAAGATTCCTTATCACTTCCGTTCTGAGTATTCATCAAAATCTCTTTTTGAATCTCCATTTCTTTAATCAAATTAGCACGTTTCACTTCTATTGCTTTCAATTTCTCTGCCACTTCTTCTTCATCAAGCTTCTGTTTTTGTTTGAGCATAGCGAGCTCTAAATTCAGCTGCGAAGTATCTGACTGCTTCGACTTGGATGACTTTTTAGACATTGTTGACCTAATCTCTGTTGCTTTCCTTTCGTTAGAGTCAACCAAAATTAACTTAGATCCTGTCTTCCTTTTGTCACCATCTGCAGTTTCTGTGTGTCTGGATGTCCTCACATAATCGATCACAGATACGGATTTTTCTGCCGGAACTCTGTTGCCTCCCTCTTCCACTGTACTTTCACATGTACCCGAGAAAGGAACATTCAACCTGAAGTCTGAGCTATACGTCTCTGCAAATCTCCTTGGGGGAACTCCCAAATTATATCTAGTACTCCTACGGGGACCATGACATATCAAGTCACTTTCGCTGGGCTGATTTCTCTCCATAGCGTGATCTTGAGAAACTCGAAGGACCAATGTGAAAAATGAACTAGGAATGTTAAAAATGAACTAAAGCGAAGCTTTTTTGAATACGGAACAGTAGTTTTTATTCTCAAAAGTGAATATATACTAAAAATGATTGACAAACTTTTGTCACAAAAAATATCTGTCTATATGTTATATATTTTTTTTCTTGTTTTTCACGCGACTTAACAATATTCGCCTTTGCTGGTGTTCTACTTGCAAATATCTTCTACACTATGCGAAGAGAAGAAAGATACCAAATTGGAGAAGCTATTAGAGATCGCTCTGAGTAAGGAGTCATCATTATTGGCAGAAAACAAGGAAGTAAACTATGTCAGCAGACAAAAATGGCAGCGGAAAAAGGAAAGTGCAGGCAGCAGTCATCAGTCGAAGGAACAAGAACTTCATAACAAGAGTACTGGTAGATGGAAGTGTGATCACTGTGGAAACAACCACACAGGCAATCAAGTTTGTAAATATAGTAAATATAAGTGCAACATTTGCAAGAAAGTTGGGCATTTGTCAAAAGTTTGTCGTAAAAATGCTCACTCACGACAAAATGTATTGGAAATATAAAATGATGAAGTTGATATTTATAATATTCATATAACCGAAAATGAACCTCTTCATTTGAATGTTATTATAAATAATAAAGAAGCTAGAATGCAACTAGACTCAGGTGCAGGTTTGTCTGTGATATCATATGATTTCTATTTGAATGATCTTGCTGATCAAGTATTACAAAAATCATTTGTCACTTTACGTAGTTACTCAGGATGTGAAATTGAGCCTGTAGGTACAGTAAATGTTAGTTTAGAGTATGAAAAACGTTCGTGTAAAGATGTCACCTTTCAAGTAGTTAAAAGTGAACAACCTACACAAAACTTACTAGGGAGAGACTTCCTTGAAAAGTTCAAATTCAGATTGACTACAGATACTCCTATAGTTGAAAATGAAGCAAATGAGATTTGTAAAGAATTCAGTAACATTTTTGATAAAAAATTAGGTTGTTATAAATATAAAAAAGTCAGTTTACAACTAAAAAATGATTCAACTCCTATTTTTTTCAAACCTAGACCTATTCCGATTGCTTTTAGACAAAAAGTTGAAGATGAATTGGAACGGCTTGAAAAAGACGGTGTTATTTCACCAGTTGATTTTTCAGATTGGGGAACACCGATAGTACCGATCATTAAGCATGATGGTAGTCTGAAGTTATGTGGAGACTACAGGGTGACTATCAATAAATGTTTAATCAACGTGAAATATCCTCTTCCTACATTAGAGAGCATTCTCATGAAATTGAATGGGGGGGAATCTTTTACAAAAATTGATTTAAGTAATGCTCACAACCAATTATGTGTTGATGAATATTCATCGTTTTTGCTAACGTGGAGTACACATAAAGGGCTATTCAAATTAAATAGGCTTCCATATGGAATAACACCAGCAAGTTCTATTTTTAAAAAAACAATTGAACAACTATTGCAAGGTTGTAATGGTGTAGCAAATTTCCTTGACGATATTATTATATCAGGTAAAACTAGAAATGAACACGTAGCAAATCTAAAAACTGTTTCGACTAAACTTTCTGAAGCTGGTTTCCAAGTAAAAAAAGAAAAATGTGATTTTTTTCAGGAAGAAGTAAGTTATTTGGGTTTTACAATTTCGAAGGAAGGGTTAAAGAAAAATAATGATAAACAAAAAGCAATTATAGATGCTCCACCTCCAAAAACTATCACACAAGTGAAAAGTTTTGCGGGTATGGTGAACTATTATGGAATGTTTGTTCCGAAATTATCTTTAATTTTGCGTCCCATATATGATCTCCTAAAAAAAGATAAAAAATTTGAATGGACAAAGGCTTGTGACAAAGCATTCTCAGAGATAAAAAATATCATTGCGTCAGATCAAATCCTGGTGCATTCCAATCCTGACTTACCCATTGTTTTGCAAACAGATGCTTCCCAAGATGGAATTGCGGGTGCTCTTTTTCATAGATTTGCAAATGGGAATTTGAAACCAGTAGGGTTTGTATCGAGAACGCTTATGCCTGCTGAGAAAAATTATTCGGTACTCGATAAAGAATCTCTGGCAATTTATTGGTCAGTTAAAAAATTTTACCAATATTTAATGGGTCAAGAGTTTATAATTCAAACCGAACATCTTCCTCTTGTTTCTATTTTTGGAGAAACAAAGGGTATTCCCCAGATGGCAGCCAGCAGGCTACAAAGATGGTAAATTTTTCTTTCAGGTTTTTCTTATAAAATAGAGTATCTAAAAGGGGGAAATAATCATGTAGCAGACATGCTGAGTAGACATCCAATTGATATTCAATATGTTTCTACAGATTATGAGATGATATCTACATATTTGAATTTATTAATTTCAGATGATTTACCAGTCGACTACGAAAGTATTTGTGTAGAAACTAGGAGAGACCCTATTTTATCTAGAGTTCTAGAATATGTCACGAGGGATTGGCCAGATCAAATAGATGATGAACATTTGCTACCTTATTTTAGAAGGAGGTTAGAATTGACAGTTGAACAGGTTTGTTTAATGTGGGGATATAGAACTATCATTCCACCAAAATTTCATGCTCAATTACTTGATGAACTTCATTCCAGTCACCTAGGGATTGTCAAAATGAAGTCTATTGCTAGGTCATATTTCTTTTGGCCAAAACTAGATCAACAAATTGAAAATATAGGTAAAAGTTGTCGTTCATGTTTATCAATTTCAGGAAACCCTCCAAAATCAATTTCTATTCCATGGTTGAAACCAAAGTGTGCATGGCAGAGAGTTCACATCGATTTCATGGGACCAGTAAATAATTCATATTATCTAATCATGTTGGATGCATATAGCAAGTATCCTGAAATTTTTAGAATGAGTAAAATCACCACGGAAAAGACAATTGCAAAGTTGAGAGAAGTTTTTACTAGATGGGGTATTCCTGAGACCATTGCTTCAGATAATGGCCCACAACTTGTATCAAGGGAATTTGAGATGTTTCTCAAAATTCTAATAACTGTAAAGTCATTTGTTTAATGTATTGATCGATATGTTTTCAAATTTAGAAGGGAAGAATTGTAATGTATTTGAATGAGATTTATTTCTTACCCATAAAATTACTCTATATAATGAATTGATAATTGTAACCAAGTGAAATATAGCTAGAGTGCGACGTTTTGTTAAAAACCAGTGTATGTCAATTTTGAAGCTTTTGATTTTGCAATTTTAATATTAAAGTATCCAAAGAAGTTTTCCCTGTTTTTCTTGCCTTAACCACTGGACACTTCATTAAGCTTGAATTCTTTGAGTTAAAAAAACCTCTCTTGGCAAGGAGTTCCAAAGTTCAAAAATATTCCTGAGCAAGAGATGTTCGACAGGTCTTCGAGCTCATAACAAAGGGGTGGGAATTCTGAACTCTTCGGGTCATCCGTGTAGATACTGCTAAGGGTGGAACGACTGACAACAATTCAGAAGAGGGCCAGCTGTGAAAATATCTATAGAAGAGAGACTAGTCTCCGACCCTTCTACGATGCTGCAACGAAGTGAGCGATTCAGTGAGCGAGGAATCAGCAGCAAGACAGATTCCTTTCTTCGAATAGAATTTGTTTCTTGTAGATCATCAGAAGCTGACGATAATTGAAGTATATTTCCACACGAAATGGAAATCTTCTGGGAAGCACCCTTAGCGATCGATTTCACATGGTTTATACCAGGATTACGAATGCAATTTTTTCAATATTAGTAGTGGATAAATATTATTATAGTCATATGTGATATAAAGCGGCTGCTCAAAACATATGCAAATTATTGTATTCATAGACATTCGAAGCACCTTATTCCGGCCGTGGGTAATTGATGTGGGTAATGGTCATGGCACCTCAATTACGCCGGCCGTGGGTAATGTGTCATAGTAATTGTTTGAAATCACATTAATGATGTATACATTTTGTGATAGTCCTTGAAAAATGTATTTATAGTTATTAGCGAGTTATAACGGCCATTTGAATTATAACAACGCTGGCCGTTGTAGTAGTTATCACAGTAGAGCAAGTTATTACGCTATAAGGTATGGATTTCCATCAAGTAAAGGCCACCTCAGTTCAAAAAAAAGTAGAGCAAGTAGTGCTGCGCTTTCGATCATAAAATCGGATCCAAACATCATTTGATTATGAAAAAAATTGTGTTGATTTCTGTGAATACGTAATTGTGGTATATATTCCAAAGCAGAAGTGAGTTCCTCATCTCCCAATCAATTTTAAATTGTGCATATTGTGGAATTTTGTTTATCGAATGGAGTGATATATCCCTACTTAGAAAACATGAATGTGTATCCCATGCATGAGCCGTAGATATGGGTCTAGGTTTATCCTTTGTAGAATATCTCCAGATAATCAATGAATATATCTGCTGAAACATTCAAGAAGGGACGTGCTCAGCATATTCGTTCAATAATATTGAGGAAAAGAATATGTTTAGCATATCCCTCGAGCAATATTTTTTGCTCAGGAAGTACAATAGAGAATCGCCAGAATATCTTTTCAGTGTAATATTCAAAGGAGGATTGAAGCAACAGTAATATTCACTTCAACATGACCTTCCACTGTCACTATGGGAGATGAAAACTCATTTTCAATAGACCAATGTATACATCAACATTTCCAGTACAGCTTCACGAAATCTAATTTTCTGAAGTGAAAGACTAATTCAGAAATATATCCTTCTATGATTCAATCATAAAGATTTTAACACACCTTGAAAACACTATCAGCCGAACTCCCCTTCCCCAAAACATGACACTCAAAACAATTTTCATCAAAGACACGAAACCAATTCGATTGCCGATACTTGTATAATAATTAGTAACGGCAACTAGGACTAATTTACCAATAGCAATGACCGATCCTTTAGGATCACCGGACCCTCTCCCATTGAATTCCACTCTCCAAGTGGTGATGACAAGATCTGTGAAGGCAATCTCCAACCACGACTCCTAGTGAACTAACCATCCCGAGAATAGATCAAATTCAAGTAATCAACATGGGCGCAATATGTTTCAATTACGAGGACTTTGCCAACCCACAGCTGATTTGGGCCAAATCCCGAAACAGGTAGCTGTCCTGTGGTGGCATTCAAATTAATAGTAATTTTCCTAACAAGTGCGGAAAGTGATTCTTTCCCGCACACGACTGCCGTTAACCCGAACGACGCGAAGCGGAGTTCGGGTAAGCAGTCGAGTGCGGGAAAGACACTTTCCGCATGAATTAGGAACAATACTTTTTCTACAAGCGTAGGAAACAAATTCATTTTTTCGATTATTTATTCATGCAAATGGAAACAACTAACAAGAGTAACATTTTCTATCCAACAATTATTCGTAATATTTATTGTAAATGTACAATTTGATGCATTATGTAGATTTATAGCGGAAGCCAGCATATTGTTTGAAGATGGCTGATTTCCTGAAGAAAAAGGTAACTCGGGCAATACATTATCGAAAGAAATCGAATGTGCAGGCACAGGCATCAATTCGTCGCCGATCGATATAGACGTGGATGGTCTGAAGTCGATTTCCATCCTCCTAGGCGTTTGATATTAGTTATACCCACACCACAGTCAGCAAGTAAAGTGGCTGAGCACGCCTGAAGCAGTGACCAGTGTGAAGCTCTGGATTTTGAAGGCGCAGATATACTGCTATTTCGGAGGGTATCTTTCCTATGGTATTGATTCCTACACATTGCACAGTACATATTCCACTTTTGTAATACAGGAATAAACGACGGTGAGGAGTCTCTTTTGGACGTGAATGTACATAATTTCTGTATACGTTCAAAAAATAACCATCATTTGCTTCTTCAGATATCACGAAGGATCTAGAGGAATGATTTTTGGAATCCTTGATATTAACAATTATCAGGTTTTCTTTGTCGTCTATGTCGTCAATGGTGAGTTTTGTCAGCTCTTCTCGTCTGCAAGCACCAGCTAATCCAAAAATTGCTACTAACTCAATCATGAGGTATATGTCATCGGGTGCTTCAGTCATAAATTTTGAAATGTCTTTTTATTTGGTGTTTTCACTTTTTTATTGTTGCACCATTCAATAAAACTCGTGTATTGCTTCTCATACCTTTGTTTAGATTTCGTTGGCAATAACTCTAAGTTCGCATCTGTAGCTGCTTGCACGATTTCTTGTGGAAGTTCTTCATCAGACGAATAATCCATTGTGGCAATTTCACTGAATCGGAAATTGTATACAAGTAACGCTTTGTCTGTCACTCTGACAATTACAAACAAATTTGTGTATTGATCGGCATGGCAACATCAATTGTTACCTACTCGTTATCAGATCAATCAAAGCCTATATATAGGGTGATTTTCATAACAATACATTTTTATTTATCAATATTTGTTCATTCTTTCAATAAATAGTGCAAAATGATGTATGATTTTGAACAAACTCACTTAGTATTGCAACAAAAAAGCTTGAACTTTCATATTTTATCACCCACCACTTATATTTTACGAGGATATCATATAAATGTTTTTCCAGCACTAGTGTGGGAAAACTTTTCCCGCACTATTGTGGGAAAATGACACTTTCCAAACTGAATTGCGTGCGGGTAGAGGGTGAATCACGCACGCTTGTAGGAAAACTTATTTTACAGCATCTGTTTCAGTGAACTCATTTTCTCTATATTCAGAAGAAATAGGTGGCTTCACAAAGTGAAGCACTTGGTTTCCAGTTATGTTCCAATGCTGAAAACATGGTTTAATTTGCCATCGTTTAATGGCGCCAGTTTTCAATAGATTATAATTTCGTAAAATGGACTCAGAATGAGTTGCTGCAACTTGGCATGAGAACTCGAAAAAATGCATGTAATTGTAGAATCCTGCACGTCGTGTCGTTAGGAGTTTGAATCCCCTTCTCTGCATTATCCGATACCATGAACATGCAGGGATTGGATGAAGGCCCGTTGCTCACGAAATTAATATCTTTTCTACACCTAACAGGCAAACCAACACTTTGAAACCGAGATTGAGCCCGCAAGAAGAAAGAGCCCCCAGAAAAATCTGAAGAGATCGATGAAATACTGCATCTGTATCCAGATCAACTCACGGATGTATTCTTTGAGAACAATGGCTCATCTGTGAAGCTGATATTTAGTTTCTATGGGTAAGTAACATACCACGATCTGAAAAAAATCAAGACGTAATATTGAAATCGATACGAGTGTAGAAAGGCAGGTTTGACATTTTTTCCATAAAAAACAACATTATAGAAGAGTTGTTTTGAAAACGGAATCAAGATTGTTTTCCGAAACATCAACAAAGCTAATTATTTTGGAATATAATTTAGTTCTCGTTTTTTCGCGATAGGCAAATCCAACTTATGCGAGAAGTTGCTCACTTATAGGGCGTGTTTCATATGGAAGGAACAGTTTATAATTATTGCAGCAACTTTTCGGGGTATGTTAGAAATCTGCCCTTCTGCACTTGGCTAGATTTCAATATCAATTGTGTTTCTTTCAGATTGTGGTAGGTTTTTTAAACCGCAAAAACTGGGGAGAAAAGATTCATCCACCACAAAATGATAACTTCCAAACAGTGCTGACATTTACCTTCTTCAGGTGATATGAGCTTAAGTCGGGAACTGGCACCCGAGACCATATTGTGCCCTCTCAACTATGAATATTAATGATACTGAGCGTTTTCTACTTGACATTTGTTGAGCACTCTGATTGAGATATATCGATAGTTGAATAAATATTAGTGGGCAAATCTGTTCATTTTGATGCTGAAAAATATCATGATCAATTATGAAACATAATTTCGAAATGTCACAAAATAGTTCAGGGGTTATACAGGAAAATCAAGATTCCAGCAATGGTTTTCAATGTACTCAAGTGAATTATGACAAGGAAAGGGGTTCCGGAAGTCTCATATATTCCAATGACGGTGACAGTTCACAGAAAAATACTTTCAACCATCCAGAAACTGAGTAGGTATGAAACAATAGTTCATTTGAAGAGGAAGAACGAACTGTTATTGGAACTCTTACGAGCGAAGGATCTAATAATTGGCAAAAATAATACAATTATCAATAATCCTACCAGTCAGGTACATTTCCAACACTGATAGAATTTAATGATTTTATCAATCAACGCAACGATACTCAAGAAATATTAATAGAATAGAATTCATTGAGAAGTAAATTGAAAGATTTTGATACAAGCTGTACCAAAGCTGAAGTTCCCGAAAAAATATCGTATGCTGATTAAGGAAGAATGAAAATACAAAACAAAAAGCAGTAGCGAATAATTTTCCAGCTCTAATTATAAAACCGACATCTCAATAAACATTTAAAAAGACCAAAAAAGATATTCAGGCAAAAATTAATCCAATGAAAGCTAAAAATTATATAACAAGGAAATGAGAAATTAAAAACGGTGGAATTTTACTGAAATCCCCTTCGAAAGAGGAAATTACAAGGTTAGAGAATACAACGGAAATAGGAAAAGACTATATTATTTCTACATCTAAACTCAAAATACCAAGATTGGTACTCATTGGATTCGAAACTTTCAAAAATGATGAATAATTGAAAGAAGAACTTCGAATATTTGGATACATAGACGAAGAGGATTTTCTGGAAATAAAATGTACCAGGCAATCGAAATATTCCAAAAATTTCATCATTTATGTTCCAAACCAAAGGTAGAACATATCAGAAGCTGGGGAGCCGAGAAATAATCTTCGTATGACATAGGTTTATAGTCAAGGAATATTTCAATATCTTATTTCGTTCAAAATGTAATGGTTATGGCCATTTTTCAAATAATCGTAAAAATTCTATATCATGTTCTTTCTGTGCAGGAAATCATAATACTAATCAATGCAATAATCATACGAGTACTTGTTGCATAAATTGCCAAATAGCAAATGAAAAATTCAAATTGAGAATCAATGTCAACCATACTTCTAAAGATGATACTTGTCCAATATTACATAAAAAAATTATTGATTATATGATTTGAAATGTGATTTAATGTAATGAAATAAAAATTCGAATAGAAAAAATCTGATTCTTGGGTGTTTTCCGGGTTTGATGGCCGTGGTCCACAGGTTTTTATTCCTGACGTTTCGCCTACGACTATGGTAGGCATTATCAAAGTCTGTGAGGTGACGGACGCAATGATCTCGTTCTCACAGTAGATACTACTTCATTGACGTTATGATCGGCTTTATACCCGTTCTCCTGTTCGACGTCCGATGTTGTTGTGTTGGAGATGGACGTGGCTTGTTTCCTGTTGACTGGTTTGGGCCGTGTGTGCTTTAGAGCTGGTAACCAGACTTTGTTGATGTGTATGCTGTGAGAACGAGATCATTGCGTCCGTTACCTCACAGACTTTGATAATGCCTACCATAGTCGTAGGTGAAACGTCAAGAATAAAAACCTGTGGACCACGGCCATCAAACCCGGAAAACACCCAAGAATCAGTTACCTCCGGCCGTGAAAGTTTACGTTCTTTGAGAAAAAATCTGGTTTCAATGAATGTTAAAAAGATAATTATCAGTTGCTGAATTAAGTTATGCATTTCACCTAACATACTGCTCTGTCTCCAAGATCAAGAAGAGAGTTTCGAGGAAATCTCGAGTACTGAATATTATAACCATCTAGCATCATAGTAATATTTTTTCTATAGAAGATTCATTGTAGCCAGCTATGTTCGAATCCTCGAGAAAATGGTAGTCCTCAAATATACCTTATAGGTTCTTCAAATGTATTGAGGTTTCATAGCAGTCCCGAGTGTGATATCACAGATCCGCAATCAAACTAGAAACGCTATGAAATGACATCATGAAACTGTAAACACTTGAATGTTGATTGCTTCTATGAGTGACATGAGTAATTAGTTGTAGTTTCCGTAAATAGTTTCTTCACACAAAAAGCCTACAACCACATAGAAACAACTCTATTTGAAAGTTGGAGTTCTTCTTGAAGATTTAATTTTGAAAAAAAAGATCAATTAATAACTATCAAAAAGCAGGTACATATAGAACCGAATGGAAATCAAATAGAATGCGTAGAAAGATTTCAGCCCAATATCAACATACGTCGTCTACACGCCATCTACATAAAGCAACAATACTTGTGCGAGGTATGTTAGCCCTTATGTTAATGGTTTTCGACATTTTTATCAGAGAGTAGAGTAAAAACAAAAGTATAAATAATAACCAATACATTTTTTTCTTGGGAGACTCAATCATTAATTTGAATTAGTGATTTCTTTCCTCTATTGACTTGCTTTGAAGCGTGTAAACGAATAGCCAGCGATTGAAACAGTTATGTGGCCTCAATACCTTCATGATTGCACCAGCAACTATTGTGAGGCAACTAACAATACAACTAGTGCTATACTTGATAATATAATTTTTCCTTTTTATTCTTCAATTTGTACCCTGTTCCACACTGTAAAGCATCATGGAATGAAGCTGTTGTTATTATTATTTATTATGTACTTCAGCTATACGTCATACAGGAGAATAATCATTTCTGGTAGACTCCCTATTTATGGAAACATTTTTTCTATATATCGTGATGAGCAATGTTTTTATTCGAATTTGTAACAAAAATGAATAACACACCCATCAACAACAACCTCTTGTAAGCATAATCTGGAACTCATTCATTTATAGGTGGGTACCAAAATGTTTTTATGTTATGTCACTGATCTGGACACAGAAATAAATTTAGAAATGTAACAGCCACCTTCTCGCATAAAATTTGGAAGCTCAGGGTCAACAACCACCGAAGGCGCTGATGGCAGTCATATGGTTCCAGTTGGGAGTGAAGATAATGGATCTCTGACATCTTATGATAGTGTCCAAGATGCATATATTCCTGGTGAAATTAGTTCTATATACCAGTACAATGTTAATGTTTTCGTCAAAAAACGCTCGACCTACGGCTCACTTGATGATGATATCCAGGGAAATTCACATTCTTGAAATTCCTTTATATATGGCGTCACGCGGAACTCTAGACCCATGACATTATGAAGTTTGACGAAATTTCTATTAGCGAATTCTGTAAAACAACTCGTGCAGAGTCTTTGTGTTACTTTATTTTTCCCACGCTGTACCTAATAAAGGATAAAGATACACGAATTCTGTCAAAAAAAGCAGGAGTCCCTATCAAATAATTCGCTCTATTTTTGATGTTGTCTGTTTCTGTTCAGACAACTTATATATATATATATATATATGTATATAGGAGAAGAATTAGTGACTGGCTATAATATAATTCGATTGATTTTGTGAGGTTGCAGTCAAGTTTGTGGGCAGTTACAAAGAGGACTCTTTGTTATTAGTCAAGCTTTCGGTAAATTTATTACCTTCGTCAGGACAACTAAAAATAATACATTCGATGATATTTTGTAAAGATAGAAATATGGAACACTTACTAACGTGAGAATAAAATATAAATTGGTGCAAAACAAACAGACAAAACATTGAAGAATATTGAAGTATATGATTGAAGTATGTCAAATTTTGATGTAATGTTATGTGGGAAAATTCTGAATACCAGGTGATTTTCTTCTATCTTTTTCGTACTCAAGTAGAAACGTATAAATTTGGCTTAAATTATTGAGATCTGTTTTCTTGTTCATAGAATGTTCTTCGTTATTAATATGTGTCATTTCTAAAAATGTTCTTCTGGTTATATTTGTTTCTCTATCCAAAATTTCTGGGTGTTCAAAATCCATCTTGTGATCCTCAATGTTGACGTGTTCACTCAAAGCGCAAGAATTAACGTTTCGTCTACAATCGCTTTTATGTGAAATAATGCGACTATTTAAGGGTCTAGATGTTTGGCCTATATATGTTTTAGAACAATCCATGCATGAAATTTTGTATACTAAGTTGGATTTTTGTTTGTTCAATATTGGGGTCTTAACTTGGCTATATAATTTAGAGATAGTGGTGACATTTCTTTTGGAAATTATAAAGTTATTATTTCGGAATACATTAATTAATTTTGGTGTTAGTTCTTGAATATAAGGTAATGAATCATTACCTTATATTCAAGAACTAACACCAAAATTAATTAATGTATTCCGAAATAATAACTTTATAATTTCCAAAAGAAATGTCACCACTATCTCTAAATTATATAGCCAAGTTAAGACCCCAATATTGAACAAACAAAAATCCAACTTAGTATACAAAATTTCATGCATGGATTGTTCTAAAACATATATAGGCCAAACATCTAGACCCTTAAATAGTCGCATTATTTCACATAAAAGCGATTGTAGACGAAACGTTAATTCTTGCGCTTTGAGTGAACACGTCAACATTGAGGATCACAAGATGGATTTTGAACACCCAGAAATTTTGGATAGAGAAACAAATATAACCAAAAGAACATTTTTAGAAATGACACATATTAATAACGAAGAACATTCTATGAACAAAAAAACAGATCTCAATAATTTAAGCCAAATTTATACGTTTCTACTTGAATACGAAAAAGATAGAAGAAAATCACCTGGTATTCAGAATTTTCCCACATAACATTACATCAAAATTTGACATACTTCAATCATATACTTCAATATTCTTCAATGTTTTGTCTGTTTGTTTTGCACCAATTTATATTTTATTCTCACGTTAGTAAGTGTTCCATATTTCTATCTTTACAAAATATCATCGAATGTATTATTTTTAGTTGTCCTGACGAAGGTAATAAATTTACCGAAAGCTTGACTAATAACAAAGAGTCCTCTTTGTAACTGCCCACAAACTTGACTGCAACCTCACAAAATCAATCGAATTATATGTATATATATATATATATATATATATATATATATATATATAGTTTTAGGAGTTCATGAGAGCTATATTTTGATATAATTTTTAAATATACAGGGTGTTTGGTGTGGGTGCTACATACCAAAATTCCACTTTTTAAAATAGAACGCCCTGTATATCATTACATATTCAGATGCTACGTTAGATTCTGATATCATTTCATGTTTGGTTTTTGAAATTCGGTTACGGCGTTGTTGAGTTGTTGCTTGAAATGTAAAGTCTTGAGAACTATTATTTTTAAAAATATCTCATACAATCATTCTCTCTGCATCAGATCACATGGAAATTAGTCAAAATTTTGGGTGTTGGAAGTAATGGTTTCAATTTTGAGTTGTGGAATTCAGTCAGGAATCATTTTGAATATGAAACAATTGCGAGATTGAAAGAGGTGTATTTGAAAACAAATCTTTAATAACAATGTAAATAATATAACTTGATAAATCATTTCATAAGAATGGTAGGTACCCAGAAATAAGTCCTAAAAATTGTTCAAAGTGATGCCCATTAGATATTATACAGGCTTCGAAACGTCGAATCACTTCTCTCGTACAAGTCGCTCTTATAATATCAGGCGTAATATCTCTGCACGTTAGTCGAATTTTCATTTTCAGATCATCCACATTCAAAGGGGGAGTAGTGTAAACAATATCTTTCAAATAACCTCATAGGAAAAAATCTAGCGGTGATAAATCTGGGGAACGAGCCGGCCACCGAATTGGACCCTTATTACCAATCCATCTATTTGGGTACGTTCTATCCAGATATTCAATAACAACCTGTGAATTGTGAGGAGGAACACCATCTTGTTGCCACCAAATTCCTTGTCGTTCTGCTATGGGAATATCTTCCATCAACTGGATCAAATCATTTTCTAGAAAATGTAAATATTGCAATCCATTGAGATTTTCATTGAAAAGTAAGGTCCTATGATGCGGCCATTGAACAATCCACACCATACATTAATACCCCAAGTAGTTTGAAAATTACTTTCGCGGACCCAGTGGGGATTTTCGTGAGACCAATAGTGACTGTTATGTCGATTCACAACTCCATTATTGTGGAATCGCGATTCATCGCTCCACAAAATTTGACTGAATATGTTAGGACTTTCATGTAATATTACCTGAATACAAGCAATGAATTCAAGTCGTCGTTCAAAGTCTGTGGGTTTCAAACCTTGTACCAACTGAATTTTGAATGAGTGGTATTTATCTTTCAGAATTCTCTGTACATAAGTTTTACTCACACCGACTTCTTCTGCAAGAGTACGGATAGAAACATGTGAATGAATAATAATATAAGCCAACACATTGATCTCTAAATCTTCAGTTCTAACAGATCTCGTATGATGACGATGCTTTATAGTAGAAGGAAATGACCCAGTTCGCAATTTTTCTTCAACTCTCGAAAAAGTCATTCGTGACGGAATGGGTCTGTCTGGAAAACGTTCTTGGTATAGACGTTGTGCTTGACGGCAGTTTTTCTGACATTCCCCAAAAATTAATAACATATCAATGCAATCACTTGGACTAAACGCGCAAGGCATACTGTAGTTTTCGCACGAAGAACACAGTTACTGTTTTGCAAAAAATCACTGAATTGAACTGACTATTAGATACAATTCAAAAACATTTGTTACTATGGCATCAACAAGCATAAGCTACTTGATGAAATTGTGCAATATAAAGCAATTCACCCTCAAGTTAGTCACATTCTCAAGAATTTCAATATTATATTCAACTGATATCGATATCGTATCGTAGAGGTGAGAATAATGGTTTGTATTCAGTAGTAGTCTAGTTCAATTTAATAAAAGATATAGACTGGATTCGTGTACGAGTAAATAAGTTTTTTTGAAACTTCATATTTAAGGAAAAGTGCAATAACTCAACAACGCCGTAACCAAATTTCAAAAACCAAACATGAATTGATATCAGAATTTAACGTAGCATCTGAATATGTAATGATATACAGGGCGTTCTATTTTGAAAAATAGAATTTTGGTCTGTAGCACCTACACCAAACACCCTGTATATTTGAAAATTATATCAAAATAAAGCTCTCATGAACTCCTGAAACTTTTGTATGAAACATTTTTGTGTATCTCCTTCAAAAAACCAGATATTGCCTGTCAAATAAAATGTGGGACACCCGGTATATATACATATATATATATATATATATATATATATATATATATATATATATATATATATATATATATATATATATATATATATATGTTATGAAATCCAACCGGTACTCACCTAAAAAATCTTACTTTTTCGGTGCTGATTCAGATAATTTGATGAGATTCTTCGAAATATCAGTTTCGACGTTAGAGGTAGTAGAGTTGGACTACATGGAAAAAATAGTACGTCAATATACAGTTTATTGAGAACTATAGTGCCCAATTCGTAATGAGTTGGACCCTCCATAGTCCAGACCAACCTGAGTAAATTCAATTCATTAGGAAGATTGCTATTTATTCTTTCAAGTACGTCTTTAAAACGAATGCAGGAATCGACTTACCGGAGAATTATTCACCAACCAGGTTTGGAATTATTAAGACATACTCTCAATAATTGTGACTGGGGTATATTCAGAAATAATAACAACTCTCTTAACTGCATGACAGAACATTTTGTGAATATGTTGAGCCAACAAGTTATTGATGTTTTTCCTTTGAAGAGGTGTAAGTACACCCAGAAAAAATCACATATCAATTGGTTTAATGATGACTTACGGAACAAACGAAACGTATTATCTAACATAAAAGTTGTATATAACGCGAAAAGGGATCTTCTTTCATTGAAAGCATATTAAACTCTACACAAAGATTACAAAATTTCCTTGAAATTAGCGAAAAGAGCAGCCTATGAGAATTATTCGAATACATCTGAAAATATTGGCAGAGATGCTTGGAAACTGATTAACTTCGAATGTAACCGAGGTGATCGTGTAAAAGCCGAAACGCCGATTCCGGCAGATGTATTCAATGACTATTTTACAAACATCGCTGGTAAATTGATATCATCCTTACCTGGATCGAATCATGATACAACATACTTCCTAAAAAACCTCACAGCGCCTTAGATTCATTTATGTTTTTTCCAGTTACTCCTCAAGAGGTTTCAGACACTATTGGGTCTTGAAGATTCGAAATGCAATGACATTTTTTAATTGAATTGCGGAATTTTGGGAGCCGTCGCTGACATTGTCGCGGAGCCTTTGTCACTTTTAATCAACGAGTGCTTCTCTCGGGGTATTTTGCCAGATGCCCTAAAAACAAGTATTGTTCTACCACTTTTCAAGAGTGGTGATCCCCAAAAAGTGGAGAATTTTCGTCCTATCTCAATAATCCCTATTATAGGAAAAGTTGTGGAGATGCTGGCAAAAAAAAGACTCATATCATACCTAGAATCTAATGATTTACTTTGTCCGGGTCAGTATGGATTCAGAAAAAACCGTTCAACAGCCGGGGCTCTTCTGGATGTGGTTTCACATATAGTCGAGGGTTTGGAGAATGGTGAAAACTCTATTCACACTATGTGTGACCTCACAAAGGCCTTTGACTGCGTGTGTCATGACTTTCTGGTCGAAAAATTGTCATATTATGGTATACGAGGACGACCTTTGGATTTTCTGAAGTCGTACTTGAGCGGTCGATCACAATGCGTCTCTATAGGCGTTACATCAACATCAAGGGAAATAGCCTATGGTGTACCTCAAGGTTCCGTTTTGTTCATCCTCTATATCAATGATTTGTACTATCATCTACTTCCTGGCAAATGCGTTATATTTGCGGATGATACGACGTTGAATAATCGTGAAAATAACACCTGGAGAATTTGATAACGGCTTCCGAAATCAACTTGAAATCTTCAAATAAACTCTCACTCAACGCAAAGAAAAATCAGAATCCGATCATTTCTTCAAATGCCAGTCTCACTGGGGGAGAAAGTGTTAAGTTACTAGGTATTTATATTGATGATAAACTCAACTGGTCTAGTCACACCGACAAATTGGCGCGTGAATTATCAAGCGCAATATTTTTGATACGTAGACTGAAGAGTTCAGTTAGAATCGCCACTCTCAGATCCAGCTACTTTGGACTTTTTCACTGTCATATGACATATGGAATTACTCTCTGGGGCAGATCCTGCCATGCAAGAAAAATATCCATTCTCCGAAAAGAATTGTGCGGGTTACGACCGGATCTGACTATAGAGATTACTGTCGTCCTCTCTTCAGGAAACTGCGAATCATGCCTCTCCATACAGTTCACATTTTTGAAACTCTAATTGAAATTCATAAAAATAGAGTCTGTTATTCTACACAAGCGGAATCACATTCATACCCAACGAGGTCGAGAAATTTGATAAGAACGCCCATGTACAGACTTGTGATGGATTAGAAGAATTCCCTGAATTTATCTACTTATAATAAGCTTCCATGTGAAATTCGTAAGCTCATTGACTTCAATTTCGAGCTCAAGGTGAAATCTTTCCTTTTGAAGAGGTCCTTCTATTCCGAAGAGCAGTTTCTCAATTCCCAATTCACAGCTGAGGATATGTGAAGAGCACTCACCCCTGATTTTGTGTGAAAGAAAAAAAAACTACTTTTTGTTTCACAAGTTGATTGTCTGTATAATGTTTTGTGTACTCCTTAATGTTTTATCGATATTTTATTTATATCAATCGTTATTTTATGAGTTGCTACTAACTTGATTCAATCCTGTAAACGTAGTCAATAAATCTACTCTACTCTACTCTGTAGTGCAGGCTATCGTCGCGCTGTACAAGAAGACCGTATTTGAAAACACTCTCCCGGAAGATCTTTTATTCCATTATTTTAAATTATGTTATTGCATCCTTTCACTAGGCGTATAACAACCATTGTCACTAAAGCTGGAACTTGTTGATAAATATATATTAACTGTTTGAGCGTCATTATTTTGTGGTGGATCAATATTTGTTCCGTACCCACATTTTGTGTTCGAAGTACAGTTTATTTCGGAATTCACGCTGCCATTATTGAAAGAAGACCTTTATAGTGCTTTCATTTCTCTTGAAATTTCAGTTAAGTTACAGAAAATAACGTATGTACCTGTTCTTTTGAACTGCGTCGTATAATGCAAGTCGTCTTATAGAGTATGTGACGCCATGTATTGCCAAGAAGACTGCTTCCGGCACAGGAGATGTGTTGTGAAATGGGTAGCGAGATAAGTTTTGATTATTGGTAGGTTTGTATCGAACGATTAAAGCATGGAAAACTCGTTGATAATATGGTGTTCTGAAATTGTAGTCTCTACAAATTTCTCTACTCCACGCACTTTTGTTGAATAGTTAGATTCAACAAACACACACAGACACCTTCACGACGTACGCAGATGATAATCACCATTGGTACCGAAAAAAATTACTTGATGTCTTTCTACCTTGTAGGGTCTGTCAAAAATAATGTGCGAGCTTTATAATGATATTTTTTTCTGAAGGATACGTAATGTTTTTTCCACTATAACAACTTTGGGAAAAGCAATGTCATTAACCGTGTTCATTAGGCATACTACTAAAATTTCGATATATCTCTAGTAGTCTAGCGGTCCAGTTGTCATACAAACGAAAACGAAATTCAACTCGGATAGAGAATATACGTATTAAAATTCCGGTCGGAATTCTAAATGAACAAAAAATGAGTGATATAGAAGCATGTATAATAATAACGTTTATTCCACATCACAATGAATACATCAAATGAATAAAGAAATGCACTAAATAAGTAGACATCAGATGACAAATAAACAGAGAAATACTCAAAAAAGTTCCGATGAACTTGTCCATGAGCAATTTCGTCCAGTATGCGATTTTTAAGACGTAGTCTTATTTTTTTTTAATGTGACATTTCAAAATAGAGAGGAATGATAATGTTACTAATACTAAATGAAAATCCCACTATTTATAATCAATATATACACATACATACATGCATATATACTCACATATATACATATAAATATATACACACACACAAATACACATCCATACACGGACATATATATATATATATATATATATATATATATATATATATATATATATATATATATATATATAAATATCCTAGGCATCAGTTAACGGAAATGATGATGGAATGAATTATTTTTCCGTATATATATATATATATATATATATATAAATGTATATATCCTAGGCATCAGTTAACGGAAATGATGATGGAAGCAACCAGAAGCGCGATTGCATCTTGGGTTGAAGTATTTTCTCTGAAGCCGAATTGGGAAGAGGATATGATTTGATTCTTGTCTAGGTAATCAATTATTCGTTTTTTCAGGATCTTCTCAAATACTTTTGATATCGCTGACGTCAATGATATTGGGCGATAGTTGCTCGCGTCCAGTTTACTACCCTTTTTGAACACGGGCTTCACTATCGCACATTTAAAATGACTTGGTACTTTAGCAGTTGAATATGATAAATTGAACAAGTAAGTTAAGGGCTCTACAATAAATTCACTGCTTGATTTCAAAATTTCATTTGTTATTCCGTCCGGTCCTGGTGCTTTATGGTTTTTAAGTTCATTTATTGTTTTAGCCACTTCGTCAATACCTACTTCTTCTAAAAACATCGATTTCAAAATTCTATCTTTATCTATTATTTCATTTTTTGTCTCATCATCAACTGCATGAGGGTCGATTTGTGCACCTAGATTTGCCCCTACATTTGAAAAATAGTCGTTCAGTGAATTAGCTATTTTTATTGGTTCCTCTGTTACTTCCCCTGTTTCTAGCTTCATTTTGTTTATTTCATTGGATTTATTATTCTTACTCTTGCCTGAAAAGTTGTTAACAATTTTCCACAAATTTTTGGAATTATTGACATTCTGGATCACTTGATCCGAAAAATATTTGTATTTGGATTTCTTTATCATTTTAGTAAGAAAGTTTCGTTAACTCTTGTATCTAAATTTATAGTTCTCTGATGGATATCTCAAATATTCTTGATAAAGTTGGTCTCTGTGTTTGATTGATTTGATTATGCCTTGTGTGATCCATGGTTTCTTTTCCCGGAAAACTTTTTTTTGGGGTATAGTGGAATTTTTTATATGGGCTTTGATGATTTGTTGAAAGTTAGACGTTGCTTTTTCTATTTCGTTACATTCGTACACATTATGCCATGTTTCGTTCTGCAATAAGCTTTTGAGTTTTTCGTAATTTATTTCTTCAATTGAAAATTCCTCATTTTGGATTTTATTATTCGTTTCAGACAGTCGTAATTTCATTGAAGTGGTATAGTGATCGGTAATATTTGTTTTTATTATACTTGAGGTAACATTGTCATTATTTTCCTGCTTTATTCTGATAAAAATATGGTCAATACATGATTTAGAATGTGTGATGTAACGCGGGTGTAGTTGTTGATCAGCGATGAAAAACCTTTTTCGTATAGGATATTCAAATATTCTCCAGTACAGATATTAGCGACGTCTTTGATATTTATATTCATATCTCCAGCAATGATAAAGAAATCAATATTGTTGTAATTAATATTTTCTAAGAAGTTTTCGAGATCAATTATGAATTCATGGGGGCATGTGGAAGGTGATCGGTAGGTTGCAAGGATGGCAAGGTTTTTGTTATCGATTTTCAGCTCGACAAATATCCCAAATTCTTCCCCAATTTTATGGAAACTCTTTTCGAAGTTGATATTTTTTTTTAAATAAATTATCACACCATCAGCTCTATTTACGGTCATATCATTATTATGTATCAAGTTGTAATTATCTATAGAAATCAAATCTTCATCTTTTATGTTCCAGGTTTCCGTGAGCATTATGCATTCGACGTTATCTCGGACCTCAGATATGCTGCATAGAAATTCGTCGAGATGCCTGTGCACGCTTTGGATATTACTATGGATGATTGAAAAGTTTTCGAACTTTTTTTCCTGAACCGTTTACAAAGTACTTAACATACAGTTAAATGAGTCAAACTCAAGTGTTTCGATAGTGGGCGCCTCGAAGTCTCTGATGTATTGATCCATGAGAAAAGATAGAAATCAACGCTATGATAAAAATTTTCTAATACAATTTTGGATTGGTGTTCAAATTATTACAATGTTCTCATATGTTCAAGTAAAATACAAATACATAAATTCTAACGGTTTTTGATTATTTTGTTTATAATTTTTTTTGCTTAAATGGTAGATCCCTATTTTTTATTATTATTTTTGCTTTTGGGAGTATTGGGTTCTCTTGGGTCTCTCTTTGGGTTCCAGTGGCTTGTTCTTGTTCGGATTCTTCTCGGATAGGTTGTCTCTTGGTACTTGAGGTGATCCAGAGCTGCCAACTGAATTCGTAGTCTGAATAGGGGTTAGTTGGTTTACTTCCACTTCTTCGGAATCGATCACGATGCTTTCGAGCTCTTCTGCTTTGTAGGCATAACCGTCAATATATAGCTTTCCTCCTCTTATATGGGCCTGTTGTTGTTTTGCTCTAGCTTGTTTGAGATGTTTTTTTAAAGTTTTCAATTCGTTCCTTTTCTTGACATTTAAATCCTCGGCAATGGCAATGGGCGTTCCTTTGAGTTTATTGCAAGCTCTAAGTACTTCAACTCTCTTCACAAATGAAACAAATTTCAAAATAATTGGTTTAGGGCTACTGTTACCAATCTGGTAGATGTTATTTATATCCGAAATCGTGATGTTCAGATCCAAAACTTCATTCAGTGTGGATAGGGTTTTGCTCAATAGTTTCTCGTTTTCCTCGATTCCCAAACCAAAAACTACTATATTGTTTTTTCTCAAGGATCTCTCCAAAATTTCATATTTTTTACTCAGGTCGTTCTATTTCAATTCAATGTCCCCTCTTTTTTTTCTCTCTTCTTCCAGGGCGTTGGTTACTTTTGTAATTTCCGACTCGAAATGCTTTTTGAGGTCCTCAGTTTGTTTTTTGTTGGACTCTGCTATGAACTTCATCAATTTTTCCTCATTCATCTCCCGTGCTAATGTTATTCGGTGTATTCGAGTACGACCTTATCGGGCTTGTTTTTTTAAGGCTTGTTTTTATGTTTTATGGCAAAAAAAAAAACTTTCTCTCGAAAGATGAAATACGGATGAGGATTGATAGAAATATGAAGTTTATCGAATTATTCAAGTTATCTGATTATATGTGAACTCACTGGTATGTGTAATTTCTATTCTGGGTATATAGTCCTTCACTCTAAGCAGTTTTCTTCCAACCGCTAACTTTGGATGCCACTTAATTCACTTCATCAAGGGAGCCGAGTCACACACGTCTTAACAGTTTGAAGATATATCTCCATCTCCATGTATCCAGCCTGAACTTTGGAAGACGGCAATCAGTTAAACTAGCTCAACTAGATTTGTTTCCATTCGAAGCGACTACACTATTGATTGTTTTTCATTATTAACATAGAAATTTCTTCATTAAAATTTACCTTTGTCAAAAAAGTGTTACCCATCAGAGGAAATGCTTGAATAATGGTGATTTCTCATGTTAATTTTCAATATGCTTTTCAACCAAATACGAACACCCAATCTATAATAACTGATCTCATGAATGAAATTTATGAAAGATTAGATGATAGTGATTATGTAGTAACAACATTTTTGGATTTGAAAAAAGCCTTTGACACTGTTGACCATAATATTTTAATGGATATATTATAAAGTTATGGTATAATAGGCCATGCATTTAATTTATTCCGAATCTATTCTCAAAATCGCAAACTGTACGTACGAATCAACAAGTATAAAAGTAATGAGAAACTCTCTGAAAATGATGTCCCTCAAGGCTCAGTTTTGAATCCAATTCTTTTTTTAATCTATATTGACAATATTAAAAGACTCAATTTATATGGAATGTGTTATGGCCCTGTATTATAATTCATTATTCAAGTTGACAGTTATGAATGTCATGAAAAAGTCAATAAATAGTTCAATACATATCACGAGTTCCGTTTTCATCTTAATTCAATACACAACAAAATTGGCGACGAGGATGGGATTCAGATCTTCTATATTGTGCAGTATTTGCCGATTCAAGTCACAGTTATACCCTAGTGTTCAATTATCAAGAAAAAAAAAATTCAAATGGACGCAGATCAATTCAAGGCACTATTGTAAGTTTTTCAAGCTTCTCAGGCGCAAATGTTACAAACAATATTGTCACAGCCAGTTAATCAATCAACCCAACCTAAAGTTCTAACCCAGGATGCCCCAGTTGCGAATATTGTTCCTTTTGAAAACTTCGATGCTACAAAGGAAAAATTTTCTTGCTATTTGGAGCGATTCGATAATTACCTTGATATCAAAAACATCGCAGATCCTGATAAACGAGCAAAGTTATTGTGTGTGTCAATTGGATCCATACATTACAATAACCTTTCTGCATTTCTTGGACCAGAAAAACCTGTCAAAAACTTAATTTATTCCGAACTTATCGAAGAATTCAAGAAGATGCTTATTCCGCACAGAAGTACAATAGTCTCCCAGCATTATTTTTTGAACGTTACTCAGAAAGATAAACAAACTATCGCTGAATTTGTTGCTACCCTTCGTAGAAATTTATCCGAATGTGAGTTCTACATCGAATGTGAATGTACAAAAACTGTATCGGTCTCAGATATATTTCTACGTGCTCAATTCATCAGGGGTTTGAGGGACAACTGGATTAGAGAACAAATTCTTCAATCAGACGCAATTAAATTCGAAGAGTTCGTTACTAGAGCCACAGCTTTAGAGGCATCGAAAATTGAGAGTCAAGTTCTAATGCAGGCCTCATCCGAGCCAACCCTTGTTGATACAAACAGAGTATCGAAAACCCAGAAAGATTGTCGTCACATGGAACAGAATCGACTTACAGGAAGAGATAGGTTTAGAAACTATTCACCTTCTCCTCACCGTTACCAGCGCTCACATTCCCTTCGAAATAGAAGAAAACAGTTCCAGGACAGAAGATCTATTGATTTGGTCGCTCTTGGTATTAATAATCTTTGTTTACGTTGTTCGAAGTCAAGTCACAAAACACAGGATTGTCGAGTTGATCGAAATACTCTAAAATGCCATTCTTGCGGAAAAATTGGTCATTTAAATAAAGTATGCATATCTACTCTGATCAAAAAGTCTGGAAAAACCGAGTTCGCAAAACATTTAAGTGACAGTTCTGACAGCTCTAACAGTTCAGACATTGCTTATGGAGTAAATAAAATAGAAAACACTGTCGATTTATTCGAAATGGGTTCCGATTCAGATAAGTATTTCATCACAGTTGCTTTAAATGGCTGTCCCCAACGTTTTGAAGTCGACTCAGGCGCTCGTTATTCTCTACTCTCTGAAAATGAATTCGAAGCTCTGAATCTGAAGATTCCTATAGAAACAACAAATATATCTTTTCGATCCTATTCAGACCACATAATCAAGCCAGTAGGCAAAGTTACAGTTGCAATTTCATACAACAATAAATGCATCTCAGGAGATCTATTCATCATTCCATCAGGACACGATGCATTGCTTGGTCGTGTTTGGATAAGAGGACTTGGTATAGAGTTAAAGGAAGTGGATAAAACACAGTACCAGTCACAATCGAATGATGTTAACTTTGTTCAATGTATTGACGATATTATTCGGGAATATTCTTCAGTTTTCGAAGAGAAGATAGGGTGTTGTCCCAAATACGAAGTTAAATTACAACTCAGAGCAAATGCAAAACCTATATTTACACGTGAAAGAGACGTTCCTTATGCTTTGCGTGAACGCGTCGAAAAAGAACTAGAATCCCTGGAAGCTCAAGGTGTAATTTCGCCTGTTGCGAATACTGACTGGGGATCTCCACTAGTAATCATAGCGAAGCCGGACGGAGGTGTGAGACTATGCGTAGATTACAAATGCGGAGTGAACGAAAGACTTGTATCAGCTAACCACCCCATTCGCCGTATCGATGATGTTCTAAATAGCCTACGCAATTCAAAATTTTTCTGTAAGCTCGACCTCTACAAGGCATATCTTCATCTCAGAGTTGACGAGGAAAGTAGTAAAATTCAAACCATATCAACACACAAAGGAACCTACAGGATGAATCGTTTGAGTTTTGGTATCAAAACTGCCCCTTCAGAGTTTAATCGAATTTTATCCCAGATACTCAAAGATTTATCAAAAACAGAAGCCTATTTTGATGATATTATTTGCCATGGTTCGTCTAGAGAAGAATGCACTGATAATTTGCGTGCATGTCTAAAACGCTTATCAGAATATGATTTACATCTCAACAGATCGAAGTGCTCCTTCTTCAAAACAAAGATGGACTATCTAGGACATATCGTGGAGTATAATAGAATTAGTAAATCACCGGAGAAAGTAGAAGCTGTCTCTTCAATGCCCCGACCAACCAATATTGGAGAATTACGACGATTCTTAGGAATGGTAACCTATTATTCACGTTTTATTCCAAATTTTTCTTCGCTGTCCTATCCGTTACGTCTCCTTCTGCGAGAGAATCAGCGTTACCACTGGTCACATAAATGCCAATCAGCATTCGAAAAGTTGAAATCAGAACTTTGCAGCGATCGAGTTTTGATTCCATATAATCCATCTTTACCACTTACTCTGACAACTGATGCAAGCCCCACTGGGATCGCAGCTGTAATTAGTCATGGAATAGATGGACAAGATCGACCAATAGCATACGCATCTCGTTCACTTACTACTGCTGAATCTAACTACAGTCAACTGGATAGAGAAGCACTGGCAATAGTATTTGGAGTAACTCATTTTTACAATTACCTGTTTGGACGAAATTTCGTACTTTTCACTGACAATGAACCACTGACCCGTATATTTCATCACCACAAGGCTCTTCCTAGAATGACTTCGTCCAGATTATTACGTTATGCTTCATTTCTATCGGGATTCGATTACACCGTCAAATTTAAGAAAGGTGTCGACAATAAAAATGTAGACTGCTTGTCCCGGACACCTTTGAGAAATTATAATATCACCGTGGATACCTCCATTGGTGAAGAAGTGAACCAACTCTGTGGACAAACTTTATCACAAATTTCCAGTGAGGCTATTACAGAGGAAACTATCCGCATAGCAACTGCCAATGATCCTGACCTGAGTGAAATTCTTCAGAACTTGAAATCACAATCATCTGATGAGCCCTACACTGTCAATAATGGTATTTTATTCCGCCAAGATCGTGTCGTTATACCGGTTCAGATGCGAACTAAGGTGTTAGAAGAATTACATGCCACCCATCTTGGAATTATGAAAATGAAACAGTTAGCTCGTAGGTATGTTTATTGGCCTAAAATCGATAACGACATCGAACGATTGGTAAAGTCATGTGAAGATTGTGCTAGAACCAAATCCAATCCTCCAAAAGCCCCACTCCATCCATGGAACGAACCAGAAGAAAATTGGGAACGCATTCATATTGATTATGCTGGACCATATGAAAATCGCCATTTTTTGGTTTGCGTAGACGCTAAGTCCAAGTGGGCTGAAGTAAAAATTTCAAAAGATGCTCCGACAACATCATCAACCATCACACTTCTCGAAGAAATTTTTGCCACTCATGGATATCCTTGCGTTTTAGTTTCTGACAACGCTTCAATTTTCACTAGCGATGTTTTCAAAACTTACTGCAAGGAAAGAGGAATTTTCCAAAAGTTCATAGCCTCCGGACACCCTTCGACAAATGGATTGGCTGAACGCAACGTACAAACCTTGAAAAAACGTCTTCATGCTGCTGCCAATGATACAGTACCTCTTCATATCAAAATTCAAAATATTCTTTTTCGCTACAGAGCCACACCATTGGCATGTGGTTTGTCGCCAGCCGAGAAATATTTCAACAGACGCTTGCGTATACGTCTGGATGCTATTTTTCCAAATCCCAGAAGCCTGCAAAAATCAATCTTGGTTTCGGCATCAACTCGTACTTTTTCTAATGGAGAGAGAGTGCAAGTCCGTGTACGAAGTGGAAATAAAAACATTTGGGAATTTGGTAATATCATCAGAAAGCTAGGTCAGCTTCACTATAACGTTACACTTGATTCTGGAAGAACACTAAAACGTCACGTTGATCAGTTGAGATCAAGTCTCGTAAAGAAGAAGGAGAATCGAGTGACATTTGCCTCAACAACAACGCCAGAACAAAATTTTCAAGATGGGCCGGTGTTCGGTGTTCCAATTCCTGAACGAGAAACTGCAATTGTACCCGAATTACCTGCTGCATCTAACAATTCATCACCTGAATCAAGTCCTCGGGTACGCCGATCGGATCGTCCTAGACGCCCACCAGCGTATTTGAGAGACTACGTTACATGATGATTCATTTTATTCATTTTCACTGTTCCTTTTTAGTAATTGTTGATTTCCTTTATAATTCACAAATTTCCAAAATAAGTGGGGGAGATTGTTATGGCCCTGTATTATAATTCATTATTCAAGTTGACAGTTATGAATGTCATGAAAAAGTCAATAAATAGTTCAATACATATCACGAGTTCCGTTTTCATCTTAATTCAATACACAACAAAATGCACTTTTCTTTTGCAGATGATATAACATCATTTCACTTTGGTAAACATAATGGCATTTCGGAAAAATCATCGAAACATGATATTGACCTTATTGAAAAATGGACGTGCAGCATTTACCTAACTTTCAATTCGGAAAAAACTGTTTTTATGATTTTTAAACAAAAAACCACACATATTTTTCCAGTCTGTCCCTGCTATAACCATTTGTGTTTTTCGGGATGAATAAAGATGATATCTCACAATGAGAAGACAGGTTTCAGAACACTAAAAACAACAATATAAATAAATTAACAAATAATATATTTCAACATTAAAATGTATGTGTCAGTTCCATTTCAATGCATAGCACTATCGTTTCACTAAATTTTCAGGTATATAAACATTAAGCTACTCAGCTATTTATACAAACATAACTAGATATAAAAAACTTGTGATGATTCCATATTCACTTCAAATGAGTTCAGACTCTGGAGACTTTGACATTTCATTGTTTCACTGGATACTCTTGATTCGTCCTTCTCAAGTATTTACTTTTTATAATAAAGTTCTAGCTAATTCATGAAAAGTATTAATAATTAATATTTTCATCACGAATATCGTCAAGCCATTCTACTACTGGTAAAATAGATAAAAACAGGTATTGATGCAGAAGTGAACGGAGTCTCGATATCTGCTTTGATTCTTGGACTTTTCAATGATACTCATCAATGAATTTCGATGTAGTTCATTTCTTCCGTACATAATGTACCAGGGGGATTTGAAAAATACATATAGGTAATTTCTCTCAAAGAAATCAGTCGATTACAATAAAAGCAGTATGATCTCACAGTTAATGGTTGATTATTTTTCATGGTGTGTATGTAGTATTCTCAAATATATAAAACTCGGAATTTATCATCCAATATGAGTTGCTTCAGACGAGTTGAAAGCGTTGTCCTTCTTAATGATATATTATATCAGTCTCTTCGAATGTATATATTTTCGATGAACTAATGTCCATTGAAGTCCAGGGAAGTCTTGACGATTAGTCACAAGAAATCCCGAAACAAAATAAAGTTGGTAAGAGAAATAAACGAATTAGTGCACTCATTTTGGGAAGAAACATTCACTTTCGTCGAACACTAGCACGGTTTCAAAACCTCTCATCCATCCACAGTGATATAAATCAGATCTAACCGCCTTTTCTGGGGGAAAACTTTTTTCACGGTGTCTCACTGCCTCCTACCACTACTAACTACACGCTCCCTACTGTCCTCCCTGTTAGAATTCCTCCTGGGGGGCGAGTTACCCGTTCCAACCCTGCTCTTTCGAGACCTCTTGAACTTAGCCATGTCTTCCCCGAAAACGTCCCCCGTCCTCAGCGCCGAGATGAGGTCGTCGAATTCCCCTTTGTCGCCGTTCTTCTCGCCGTTCTTCTCTCCCCTCTTCAGACTCGTTGTCTTGTTGATGGAGGTCAGAATGCCTTCTCGGCTATGTTTCCGCTCGAGGGTGAGTTTCTTCAGGTCGGCCTCTTGTTTGGCTCGCTTCTCCTCTTCTTCTTGCCGACGCCGCATGTTCTCGTTGTCTTGCCGTGCCTCCGTGAAGGCGGTTAGGAAGGTGTCGAAAATGCCGAAAAATTCATCGGGCTGGGCATTGGTGCTGTCTTCGCCGAAGAGGCGGACTGCTCTTTCGAAACGATTCTGAAACGGAATTATTTAATGAAAAATCATGAAAAGAGCAGTGATGAAACTTATCATACGCGATAAAAAAAAAAGAAAATATTATTGGTCATGCTTTCATTAAAAAAAAATTATTGTCCAAACAGGCACAAGACCCAATTACAGGACAAAATATACAATTTTGGAATGGACGTGTTAGAGATATATACATAGAGCAACAGCAAAACATTAATACATTCATAGAACATTTAAAAGAAAAATATGTGTTCGATGATTAGCAGACAATATACAGTTTTTGGATGAGTAGTGTTGACTGTAGGCAATATACATCTATCACAACAATAATTCCTTGATTGAACAAAAAAACAAATATCAAGTAAGTATTTGTTGCTTTGCAAACATAAAGTTTTTTGTCTCTTTTTTTGAAACATTCAATGGTGTTGAATAAATATCTACTTTTTGACACACTCGATTAAATTTATAGCACATTGCAAATAAGGGAGATTTGAAAAACACATTGGTTCTAGGTGTTGGTAGGTAAATATATTATTCAGTTCTACTACTGATTCTTGGCACGTGAAACTCTAGTTGAGACAATAGTTTTGGTGAGTTGACAAGATTGTTCACCAGTTTGTATATGAATACACAAGAATAATAAGTTCTTCTGTCTTCAAGAGATAGAAAATGGAAACGCTTCACAGTATATTATTATCTATTCCCTGTCTGGGGTACACATTATCTAGTCTGTAGATGACGAACTTCATTAACCGTCGTTGGACAGATTCAGGCGATTGAATGTGTGTAGTATATATAAGTGACCACATAAGACAGCGGGATCTAACAAATGAGTTGAAGAGGGTATTAAAACTTTCCATGTTTTTGAGATCTTAACAATTTCAGAATATGAGCCCTAACAATCTCTTCGCAGCAGGCAGAGATAAGTGAAAGAAAGGAAGTACCTCGTATAGAGTTCATTATTACCAATTATTGTTAACAAAAATAGTCATGATGGCAACAAAATTTGAGAATCTTTAACGACTATTTCATCAATGTTGAACCAATGCTTTGAATACATTATATACACACACACATATATATATATATATATTCCAATCAGTCATTTTGGGGACGAGATGTGAGATGATTTATACAGTTTGGACCCAAGGTGGATACTTTGGGGACGACCCCAAAGTGTATTCACTATTCTTCCTACAGTTTGGGGACTAATGTCCCTGAAGTGAAGGATCAACAATATAATCTAAGATTCCTTCATTTCGAGGAAAAATTGCAAAAATTATAATACCATAATAAACTCGGCCGACACATATTTTCTGTTTATGAATTCGATGAAAAATCGTGTATTAACCATATTGGGAGGATACAGAGATATATTTCCTACAAAGGACTAATGGGTTGTTGCACCAATCCATTCAACGGATGTTCAATGTTGAAGTTGGATTAAAGTTGGACAAATGTCTATGTTTAATCCAAGTTTAATATTGAACCTCCATTAAATGGCTTGGTGCAACTACCCCTAAATAATCATCACCTGTGACAGTGAAGGACCTTGGCTCAGTTTTTTGTTTGGGACACGGGATAATAAAGAAGATCCAAAATCATCAATATACTTCATTTACATTTCAAATATTTTATCACGTCTTGAGTGTTCCAAAAATGAGGGCAATCTGAAAAAGTTTAGTGTTGAGTTAGTTGAAATATTCGATTAAAAAAAAACACTTTGGTTGATAATTACTTTTCATAAGGTGCTTCAATCAGAAATAGATTGATTTATTCTTGGGTGATGAATACTTTTCATGAGGTGCTTCATACAGAAATCGATTAATTCATTCTTTCGTAAATGTTTTTGATTTTCTGAGTCCGCCCGTATGGACCGCTTCTACTTGATGGAGGTTCAACCAAGCTTGGCTTTATCGCTGAAGAACAAGGAATCTGGTTGAAAAATCCATAGCAACAAAACCTAGCTAAGTTGAACCTTCAATAAATCAGTTTCGAATATTTCAATATAACAATACCGTTTTCAACATTTGTTGTTGCTTTCAACATATTCACTGATAATTATTCATGAAGATGAGCAATTAACTTTTCTTTTTTCGAAATTATCGCCGTTATCTGGCATTTTATAAAACGTCCGTAGGTAACTATTCTAGGAAACTTCTCTGGATTTATCAATGAAGGGATAAAGTCAACTAGCAAATATATTACTACCAAAGAGTTGTCTGACCCATCATCTTACTTTCTGTCTCTATCTATCAGATAGCTCATTTATCCCGGCATTGACAAACGGACCCTGAATGGTAAGAATTTTAGGACAAGTGTGGATGAAATGTTCGTTTATATTTCTATTTGGAATTGATATGACTTTTAGTATTTGTTATGCCCACTATAAACATTTGTACTGTTTCCTGGGATAATCTATAAACTATATTACAGATACAAAAAATTGCCGGTAAGCAGATATTCACTGGTTAAATAGGTCGTCATTTCATTTTTTGTGCTATGTCGGATTTTCCACATAATTGTTGGAGCTGAAAAGCCACCATTGAGTGTATACGATTTTTTCTTAGTTATGAATCATACGATCAAACAAATTTACCTGTGAAGTTCGATCGGAATTGAATGAAGCGGTTCGTCCGAATGTATCACTATAGTCGGGCTGTTCAAAAGATAGAATTCAAGGACGCGTGAACAGTGAATGCCCGCATCTATATATAGCCTGCGCGGCGTAGCCACGCCTCCTAAACTGAAATAAATGAAGAACTGTTTACACTGTATTGTACTCATTTGTGCTTTGTATTTACGTGTGTTATGTTGATTAAATAATATGAATGGAAACACTCATTCACCTCCAAGAAAAAGATAAAAAAAAAGACATTTAACTGTAGAGGAAAAAGGTGTAATAATGAACACTTATAAAAAAGCATCCCAAGAGTTTATGGGAGAACAGGGAAATGCTGTTGAATTCACTGCTGAGGCGACGTTTTTGTTGAGTGGTGTAAATCGGACTTGTAACATTGGGGAGAGGAACATTCAAAAAGTGCGTGCCGTTCACGTGATCATTCTATCTTTTCAGCGGCTACACTATAGGATGAAGTACAGTCGTTCTGTATTGAATGACCACAGTTTTAGACACAAAACAAAGGAATTATGTTTTCGTCCTTATACCAGAGGCCCAGCCACCGTCGAAAAAAGTACCAATATTTCTTGAAACTGATGACTGATTGGCTTAAAATCACGGTATACCTAACTTTACATAACGGAAGAGTCCGAACAAAATGTAAGAACGCATGCGCTTTCCAGGAGTTCTATATCAAAACCTACGTGCTTTTAGCCAATCACATATCAGTTTCAGGAAAAAAATATATTTTACTGGAAAAACTGGTTTTGAAGAAACGTAGAAATATTTACTTGGACTTGATTGAAACGAACACATACAAATGAATCAAATTATGGGCTGATGTTGCTAATTGTGGTCCTGTGTAATGTGCAATGGAAATAGCCCATGTTATAGGGGCAAAATATTGGAGTGATATTGTAAACAAATTTATCGATAAAAATATCCGTGAGACGGCATTCTTCAATAAACACATGATTTGTAAGTATCTATATGAAAAACACAAATAAAAATTCGTTTCAGTTGAACAATCCAAGGTATTGTTCTAAAAACTTTTTTTAAGAATGTTGATTGTGTTAATTGAGTTAGCACAGTCGCATGTTATATAGCATCGTGAGTGTTTTTCATTTCAGTCATTTCTGTCTCCTTGCAGTTTCAAAATGAATTTTTTCATCAATAAGAATCCATCTTTAGAATCAGTGTTCCTTTTCTTTGGTAATGAGATTCTTCGGAAGTGGAACCGTGAAAGATACAATTTCAATAATAAAATATCAAGTGATTAAGTGAAAAGTGGTGACAATCTATTCACAACCCAAATAGCACAAGTACGTCCAGTGGACGTACTGCATATGTACGGTGAGGATGTATTGTACGTATTTAGGACGTACTTTTGTCTCCGACAGACGTACATAAGACCTCCCTGCGACTTACCGTTTCCGCATAGTCGGTAATCCCAGGTACGTACTTTTCTAGTCCACACAGGACCTGAAATGTACAGAAAGGGGAACTGTTTGGGACATTCCGAAAACGTACATTTCCCATTCTGTATGCGCTATCCCAAGTAGAACAAACATATTTGACCAATATTGGTTCAATATTACGGGAATATTAACCTTATATTGTAGATGATATCAATAGTGGCCACAAAAAAAATGTGAACATTCGGCGATATTAGATCAATATTCGAAAACAACGTAATGATATATCATTTGATATCACTTAATGAATCTAAGTTTTCATATTCGGGATTATTCATTTCTTTTTTACCAAATGGTCAAGTTGGAAATTTTACTCATTCAAGTGTACTAACCATCTAACCGAATACTTACCTGGAAAAAGACCTGGCTGCTGCGGGGCTTGAACTCTCGACCTTTTCTATGGAGATATTATTGTCGACCACTGTTACGCTCTACGGCACGGAGATACTTGTTTTTAAGAAGGAGTTGGGTGCTATAGATGTGATGACTTCAAGTTAGTTTTGTTCGAGATAATATTAAAATTTTAGAAAGTTCAGTAACAATGAAAATATATTCGAAAAAAGACTAAAGGATCACTGTCTCATGTGATGGCGGTTTTGGAATATCAAACTTGCTGTGCAAAAAATTCTGTATGTAATTTTCTGGTATTTAAATTCACCACATGTCGATGTTTCAATTTTTCCAATTTTTTTTAGAAATAATTCATTATGAATATTGCATTACCAATATTGATATATGTTTGAATACACTAAGTGATCACTCTCAAAATCCCAATACCCCTGGAACCGAAAGGGACCCAATACGTACGTACTCGGAAGGTCCAAACAGTATGTACATACTAACAGAAATGTAGAAAATGAAAGGAACCCAATCCGTACGTACTTGGGAGGTCCAAACAGTATGTACAAAAAAGTACGTCAACGAGACGTCCAGATAGTATGTACATACGATTTCCAAAAATGTACGTCATTACTATGTCCCGCAAACGTTTCGAAAGATACGTATCTGAAAGGGACTCAATATGTACGCACCTGGAAGGTCCAAATAGTACGAACATAGTTCTTCCAAACATGTACGTAAATGATACGTCTGAGCAGTACGTACATGGGATTCACAAAAAAACACGTCATTGGTATGTCCCTAATTCATTCCGAAAAGTACGTACCTGAAGAGGAGTTAATGTAAACGTATCAGGGACACTCAATAAAGTACGTACATAGTACTTCCAAGCATGTACGTTTTTATTACATTCCGATTGGAACGGGACCAAGTATGTACCTACATGGGACGTCTAACCAGTACATACATGGTACATCCGGTAATGTACGTTCTTCGAATGTCTCCTATACGTCCCGGGACGTATCGACGTAACTGGGACATAAATGGTTCGTCTTCAGGACGTCGTGTGCTATTTGGGAAAGCACTTGCAAATGGTCAAGAGATGATGAGAGAGCACCGAGCACCCACCATTCAAAAGAGCTAGAAACATATTCGGGTGTTCCTTTAAAATTGGAACTTCATAGCCCATCTTATTATGATATCATAATTATTTCCTCTTCTTATCTCCAGGAATAAGAATAATATGTATACAATTCCGATACTAAAATTACAAGCAACAAAAGGAACAAGAACAAAAAGTGTTGAAAAATATAGTTTTAATATTTTAAAACCGTCAACGATTTTTTTGATCTCAGTCATTCAATATTCTAGTGATCATCGCGGTGTTATTTTCCCACGTCATAACTTTTGTGAATAGTGCGCTGCGTAACACCCACATTTCGTTATACCCACAGTCACAGAACACTTTTCCGAACATACCCGAATGATGCCTGTTTCATAATTCACCTACTATTCTGCAATTTTTATCAACCCAACCTAATCTAAACTAAGCTAATCTATCACATTCATTGTGGTTCTATCGACAAAAAGGAAAAATTTTGCAAAAGTTAGAATCATTCGTGTATGTTCGGAAAAGTGTTCTCTGACTGTGGGTGTAACGAAATGTGGGTGCAACGACATGCTCCCTTTGTGAATACTCTGATCTTTGTCTTTGTTCATATTATGAGTTTCCTAGTCAAGAAATGATAAACAATCACCAATCACCTACCATTCAAATAATCTGGCAACATATGCAGGTGTTCCTTTGGCAGTATGGGAATCTCTAAAATAAAATCATGTGGATATTAACAGTTCTAGTGTCCATCGCAGTGATATTTGGCTTTATGAAAACAGATCATTATTCGTATCTTGTTTGTCTCTAATTTTATTTGTCACACCGTTTTGTGGGAAGGAACTGTATATTTATGTTTGGGATAATCAACATCAAAATTAATTGTTGAATGCTACATATTCAAAATATAACTTTTTATATTTTTCACCATTATCTCATGGTGTGTGCAAATTTGAACAGCACACAAAGAGTTTGTACAACAAGAGTGGATATGGTTGCCATATCGCACGAGAACGAAGTTTGGACACGATGCCGTAGGCGAGTGTTCAAACGTTCGAGGACGATATGATTAATATCCATTCGAGTTGTACAGTTGATTTTTTTCTTCGATCAGGTAAATATTTCAGAACTCTCTTTCGAGTATCGTATTCATAATCAATTTTAGACAATACTTTTTCGATATTCAGGAAAAACTCAAAGGAAAGAAACTACATTTAATTCAATAATGAACGATACGAATTAAATGAGGTATGTCAGATTGAAAATAAAATGGAAAATTTTTTTCGATGTTATTGTAATTCGAACCAGCAAATACATAGTGAATTGGGGAGCATCAGAGTGGAGGACTGACGCCCTTGCCTCTTGGCTACTGAGCGACACATTACCATCTCATTACTGATGTGAAGAGTAGATGTAAGCCTTTGAATTTCACATACATCAATTTTGACAATTCAAACTTTACTCAATGAACTAAAAAATCTTTCGGATTTGGGTTTATTTATTTATGCTTGAAGAAACAACTTGAATTTCATGTAAGATAGTTCGACCAGAATTGTGACGTTTCTATAAGGTTGTCCCTGGCAAACAAGTATTTTGTTCTCTATGATTGGTGGAATTTATATTCCAACCAGTATGGATATGAACTCATATCCGTAGAGTTGACTGGAATCGCCTACTTAGTCGTTTAGTAAACTATCAAGAAATTAGCATACTTAGCATACGGGTGAGAGTAGGTAGAAAAAATGTTTTATGCCATATTTTGTTACTGGAGTATTACATAAATGAATGGCTTTCTGCAAAACCGATTGAATACTTGATATATGAAAAAGCTCGATGATATTGATATTTCAAAATTTTGTTGCTATGGATTTTCCATATCAGATTCCTTGTTCCTTAGTGATGAAACCAAGCTCAGTTGAACCTCTATCAAGTAGAAGCGGTGCATACGGGCGTAGGAGGGTTGTGATAAATTCGGAAGAGAATCTTCATATTATTATGATTGCACTCCACAGGTACGTTCATTTATGGGTAGTTGCACCAAGCCATTTAACGGAGGTTAAATGTTGAGCTTAGTTTGAACTTGGATATTTGCCCATGTGTAATCCAAGTTTATTATTCCGTTGAATAGATTGGCACAACTACCCATTATTCGTATAATTATATTTCAGCGGCTCGTCCTCTATTTCACTAGATATAGACGGCGGCAGTCTCACAGAAACCATACTCATCCACGAACACCTACCTCCTATTTAATTAGTCACATTTTTAAATAACATCTGTCATCGAAACTCTAATAGCCATGGCAAAAAAAATGTCGGAAAATGCCGAAAAATCCATTTTTCCATTTTTCGATTTTCTTCAAAAAAAATAGGTGTCTGTACCCTTATGAGATCTAGGAATGACCCGTAGAACCGATATCTCTTTCCGTTCTACCGCTATCGTGTTACAAAAAATTTTCTCCCGGAAAAACACTTTTGATGAATGTTAAAAACGATCCGAGTTTCCAACCTCCATCTCTTTTCGTTCGACCGCTATCGTGTCACATAAAAATTTCTATTTTGCCAGGAAAAACTACTTTCCAGTTTTCCGATCCTTTCGAAAATCGATAGGGTTCTGTATCCCTACGGGGTCTAATCATGGTCCGAGTTTCGAATCGATATCTCTTTCCGTTCGACTATTTTGATTGCATCTGAATTTCGACTGTATTTTATTATAATTCAACGATACATAATTTTGGCATTAATAATCTGATGAGAGACCGAAAGCGAATCTCGAGGGCTTTCGTCGTTGATTATTAATGCCATAATAATGTAGGGTAAAATTAATAAATACAAGAGAAATTTAGCAACAATCAAAATAGTAGCTTATTATTCATGGTCGTGTTATATTTATGAAGATTATTTCTTGAATCCAATTATCTTTCTTCGCTTCTGGTTTTGCCAAAACAATTCATTTCCAAATAGGTACTTCAGCGCTATTGATTCAATCTGACGTCAAGCTGAAAAGTCGGTGTGACTATCCTCAGAGTAATAAAAAATATAGAGAACAGAGACGCCCACCCTATTCAAACACAACAGGATTTATAGACAACCAGGAACCAGAATATTCATATGATATGAGTGAGATACGGTGAGAGAGATATGAATCATATTTCTCTCACCGTAGAATATAGGCAAGAGGGACGAGGGGATTGTTCACGTCGACCAGAGGACTGAGGCCACAGATTACAGAAACAAGTTTAGATAGGTAACAGCATACTAGTATAAACCGAAAACTATTTGTCGCTTTTATGTAGCGGTTGTTGACCCCCCAACTATTCAACAAAATTGTATGGATTAGAGAAAACTGTAGAAACTGCAAATGCAGAAGACTGTATTATCGACGAGCTGAGACGGATTTTCCATGCTTGAATCGTTCGATACTAGCGAATCAATGATAAAAATTCATTTAGTCACCAAATTATAATACCTCATATGCGAAAATCAGTTTTCTTCGGAATATACGGCATCACATACTCTAACACGACTTACACTCTATAACGCAGTCGAAAGAATACATCATTTTCTGCTCGATTTTCTGTAACTCACCAGGAATTTCAAGAGAACTGAGAGCGCTATGTAAGACTTCTTTCAATAGTGCAGCGTGAATTCCGAAGGAAACTGTACTCTGAACACAAAATATGGGTTGAAAATTTGATTCTGAGAAGATATTTATAGTTTGGTGGATTCATTCACTTGATTCAAGTATAGAAAATCACTGGATTCTTGGAATAAACCACTTTTTCGTGCATTCTTTGGGTAATATCGCCTTCATCTACTATTGAGAAAAAATCAGCACATAACTCGCCGAAAACTATTTCGTCGAAATATATTCAAAAGTATTGAAAATATCAAAGACGAATTAAATACATGTCAGATTGGCGTTATAGTCAATTGAAACCATAGAAACCAAGATGCACTCTCATAGATTCTGCGATTCAGTATCTACAATCCTAATTTTGAACCCTAGTTGGAACAAAATAACCGCCATCAGCGCCTTCGGTGGTTGTTGACCCTAAGCATCCAAATTATGTGCGGAAAGACGGTTGTTACATTTCTAAATTTATTTCTGTGTTCTGTGACTGAGCCCAAAACAAGGTTTTCAATATTTTCAACATTACTCTCCATCTGTTTCCTGTTTGTGCTTCGTTGAATTTTGAACAGAAATTAATAAAAAAAAAATTCGGAAGAGAATCTTTATATTATTTTGATTGCACTTCACAGGTATGTTCATTAATGGGTAGTTGCACCAAGCCATTTAACGGAGGTTTAATGTTAAACCTAGTTTAAACTTGCCCATGTGTAATCCAAGTTCATTATTCCGTTGAATAGATTGGTACAACTACCCATTAATCGTATAATTATATTTCAGCGGCTCGTCCTCTATATCACTAGATATAGACGTTTCAAGGCGGCAGCCTCACAGAAACCATACTCATCCACGAACACCCACCTCCAACTAGTACAATCGACATAAATAACGGCTGACAGTCTCACAGTTATCACCCAGCGACATCAATTGATTTTCGACATCAGTTCTGTCACCTGCGAACTAGGTCTATCAATTTCCCTAAAGGCTTTTTATCGCGAGATACCAGCACGGGGACTCTGATAAATAGAAACGTATATTAGAATCGATAGGTGACGTCAAATTCGACATCTCGGCAATGTAAGTATAGGACCGAGATTTCGAATTTGACGTCACATTTCGATTTTAATATACTTTTCTAACTTATCAGAGTCTGGCCCCAGGTTCTCAATTTTTTAAGGTCTTCGTTATGCTAACGTATACGCTATTGCCAGGTTGTAACCACTCAGATGTGTTCTACCTTAGTAATAGCGTATTCGCTAGATAGCAAAAGTTGTCAAAAATTGGGCCCCAGGTCCTCGATTTTTTACGGTCTTCGTTATGATAACGCATTCACTAAATAACAAAAGTTGTCAAAAATCGGACCTCTGGGGCCCAATTTTTGACCACTTACGTTATTTCACGAATACGCTATCACGGTAATATAGTAAAATTAGTATGTTAGATATGAGAAAGTCAAGTTGGCAAAATCACATTTTCGAGTCTAACTACTATTTTTCAAATGGCGACCATTTTTTGACAAGCACTTTCCGAAATTCGACGAATCTAACGATACTAAGTTATTCGCGATTGGATTATAAATATGAACATAAATTAAATATTACTGAGGAAACGACTTGATGATAGTTTATTAACTTTTGTGAAGTGTGCCTTGGATAGGCATGACGCATAATCTATTGCAGTTATTTCCATCAAGTCATCTTCTTGTCAAAAAATACTTTTTTAAAAAGTGCTTACAAAAGTAAATAAATAATTACCCATGGCACACTTGACAAGTAAATGAATTATTATCAAGTTTTTTCCTCAGTAATATTTAATTATTTTCTTATTTGTAATCCAATAGCAAATTATTTAGTATCGTTAGATTCGTCGAAAAATCCTTTTTTCGGAAAGCACTTGTCAAAAAATGGTCGCCATTTGAAAAATAATAGTTAGGCACAAGAATGTGATTTATACAGATATATAAGTTATGTATAAGTTATATACTATACGAGTCCCCGAAATGTAGCTTCCATGAATGACAAACAGTTTTTCAACAGCAGGAAGGATTCATTCAGACGTATATCTTTTTCTTGTTCTCTATGAATATCGAGATTCAAATTTGGAATCCGCTGTTTCATGGGGTACTTTACTGTGATTTCATAATCTCTTGCAGTTATTTCCATCAAGTCATCTTCTTGTCAAAAAAAACTTTTTTGAAAAGTGCTTACAAAAGGAAATAAATAATTATCCATAGCACACTTGACAAAAGTAAATGAATTATTATCAAGTATTTTCCCCAGTAATATTTAATTCATGTTCTTATTTGTAATCAAATCGCAAATTATTTAGTATCGTTAGATTCGTCGAAAAATTCTTTTTTCGGAAAGCACTTGTCAAAAAATGGTCGCCATTTGAAAAATAATAGTTAGCCACAAAAATGGGATTTTTCCAACTAGTCTTACCTATATCTATCATACTAGTCACTTAAACTTCGCGATTGTAATTTTCTTGTACCACCTGAGGCCCATAGATTGGTTTACGTCCGATCATGGCCACCAAGATGCAATTTCAAAAGTAGACGTTGAAACTTTTGAAAATGTCACATTCCGATTCAGAATTGTCTCAGAAATCCAAAAATTTGTCCATATACAGGGTGTTCCATTTAAAAATGTTGAACCGGTGCCATTTCCGGTGAAACCAGAAATGACCAGATAGTGAGAAATATGTGAAAATTCTCCTTTTCATGAACAATTCACTCATACCAAATCTAATTTTGATACACCTAATAGTCTAGAAGTTATGACTTGGCTAATAGACTCGTTGACACCCGGTAGAACGGTACGCACGGAACCGGTATATAACTATCTCTGTCTTATCTCATTCTTTTTCCTTCCATACCAGACGGTCGCGAAAACGAAAGTGGTATCTAACTTTTGATAGCTTGTGGATAGATAAGGTTATGGAGTTCCAATTTCCAATCGGTTTCATCCATATCAATTATCATTGAAAATTAATCATAGCTGGATTATCAATTATCAAAAAGCTGAAAATGAATCGTTTTCGGTGGTAGATCGAAATATTGATATATGTACTTTTACTGGTATTCTCAGAAATATATCTTGGGTATACTCCTTACCTTACCTTACTCTATTCGTATGAAAATAAATCCGCATGACTTGAGAAATGCAGCCCCGAAACCACGGTATCTGATACCACTATACATACGGTATCTCGCGACAAAAATCCTTAAGTCTAAGGAGCTCTAGGTTTGATTGATTCATCGTTTTTTTATTATTTTCTGCTCAAAATTCAACAAAACACAAACAGGAAACAGATGAATAGTAATGTTGAAAATATTGAAAACCTTGTTCTGGGCTCAGTCACAGAACACAGAAATAAATTTAGAAATGTAACAACCGTCTTTCCGCACATAATTTGGATGCTTAGGGTCAACAACCACCGAAAGCGCTGATGGCGGTTATTTTGTTCCACCTAGGGATCAGAATTATGAGTGTAGATACTGAATCGCAAAATATATGAGAGTGCATCTTGGTTTCTATGGTTTCAATTGACTATAACGCCAATCTGACATGTAATTAATTCGTCTTTGATATTTTCAATACTTCTGAATATATATTTCGACGAAATAGTTTTCGGCGAGTTATGTGCTGTTTTTTTCTCAATAGTAGATGAAGGCGATATTTCCCAAAGAATGCACGGAAAAGTGGTTTATTCCAAGAATCCAGTGATTTTCTATACTTGAATCAAGTGAATGAATCCACCAAACTATAAATATCTCCTCAGAATCAAGTTTCAACATATATTTTGTGTTCAGAGTAGAGTTCCCTTCGGAATTCACGCTGCCCCATTGAAAGAAGTCTCACATAGCGCTCTCAGTTCTCTTGAAATTCCTGGTGAGTTATAGAAAATCGAGCAGAAATTGATGTATTCTTTCGACTGCGCTATAGAGTGTAAGTCGTGTTAGAGTATGTGATGCCGTATATTCCGAAGAAAACTGATTTTCGCATATGAGGTATTATAATTTGGTGACTAAATGAATTTTTATCATTGATTCGCTAGTATCGAACGATTCAAGCATGGAAAATCCGTCTCAGCTCGTCGATAATACAGTCTTCTGCATTTGCAGTTTCTACAGTTTTCTCTAATCCATACAATTTTGTTGAATAGTTGGGGGGTCAACAACCGCTACATAAAAGCGACAAATAGTTTTCGGTTTATACTAGTATGCTGTTACCTATCTAAACTTGTTTCTGTAATCTGTGGCCTCAGTCCTCTGGTCGACGTGAACAATCCTCTCGTCCCTCTTGCCTATATTCTAAGGTGAGAGAAATATGATTCATATCTCTCTCACCGTATCTCACTCATATCATATGAATATTCTGGTTCCTGGTTGTTTATAAATCCTGTTGTGTTTGAATAGGGTGGGCGTCTCTGTTCTCTGTTTTTTATTACTGTGAGGATAGTCACACCGACTTTTCAGCATGACGTCAGATTGAATCAATAGCGTTGAAGTACCTATTTGGAAATGAATTGTTTTGGCAAAACCAGAAGCGAAGAAAGATAATTGGATTCAAGAAATAATCTTCATAAATATAACACGACCATGAATAATAAGCTACTATTTTGATTGTTGCTAAATTTCTCTTGTATTTATTAATTTTACCCTACATTATTATGGCATTAATAATCAACGACGAAAGCCCTCGAGATTCGCTTTCGGTCTCTCATCAGATTATTAATGCCAAAATTATGTATCGTTGAATTATAATAAAATACAGTCGAAATTCAGATGCAATCAAAATAGTCGAACGGAAAGAGATATCGATTCGAAACTCGGACCATGATTAGACCCCGTAGGGATACAGAACCCTATTGATTTTCGAAAGGATCGGAAAACTGGAAAGTGGTTTCTCCTGGCAAAATAGAAATTTTTATGTAACACGATAGCGGTCGAACGAAAACAGATGGAGGTTCGAAACTCGGATCGTTTTTAACATTCATCTAAAGTGTTTTTCCGGGAAAAAAAATTTGTAACACGATAGCGGTAGAACGGAAAGAGATATCGATTCTACGGGTCATTTCTAGATCTCATAAGGGTACAGACACCTATTTTTTTTGAAGAAAATCAAAAAATGGAAAAATGGATTTTTCGGCATTTTCCGACATTTTTTTTGCCATGGCTATTAGAGTTTCGATGACAGATGTTATTTAAAAATGTGACTAATTAAATAGGAGGTAGGTGTTCGTGGATGAGTATGGTTTCTGTGAGACTGCCGCCGTCTATATCTAGTAAAATAGAGGACGAGCCGCTGAAATATAATTATACGAATAATGGGTAGTTGTGCCAATCTATTCAACGGAATAATAAAATTGGATTACACATGGGCAAATATTCAAGTTCAAACTAAGCTCAACATTTAACCTCCGTTAAACGGCTTGGTGCAACTACCCATAAATGAACGTACCTGTGGAGTGCAATCATAATAATATGAAGATTCTCTTCCGAATTTATCACAACCCTCCTACGCCCGTATGCACCGCTTCTACTTGGTAGAGGTTTAACTGAGCTTGGTTTCATCACTAAGGAACAAGGAATCTGATATGGAAAATCCATAGCAACAAAATTTTGAAATATCAATATCATCGAGCTTTTTCATATATCAAGTGTTCAATCAGTTTTGTAGAAAACCATTTATTTATGTAATACTCCAGAAACAAAATGTGGCATAAAACATTTTCCTACCTACTCTCATCCGTATGCTGAGTATGCTAATTTCTTGATAGTTTACTAAACGACTGAGTAGGCGATTCCAGTCAACTCTACGGATATAAGTTCATATCCATACTGGTTGGAATATAAATTCCACCAATCATAGAGAACAAAATACTTGTTTGCCAGGGACAACCTTATAGAAACGTCACAATTCTGGTCGAACTATCTTACATGAAATTCAAGTTGTTTCTTCAAGCATAAATAAATAAACCCAAATCCGAAAGATTTTTTAGTTCATTGAGTAAAGTTTGAATTGTCAAAATTGATGTATGTGAAATTCAAAGGCTTACATCTACTCTTCACATCAGTAATGAGATGGTAATGTGTCGCTCAGTAGCCAAGAGGCAAGGGCGTCAGTTCTCCACTCTGATGCTCCCCAGTTCACTATGTAGTTGCTGGTTCGAATCCCAATAACATCGAAAAAAAATTTCCATTTTATTTTCAATCTGACATACCTCATTTAATTCGTATCGTTCATTATTGAATTAAATGTAGTTTCTTTCCTTTGAGTTTTTCCTGAATATCGAAAAAGTATTGTCTAAAATTGATTATGAATACGATACTCGAAAGAGAGTTCTGAAATATTTACCTGATCGAAGAAAAAAATCAATTGTACAACCCGAATGGATATTAATCATATCGTCCTCGAACGTTTGAACACTCGCCTACGGCATCGTGTCCAAACTTCGTCCTCGTGTGATATCCATTCTTGTTGTACAAACTCTTTGTGTGCTGTTCAAATTTGCACACACCATGAGATCATGGTGAAAAATATAAGAAGTTATATTTTGAATATGTAGCATTCAACAATTAATTTTGATGTTGATTATCCCAAACATAAATATACAGTTCTTTCCCACACAACGGTGTGACAAATACAATTAGAGACAAACAAGATACGAATAATGATCTGTTTTCATAAAGCCAAATATCACTGCGATGGACACTATAGTCGGGCCGTTCAAAAGATAGAATTCAAGGACGCGTGAACAGTGAATGCCTGCATCTATATATAGCCTGCGCGGCGTAGCCACGCCTTCTAAACTGAAATAAATGAAGAACTGTTTACACTGTACTGTACTCATTTGTGCTTTGTATTTACGTGTGTTACGTTAGTTAAATTATATGGATGGAAACACTCTTTCACCTCCAAGAAAAAGATCAAAAAAAAGACATTTAAGTGTAGAGGAAAAAGGTGTAATAATGAACACTTATGAAAAAGCATCCCAAGAGTTTATGGGAGAACAGGGAAATGCGACGTTTTTGTTGAGTGGTGTAAATCGGACTTGTAACATTGGGGAGAGGAACATTCAAAGAGTGCGTGCCGTTCACGTGATCATTCTATCTTTTCAGCGGCTACACTATAGAACTGTTAATATCCACATGATTTTATTTTAGAGATTCCCATACTGCCAAAGGAACACCTGCATATGTTGCCAGATTATTTGAATGGTAGGTGATTGGTGATTGTTTATCATTTCTTGACTAGGAAACTCATAATATGAACAAAGACAAAGATCAGAGTATTCACAAAGGGAGCATGTCGTTGCACCCACATTTCGTTACACCCACAGTCAGAGAACACTTTTCCGAACATACACGAATGATTCTAACTTTTGCAAAATTTTTCCTTTTTGTCGATAGAACCACAATGAATGTGATAGATTAGCTTAGTTTAGATTAGGTTGGGTTGATAAAAATTGCAGAATAGTAGGTGAATTATGAAACAGGCATCATTCGGGTATGTTCGGAAAAGTGTTCTGTGACTGTGGGTATAACGAAATGTGGGTGTTACGCAGCGCACTATTCACAAAAGTTATGACGTGGGAAAATAACACCGCGATGATCACTAGAATATTGAATGACTGAGATCAAAAAAATCGTTGACGGTTTTGAAATATTAAAACTATATTTTTCAACACTTTGTTCTTGTTCCTTTTGTGTTGTTGTTTGTATAATAAAATACAGTCGAAATTCAGATGCAATCAAAATAGTCGAACGGAAAGTGATATCGATTCGAAACACGGACCGTGATTAGACCCCGTAGGGATACAGAACCTTATCGATTTTCGAAAGGATCGGGAAACTGGAAAGTAGTTTTTCCTGGCAAAATAAAAATTTTTATGTGACACGATAGCGGTCGAACGAAAAGAGATGGAGGTTCGAAACTTGGATCGTTTCCAACATTCATTTGAATGCGTATGTTTATTGTTTTCTCCGGGGCTCAGGAAACGGGAAAAGAGTTTTTCCGGAAAAAAATTTTTTGTAACACGATAGCGGTCGAACGGAAAGAAATATCGATTCGACATTCGGGTCATTCCTCTCATAAGGGTACAGACACCTATTTTTTTTAAGAAAGTCGAAAAATGGAAAAATAGATTTTTAGGCATTTTCCGCCATTTTTTTTGCCATGGCTATTAGAGTTTCGATAGCAGAAATTATTTTTCGCTATCAATGAAATTTCTGAACCTTCTGCTACAACTTTGATCTGAAGAAAAAAAAATCTTTTTTTTTTAAATTTTATGAGTTTTTTCTGTGTCACGCATCCTGCGGGCCATCTACTGTTCAATTAGAACATAAGAAATACAGCAGAGAAAACCATTCCAATTACCTACAATCAGAAAATGAATTGAATTTCGTCAACAGAGAATGCATATAGTGTTCAGTGAGCATCGTTGATAGCGATGAAATATGCAAGATGACTTTCAGATCAGCTGAGTTGAATTTGTATTGATTGGTGATAAATCGAAATACTCAGGGTAACTTCTGAAAGAAATAATTCGAATACTTGAAATTTCAAACAAGTGACTGCATATAATCGATGTATTCATAACATTGGTTCCCAATGATAGTTTAAAAAAAATGAATTGATTTCTCAGAAGTACGAGAAAAATTGAGAAAAAATTTAAAAGTGACGGCATACAATCGATGTATTCATAACATTGATTTCCAATGATAGTTTAAAAAAATGTTGAGTTGATTTCTCAACAGTACGAGAAAAAAAAAATTTAAAGTGAAGGCGTTTAATCGATGTATTCATAACATTTCCAATGATAGTTATGAAAAAGTTGATCAGTAGTACGGGAAATATTGATGATAATGGAGAAGTGATGGCATATAATCGATGTATCCATGAAAGACGAATTCGGTCTTGTTATATTACCCTTGACAATTCTTGTCATCTATCCATTTTTCTTCGGAATAGTTTCATAATTATATATGCATAGCGTCTAAACTGATCCATACAAGTTCTTTCATTTCCACGAAACAACAATTTCAATTGAGGAAGCTATTATATATTTTGAAGTGAAAATCTTAGAAAAAACTGAATAAATGAGTATTTATAAAATAGATTTTATTCAGGTACCGGCCAGTTCTATTTATTAAGTATCCTACAATTTTATAAAGATTAGAACCAATCTATAGGTCGTACGACTTGAAATCACAGTAAAGTACCCCATGAAACAGCAGATTCCAAATTTGAATCTTGATATTCATAGAGAACAAGAAAAAGATATATGTCTGAATGAATCCTTCCTGCTGTTGAAAAACCTGTTTGTCATTCATGGAAGCTACATTTCGGGGACTCGTATGGTGTATAACTTATACATAACTTATACATCTGTATAAGTTATACGCGGGTCCAAACTGTACGAATGGGATATATATATATATATATATATATATATATATATATATATATATATATATATATATATATATATATATATATATATATAGTTTTATACATTGATGAACAACTCTCTTGGAAAAATCATATTGAATATTTGAAAAATATCACCATTAATTGGTATTTTGTTCAAAATTCGAAACTATATTTCTTTGAAACATCTCAAATCAATATTATATTTATTATAGCTCTATTCATTCAAAACTACAATACTTGATATCAGTATGGGGAAATGGTAACGCTTCAATCATACGTCCCCTAAAATATCTGCAAAATAAAACAATCAAATGCATATTCAAATTACCTTTTTGATATCCCACTTCCGATTAATATGTGAAAAATGAGCGTTTAAATATCACCACTTTATATAAATTGAAAATGTGTTCTTTCATCCATTCCGTGAGAAATAAAAATACATTTTTCTCTAACCTTCAACGCAATTGAAACAATTCATAAATATGAAACTAGGCAGTCCAAAAATCTGAGTACTATCAGTAGAATCAAAACAAACTACAGAAAAAAATCAATTTTATTCAATGGAGTGTTAATATATAACAAACTACGCTTGAACAGAAACTTGAAAAAGTATTATTGATCCAGTAACACTTCTCTTTTTCCATCTGACATTGAATTGATTCATGTTCAAAATCTTATTTTTAATGCATGAAACGTAATAGTGGCCCAGTTTTAAGATTCCATCTTCGTAAACATTCATGTTTCTTGGGGTCAATAAAGATTGATTGATTGATATACTTACATGGAAAACGGAAACAACTTTGATGTTTCTAAAACCTGTTACTGATGACGAAATCGAAGACATTATTAAAGAATTGGATGAGAGAAAATCTTTCGGATTCGATAATATGAATGTTTTTTGTGTAAAGGCAGCTAAATCATAATGAAGTCCAGCATTGGAAAAATATGGAAATTTCATCTTTTGAATTGCGAATTTCGATTTGTAGTGAATCAAGGACGATGACTGAAACTGGTTTTGACTAAGCACAATCGGACATTTCACCGAAAATAGACACATTTATGATGACAGCATATTTTGAATAAAATTTCTATTTTACGTACACACAGATCAAAGGAGAATAAAATGCTCTTCTCCTCCCCCACTGGCGGCTGCCATTGATTTACAATGCACGTGAATTGTGAGTGAGCCATTACTTTCCGGCTATCAGGATGGGGGGAGTGGGAAAAGTACAGTAATATACTATTCAAGCTTCTTCCATGATAGGTATAGCAAATGAACCTGAACTTAACACGTCATTTGTCTCCGAAAACGCACGCTAAATGGTGGCGTTTGAACGGCTCGAATTCATTCAATGGTTTAAATTTTAATTCGAAACATGGAATTAATATCATCAAGCCTATTTATATTTTTTTCTACGTCATAAATGATTGATTCACGACATAACAAAATTCATGCATATTCCATATTGTGGTGCCTGTCATAGCTATACAGCTTTTTGAACAAATTTATTTTGAGTTCCGTTACTGAATCAAGTTGAAAGCTTCGCAACATTGAATTTTTTTCAGGGGCTCAGCTTCTGTCAACGCATTTACGAAAAATACACCGCAAAACTGACACTCACCTTCATGTCCTGATACTGATCTTCAACTTCCGCCAGGCGACAAGTAGCTGTTGCTTGGAATTCTCTCATTACAGGAACAAACTTATCGTTCGCCAGCGGACTTTGACTCAGATGAAACTCGATTTCCCTCGCTACATCCTTCAACCCTGCTCTCAATTGAGCCATGTCTTTGTTCAATTCTCCGAGAGACACTTTGGCTGCTTCTCGAACATGAGGCAGATCTTCATCGAGTCGCAGGATATCTTTGAACTGAAAAGAACAAGAGTCAAGAAACATTTTTCTTATTGGCAAGACCATCAAAGTCCGCAATGGGTACCTTGAACAAATCACCATTGGCTGGGATCATCACAATGATAGCTGAGAAAGATTGTAGACTCCCCCGTCGATAGCTGAGAAAGTTTGCCAAACGAGAAAATTTTTGGAAAAGGTCCGAATAGGAGAAGACGGCAGAAATGTTCTAAAGTAGCAGAAATCAGCAAAACTTATTACGAGATTACTGACGGAAATTTATTAATTCAAATGAAATTTTGAAAATGTGGAGCTCTGGGTCACACGAAGCAAAAGCAAAATATCTATTCACAATCAACTCTAGGTCCTGCAGAATATAACTGACATATCCAGCAAACAACCTGTATGAACTAGTACACTCGGGGATTTCTGAAATTGCTGAATATGAAATATATGGAAGTGAATCATAACGGGCCAAGTGTCAGAAGTGTTTCCCTGGAACTTGGGAGAAATACGGCTTTCACTAAATGTAACAAAAACTCGAAAATGTACCCACATTGTTTGATGAGTAGTGTGTGAGTAACATATATGAAAATATTTCTGAAAGAGAAAATCAACATCATGTAACGGTATCCAAGCAAAGAGAATTAAATGAATCGTAAGTACTTCCTTGAACTACGTTTTTGATAATCCAATACGAATTATGGAAAATTAAATGAGAATAGGATGAAGGAATCGATTTGTGGGAACATTATATTTTTTATTTATACCTCATAGAAAAAGTCATATTCCCAACTAAGTTATGCTTCTCTCTCAATACAGTCGTCCAGCAATGTGAAGATTTTTCTGTAAGGTATAGAATCTTTTATTTCCCCACAGTACAGAAATAATATTTCATTCCCAAACAATCATTCCTGATTGCATGTCAACCACTACATTCATGGAAATGAAGAATTTTTTTTGGAAGCTATTGTCAGAAATGTCAATATTTTCTGTGTTTGCTCAATACGTTTCTCATACGATTCAATATGAACAGTTCGAGAACTGCGTTCTATGCATAGCAAAAAAATGACTTGAAGTTTTGAGAATATTATTGTATTTTTTCAAAAAAAATTGTTTTTCACAAAATTAAGAGTAATAAATATCAAGGCTTATCTAATATGGCACTTATAGGGAATATCAAGCCTTCCGAAGGCGGTGCTCAAGATCTTAAAATATTTATAGCAAATTGATTATTTTTCTTATCAACGTGATAGAAGACAACATGGAAGTGATTATGTTGATGATCGAAGAAACTGAGCGAACTGAGTTATGAGGAAGTTACGAAAATGTTTCGAAGCATTTCCCTACCGAGGATGTGATAGAACTAGCAAGTTTCTACCATCAATAAATTTAGGTAAAAACGATCAAATAAATACCAACACTTCACAAGTAGGTAGCTTTTATATCATCGCATTGACTTTATGTTCATTGAACGATTCTCATCTGCCTGCAAGTCTGCCTCTTTTTCAGAAAGAGCCTTCCGGGGCAGATGTGTGTGGAATAGAATCATAGCAGATACAAACGTAACTCCTAACATACTATCAAACTCTTGTAATTGGACCTCAGCCCAAGTGTTGATGGAAAAATGGATCGAATCATATAAACACACCTTCCTTTCCAACACCTGGACCAAATAATGCAGGAGCGTGGTGCCCTTGGCAGCACTCGATTTGGTATCGGCCAGTCTGTTGAGCGACGTCAGCCTGAATCCGGAAGCGTTCCCTCTGGCGCCTCTGTTCATGTAATTTCCCAAAGCGAGGACGATTTCGAGCAGCCTCTTCAGTCGACGCGAACGAGACACTTCCCGAGAAGCTTCCATCACGCTGGTGATTCTTGGGATGATTTCGTTCAGGGTCACTTGGAAACGCTTTTTGTAGTGGAGGCTTCGGAGACGTTGCTCGTAGTGCGGAACTCTGTGGATAAGAAGAGGTCATCATAGAATCAAATATTCGAGGTGTTGATAAATCGAAGCAGAGACATATATTTTTTCCATCTTCGGGTACACATAAAAGAGAAAATCCTTCTTTACTCAAAGAACATCGCGTGAAATAAGAAAGAACAGGTGCAAATAAGCATTGATCCTGAATTATATAAGGATCTAACCCTTAGGAGAATCCTCCCAAGGAAAGAGATCCCAAAGTTCAGCCACCCTTTGAAAAAAACGTTGGAACAGAGAAACTCGACTCTAGACTCGCAGCGGAAGCATGAGCAGATTGCACTCGTCGGGTCAACGGTAAAGTAACTGGCAAAGCCGAAACGATTGGAGAAACTATAACTATTGATAATAATAAATTCATACATGAATGATTGCGATGACCATATACATTTCTTCGACATTAAGAGCCTCACAAAGTAAAACTTGTGAGGTTGTAAGGATAAGTCATTCTAGAAAATACACTATTACTCCAAGCACGAAAAATGGTTTTCATGATGAATCATCGATTTATCAAAGAGAAGGATTTTATTTTTCAATATGAGTTAGCAAAACATAATATATTCTTGGTATGAAATATATAAAATTCCTGACAGCTATTTTCTCATTTGCCTTACTTTTTGAAGTCAAATCAGTTCAATTTCTCGTGTCATAGGAATATTTTTGAAATCGTTGAAACAATCAATTGCGGAGAATGGAATTGAATAAAACAGCACAACAACTCGCGTATATATAATTTTCAAAATTTGAAAAATAATGAGCAGAAAATCAAAAAGCATGAAACAAGAAAATTGGAATCAAATGAAATTCAATAATTTCAATGATTAAAAAATAATATTTCGATAGAATAAAACATTCGAATTTCATAGTATGATCCAAACGAAATTCAAAATGGAGAAAAATGAAGCAATATAAAGGAAAATATTGAAACCAAGTTTCAAGTTGTGACATCTTTATATAAAGAAATAAAAATGTACTGTTTGAACGTTACTATTTTGTGGTGGATCATCATTTGTTCCGTAGTTTTCTGGCTTTCTTACCTGATAAAATCTGGAAAAATAAGAAATAATATTGGAATCTATAATAGTGTAGAAGGGCAGATTTTTTATGTACCCCGGAAAGTTACTGCGTCTTTCGAAAAACACTTCCTTCTGGATAGAATAAGTCCAATTAGTCAGCAACTTCTCGTATAACTCAGATTTGCCTATCAGAAAAATAATAAGAAAATGTATAAATATATGAAAATTCTTATCGTTAACGTTTCGGAAACTGAATCCGCTTCCTTTCTCAAAACTTATACTCAACTTATATCGTAATTGACATTTGTATAGATTCCAATATTAATTCTTATTTCTTCAGATTGTAGTAGGTTAGAAACCCAGAAAACTACGGAACAAATTGAAATGGTTTTGTCAAATGAATTCCATTATGGATTTTGGTTTGAAATTCCTATTCTCACATTGAATACATCACAGTGCTACGGCATATTGAATTTCAAATTGGCGGTTTTACAACGTCTTGAAGAATTCTTAACCGTCGTTCACTGTAAATCAAGTTACCTGTTTCCGTGATTAAAGGGGCAAGATTAGTATAGTATTCATTGTAATTATCGCAATTTATCTCTAGAGTATTTTTTATCACCGTGCCTTATTATAGTTATGATATGAATATTCGAATTCGTATAATCCTCAGGGCACTACAAGGTTATAGTAAATCAGTTATTATATATATATATATATATATATGCAAGATGAATTTTTCTGGGTTTTTATCCGTTAGGTATCTTTTGATTTGTTCGACGTTTCGAATTCCATTTTGAATTCATTCTCAAGAACTGTGAGACGAATATCTGTCCATACCGTCCTGGTCAATCACTCCCCTTACGAAGCAACCAAGCAAGAGCAAGCAAAGACTTCAATTGTCTGTTCTCCACGGAAACTGGTATTTATAATGACTCTCCTCAGTCATTATCCGACTCGGTCCGATATTAAGGCTGCATCCTGCCCATCCAGGTATTATGTAGAAATTGATGTTTTCAAGGATCTTCGATATGCAAGATGAATTTTTCTGGGTTTTTATCCGTTAGGTATCTTTTGATTTGTTCGACGTTTCGAATTCCATTTTGAATTTATTCTCAAGAACTGTGAGACGAATATCTGTCCATACCGTCCTGGTCAATCACTCCCCTTACGAAGCAACCAAGCAAGAGCAAGCAAAGACTTCAATTGTCTGTTCTCCACGGAAACTGGTATTTATAATGACTCTCCTCAGTCATTATCCGACTCGGTCCGATATTCGTCTCACAGTTCTTGAGAATGAATTCAAAATGGAATTCGAAACGTCGAACAAATCAAAAGATACCTAACGGATAAAAACCCAGAAAAATTCATCTTGCATATCGAAGATCCGTGAAAACATCAATTTCTACATCTACATATATATATATATATATATATATATATATATATATATATATATATGATGAATTGTGTTTTCGGGTTTCATTCCGTGTTCTGTGGTTTTGATCCTCTGAAGGATAATTGTCACAACGTTTCGGCAAAGTCGCATTTGTCATCTTCTAGGTGATGTCTAGAGTTTCGACCTCCGAACTCGACTAATTAAATTCGAAACTGTAGACATTACCTAGAAGATGGCAAATGAGATTTTGCGGAAACGTTGTGACAGTTATCCTTCAGAGGATCAAAACCACAGAACACGGAATGAAACCCGGAAAAACAACTCATCATACTTTGTCCGTGAGAATCTTCATGTATATATATATATATATATATATATATATATATATATATATATATATGATGAATTGTGTTTTCGGGTTTTATTCCGTGTTCTATGGTTTTGATCCTCTGAAGGATAATTGTCACAACGTTTCGGCAAAGTCTCATTTGCCATCTTCTAGGTGATGATTGAGTTTCGACCTCCGAACTCGACTATAATTAATTCGAGTTCTGCTTCTCAATATATAGGGGTGTTCAATGATGGTATCTTTGAACTGGGCCCTTTCCACTTTCTTCATCGTTGGTTCGACTGCATTTTTCATTATGTCTGGGTAATTACTTGATAAGGTCCGACCTTGTTCACCTGGTGTGAACGGCTTGTTTTTGTTTTGTGACAGGATGGATTTCCACGTTCTTGGTAGTCTTTGGGCGTCATCTCTCTCATTCATACTAATCGGTCGTTTCTCAATTTCGATAGCCTCTCTGATTGTTCGAGAGTAGAAGTTTTCATCGGTCGCTAATGTTTTTGTGTTTTCGAAATTGATGTCATGTCCTGTCTCCAATACGTGTTGGAAGATGGAAGATGTGGTGACTTTTCCTTCCACTTTTCCATCCTTGCGTACGCTGATCCGTCTGTTGGACTGGCCGATGTAGGACTTGTTGCAGTCTCGACATGGTACTTCGTAAACTCCCTGGGACTCCAGTAGTATCTGGTACTTTGGATTACGGAGTATCGATCTTATTGTACGTTCTGGTACGGACGAGGTAGCTATGTCGTGTTTGCGGAGAATTCTGCTGATTTTATCTGTGGTTCCTTTTATGTATGGTAGTCTGGTTGTTATGACCGGTGTTTCTGGGGTTTTCTGCTGTTTCGGTTTGTTCTTGGAAGCCGTTTTTATAATTCTCTTCGAGTGGTAATTCATTCGTAGAGTTTCTTCGATCGTGTTCCGCTCTTGTTTTTGATGTTCGTTGTCTGCCAACCTGATTGAACGTGTAATAAGTGTTTTTGCCACAGCGTGAATCTGTTTTGGATGGTGATGTGAATTTGCGTTCAGGTATTTGTTGGTATGCGTTGCTTTGCTATATACCGTGTGGCCTAGCGTACCGTCGGGCTTTTTTATGATTAAAACATCGGGAAATGCGAACTTGTTATCTTCTTCAATTTCTTTGGTGAATTTGATCCGTGGGTGGAGTTCATTCAAGTGATTGAAAAACCTTTCGAGTCCGTGAGACCGAATCACGAAAATGTCATCAACATATCTCAGCCAGAGTTTTGGTTTCACGTCCGACATTGCTATTGCTTTGGTTTCGATCTCTTCCATGAAGAGATCAGCAATAATTGGTGACAGTGGTGAGCTCATTGGTGCCCCCTCAATTTGTCTGTATCGTTGATCGTTATAGATGAAATACGTGTTTTTTATGCAATGTTCAGCCATGTCAATGATATGTTCTTCTGGTTTATATTTCTTTTTGATTACTGCTAGTGCCTCTCTGATGCCTGTGTGTTTTTTTCACGTTATTTTTATATTTCTTCATATTAATCATTTCCAGTAATTTTTTTAATTTCAGTATTATCAAAATCAAACTGATGTAGATCACTGCTGGAATGTTCTGCGAGTCCGGTTTTGCTTTCTATGCCTAAGTTTTGGAGAATTCAATAGCGGAGAAGGTAAAATTCCAATCGATATATAGGGATCTCTAGGGGTTACGAAAAAGGTTCAATAATAGCAAACTTGATCAATAAAGGAACCATTTTCGAAAACTTCGGGGATATATGAATTGGCTGTCAAATTTTCCATATGTTAAAAGAACATCATAAGTTCAAAAAAGCTGAATCTCTTGAGAGTTCAAAAAAAAATCATGAGATGGAAAAATTGAATTGAAGCAATAATTTTGGACTGAGGTGGCCTTTACTTGATGGAAATCCATAGTTATTACGCTATAAGGTAGACACGATTAAATTTCCATAAAATTTATTGTCTTCGCGACATGTTTCGGTACACTGTACCTTTATCAAGCGAATGTATTTAAACACTCAAAGTGTTTAAATACATTCGCTTGATAAAGGTACAGTGTACCGAAACATGTCGCGAAGACAATAAATTTTATGGAAATTTAATCGTGTCTACCTTGAAGCAATAAATTACGAAAACAAATATTTATTACTCTCTAACTTTGGGAAAAGGAATGAGCATGATTTATTATTCAAATAAAGTTATTCATTTAGACGAGGTAAGTTCGAACCAATACCACTTTTTCTGTATATCTCTGAAAATGAAAGGGTTAGCTCAACTCTCTGAACTTCATCTTACCCTTCATTTAATTTTCTCTGAAACTCTTAACCGTGATTGAGAACCCCATGCATCGACTCGAATTTCACTCACCCGGTATATTATTTGATTTTGATGATATTGTGATCCAAAAAATTTATATAATCAATCACATGTTGAAAGTTTTTGAGAGACAATTGAACAGTTCAAAAAATCAATAATACCAAAAACCTGCGAGATTGGATTTTGCATATTTGGGAACCATGTCAAAGTTCAGCTACAAATTGTGCTACAAAATTTATCCGAGATATTACAATGTATACTCAACAATACAAAGAAGAGGATTTCCAATCAAAGTGTTACTTACTTCGATATTTCATACAGAAAACGATCAGCTCTCGCCAAAGAGTCGATTTCATCACTGTGCTCTTCCAACAGAGCAGCTTCCTCCGAACTTGGGGTGAATTTAAGTAGTTGTTCGACCATATCTATGGGCAGTTGTTCCTTGCTATCCATACTAAGGATGGCCTTTGTTATATCTTCGTCGGACATTTTCAGTTTCGACAGCAAAATGGTGCAGTTTTGTGCTCGCCTGCTGTCGATGACGGAAAGGACTTTGGTTCGATTCTTACCTAGCTGTCGGAGGTCTTCTATTGATCCATCATTCTGAAAAAAAAATTAAATGAAATCATTCCACTTTCGAGTTGCTCGAAACTTCACACAAATGATTATTCGAATACGAGTGATGCATTATAATCGAAACTATTCTCACCATATAGATGAAACTGAATGTTTCGCCATACTAGAAATTGATCCTCAACAAATTTCATTTTTATAACTGTTCGTAAGTATTGAATGTTATTTTAACCTTTCAAAATCATTATTTGTGAAATTTATATTTTCCTACGACCACATAGGACAGTAACACATATCGCACTCTTTACTCTTATGGAAAGTGACCTTTATTCTCACTAGTGCGGAAAGTACTTCCCAAAGTACTGTCAACAAGTCATCAAACCCGTAAATCCTGTAAGATTCACAGATGTAATTATCAACTGCTCCTTCCTATTGATATTATTTACATGAAACCTGGACTAAAAAGTAATCTTTTCTAATTCTTAGAGTTCATTTTCCCCCCAAAAAACTTCTTGGGGAATAAACGTGATTATCAATAATTATTCATAAAAATAAGTAAAGAAAAAAGTGTTGACGCCAAAAATCGAACCAACTCTACCAACTGAGCTAATTCATATTTGAGTATATATTAATATGAGTACTTATATCTCCTAAGTCGATTTACATTATTCCAATTATGACATTTCTTCTATTTTCATATTATAACAAAATTTAGCAGGAACTATTAATTTATAACTATTTCAGTAGTTGGTTTCGATTCAGAACAATATTCAAACATATACTTTCAAAAATAAAACGTAAGATTAGTAGATCCATTTTATCGATAAATATATGAATATTTATTATTGTTCCAGATAAAACGTTAGAGAGCATCACGCAAGCCAATTCGAAATGACAAAAGAGTATTCTTAATCGTTACTTCTATTTGTTTATATCATTTCATTCCATTTGTTTCGCACAACCTTTTTTTCTCGTACATTCTTATGTCTATCATCAGTCCAGAAGAAAAGGATAATACTCAATATTGTGATATAGTGAGAACACAAAGTCATAAATGTCGGATTCGTTCAATTGTGAAAAACCGCCAGAAAATCCCCCAGGAAATCAGATGCAGAGCTGAGAATAAAGACGTTCAGGCCCCCGAAGGCTTGTCTAATAATTTGATGGTGTAGAAGGGGTTGGGCTCACATTAGGCATTCCAGATATTTGTCAAATGGATCAATATAACATAAACTACCCCCCAAAAACTTTCTTGTTTGTTTTTTCCAAAAGACGCAGTGATTTGCACGAATAAACTGGTGCGCCTTTCTATCCTTTATCAAGGATTCGAATAATGGAAGATGAAGATACCCGAATTTTACACTGGTTCTGCTTATGAAATGTCATAAAACCATAATGCCTAATTCGAGTACAGAATACGTTGAAGAATAGATTCGAATCCTCATTTGAAAATTGCCACCTCAATAATGAAATTGATAACATGTGCAAGAACGAGTTGAAGTGCAGAATAGAAGATTAGAAACCATCAACAAAAGAAAAATCAAATCAGAGTTTCACACTTGAGAGGGCACAACAAAAATTCTGTTATTTTGAAGGGCAATAAATATGGAAATGGCTGAAAAAATGTGACTCTTTTTACATAAGTTCTTATTTATTTTCGAATACACTTGACTTTTGTTTTGAACTTGTCAAGATTTGAAATCGAAAGAAGGCAGGCACCGTAGAAATTTGATAGTTGAAAAAGTGACAGTCCTCTGATACCACAATAAGATGATAAAAAATACATCATGACGATATAGAATAAAATATTTTCTCATTTCTTTCTAGGGAGGTTCAAAGAATTACAGTTTCATTTAAGATCTTTGGGTGGATTCAAGAAAGAACCAGCATTCCTAATCTGAACTAGAATATGTTAATTGATCTGAGCCCAGATTTTATTTCACGAAGTCGATTATCGAATTGTTTGGAATATGCGTATACTTTCGGTATAGCGCATGCTATTGTCACAGTCTGAACTACTCGATAATCGAATTCGTGTAATAGAATCTGGGGGCTGAAGTCATATTAATTGAAATGAACTGATCGATACTTGATGAAAATCCATATTAACGATAATATCACAGCTTTCTGTACGATTCTCACTGAAAATGGGTTTACAAAATCGCTGTTTTTGTGTACCCATTGTCAATGAGAATCATACAGGAAACTGTAATATTTTTGTGGAGTTTTATTCATCGTCTTTGATTTCTTTGTCATTTAGTTCTGTTCTAATACAGTGGTTCCTGCGCCTTTATTTTGATAATAAATGACCGTTCGTGTTATTCATTTCAAATGAATATTTCCATGTGTTATGAAATGGTCTGAAAATGCATGGAACTTTCAGTTGAATCAGAAGAGAGATGCAACTTCGTGTCATTTTTCTAAATGAAAAAAACACCTTCGTTTCGAATAGAAAGTGTAAGCCCCACACAATTGAATGGTGCGTGTGCACTTATGTTTTTGTCACCCATCCTCAATTCAACGAAAACCACCTCAGTCCAAAGAATTGTATTGTGATATTTGAAGGTGATATTATTCATCATTGATTCATGTAAAGTAATGACTACTCATCTTATAAAGATAATTCTATGGAGAAATACACTCTTGCGGAGTATGGATTATTTGATGAGTTGTGCATATTTCAAAGGCAAAAAAGCTTGACACTGAAACAACAATGGAAAAAAATATCTGGTTCAAATTTGAAAAAAAAATACAACTTTTGATCAACTACGCTATCACACATGCCACTATGGAAATGTTTCGGTTCTAAATTTATCTCCTACAAGGAGATCGATTCAAATGTATGTCTTGAGAGCTTTTTACGTTACTCATCCCAAAATTGATTTAATTCATACTGATTACAAATAATTGGATCCTTTGCAATTCATTTATGTTTTAACACATGAATATTTACGAATGGAAAAATAGAATCATTGTACCCATCCAAGATGAATAAAAACCCTGGTGTGTTGACTTATACCTAATAGATTCGCTATCTTGATTCTGATCAATTTTAACTGAAGAGATTCCTTCGAGAGTTTGCCGGCAGAGGCGCACCTTACGTGATTTCAATCTGGGATAATAGATGTTTATTTCATGGTCTCATGTTTTGCATGCAATTTCTTGCTTTCCTGCGAAATGCTAGAAATTATGTAGTCATCACATTTTGACTGATTATTAGGTTTTCCTTTTGCTTTCAATTCGATGAAAAATAAATCAAAAACTAAGTGATTGTGATGTGATTTTAAATCTTCCCAAACGATAGTTGTGAGTGAAACTGGAAAGTATTGATATCTTATCTTTCTACTTTCTGAGAAACCGAAAATAGATAAGTACTTTTTTCTTCATGGTGTTGAAAAAATGCAATTTCAATGTGATTACGAGCCGATGATATGAAAGATAAGTATTACCTACACGTTACACGAGCGTTTTATTTTGAGCTTTGTAAATCGGTTCATGATAAATCTAACTATCACTATAAAATCAAACAAACAGAAGAACAGCAACGATAAACACTTGAAAATAATATAAACCAGGAAAACGTGAAAATGCATTCGAATACAAATCGAACTGTCAATCATTTTCAAAAAAATTGATAGCTTTTTATTAGACCAACTTGACCTTATGTATTTTGTATACTGATAATTCTGTTGGTGTACGAAAGATCCCGCAAGAGTTTATCCAATGAGACCGCCGGTATCGAAAATCACTCGTAAGCTGCCGCTTCAATGAAAATACCCTTAGAAAATCGCATTTGTACCACCACCTCAACACCACCTAACGTAAAAAAATTTAATTTTACGGTTCGATTTCTCAGGTCGAGAGGAATTGGCTAAACAAAAGCACATCGGTCAACGCACCAGGGTTTTTATTCATCTTGTACCCATCTATTGATGAAATTGTACAAAATATATAATAATATAATATAATAATTCTAAATCGTGCTCTACCGAATTATGTAGTTGTAGATCTACAGGTATTTTTTCCTTTTCATTTCTATTGGTGAGAAAAGAAAGCCAAAGAATGGATCCCAGATTATAAAAAGCATCATTTTTCTCTCTCTTAGGTACAGCCCAAGTATTTTATTAGGTGTATGGTAGCGACATTGTACTCAGTGCATCAATGTTTCAAGAAATTCCGTACCCATGGAAAGTTTTTCACATAATTTATAAGTTTCAAACAACACACACAATTCGGAAAAGTTGACAAAAAAAATTCAAACAACTAACCGTCACTCCATTCTTCTGATAAGCGCAAAACAGCTTGTCGATACTATCTAATTCCATGGTGTTGTACAACTTGCTGTCGTCCAATTCGTTCCAAATGGTACCGTTCAGTTTGGCATCCGGGAGCTTCGACCAGTTGAAACTCTTAAGAGGGTTCGATGGCTGCGGGATGTTCTTCTTGACTATTTCCATTTTCAGAGGCTCTGCTGGCGCCGCCATGGTTGCGCAGGGAGGCGGGGGAGGTCCAGGCGGTCCGGGAGGGGGCGGCGGAGGAGCCAGAGGCGGAGGGGGAGGCGGAGCGCTCACGAACTCATTTTTACATTCTACGTTAATTTCTAGTGATTTGTTGAGGCCTATTGCTTTGGCATCGTCCGGAATAGAACCCGAGCTGACGAGTCGTTCTAGTCGGTGACGTTCCCCCCTTTCGCAGTTCACCTGTCGATCGAGGTCGGACACTTTGTATTCGAGTTCGTTGAATCTGCAATATAGTATGAAATAACTATTCATGTTCAAGGCACAGGTGATGTTGTTCCAATACTCCAAGCATTTGTTGAAAAAGACATATGAGATTCAATTTTATTGAAATTGTATTTTTTTTAACATCATTACCAATATGACTCCTTAAACAAATTTCAAACTAGATGATTTTCAGTTGGAATATAGCTGTTTTCTACCAACGATATGAGCCTTTACCAAATAGACAAAAATCACTTCTCCCAAAATTAACCAGTACAGAGTTTCATCTACCTCGAAAGCATATATTAAAATAGGAACCAATTCTCAAGAAGATCCAGTACTCAAATCGGGTGTATCATAGACTATGTTGCAAAAATTCTGTCAGCTGGAATCTTTACAGATTCTGTGGGTACATCTACCTTGGAATTCATTTCAGAGTGCTTTAGATACCAGTATATGTATGATTACAAGTTTTACAACGTTAAAAATCTGGAAAATATTGGAAATATGTCTCTCGCAATGCTCATGAGAATTCATTATTAGGATTATAAGCCTATCTGAGTGGTGGTAAAGGAACTGATAATTCTTCCGAACTATTTTTTAGTTCTTCATCAAAATAGACGACTTCTTCTTTCAAGTTTTATCAAAAACTCTTACTTTCAAATTTTGTCCATTCCCTGCTGCTCAATTCTAGAAATTTTCAGATTGAACACCTTGATTGTGACTACATTTTTGGATTTTTCATGATCTCTCGAATACAATTATATATTTGGAAGTGACATCTCAGATACTGTCTTCATCGTTGAATTGATGTTTCTGGGAAGTCTTTGAGCACCTTGCTTCCGAGATCATTCAACAACCCTGATGATGCTACCAGAATTCAAGGTACACGAAAATCGTTCCCCACAATTTTTTTCTTTTTCACATGTGAAATACGATTATTGGTGATGGCTCTGTATATATCGGAATATGAGGCCAATGAAGAAAAAAGCATCTCCTAAGGATTCCAAATATAAGATCTAAGAAAAACTGACAGTTGGTATAATTGCGTTGGTAGTATGTACGTGTGTATGGGTGTATATGTATGTGTGTATATGTGCGTAATTATAGGGATAAATATGTATATGCATGTTGTGTATAAATAAGTGTTTGGGTACGTTGTTCATCTCTTATTTCAGATAGTTTTATGTTTTTCATATATATTTTATCATCATTGTATATTTACTATCTACATTCTTACTGCTACTTACAAGCTTTGTCCACAAGATTTACTCTTAATGACATTAAAGTATATTTATTATTATTATTAGTCACGAAAAAATAGGAAGCAGTAAAAAGCCAATATGCGAAAGCCTGCGGGCATGCTTGAGATGGAAGGGAACAGAAGAGCCATCGACAGCTGATATTTGAAAATCCCAAACTATAACACTACTTGGAATGCCCAGCTTATTGTCTAGCCGGTGAAGGAGTGGATTCAGTATGGATTACTTTCTGTGGGTGAACTGTTGCTGGCCAATCTTTGGAAAAACAACTTTGATACAACTATATACAGAATGTGAAAGTGATATGAATCTGTACAGAAATAGTTGGGGGAATAGTAGCAATTACCCGACTGCAACCCCACTCACTGAATAAACAAGTATAATCAGAAGAAGCTCCTGAACTTTAAAAAAATTTGAAAGCTTCAACAGAGAATTGAATTTCAATTCTTCAACTCTGATTCCTTGAGATACTTTCTTATTGGTTCAAAACATTTTGATTGAAGTAGAAAAAGTCAAGTTGCCTGGGATCGTTTATAGGTGTTGGCGAAAATGTTCTTAACCAAATACTAGCTTGATACCCAATATATATAATTATATATATATATATATATATATATATATATATATAAATCTTCAATGAAGATATTCGAAAAAAGAAAACACACCTTTGTCTAGTTTCTATGTGAGCGCTGGTCTCCTTCTCCAACCGTTCCTTTATCCTACTCAAACTCGTTTCCAAATCTTCCTTTTCTTGCATTCTCTGATCCAACTCTTGCTCCTTCTTGGCGAGCCTGTTCGACATGTCGATGTTCTCCTTTTCCATCTCTTCAGCCTTTTTTCTCGCAGCTACCAGTTCTTCCTCTTTCGCCAGCAGATGGACAATCTCTCTAACGTTGATTTCTATAGGAGAGACGTCGGGATTTTTCACAGTACCGCCATTTTCGTTCTGTTGTAAAACAATCTGTTGGACTATCCTATCGAAAAGCAACCAGTGCTGAGGATGGGAACCGTAATCCAATGGCAGAAGAGTACAGTGTTCCAGTAAAGACAGTAAATGTGGATACGCAGCGGTATGAGACAGTTTCCTCCTGATTAAATCAAACATAGCTGTAGCACTTTTGGTATCCACGTGTTCCTGTTCGAACTTTCTGGCTAGCTCTTTCTCGTCCTCATTTCGAACCATCTCGAAAAAGTCTAAATGCCTGTCCAACGTCTCGTTTTCGTGACCTCGGAGCTTGTCTATGATGGGCTGGATACCCAACATGAGGAATTCATACCTGAGATGTAGCCTGAATTCTAGGTTCTCCTGTCCTTGGCCGTAATTCAAGACTGCATTAACGAATGACATAATAGCTGTTTTCAGGTTTACTTCGTCTCTGTAGATACCTGAAAATTACGAAACGTCATCAAATTACCAGCAGAAATTTCAAGGTTATACAGGGACATGTCAAACATTGTCCTGTCTTTCGACTCTGAAGACGTTTCATACTGATTCTTCATACATTCAGATTTCTATCGATATATTCGTGTTCATATCCAAAATTTACGTTATTGTTGAAAAATGTCTTAAATTCCATTACCTATGCAGTTGTAACATTTAAGTTTCCTCTATTTTCATTAGGTCGGCATGAAGGACGGTTGAAAGTGAATCTAATTCATTTTATTGTCGACCTTCTGTCCCAATCATATGACGCAAGCCCTTGTTATATGATTCTTTTGATTAGGAATACAAATATGCCAAATTGAATTTCATTTGAAATACTAGAAATGTGTCCAATTTTCAACATATTTGATATTTGGATAACTTGAACAAGGATGAGGTTATTATCTTCATAAAACTATTTCAAGTTCATTTCATAACTGTAACCAGTAACTTTTATGAAATTACTTCATTGGAATGCTTTCCGACACAAGTTTGTTTTCATCACCATATTGCCACCTTAATGATAATTTCCCAACTATCTTTTTGTATGGTATATGTACAAATCTCAACAATAAAATAACTGAGTCTTCATAAAACTACTTTTTGAGAGTGTTAGAAATTTTTTATAGCAATTGCCGAGATTTTTATAGAACTTCCGGTCTTCCGCGTGAAAGGAGGACGTGCTAACCACTACGCTGCCGAGACTACAATCTACACTACCAAGACCATTATCATAGAATTCGTTCGAAACATGTTCAATGTCCAAATGTTTCTCGTTTATTTTGGTCATTTGCTAAAGCTGTCAGGAAAATTTCACTCTTAGTTCATTTCTCCCTTCACCCAAAGACGATGGATCACTAGCCACCACTGCAAAGAAAGATAACATATTTGATATATATGTTTGCTGAAAATTCTACTTTGGAGTTATCGAGAAAAAGCCAAATATCACGCCTGTCGACAGTCATATGCCTCAAAATAAATTTTCACAAACAACCTTGAAGGGTCCTTGAAAACAGTCAGAGTTCAGTCAATTCCCAAAAATGGGAATTGTAACTATAGATCAATTGCATTGCTTTCTATCATTTCCAAAGGAATGGAAAAAGCCGTCGATATGAAGCTTATCAAATATCTAGATAAATCAGGAATAATTAATGTTCGACAATACGGATTTCGCCATCAAAGATCAACCAGTGACTTATTGGCGTATTACATATTTGGCAACATTCCATTGAAAAATTCAGAGGGACATTCAGGATCTCTTTTATAAATGGCCGTCTCATAGTTCAACTCCTCAATAATTGTGTGTTTTGTTGAAGAGTTTCTCCTATGATAGGTCTCTCTATTGGGGAAAAACATCTTGTTCAGTGCACTGTTTTACGGACGACGGTACTCCTCATACTAATTCTTCTTCCAGAGTCCCCATATCAGAAAAAGAAAAAGAAATTCAGAGAGACATAATCGTCAATATTTTCAACGATAACTTGTCGAAAATGATACAATGGGGTGACATCAACTTGGTGGAAATCAATGCTTGGAAAACCCAGACATATCTCTTCTCAAAGAAAGCCGATCTGGTATTCAGATGTCAGGAGTGCCTTTTCCTACAAAGTCAAGTATCTCGATGTTAGAAATTATGATCAGTAATAATCTCTCATTGGAAAACCATGTGATATCGATCATTAAAGCACAGATATGATCCGTCTGAGAATATAGTTGTATGGAGAAAAGTGATACGTCTTGTTGGTGATTCTTCGCTCGCAGACTCGCTCATTTCATTGGAACATCTTAGAAGGGTCGGTGAATTGTGTCTCTCCTAGGGATATTTTTATGGTCGATGCTCTACTGGATTGTCGTCAATAGTTCCACCCTAGACAGTATCAACAGGGATGACCCTACGAGGAGAAAGTGGGGAATTCCCACCCGGTTGTTGTGAGCCTTGAGACCTGTCTGAACTCCCTTGTTCAGGGATCATCTTTCAATAACACAGCCAAATTTTGGAACTCCCTACTGAAGGAGGTGGTTTCCCTGAGGCATATAAACTTCAAATATTTAAAGTGAATGCTGATTCATATCACCTGCCCCATAATTCACGCGGTGTTCTTTAAACATTATAGGGCTTTCATTTCGTGTGAATCTGTATATATAAAAAATCTGATAAATAATCATCTCTGAATTTTACCCTATCTCTCCATAAGGAACTAAATGAAAACCTCAACCTTATTTGTCGAACAGTCAATATGCACATAAACTTCTACTTCCATGGAAAAAGTCAGAAATCGAAGATCGTACCAATTTTAAATGTTTTTTCAGGTATATGTAATGGCCAAAGGCTATTGTGTCTTCAACGGATCACCATTCAAATTAGTACCTTTCATGTCATCTGCCAACTGTATTTGTCCGCCCACTTCTACACCTGCTGACTATAGTAAGTAGTACAAAAAACTTATTTTAAAATTTTGTTGTCCTGCAAAATTCAACAAAAATTTATTGTAGCAGATATGAAAAATATATTGATTTCCATTCAGTTACGTGATGATTGCAGCTTCTGTATACCACAGTTTTTTTTCTTTATTCAACGTCGGCCGATTTCCGCTACCAAGGCCAATCACCGACGCCGGTGAGCACACTTCCCCCAACCGGAAATTTTGCCGAACCCTCTGGTATTCCAAGCAAAGGTAGGAATCTTTGACGAGTCCAACATCCATGGACTCGGGACCGACGGCTTTACGTCCCCTCCGAAGGACGGCATATCCTCAATATATCTTGTGCTCATTGATATATTGTCTGCGAGCTATGATATGCTATTTCGCTGCAGCTGTACGGGCTTTCGACACGGTATTTCCCTGCATGGTCACCCATCCAAGTAGTAACCGCGCTCGGCGTTGCTTGAGTTCAGATATCGAATGACTGTCAGTCAACCCGAAGAGCTGGGCCATGCCCAATACCACAGTTCTTGCATCATTACTTTAAAATTAGGTTATGCTCTTACATTTTTTGTATCATCGAAACATAATATGTTGGTGATGAAATCTCTGAAATAATTTATGTGAGGAGAAATTTATTCAATATCATCAATTGTGCATTGATCTTTAGCTGAGGAACTAATTGATGATATAGAAAATATGGTTTTGAATTGTTTCCCAATTTGAATAGGCAGCTAATAGGAATTGTGTGTTTTCTTATATTGTATATGCTGTCAAAGATCTATGTATTCACCCAATTTATCATCAGATGATGACATCCATCGGTTTATTTTATTAAGATCGAACGTTGCATGAGTGAAAGCATGTGTTGTGATATCCTAATTTTTTTCATTGTATCTTTGTCTATACGAACATATTTTTCAAATCATCAATAACTAGGTCCAAGGAACTTTAAGAAATAAATAATAATGATTATTGTAATAAAGGAAAAAACAATGATTGCTACATTGAAGCCGCACCTGATTTTATTATTTGCAGTGCTAGATTTTCGTCGATCTTCAAAATGGATCAAATTTGAAAATGATTGTATGAACTCACACATGATTTATCTTGACAACAAACGAAACAGTTCTGGCTCGAGTATATGTCTCACATGTTGCCAAATCGTGAAAGAAATATTTTTGGTGAGAATCAAAATGAATTCAATGAATGATTCTCGAACCTCATCGAATGAAAATGTAATAGGGTTGAAATATTGGATATCTTTAATGCAATATTCTATTAGGTGTATTAAATATTCTTAATAAGAATTAAAAAATGCATCATTTCATAACCAACTTAGGTTTGATGAAACTTTTCAGATAGGTGAATGCTCATTTTTGAGTTTCCTTCTTTTCGAGTTATATCAATCTTATATGGAAGAGAAAAAGTTAACTTATTTTGTGTAGCATTCGGAGATGAAGATGACTAGGGGAAATGGTTGAGTGGGGTCGAGTATCTGAGATCAAGCAACATGCCGCGAACCTGGAGTCTGAATGTATTAGATTCCTTCAAAAGCTGGCCTCAATCAACGAACCAAACTCCAGATAGCAGCCCCCCCTCCCCACCCTCCAAGAAAAAAACATTGACCAAGTCTCTTCTGACATTCAGCAGGGGAAGAAACAGGACTGTGATAGGGCTCCAAACAAGTACCTCCATGTGATGGGGGTCACCAATAACGCATATTGTAGATGACTGAAGATATATATATGAGAAAAATCGTTATCATAACTGTCCCAGCAATGCACTTATATTAATACATGGATGGTGTTATTTACCCGTCGATCTATCCAAGTCATTTATAATTCCTTGAAACCTCGTCCTCTCGAAGGCATATTTTTGGTAATGTAGCATGGCATCTAAAACTTTCTTATGTCCCCCAGACACAAGACAAACAGCTCCCAGGATTTCCAGGGCCGCAATTTTGGTCTTGATGTTCTCTGTACTCAACGATTGAGCTATGGTATTTATACTAGTGGGATGTGCCAATACGTGAGCTCGACCCGTCTGGAAATTCGAAAGGATGCTTCAGATATAGGATTAAAAATGCAATGGGGATGGCAAATATAGTTTTTTACACAGACTGAGGACTATTTGATCTACAGAATTTCAACTCTTCAGAAATGGTTTGTGATACATTAGAATGTTTCAAAAAAATTAATGAGGTCACATCGAATATTAATTAGCAAAAACTAGTTCGACCATACAAAAAAATCTACCGGAACTCAATATTACAATACAGGGTGTAACATAAGTACCTTAAAATATTTAAGTAACGTATTCCTGAGACATTTTTAATAAAAAAGTCTACATGATCTTGTGTCCGAAAATGCTTCGTTTCGGAGATACAGTGCGTTGAAATTGATTTTTTTTGTTCGTTTTTAGGAAATATTTCTTGCAAAAAATAAGTTATTTGCACGAAATTCGGTACCCGGGTTTTTTTTGACGTGAGAAATCATAATTTCGTATTAATTTTCATGTAGCATCTAGAGGGCGCTGCGTACGCTGTCATTATTTATTTCAAATTGCCCTAACTTTTTTGACAGTAAACTTTTGGTACTTTTCATGAAAAAACCCAATTCCCACACCTTATCCAAGTAAAAAAGATACACCTACTCAACAACGCTGGAGGTGATCGTTTTCGAGATATTTACGATTTTCTATATCGATGCATATTATTTAACTCCTAGGGCGCTAAGTGAAGTTGTTGAGAACATTACAAAAACTAAGTATGTGGTAGATTTCGTCAAAATGAACAACTATTTCCTATAAAATTTTTAACGAAAAATGATTCGTTTACGAAATAAAGATTGTTGAAACATGGGGGATACCTACCATGTTCTGAAAAATATCAACAATCTGTAATTCGAAAACGAGTCATTTTTCGTTGAACATTTTATGGAAAAAAGTTGTTGATTTTGACGTGATCCACCACATACTTAGTTTTTGTAATGTTCTCAGCAACTTCACTTAGCGCCTTAGCAGCTAAATGATTTGCATCTATATAGAAAATTGTGAATATTTCGAAAACGATCACCTCCAGCGTTGTTGAGTAAGTGTACCTTTTTTACTTGGAAAAGGTGTGGGAATTGAGATTTTTCATGAAAAATACCAAAAGTTTACTGTCAAAAAAGTTAGGGCAATTTGAAATAAATAATGACGGCGTACGCAGCGCCCTCTAGATGTTACATGAAAATTAATACGAAATTATAATTTCTCACGTCAAAAAAACCCCGGGTAGCAAATTTCGTGCAAATTACTTATTTTTCGCAAGAGTTATTTTCAAAAAGCGAACAAAAAAAATCAACTTCAACACCCTGTATCTCCGAAACGAAGCATTTTCGGACACAAGTTCATATAGGTTTTTTTTCTTAAAATTGTCTCAGGAATAAGTACGTCATTTGAATATATTAACGTACTTATGTTACACCCTGTATAGTTTTTCTTCTACAAGGGAGATTCACACCTGAAAAGAAACTATTCGTGAGGTATAGCACAAAACTGACACGTCGGACTGCTGATTACAACAAGATTTGACCTCTTTAAATGCCCATCAGTGCTTCAATCCCCCAATGTGAAATCGCAGACTATTATTTTAATTTTTCACTGAATACATCAAGCTTTTTCAACTTGAATTTTTTTTCATACTTTTGCCCTAAAAAAATGGATTATATTTTTCAAAAGGAATTCTCCTCATTGTATTCCCGCTACTTTCAGAAATCATCAGAGTTTTTGAACAACTTCTTTACTCAATCGAATGAAATTTATTGAGTATATTCTGAAATATCATATATCAACACTTACAGAATTGTTCATGAGAGCCTTCACACATCCGATGATACTGGTATGAATGGAACTTTGAGCAGTGAAATAATCCATCCTTCCCAAGCAATCCAACAAAGCTACGAGTCCCTCCAATTCTATAAATTTTATAACGAAACTGTGCGTAGATGTTCTCAGTGCTGTTTTCAAACCGTCTATCTGTTTGGTCCTAGATCTCACTTCTTCTTCGGTATTTGTTTCTGGGTATTGTAACTGTAACAAATATGAGAATCAATGGTAAAGTATGTCCCATGTGCGTGGGCAATATAAAGGAATATTGTTTAAAATTTTCAGTTTAACCTGACATCCGTATGTGAATTAGGTAAGTATAAAAAAAAAAAGTGGTTTGCATGAATTCATATTACATTTTATCTTTCCAATAATCTCCATCAGGAACCGCTTGGATTTTTTTTTTATTGTTGAAGAATCAAAATAAAAAGTGAATTCAATTCGAAATCTGCAAGAATTCTAAATAAATCTTGAAAACAGGAATAGCGGAACTCTGAAAATGATATTCTGTATTATAATCTGGGTCATGCATTATTCACAAAAAGTATTTGAATTAGTGTGAGATTTCACCTGAAAATTAATATTGTCATCATAACTCGTTCAAAAGTCCAATTACTTACCGTAGCTAATGTTCGCAGTCTTTCAATGTAATGTTCTGGCGCATGGGTGTGGTCCACTGTGTCTTCCCCTTTCCTTGAGCAATAGATCTGCCATTTTTTCTGTGGAGGAAGGCTCATCATAGCTGCCTTATTTGGGGCTGTTAGGTCAAGTTCCTCCTGTAAGATTGGAAAAAGTATTGAAAATAGCTTTTCTATTTGTTGACTTAGAAGATCCTCGAATCATAGCTCTCAAAAAATGATGTGCTCATTGTATTCCACTCTAATATATAATCGCACGCAACCTATGAATCCTTGTTGCATGGGGTATATTAAAATAACATAAACATCAACATCAAGGAGTGGTAGAGCAAAATACACACGTACAGGTAATTTTCAAATGGAAGTTATTTGTGAAACAGCTATATAGTAATGAAGCAATTGTAATCAAAGAGGGAGAAACGATGTGAAGTGAAATTCTATGTTATAGGTTTCCCAATAATTCTCGAAACTGTCGTCAAGAATAGCATAACATATTCTAGCTGAATTGATTGAAGGTTTTTCTAGCAATGAACACAGAAACTTCGATTGGATTGATAACTCAAATAAAGGTATAATAATTTTCCAGATTCACTTTGTTCACATCCTCAGCTGCCATCGAATAGGATATGGTATTTCATATTCATCGATTATAATTTATCCGAATACGATAAACTTTTAGAACAGATTAGTCAAGTAACTAGGAAATGGATGTTTCGTATCGAATACCTACTTACATAGGAAGTCTGGAATTTATTGAATATTGGGGTTTGCTTCATCAATCCTTTTTGTGCGTATTATTTCAAAGAATTCATTGGATAAGCATTTCCTCCGATTACATTTTTCTGGTATATATGTCTATTTCGATTCTCCTGGTTTGATGATGTGATTTATATGCTCTGTCATATAATATAAGAATATTTTTCGAAAAAGAGGGAGGAATTAGGTACATTATCTAATTGATTTGAAGCAATGTTGAAAAAAACGAAGATAGTTATTTATTATATGTGGTAAAGTTAATTCTGCTGAATCATGACCGATTAGTATAGCTGAATGGAATGATAGTGATTATCTCATAACTGACAGAATGAAGGAAAAACTCGAAGAGGCTCCCTGCATTTTTCTGAGCGGAAAAGAACTTGAAGACTAGATATGATGTCAAAGATGACTGTTGACATTTCCAGAGGAAATTCCTTTATATAATATACTCCTCCGGAAATGACGGAATTGTCAACAATATTTTTATCTTCGCTACGATATCTAGTCTACAAGTACATTATTCCCATCTTTTCGTGAACCTAATGACTCGATCTTCTGTTTTCAAGGTATCTCTACAGAAAATTCAGTGTTTGATTTATAACTTTATAAGTTCTTTCAAAAATAATCTCATCGACTTGATAGTGATGCCAAATTGAATAAGAAAAAGTTGCCACCAGTGATATGACATTGAAAAAAGCAATTTATGTCATTTCATAGAAATCCCAAGAAACTAACAGAGTTTTAATTGAATTTTCCACTTTTGGTCAAATAATAATTGAATGGCGCCGAGTACAATAATTCTGTTGTCACCTGATAAAATGCCCACTGGGAATTATGGCAATTGGGTTCATTTTAGGAAATGTTATGATCTCCTCTCGTAAGATTCTTCAGGTTGACGAATTCTGGGTTTTGGTTCTTTGTCGACAGATTGAAGAAAAAGCACAATTTTTCCTGCGAGAGTAACTGAATGAATCATGACGAGAAGGCACTCGAAAATTGACAAAGACTCCAGTGATTCCATTTTTCAATTATTCTTCGAATCTATAAACGGTGAAAAAGTTTCTTTCTCATATGGTTCCGAGAGGCAGAGTTGGATTCATGGAATATTTCAGTGAGATCAACTCAACAGAAACTATATTTCAGTTTAATGAAGAGAAACAACGAATAAAAATATACGAACCAATATTTAAAGACACGAGTTGCTTTATTCGGAGTTCCATTATAACGCTAAATAAACAGTTCTAGGAGTCCTTACGTGGTATTTATTCAATCCCTGAAGCATCATCATAAACAGCCGGTACCGTTAATATACAAATAATTCTGCGCTGGTTAGATACTTTTTTTCCAATCGATCATGAATCACATGCATAACTCTCAACAGGCATTTATACTTAGTAATAATGTCGGATGCAGTATGGTCGCAACTGAAAATCCATAAATGTTTATCAAATAAAGCTTACTATCATTCTCAAAAGCCATATATTTCATGGAGCATATCTCAGTAAAATTATACGGGATCGATGGGTCGATAAACCTTTTTTCACTTAAAAGAATTGGGGTGAGATTTCTGTTAACAAGTCATCATCCTCGTAAGACTGGTGACCCTCAAGAATCGTGACTTCTTGAAACATCTTGAATTGTAATAAATTGTTCAATATCTCGATCACATGGATCAAATTGATGAATCAAACATACATGCGAAAGATAATATCGTTGATTACTATTTTATCAGTTCACAGGCTTTGAGAGTTTTCAATATGAAACACGACATAATTGGTAAGTAGTGTATTCCATAGAAGGATTGGTACAAATCATATCGATTACTGAAACAATTATCTAATGCTCTATATTTCGAAATGAGATATCGCAGTAGAATACTAATTGCAAGTTACGATTCAGGATTATGCAGGTCATTCCAAATTCCATAAAATATTGTTTTCAATCGACTTGTGTACTCATATAAATCTCTTGAGATATCTTGAAACATGATAGAATAAAAGTAAGTGGTGGAAAACACTAGTGACTACAGATATTGGGAGATACTGAACCGATTGAATTACTTTAATCACAATATATCAACATCCCTTGGACAGAGTAATAATTTTTATGCCGAATTTCACGTTACAGATGTGCCATCCGACGATTTATTTTCAATGCAAGATGAGTATATTGTTTTGCAAATATTCCATTGTTATTTCTGCAACTTCTTTTAATACCTTTCTATTTTGTTTATGGTGGATTCATGCAGCAATCGTAACCCGGAATTCGCAAGTCGTAAGAAATGAGTTGGAAGAAGTTCAGTCAATGAATTTGAATAAGATCGTTCATGCAGCTATCGTGAGTCGGAATCCGTAAGGAAATTTGACTAGTTTCAACTCTTACTAGTTGCGACTTACGAATTTTCAATCTGCGCATGCGTTATCCGGTTCGGATTGTAATGTCAAATGTCGTGTATCGTGATTTGTTGTTCAAAAGTATGGCCTCGCCAGACGTCAGAGCGACTGTGTCGAATCGACCAATTAGGAGCGCTTGTCTTATGATTAGACAATTCTTAAGATTGCTGCATGAATGCTGTATATTTTGTTATGAATCAAGACCTACGATTTCCGAATTCCGATTACCGACTTCCGAGCTACGATTGCTGCATGAATCCACCATTAAATTCACTCACATTTTTTGTAAAGTATGAATACCAAAAGGTACAATTATTAGAATATTTCTATCCTTGCATCGAAATCCACCACTTTTCTGTGCGCCGATCAGATTTTTCATGTCCTTGTAATGTTTCCATACAATGAGGTCACCTCTATATTTCAAATACGACTACATCTCACAGCAGAATCGTCCGAAAGAGAGTAATGGTGGTATCAAGTGTCAAGAGTTGACAGCTCTAGTTGCCTTGGATTTCTCTAAGGCATTCGATATCATAAATCATATATTATTGTGTTTCAGATTGAAATATTATGGATTTTCTGATGAGGTTGTCTTACTATTTCTTTCATATCTGACGAATCGCTGTCAAACGGTATATTATAAAAATGAAATGTCGTCAGCGCGAAATGTTACTTCTGGTGTGCCTCAAGGGTCATTTTTAGGACCGTTACTCTCCATAATCTACACCACTGATATCTTGACCTCTATATTCTAAAGTTCAGGCTTATGCAGATGATACGCAATTCTATACCAAACTAGACATCCACAACTATGGGGCTATTCAAAGCCTCATCAATTCTGACCTACAAACCATCTCTAATTTAGCCACGCAACACAATTGAAAATTGAATAAAAACAAATGTAACTTGATGCTTTTTGGTAATAAAAAGAATAGGGCTATTATCTCACAACATCTCACAATTATAATTGATGACACCATACTTCCTGTTGTGAATTCTATCAAAAACCTGGGTATTATTTTCGACTCTGACCTGAAATTTGATTCGCATTCGAATGATTTGCTCAAAAAATCGATTAGTGCTCTCAAACTGATTTACTCAAATAGACATTTTTTCAGTCAACCAATCAGGAAACTTCTCACCGAGTCGTTGGTCTTATCACGGTTCAACTATGGTGATATTGTGTACAGTAATTTTTTGAGTAAATTTGATTTAAATCGGAAACAAGGTACAGAACCTCTGTTGTAGATTTGTCTATTATTTAAGAAAATACTATCATGTCTGTAGTAAAATCATCGAATTGAAATGGTTGACAATGAATAATCGTACCAATTATAATCTCTGCAACTTTTTGCACAAAGTTTTAAGTAACAAAATTCCCTTTTCACTTTACAATAAACTGATTCCTAGGTCTACGATACAATCATTGGATGTGAGATCAAAAAACAAACTGCATGTTCCTCGTCATAAAACGTCCTTGTTTCAGAGTTCGTTCACTTATCTTTCCGTTAAATTCTACAACTCCCTGTTAATCAATTGTATGCAACTTTCGAGAAGAGGGATGAGAACCGCTCTGAAAAAACACTTCCTGAATACTTACCTAAAGTATATTTCATCTAAGTACCCATATTATAAATTATTGTTATGCGAATTGTTTACACATCTTTTCTTTCTCTCTATTTTTCACATATGCTGTACATTTTAAGTTAAGTGTAAGACTAGCCTTTGGCTAAACTGCGCCTATTTTGTACCTTCACCAATAAAGACGATTAATTATTATTATTTGTGTGAGTGTATATTTGATCGCTTCTCCCAATGCATATAATCGATGAAAAAGTTGAAGGGATAGACTGCTTTGACAGGCTTTACACCGATTTATTGCATTAGACCTGTTAAACCGATCAAAATGAATCTGGATTTTGGCTCACTCTTCAGGTATAATATTGCTCCAGTTTTTCCATAATTTTCAAAATATTTGTCCTAAAACGCTCTCGTGTATAATGATATAATCTAAGATGAGATCCCTCGCCCTGCGGTTTATTTTTTGTTACTGGAAGTTCAATTTTTTTTTCGAGAAATTGTTTATCTTGGCTTCGATAAACAATAATTTTCTCTCGAGAAGAATGATACTCATTTCTCCTCTATGTGTATTATACTGTTTTGATGGGTTTCAAAAAATAATGTTAAAAAAATTGTGATAATGTGTCAGATTCCCATATTCTCAACAATTTTACGTAACACCTCTAGCCAGTGATCAAGAATTGGAGTAATCAAATTGAATAATCTGAAAGAGGAAAGGCTGAGTTGTATCGAATTGGTTCAGTAGTAGTTTCTGAACTGGGGTTTGTTGCTAGGAATCTGCGAATCAAATAGCCATTTTCTCAACGAAACTTAGGTATCAGTTTGGTGTTGGGGTAATTGATCTTTAGGAAAAGTTTCAACTTTCCGACCAAAGGTTCCGAACTCATCGTTTATTTTCTCAACGATTCAACCGAGTTCATTCCATACTCGATAAAAAGAAAACGTCTGCTCTAGGGTTCTCTCGCCTTAGACCTCATCTTTCAAATTCCCCTCTGTCCGAGTCATGAATTCATCAAGTTTATGAAATTGAGCTCTACTAATTTGGTTCAAGATGCGAGCTCTATAAATCGTTCAAAACGAACGATTGTTTGAAATTTCGAGGCATCTGCTCACGTCCATGTCTTTCACCCATCAACTCACCACAAGTTCTGCAAATTTCGTATCCAGCTCTTCTTGTGAAGGCATCGGTTGTGTGGGTGTGATTGCTTGGAGGGTGAGGGTTCCTGTATTTTCGACTACGCAGTATGTTATTTCGGGTGGTTCGTCATCCTGAAACAAAATTAGTTATTTGTTATACTCATAGGAATTCAAATAAATTCATTAGTTTTTATAGCAATGACCACGTTCATTTTTAGTAGTGATTAGAATCGTACTGATTGTCTCCACAGTGAATATTTTATACCTATTTGTTTTCACACAATTGATGACTTGATTCGGATCTTTTATTATAACAACATTTTATTTTGTATATATATATATATATATATATATATATATATATATATATATATATATATATATATATATATATATATATATATATATATATATATATATATATATATATAAGCCCTGTAATGTTCAAATAACAGCGCGTGAATCAAGGGACAGAGGATACGAATTAACATTCACTCTGAATTTTCGAAGTTTGTGAGCCTGAGGAAAAACCTCTTGCGACAAGGAGTTCCAGAGTTCAGCTGTTCTATTGGAGAAAAGATACCTGAGAAAGAGAGGTTCAACAGGTCTCCAAGCTGACAGCAAAGGGGTGGAAATTCTATTTTTTGAACAAATGGAACGAAGAACAATTTAATTGATCAGTATTTCATTTACATAAGAAGGAAAGGACAATAGGTGAAAATTTGACAAATTTGAAATGTCAAACAACGATGTATGCCCTCTATGATCCAGAAAAAAAATGCTTGCCGACGATACCAAGAGATAGCGTCACACCTCTCATTGTACAAGGTTGATAATATACATACATATACATATCTGTCATAAAGTTGAGGTTATGAGCTATTTACGTGTTTGAGTGTTCATTGAAATGTGTTATGATATTATTTTGCTGAAAAAGTGAAAAGTGGATGACTATTAATAATAAGGTTACTTTTCATTCATGATAATTTATAAAAATATGAGCTAGTTCAATAGAATCGACGCGGTAAACCTTATAGTTTTGACAGTTCAAAGGTAAACAACGTTTTATCAAAAGGACCAGGCAGTTTTATCAGTATGATATCGAATGATTGGCCAAAATAACCATAGAATAATCCGCTACTATTGGTTGAAAGGCCAAAAACGTCACATTTTGACAAGTGAAAAAAATAATCGATAATAAAATTGGGTTGGGGCCGTGATGAGTGACAGCTGCTGTACTCGGGAAAATGGCTGCTGAAGTGGTATGTTTCATTGTTGGAAACTGAGTAGTGCTAGAGTGGCTTCAGTTTTCGAAGAAGATTAGGGTATCAGGGAAGGATGTGTGTTTTTCGTGCGTTTGGATAGTGAGATAGTGTGTAACTGTCAGGGTTAGTTTATTTCGTGAAACATTAGTGGGCCCACGTGATCGTCGGTCTAGATATTTTACAAATTTCGATGACCAGAAAAATAAGAAGAGGGGCGGAAATTGGCAAAAAAATGGGTGAATAATCGATAACTTTCCAACCTAAAATTGCAACGAATTTCGTCTTTTTTTTCATTCTATACCCGTAAAATTCCAAGTATTCTTGAAACGTGACATCTTTGTATATAGACTATAAAAGGTGACATTATTATACTCGTGTCATATCATTCCATCTGTTTTTAAATGTAACCGGTTCAAACAAGGATGCCGTGAAAGAATCATTACGTAACTACGTCGAAATAGATGGTCAATATCTCGAACAGCATGTGATTGAACATGTCCACAAAAAATATGTACCTAACAACTGTCAACTGTGATCGAAGTGAACTATTTTTGCATTATCGTAATTCATTTCAAGGACTCTTCGGATTCATTGTTACAAGTAGAAGAGCAATCAGGTTCACCATTTGCATCGACAAAAAAAAAGTCTACATGGACAATCTGCTTTATAAACGAATTTACAACCAGCTATATTTCATATCCATTGATCGAATCATAATGGCGAGAGGATATAACATGAGAAAGTGAGTCTGTACAATGCAATATCTTCTGATCGTGGCACTGAAATACCAGTGGCGTTCCTAGTTCTGCTAAATGTTAGTTCGACTTCGATGGAAGTGTGTCAGGAACTAGGTAGGTTATTCGTGGATCCGTCAACCATGAATTGTGGCAGGGATACTCCCCAATACGACAGAGATAAATACTCAAAAAAATATCTTCCCTGTTGAGGGATTGAACCCACGACCTCTAGATCATGAGCCGGGCAGAGAACCCATATAGCGCCATCTTGAATTCTTTTCCGGAAATCATTCAAAAATATTGATTTAATGACGCACATCCCATGGGTAAAATAATTGTAAAACTCAAAAAGTTGAAATGAACTGGATTGCTAGCGGCAGAGTTGTCTACAGCGCCGGCTTATAATAGTTTGAAATTTTTCACTGCCGCATGCCGGTTCAATCCGCGGACACGACAGAAACTTTTCAGATGACTCGGTGCGATATGCAATTGTTGGTAGCCTAGATACCAATGCCAGCACGTGGGAACTCTTGTTTAAATAATCAACCACCCGATACCACTGTGGTTTCCCTACAATTCAAATGGCATATGCGCTACGGAAAGAGAAGACCACCTACAGTGATTCGAAAACTAAGATATTCAGCAGACCCTTGCTCGCAAAAGGCTCTGTCTATTATGCATACTCTTAGGAGGAACCTGTCGAAAGAAAACAAAGTATATTCAACCAATCTGATTCATTTGACCTGGTGATATCAGGGATATCACCAGGAATTTGATTTATCTTGCGCAAGCAGGATTAGGTGAAGCGAAAATGCAAAATAGTACGTATACCCCTTTGGAAAAACCTCTTTGAGGTTCGAAGTTCCATTGCCCATATAATTACTCTATTGAAATATGTCCACTAAGATCGAAATAATCTGAAGTGAAACAGTGAAATAAAAATAATCTTATTGCAATGTACAGTTGGTAAAATGTATGTCACTTTACAAATCTTCAACAGATTTCCAGAAAGAAAGCTTAGAGAAGTTGAATTATGAAACCATTTAGAAAACAAATGTAGATTTGAGTTCCGAAACAGAAATAAATAGTCTGTTGTAATTTTCAATATAATAACATATTGAATTATGGGACGTAGTTCCTATTCATTGTGGTATTAACTGTAGCAGGTAGACTAGAAATATACTTTTTTCCAAAAAATGGAAAAATGTTCGAAAAATCTTATTATTATCTATTATATATGCGAGTGGGGAATTGAAAAAGTAATCTAGTTGGATGGATATTGACACTAGTTTTGTAATCTTAAATTTGCTGTTGCATCAAAATGAATACACCAAACCTCCAAAGGAGCCTGAAGCATAACGTTAAGTCGTTTGTTTATTTCCATAATCATATTTTGTATTTATTGTTTAACATTCTAATCTTTGTTGATTTGATTTTGTCAGTTCGTTTCGCGTTTTGAATCGCCATCGTTTGGCGGTGCTAGGAGTTGTTGTCATTTCGAGGAAAGTTTCCTCTAATGAAAATTTTTCTTCATCCTATTCGGAAGCATCGATTGTTCTATCTGCCGCTGGATGGCAATAGTATGAGTTTTGTTTTCAAAATTATTCACAAACTAGTCTTGTGCGCCTATTTAGAAAAACCTAGATGAAAAACACTACGTGGAGTTCAATACGATTATTTGAAGTGGCCTTTCTGAACGGTTGTTAGAAAAGTTCTATGCTTTTGATTTTTATTATATCCGGTAAATATTTCAGAACCTCAGGGGCCTTTCCGAGGAATTCAGTGATTGCTTACTGGAACCTTCTTGCCTGGTCTAGGTGAGAAAACACACATGTTAATGTGAAATACGAATATTTTACTATTTTAGCGACCTTCAGTCGCCGCCATGATAGTTGGATATTTATTCAATATTTTGTTCTAGTCTAGAATATTCTTCCTGGACATAATTTAACGTACAACTGGAAAAATCGAATAAACCTGTTCAGCAGTTTTCTTCTGTTTGGTTTCGAACATTTTTCCCACTCCCTTTCAAACCATGTGTAAATTCGATGAGGGAATTGAAATCCTTCAAGAATTCTGGTTACTACAGCTCAAGAGTGATTTTCGTTTTTGAAATATTCAGAATCGATAACATGCCAAGTAAACCCTGCATGCCACTGGATTGTAACCAAGACCAATAATAATAATTTCCAATTCAGGGTTCGTTAAAAGAACATTTATCAGCATCAAAAAACGTTGTTGATTATTGCTTGCAACACATTATTCAAGATTTTATATATCTCCCTTGCAAACTTCATATCTTTGCAGTTAGACTTCCACGAAGAATGGAAAATGAATGAAATGAAATGGATGAATTACCAATGAAAAAATGGGATTCCAAATATAATAATTGGGTTTGGCTTAGCACTGCAGTGCATGGAGATTATTCTCATTATCAATTTCTTCTCCATACCTATATAAATGAAATATACAACTTTAAAAAAAGTGAAACTCAATTAAACTCATAGGTGAAAAGGGATGTCTTATACAACTACTCCTCTCATTCAAGGAGCGGCGGCATTGTGTCCCATATAAGTCCCTTTTTCTCACTTAATTTCGACACCAAACATACTGAACTTGAATTGAACCGCAAATACTCATAGAATATTCCACGCCAGAAAATTAAATCAAAGGATGTTTCCATCGAACCTCACTATAAATATTATCACTTATAATACCACAAGAGCTTCAAAATTATCGGGTATTTCCCGATAGGTTCGTTGCAAACAAATGAAGGAGTCAAGTTTTTCAGGTTAAAAAATCACGAGCGCGAAGCGCGAGTGATTTTTCCTGAAAAACTTGACGACTTTATTTGTTTGCAGGGAACCTTGAGGGAAATGCCAGATAATTTTGAAGCTCGTGTGGTATTCGGGGGATTATTTTTCCGTCCCAAATGTCGGCCAATAGAATTGCACCATGAGACGAAATGTACAGTTAACAAATAAGAATTTCATAATGAATAAAACAACATTCAATTAAGATTCAGGCTAGTTCAATTAAAAATACAATTGTTGTAAACATTGGTGCATGTTTTCTTCAAGTCAGAGTTATTGGTAATGGTCCCAGAAGAGGTAGATGGCATGAGGTTTATGCTGTTGATGGCATTTTCTGCAGTAGGCTCACTCCTTCGCAGTTTCTTGACAATTAATTCGTGGTGTTCCTGGTCGAGTTGGAGATACGGCTTGATGGAGTTACTGTTGGCATGTCCAGTTATTTTGATTATCTGCTGCTCTCCCAGGCCCGATTTCGCTAGATTGGAGACGGCTGTTGCACGACTGGAGTGATTGGTGATTTTTTTGGTACCAAGGTCAAGCCCAGCTTTTTGTGCTGACTCCTTAACCCACTTTGAAATCGTGTTTTGGCCTACTGGGGAATCCTTGTACCACCTAGCGCCTGGAACTTTATTCCAGAATGGATTTTGGGTCAGGAATAGTCTGTCGCTCTTGATATTGGCATCTCTCTTCTCTCTCAATTTCTGGAACAGTCTCACTGGGCACTTGTCAGGGATTTCCCGATTCTCCACCAGCCACTTGCTGTCTGATAATTTTTTATCACCACCTTGTGTGGTCTTGCTGAAAATTGGATTGTATTCAATTCTCCCAGTTGTTTCCCCGTCATTTCGCTGTTCTGCCTTGAAGTGATGTATTGACGCCATGCTGCCCTCACCACCTCTCCAAGCCAATTCCACTGATATTATCATGAATAATTTTTTCTGGAGGCCATCAGGAGTTTCCTCGTCCCAAACAGTGGTCATTGCATCACAATCTTTTTCCTCCAACGCTGCTGCACTTGCCCTCCGTTTTTCCGGAATCGATTGTAAAGCCTTACGCTTGGCATCACGAGCTCCTCGAGCGGTCTTGAATGCAGCATCCGAAAATGGGTTGATTTTGATGTCGAAATCGTTCAAATACTTTTCTTGAAGTAATTTGGCAGTCTGATTCCACATTGTTTTTATTGTACCTTCCTTATAGTCTTCTCCATCCATTTTCTTCATATTGTAAGCGTAATCTTTCATAATGTTTGCCAATTGCGCTTTACTCGTTTCAGCACTCAATGTGTATTCCCTCTCAGTACAAAAAGTAGTAAATTGGTTCCAAACTGTTTTTTTTGCCTTCTCCGTATTAATGGGAACATTTCCTTTGACTTTTTTATCGATGGTGGACAGAGAACAAACTCCAAATCGACTCATTTTCATGCAAAATCTCCAATTTTCACAATTGAATTCAACCTGTCAGTTTGACGTTTGGTTAATTTGACTGGATCATGTTTTGTTTTTTATATATAGCAACTACCAGAGAAAATTTTCAAAAAATTATCAAAGGTAATACCACGAGTCCTTCAAATTTAATCGATAAATTTTCATTTTTCACAAAAACTTTTTTATTTGGCAAAAGTATGAAAACAAACCGATTGATAAAATCACGAGTCCGTAGGACGAGTGATTTTATCTAATTCGGTTTGTTTGAATGCTTTTGCCTCAAAATAAAAAAGTTTGAGTGTTTCGAAAATGAAAATTTATCTTATTAAATTTGAAGAACGAGTTGTATTTGGAAAGATTATTTTTTGAACAAATAGAAGGAAGAACAATTTAATTGATCATTATTTACATAAGAAGGAAACGAAAAAAGGTGAAAATTTTACTGATTTGAAATGTCAAACAACGATGTAGGCCCTCTATGATCCAGAAGAGATATAATGCTTACGCATTGGATATGATATGACGATACCAAGAGATGGCGTCACACCTCTCATTGTACAAAGTTGATAATTGAAAATTTCTTATGACATGAAAATCGCGCCAGAAGGAACATAAAATCGTTCGTTATGTCGTTGTATCAAAATCTGCATACAACGGTTTCTTCTCATACAACAAAAAATGAATTGTATTTAATGAAAACTAATTGTACGCCATCTTCATTTGAAGGAAACCTTAAATATTTGAATCGCTATATCTGTCATAAAGTTGAGGTTATGAGTTATTTACGTGTTTGAGTGTTCATTGAAATGTGTTATGTTATTATTATGCTGAAAAAGTGAAAAGTGAATGACTATTAATAATAAGGTAACTGTTCATTCATGATAATTTATATAAATATGAGCCAGTTCAATAGAATCGACGCGGTAAACCGTATAGTTTTGACAGTTCAAAGGTAAACAAGGTTTTATCGAAACAATCGAAAGGACCAGCTAGTTTTATCAGTATAATACCCAATGATTGGCTAGAAAAACCATAGAATAACCCGCTACTATTGGTTGAAATGCCAAAAACGTCACATTTTGACAAGTGAAAAAAATAATCAGTATAATACCATGTAGGTTGTACCACGTGACGTCGAATGGTGCAATTCTATTGGTCGATATTTGGGTCGGAAAAATAATCAATAAAATATAAAAAGCTACTTTCGATTTCCTTATATAGAAAAATGATCCAAGCTAATTCATCCGCGATTTGGAAGAGTAAAATTGACATTCAAACAGTAATTGATTCGGTAAGGAACTCGTTGGTGTTTTACAAAATTTTGGTTATCACAACGTACTCATTATATCACTTCAAACAGTATTTCTCGACTAATAATTCTCATTCCGATTATTTTCGAAATGTGTTGAAATACAAAATTTCCATGACCCTTGAGCGAAAATTATCAGGGCAGTACATTTTCACAGTATAGCGGAATCGCCCCTTGAATAATTTTACTGAGTGGAATATTATCATGAAAATTCAGGTTCATTCGGTAATCTGAATCAAAATGGTCGAGTTGCTTCGAAAGAAATCTCCAATATTTTCGAAACGAATGAAAATCTCTGAATGCGGTTAATGAAAATTCACACATTGTACTTCCTATACAATAGGAACAACATAACCCTCCACAGGCCAATACCTTCCCAATTTCTTCAATAGGTTTCATACTAGTGGAAAATAATTGCGGATTTTAAATTAAGATCGTAGCGCCACTCTCGAAAAAACTGATTTGCACCACTTTGACAACATTTCTGATTGAGGTTAGGACTCATTATACGAAAATTCAAAATCGGAATTGGTGAGCGAGTTTTATGTTTTCTCTGGTTTCTCACTTTTTATGTGAATTTTTCTTATGAATCATGCTTCATAAATATATGAACTAGGGTTTTTATCATGTACCGAAATTAACATCACAGCGCCATTTTGAGCAAGACTTCAATTGAATTCCACTTTAAAATCGATTGAAGCTTTTATCCAGACTGCGTGTATAACTCCTATTAAAATCCGAATAACTCCATATCACAAATGATCAGAATGGTTTTCAAAGCTGATTCGGATGGGATCCCTCGATCGAATACAACAACCGCTACTCGATAGCACTGCGGGTTTTTCTGGGTTTCCCTATAATGGAAATAGCAAGTGCCCCACTGTTAAAATCAGTAGGACGCCCCAGAGCGCTTTGGCACTCGAAATGAACATGGGTCCAATTCTTGAGATATACGGAATTCTTTTTATTCGAAATGAGTGACGTAGAGCGATATGGACTAGATGTGTTGAACTGCAACACAACGCGAAGTCGTATACTTGTTTTTGCTCTTGAGCGAGAACTGATGAAAACTGTTCTCGATGCGCATGCGCAGTCAAGTTCAAGTCGCAGGTAGGAGGTGTTTGTTTATAGTTTATTAAGCTGTAAGCTCCTCTACCTACTTTTGGTTTATATGATTTATACAAATCCAAAAGTATTAGGATTCTCTCCCTGCCAAAAAATTTATCTCCATCCCTATCGTCATTTTTTTCATTTTGTATTAGAAACTCTGACAACTGACATTCTTCTGAAAAATATTTATTTTTTAGTTATATCGGGACCATGCACTTTTTCACTAAATGTTTACCTGACATGGTACCAAAAATGTTAAAGAAAAATAATGAAAATATACTAAAGAACGTTTCAAACTGCGATTACGAATGACGAACAAACAGTGAACTGAGTGAACTCCCAAATATATATGCCCAAAATCCCAAAATAATTTTTAATGGCAGCGAACTCAAAACTTCAAAACTCAAACCTACTGTGTTGAAACCATTAATTTCCAAGCTGCCCACTTGTCAAATAAAAGCTCCCTGTAAACGAAAGATGGCGCAGTGGTCACTCAAAAAGAGCGTTCTGGTTCAACCAAGTGTTCGAGACTGTCCTGGACTGTCTGGGATTTTTTGCTTCTACGCATCATGTCCTGTGCAGGTTTAAAACAGTTCTGGATCTTCGAACCAGAACAAACCTAAAATAAAAACATGGATTTCGCTGTCACCAGGTATATTTGTACCGGTTATGAATTTTTATTTTCCATTCACAGGCAGCCAATATCCAAACAATATGCTAATTTGTCATCCCATTCATCGAAACAAATATGCATTCCTACTTGTCAACTATGTGTGGGTATGGGTTAGATGAAAAAAAACAGTTCATTCATGAGTGGCTGTCCTATAACTTACGGCCCACAAAGAATGATAACGCACATTGTTAAGAGTTCAAAATCCAACGTACTAAATAAATATAACATTAGTATGAAATTAACATACTCGTGTACCTACAATGGGTAATGAATCAAATATCGTTGATTTTATTGAGATATGAGGTGTTTTCTGGCGCTCATGTATAATAAACTAAAACTTAATAGTTCCAAAACTAAGTGAATGATAATTTCAACACGTCACAAATTATCATCAGTGAATGCAGATGATTTTAGCGTGGGGATTGCGGGTGAAATCATAGAATTTGTGTAAGAATTTAAATATTTAGGTTTTATGCTCGATGAATGTTTGACCTTCAGTGCTCACTTTGATTATATATTCAAAAAGATTTCGAAGAAACTGTATTTCTCCCCAAGGATTTCAGCAAAACTTACGATGTATTCGAAAATAACTCTTTATAACAGCATTATACAGCCACATTTTGATTATTGTGCCAGCCATTTTGTACTCATTAGATCTAAACAAGACATCAGCATTACAGAAACTACAAAATCGTGGCATGCGAGTCATTTTGAGAGTTAATAGATACGCGAATATTTCAAATATGTTAGACTGCCTACAGTGGTTATCTGTCTCCCAGAGGTTATATCAAATGGCCATGATTTCCATATTCAAATTCCTACATAGTTTGTTGCCCAGCTATTTGAAGGATTTTTGCACTTTTCGATCTGAAGTACATAACTACCAAACCCGAGCTAGTATTCAACAGCAGTTTCATATTCCGAGAGCCAACTTATCTATTACAATGAAATCCCTTTTCCATAAGGGCCTGAAAGAATATAACAAACTTCCAATATTTTTAAAAGAGTGCACTAGTGTTCATCAATTCAAAAAAAAACTCACATAAGATCTCTTCCGTAGTTGTCATAACATTCTAACATCACAATAGTCATTAAAATAGTCATTGCAATTAGATTGGGTTCATTTATTGTGTCTTTATAACATTTTTATATTATACAATTCTAGGTATTGTTTTGATAATTGTTCATGTACATTTATAGATTGATATGCTTTACTTAGCTATTGTTTGTATAGTAGGATATTCCTATTTGAAACAAATAAACGTCTTATTATTATTATTAAAACGTATTCGTTTGTCTCCTCTCTCACTTACGGACAGCCAGATAGTGAGAGAAAGATGGGGAGACGAATACGTTTTAAATTCAAGAGCGCCAGAAAACACCTATGGTCCAAGTTCTAGAAGGAACTAGGTACAACGCGACGTAAATGAAAGTGTACTTTTTTCAACTAACAGAAGGTATTGAACGGAGTATTCGATAAACAAGAAACTCGAGACCAGAAGAGAGAATTCCTTTCATAACTATAAGAAACCAAGTTCACATTCCTTCCGTGTGACATGACTCGGAAGTGAAATTTCGAGGCATATTTTTAAAAGCCGAATCGATTATTTTCGTTCGATTCGGCAATACGTAGCCTCGGGTCGTATGCATCATCTCGTTGAAATCGTTATGTGGTTCCCGCACATTCACGATAATACATAACGGAAAGTTGTACCGAGTGTTTCGAAAAAAAAAATCAACAAGTAACAAAAAATCAGCAAACACTCCCTCTTCATTCCATTCAAAGAAAGGAAGAGAGATCCAAAGCAACTACTCCCCTGCCTATATTGTGCGACAGACGTTGAATCACAGAGAAGTTACTTTTTAAGGTAGGTTTTGCATGAAGCAACTTTTGCGATGATCGCAGAGCGATAGTAGCCCGACGATAATCGCAAGCATTGGTAACCAACCGCAGCGTTTTGCAGAACTTAGGAATAGCATGTGGCTAACATTTGCATTCATTTGTTAGTATGCTGTTATAGAAATAGTGAGAGCCTCACGATGAGTCTGACAAAAAGAAAAAACAAAATAATGTTGGAATACCTTTTGCTTGAAGACATTGACGATGAAAAAGTGTCAGAAAAGATAAATACACTAAGACTTCCTGAACATTCCATCTTCAAAACAAGAATGCATCAAGGATACTGGATAGGTACTTCAAAGTTCTGATTCCAAATTTTTTGTGTCCTGACGACAAAAAGTTTTTCGAATCTTTCAGACATTCTAAACCTGTGTTTGAATTTTTGTCGAGTTTGATTCAAGATGAATTTAAAAAGTTGTCTACGAAACGCAATCTTTCAGGAACGTTCTGCTTGGAGCGACCGTTGCGATGATCGCAGAGTGATAGTAGCCTAATGATAATCGCGAAGCACTGCTCAGTATGTTTCGTTTTGTTCCGTTATCCTTCGGACAACTATCGCTAGAGCCGCTGGCGTTTATCGCGGGGGTCTGGTACTAGAGCAGATGTAATCGCAAGTCGCTAACGATTATTCAATGGTGTTGGGTGAAAATTGCAGTTCGTAGACAACTTCTCGATATTTCCAACTGAACTCAACAAGAATTCAAACTGAGATTTGAAAAGTCTGAAAAACTCTGAACTTTTTGTCACCAGCACACAAATTGTTTTTAATCAGTACTTTGAAATATCCTTCACTCGTTCTTGTTTTGACGATGGGATGTTTCGGAAGACTCGGTGAATCAAATATTTCTAACATGTTTTCATCGTCAATTCCTTCCAGCGAAAGTTATTTCAACATCAATTTTTTCTATTTCACTCACCGTGAGGCCGACTATGTCTGTAACGGCCTACCGACGAATGACTAAAAATTAAAGCCACATGTTATTCCTAGGTTCTGCCAACAGGATACTTGCAGTGAAATAACATTAAAGTAGTGATTGGAGTTGAGTTGATTCAATTCACGATTATTTATTCTGAGAAGAAAGATTTTTATGTTATGATTTTTCATTTTATAATATAACAAAAAGTTTTTTTGGTTCCTAGTCAGTTTATGGAGAAAATACTGTTCAACTGTGTGTGATTCTTCATTTTCAAATGTTCCTGAGAAGAAAGTTCATTGAGTTAAATTTTTCATATTTATTTTCACAAAATAATTGATTATATTGAAAAGTCGTTTCAGTTCCTGATCTCTTCTTGAGAACTGGGCAATTCAACTGTGTGCGATATTTAGTTTTCAATAGTTAATTCTGAGCAGAAAAATTATTTATAGTTATATTATTCCTTAGCAAAATTTTTGTGATGAAAATGTAATTTCAGTAACTAATTACTTCATGAGAAAACCACTTTTTGATAATGTGCTCTCTATTATCGTGAATACAATGCGTAGTCGATTTTTTAAATACTTTTTGGTATCGAAAACCTATGTCTGTTCACAATCGGATGGAGAGTTGATATTTTGTCAACTTACTGTCTGGCCATACGTTTCAAATGTTGTACAAATTGATTGAACTAACAGTCAATTATTCATATCTACTATTTCATCACAATTCATTATATCGGATGAGTTTGTAAAAATTCTTGTCTTATTTTTTTATGTGTGACTGAGTTCGACTTCATCAATTTTCTTTCCTGTGGCCATAATTGATCAAATTTCAGTTATCAGTTACCTCACAACATTTATGTGATATCTACATCTTAACTGTTCTTTGAGAATACTTCTATTTGAAAATATCACACACGGAATATCTGAAAAATCTAATATCATAAGAAAACTAAAAACAATTTTAAATTGACTTGAAATCAATATGGTGATAGGCTTCTCAATTCATTCGAGGATTCCGGAATAGGTACAGCCATTCGGAGTGAATGTAATTTGAACACACATATTTCATCGGTAGAATTGAATAACAACAGGAAGTTCCTGATCTTAAATGGGTTGGTACACCTAATGTTACAGATGTAATAAATGACGATAATATTTTTGATTTATGTATCAATTAGATCATGCATCAAATGCCATTCTCATTGTTTCCGCTAGAACCAGAACAACATCATTCAATTTTTTTTCATGATGCTGTCATTCTGATAATAGGTAAGTTTCAACTTCGAAACTATAGAGCGATTTTTCAATCATGTGAAAGACAGACATTCATAAGATACTAAATTATGTCTGAACTGAAGTTATTCTTTGATAGTTTCTATCAATTCCGAGTCCAATCTATAATGATAACATAAAATAAACATCCTTGAAGGTACGAGGCACACTGCATTCCTCGCCTCACTTTCTCTCTTGTTTGGATATTTCGCCGATTATTATCACTTTTACTTGAATACATATTACCTATACGCATTTGAATATAACCATATATGTGCTAGGATATTATCCATGTCACCTGTGCAGACAAGAGAATCTATTTATTTATAATGGAATTATAAATGAATAAAATCGTTTGATTCATGCGACACTTTGAGAGGGAAAAGATATCACAAATCACAAACTGAGAACAACTTGCTTGAACGGTTATAAATAAAACTCTCACCCATGCGTAGATATTTGTTTTTTGTGGATTCTGCAATCATGGTCCAGAGCGTGAAACATTTCCTTCAATATTTCATTTATATTCTATGAGATTATTTGTGGAAATTTTGTTGACAATTTAACTCATGTATAAAATATCCCATAAGCCGCCGTGATTTTGTCATTATGACAGCGAAAAATTTTTGTCCTAAGTTTTTCAGCGACAAAATGGAACCTAACTCTTGAAAGCATGGCAACCAGACTTGTTAACAAATCTTTGACGGCGTCTCTGTCAATTTTTCACTTGCGTTGACAAAAGAGTATATCTGATCTATTGAAATGAAATATAAGAATTGTGTTTTCAACAATTGTACTTTTCCGATGAATTGGATAAACTAAACTGTATTCATTAAATTGTCATACCGAATTACACTCGAGCTTTTTTTGTCAAAGTTAACTTGACATTTATGATGAGAGTTCCTAAGGACTCGAAAGTTTTTCAGAGACAGTCTTTTCGTTGCCAGGCGAAAAAATTCTCATCGAAATGTCAAGATTACTTAGAGAAAAAAAAGCTCTCGAGTAATTATAAGTGAAAAATTTAATGTGGGTCAAATTCCACTGGAATATTTTTATTTCGGGCTTCAAATGACGAAATTGAAAATGTGAAATTATTGGAAAGTGACTGATATCAATATACAGTGCGGGACAAAATATCAAGATCAAACAGTTTACGTATCACTTTTAGAATTCTACAGTGAAAAAAATAATCACTTGACAACAGTCCCCACCTCTATTTTACATATCAATCCTTATCCAACCCTTCTCTACCCCTTCAAATCAGTAGTGAAATCTCTATAACAGTGGTTTGTCTCGTCTCAAATTCTGAAAGAAAAAATCGAACCAGTTTCTTTTTAGACAGACGGTTAATTAGAGGATAAAATCAGATAAACTGAAGCTGAACTCAGTCGGAGCTTGATATTTTGTCTCGTTCAAGAGTTAAGAGAAAGTGGGGGTGCTCTTCAGGGCCGCATTGTATAATCTTATGTTTCAAATATTTTTTGTGCTGAACTCCATTTGAACCTGAAAATCTAAACCCTGATGATGATTAATCACTACGGAGTGTAAGAAGTATCGAGAAACTTTTTTCGATTTTTCATTCTTCGAAGTAATTGAAAAAAAAACATAAAAAAATTATGTTGTTCAGAATATTCATAATAAAAAAATATGCTAGAGTAAAAAACTAAACTAGGCTGGATTCAGACAGATTCTAAATTGATCTAAATTTGAATTCAGACCAACCAGAAAGCTATCTGATCGTCGTACGATCGGATTTCGGATCTGTCTGAATCCAGCCTTATCCGTACATTGGATGAAAATCTCGAGGGTCAGAATCCGACCAACAAATATAGTATATGGGCATTTTCGATACCGAACAAACTGACGACGATCCGAGCTCTCATCACATCATCACATGGGAATCAAGAATCAAAATTTGAATTACTCAATCAATTGAATGCATCTACTCCAATCACATTCTGAAAAAGGACTCATTTATATGTTTTCATTTATCGCATCACTTATATATCATTGATACATTCGAAGAACACGCATTAGTTCTCCATCAGAAAAACAATCATTTTCATATAACCAAAGATATGTGAGAACTTTCACCATGAAGAATCCGAGAAATGAATATCAAAGATATCGAATGTTGAATGGTTATTCACACTATCACATTCGACAACACGTTATAATTTGCGGGTGGTCGTAAACACAAAAATTAATAATAAATTACAATGGTACTTTCTCTAATCATAGAACAAATTGCGGACATATCTCTCATGAAAGTGTACGTGATAAGATATAACTGTCATTATTATTTACGTTGAGAAGTTTTCAATAACTCAGTCTGCTTCCAGTCATACCTCCAAATCTTCCTGTAAATGATTTATTTTTGTGGCTTCTGAACATTTACGGAATAACTGAGATCTATACAAGTGAGAATTGATTCATTCTAAATGTTTTCCTGAGTTATCACCATTAATAACATGAATTCTCTTGTCGTAGAAGCTATTCGATAGAAATGTCCGAGAATCAGTAATCATGTGAAATCTTTTCACATAGATCAAGTTGATTTTTGTTTTTCAACATCGAATATATTCAAGTATTACAATTGTCATCGTTGAAAAAAGTTTGAGTTCCATAGAAAGTATGGAGTTATGAGAAACTTCATAAGCTATCCCTCTTCCAAATCAATAAAAAAAAAGACAATTTATAAAGGATATTTCAACGTGTTTTTTTGAGTCTGGCTGACGTTGTTATCTGTCGAATGCTACTATTTGTAGTCAAAAATTATGTATATTAACACAAGGTACTACCAGACCATCCTTACCAGTTAGAGTATTCGAGGCAATAGTAGGGGAGCCCACGATGCTAAATCGGGATTCACTCGAGCGTCATAGAAACCTACTAGGTTGCGAGGCTTAGATGATAAAAAAATGTTATATGATGTATACCTTCTCTTCGGTGGGGGGAGCAGCTATAGATTTTCAAAAATGTGGAAAAATTATTGCATGTATATACTCGGGCTCGTCGGATATTGATCATATATGTCCTACATATTTTTAAAAATGTACGTATGTTAATCTGATTGTTTCCATAATGGGGGTGGTCGTACGTAAAGGTTGAAAATAAAAAAAAATCTCGAGTGCGTCAGATTTTCTGAGGGGATGTTAAGTGAACCTAAAAAAAGCTCTCATATAATAATCTGCCGTTTTGGATGTGACGCAGACTCTCGTCTGTTAGTAGGATGTGAAAAAAATTTCGTCATTTTGAAAAACACAAGCGCGTCAGATTAAGATATATATGGTTCATCCTTACGCCCTAGACGTTGCAGTCTCATAATCTGACGATTATCTGGAGGAATTCGCTTATTCTGTCAATTCAATTTTTTTTATCATTGAACTTAATCAATTGAAAACAGCAAAAAGCATGCAAAGAAAAAAGTGTATGTTTGTTTTGGTAGAATACTTGTGTTTATAAGAAAATAATTATAATCAGTTGAATTTTTATCAGTTGAATTTTTTTAATTTCAAAACGATGTATATTCGTTGTCAACAATATCATAGCACGAACGAATCTGTGTGATCAACTGTCATGGCAACAGATACCAGAGTGGGGACGGAGTGAGAGAGCAATAGATACAGAAAGAGTGTGAGAGAAATAAAAACGAGGAGAGGGGGTATATAGGCATCATGTAGCTGCACGCGTTAAACTTTATCGATGAATTTTCATTATTTTGGTTCGTGGAAATCGTCAGTTTATATATTTTTTTGAAATACTTTTTTACAACTTTGTAGCCCTCCTCCTTCTTTGGGTCACTCAATTGTCAGATTAGTGGAATATACACGTTTCAGGATGTAACTAACTTACCCTACCTTAATCTGACGTGCTCGAGAATTTCAGATGATCACATTTCTGGGCGGTCATAAATATATAGGGCTCATATATCTTGGAAGTAATTAACCGAGTACAAGGTATCCCCCTGTATATTAATCTGCCGCGCTTTAGTAAATCCCGAAATCCCTGCTTGGGCTTCCCTATTACAATATCAATAGGCATACACCTTTCACAATTCACAAAAACTATTCCAATTGTAGAACTGATCTCTTCGAAGCGGATTCAAGCGTTTTTTTCCTAAGGTCTTCTAGGTGTGAACTTCATGCACAAAAATATCAATTCTATTTTTGATTGACCTTGTTTTCGATTCATGATAAACTAATTCATAAATTGAATCCATAACAATGAATTGGTTTTCCCATTATTATTTATAATGATAGGCTGCAGCATTAATTTAGTTTTTGCTAATGGAATTCTGAGGTTCCTTGAATTTACTGATTGAGCAATTTACGAACGATTCAGATATTAATGAATCAAATAATAGTATATTATGCTATTATAATAAAAAGCGATGTTTCTTGAGGCAATCATGGAGATTAACGGACGAACCGTAGGGAAAGTAAAATACAAACCATCAAATAATTACTAATTAATAGTGAATATATCAAAAATGCGTAAAAACATCGGATACCCGAAACATATGCAAGACATAACGCTTACTTTGCGAGGTTAAAATGAAAAATAATAAATACTACAATGAAGAATTTTTTGAGATCAGAGGAAGTAGCTGGATTACCGAGCCGCTTAGTATTTTTTTTTTGGAAATAACAGAAAGTTATGAAATATGTACTGATGAAATATGGATAACATTTTTTGATCTGATACCGATATAAAAAAATATCAACTGTTCATTTTGATATGGAGTCACGAGTGCGATATACAGTGTAGCAGATCACCTCAGAAGTTGTCAATAAGTATTAAAAAAGTCAGAGGTTTCACGGACTAACTGAAAACTTGGGTATTTTTGTGGAGACTATTTACATTAAGACTTCATCTGCGATATGCTAGAAGAATGCCTGATTTCCCTTAGCCCCTGTCGTACTACCACGTAAATATAATATATCTATAATACAATTACAATCGAAAAGATAATATTTTTCATTTGACAAATGCAACACATTTGTTTTTATTTTCGACCAAATCAAATGTGCTCTCATGGCCGAGTGGTCAATGGCGCCGGCAGAGATTAGACACGTCCGGGTTCAATTCCTGACCTCGGCAGAGATTAGTTTTCATTTTTTTTTTTTCATTTCTCATTGTTGTATTTTCCGTGGTTATACCATTAATTATAATTTTGTAGAATTTTTCAAAGAAATATGATTGATTGTCTACTATTATTGTGTTCAATATAAATACCAAATAATATAATATTTTTAGTTCTTCATTATTTATTGGGTGTAGATGAAATAGCGTATGCAACTCTTATGTAATGGTTATTAATACACTCGCATGAACCATACGAAGCTCACCTTCGGCTCGTTTCGTATCCCGATTCATGCTCATGTATTAATAACCATCATTGAACGATCGTTGCATAATATACTATTATGAAAATGGAGATGGTTTTTGATTATTGTGACCATGAATAGTGTGATTAAGATTAGTAGGAACCTTTTACTCGTGGTATTTCGAACATTTAATTACCTGTTTAGTTGAAAATAATTTTTGCGTACAGGAAATTTAAATAAGGAGTTTGACTGATAAGTTGAGTGCAGGTATGCCAAAGTTGAGGTCCTGCTATCTTCACTAGGTATCCTATACTTGATAGTTTTATGTGAAAGTATTTGCTTTTCTAAACCTATTTTCTTGATACCTGATATGGAGAATGATTTGAAACTATTATAATTGTGTACCAAATATGTGAATTCAACGACTAAAGCATAATGCTCAAACAAAAGTTGTTACAGAACAGAAACGCTATCGCACTGTGATAAAGAAAACATTCTAACATCAAAATTGTAATATTGAGGAAGTTTCTGAAAAAAATTCAAATACTCTTGGAAAAAACCCTGGAAAACATCTAACTGATTTTCTTCGACATCAATACACTTCTGCACCTCTTTGGGATTCTGTAATGACCAGAATTTCGGACCGGAATTTTATTTTCTTTCGAGAGATTTGATGTTACATAAACATTTCTTTTCCATGTTTTTTTTCAAATTACATTTTAATTTGATCTAGTGAGAAAACTATTTTTCGATTAAAATTTATTCGAATTCACGAATTGTAAAAGAAAATCCTATGATTTGTCCAATTTTCATTATAGTACGGTCTAATCACTGATTTTTCATCAATATTTTGACTATTAATGATACGAAAAAAATATTTCCGAACGTTTTATAGAATCCGTTGTGGTCCATATATTTCGATATTCCCAGTCTTAACAAAAAATCATTTTTCATATTTTCCACCATTTTCCCATGTTTGGATGAAATTTTTCAAAAACACTCGAATTCAATTACGCTAGTTGATTCAAGCCCTACCCGAATAATATTTCGGTTTTCCATTCTGAATATTGGGCAGGCTGATGTTTCGATCCCAGCGAATGAAAGTTTTTCTAGAAAAATGGCCACAGAATCTGAACCAACTTTTTTTTTCTTAAAACAAAAGCGGTGACAGGGTCGAAACGTAATCACGCTGTGGTGGAGGAAAAATTCCAAAATTAAAACTTATTTGATTCAGAGGACGTTTTTAAAAAAAGTTGAAAAACGCTCGGAAAGACACCTTTCGATTTTTTTATTTTTTTAAAAACTATACATATCTGAATCTTTATGGACGTTCAAATCGACCCAAGTTTCGAATATTTGAATTTGTTCGACCTCTCGTTTATTCAAATTTCACTAAAGTGCGGCCAATTCATGAATTTTCAACTTTTTCATCTTCAACTCCTTGACTATAAACGAAACGGAAAAATTCTTCAGCAACTTTTCATAGGAATCGTTGAGCTCCATCATTTTGATAACTTGTTGATTTTTGATATTTGCAGTCATTCCGGAGATATTTTGATTTTTCGGAGAAAAAACATTTTCATGTTTTCCCTCTTTCTTTTTCTTCCAATCAATTCACAAAAAAATGTTTCAACCGAAGTTGGTCAACCAGTTCAAGGCCTACATGATTTATTTTTCGGTTTTCCATTCTGGTTATTAGTCAGGTTAGTTTTTCGATTCGAACGAAGGTAAGTGTTTCATAAGAAATGGTTACAAATTCTAAACCACTTTTATTCAATTTCTTATTTTGTTCGAACAAAAGTTCTTACAAAGTAGAAACGTAATGATGTTGGGGTGGAGAAAAAATTCCAACATCAAAATTGTCATATAGAGGACGTTCAAAAAAAAATTAAAAAAAGAACGGAAAGACCCAGGAAAAACACCTTTCCGATTTTGTTAAAAATCTATACACTTCAGAACCTCTATAGGAGTTTGAAATGATGCAAGTTGCAATCACTTTTAGTTCGAGGGCTCTCGAAGCAACTGAATGAGTGTGAAACATTTAAGGAGGTGATTCCTCATCGAAAAAAAGATAGAATTTTATTTACCCCCTTTCAGGGGCTGTATCTTAACAAGGGATGCTCGAATGAAGTTTCTTTACATAAAAAATCCTATATTTTTTTCGATGAGGAATCACCTCCTCGAATGTTTTACATTTATTCAGTTACACCCTGTATAATTGACTACACACACACATCCTCCAGGCGACAAAATTTTTTCAATTTTTTTCTTCCGATGGGGATCTTTTCGTCCAAAGCAACCATAGGACTATCTCTTCAAATATACAAATTTGGGTCCGGCCTGAGGACCGTAAAAATACAACGACTAAAATGTGTTGTATAATTACAATACTTTTTCCTTTTATGATATATTCGAGGATATATGGGTCATATCTGGATTCTGTTTTTGGAGTAGGTCAGCGCTATAGTTATGTCCCAATTTAGTATAAATGATCTTTGGACTATATTATAAAAACAGATTAAATCAATTCTCTTGGTACTATTCATACCCAGTAAATGAGTTCCATAAAAGGACGAAAAACACTGAATCACGAAGCAAGGTCAATCATTTGAAAGTAACACTTAGGAATTTGAGGTTGCAATAAAAATTCATATCATGTTTTACCTACCATCCATCAGCCAAATGGTCTATAATAAAAATAAACAATAGGGAAGTTGTTCATTATAATCACTAGATATTCGGCTAATCATACAATCTTGACGATTCAGGAATACCAATTTGGTGGTTCCTTGAGATTCACTTGTCGAATTTGTTGAGGTGATAAACAAGGTCATGTGCTCACTATCCTGAAAGACGTTTTTGCATTTGTGTCACCGAAAGTTTTATTGAATTCTGCTACATATGACTGTGGTAATTTGAGACAATAAAATTGATTATCATTGATTGACTAACTGAAGATAGAAGGGAATGATGTTCATTGTACTTAAAAATTCAAATTCATTATTAACTATATTGAACCAAGATAGGTATCTGAAAATAGTCAGTTGATCTTGCTTTTGTTAATAATATTGTGGTTACGTAACGAGGCAGATATACCAATTTGCCCTCAATCGGATATTATAAATATTGAAGCATTTTCATTTCCAGAGCAGAATAAAACACTGATATGGAATAGAATGTGTTTAGTATAAACCTAAATCTATGAGGCTCGGCACCAAAAAAAATCACTGAAACTTAATGATTCTATTCAGAGAGAGGCAATCCGTCTTGTTGGTGTTCTTCGCTCACAGGCTCGCTCACTTTGCTGGAGCATCGTAGTAGGGTTGGAGAGTGGGGTCTCTTCTTCATAAATTTATGCTCGAATAGAAATCCAATGAAATAAGTTAATTTGGAGTCATCTGACTGAATACAACCAACCAGAACAACATTATACTGAATATTTTCATCCTATGTTAAAAATCACAAACATATGAAGCCGGGCATTTTCAATCAATTACAGCGATAAATTCCCGGCGGGACATTTTCGGGCTGGTAAATACCCGGTAGGTATCGAAAAATACCCGCTTGGTCCGTGTATCTATATAGTAACGATTGTTAAAATGTACATTTGTCATCTTGACAGGCATAAATACTGAATTTTAAACGTCGTTGTTTTAACTCCGGAAATATTCTACCGAATTACACTCGTGCATGAAAATAAACCTGATAATTTTCCATTCAAGCATGTCGTCAGTAAAAAAACTGGATTCGGTTATTTTCATATTGTGCTAAAAGAGCCCTCCTACTTCGGAGTCTGGTCTTTCGACAAAATATGAAAATAAACTTGAAGCACTTGTGTAATTACTCCCGAAAACAGATCCGATGGACTCTTTTCATTCTATCACTTTTTGACGATTTTTACATTTCGATTATTTATTATTTCAAAATGTCACCATTTGGTTGTAATCCATATCTATATCTAGAATGTTGATGGAATTACAGAATCAAATATACCAAAAATTATCGTTCATAGTAAATAATCTTTATGAAAAGCGTTCATAGACTTTTGCAATGATAGAGAGTATCATTCAGATGGAAATTGGGTGGCGGAAGAATTGGCGTCAACTTTAAGTTATTGGGTTTTGAACATGAGAGCAAAAGACTTTTTTAACTTTTTAAAACTTTATATGAATCAAAATGGTTTTCGGTTATAATTGCACGAGTGCATAAAAATTACCGATAATTTTGCAAGAAAGCGTGATATCTAAAAATTGCAAGTTTATTTTCATATTTTGGCGAAAGTTTTACAAAATATAAAAATTATCGAATGTAATTTGTATAAGATATCACGCTTGAACGGAAAATTATCTGGTCATTTTTATGCACGAATGTAATTCATTGGAATATTTCACGAATAAAGAAATTCTCAAGGAAATGTTATTTTTTGTTCATGTATACTTTCCTCTATAGATTGTGTGGAGTACTCACCTAAACGCGAAATGTTTTTCTATTTTTGAAGTCTATCTGACATTTATTCGTGTTGTTTACTGACGTCTAGCGATACGGTTTCAAATATGTTGTTATGGTGACTTGATACAATGCAATTACCGCTGTAAGTTTTCGATAATTGCATTGCTCTTATAGGACATTTCAAATATGAGGAAAATATAATAGCTCCTGGTATGTACAGCACGAGGGAATGGCCAAAACACATTATCTTCACTTGAAGTGAACCAAATCATAGGTAGGTTCGACAGAACAGAGAACAGATATTTCGATGACATATTCGCCGAAGTGAATACAAGGATAACCGATATGAGAAATATTCATTCAGCAGTTGAAAGAGTTTCAAATTCACGTACGAAGTAGAAAAAAAAACAAGAGTTGTCGTTTTTGCATGTATTGGTCATGAGGAACAAACAAAATGGAATAATAGAGTTTGACATTTACAAGATAGACGAACACATTCAGGTACACTCCCAACGACTCGAATCATTGTCCACAACATTAGAGCACTAAAATTTCTCATCCATAGGTTGAAAAATTTCCTTTCAAGATGATGAGTACGACCCTAGAAAGAAAGTGATTAGGGCATGGCCCAGCTGCTCAGGTTGACTGACAGTCATTTGATATCTGAAGTTAAGCAACGCCGAGCGCGGTTAGTACTTGGATGGGTGACCATTCAGGGAAATACCGTGTCGAAAGCCCGCACAGCTGCAGCGGAATAGCATATCATAGCTCGCAGACAATATATCAATGAGCACAAGATATATTGAGGATATGCCGTCCTTCGGAAGGGACGTAAAGCCGTCGGTCTCGAGTCCATGGATGTTGGGCTCGTTAAAGATCCCTACCTCTGGTTGGAATACCAGAGAGTTCGGCAAAATTTCCGGTTGGGGGAAGTGTGTCCACCGGCGTCGGTGATTGGCCTTGGTAGCGGAAATAGACCGACGTTAAATAAAGAATTTTAAAAAAAAAGTGATTAGGTACGTAGCTGAAGTGAACCCAGAGATAGTTGATAAAATAGATAGAATATCTTAATTTAGGGGAAACACTTTTAAGGTCTTCGACTTTTCCAAAAGATGAGAATAGTAAAAAGATTTCAGTGATTCCATATAAAACTCATTACATTAGAGGATTCAAACTGATATTCTATAAAGTAAATAAGGAAGTCGCATAAAATACTCCCCACAAATCACAACAGCTCATTGGAAATCCAAAGAAAAAATAATAGAACACATAATATTCGAGAATTTACGAAACCATTCGTCAAGATTGCAACAATGAAAACATTGGCCAGATCCGACGAGTTACAAAATCCTGCTTCAAAGAACATACTGCACATATGAGCTACGAAAAGGTAGAACGAATACAGTGTCGCTCAACATGCTATGGACAATGATCATTTAATTAGTGAAAGCCATCTTAGACTGATTAAGGATGTGCATGACAGAAGGCTACTCGATGCATTCGAGTCTGGAAATAGCAAAATGTGGAAAAGTATCATTGGTGAAAAAAGGCCTATCCCTTTCAGCTCGCTTTCAAATTTATTGTTGAGAAATTGATTAGAACAATTAGTAGTTAACAGACGAATTCCATATCGGACCACGAAAAAACTCTGTACCACCTCAGATTGTAAAGTAGACAACTAGCTGACCCTAGTCTTCAGATTATTGGGATCATTGAACTCGATTGAATTATTATTATGTCATTGGAATTCATCCACAACTAATTTTCCTTCTTTCCAAATGAGTACGTGTATTTGAACGTTTCAAAAATATTTTCGGAATGATAGGATGATTGATGTACAGCTTATTCAATACATCTTGCCACAACCTCTGTTGAGTATACTGAAATGAAAAACACCTATTATATGTGATCACTGTGTTGAAATTAATTCTTAGAAGGTGCTTTTTCTTTCGTCCTGGTCTACCAGTGTGCAACTGGGAAAGTATTTGAGTTTGTGCCAAGATGGATTGGACGAGCTGTATGTTATAGAATATGCACTTTTTCATGAAAAAGTTATTGTTATTTGTAATCCTAGTATCGTAATTCTTGAAAATTCTCCAAATATTCGAATGATAAATGAATGTGGGCATGTATACTTCTCCTTACTTTGGTTTGGCGTTATTTCAAATATGATTATTCCAGATAACATCACTTTTTCTATAAGAAGTTGACAAAATGGTTGAGACTTTCGCGGCCGAGGTTATCAGTATCACTTCATTGATTCTGGTTTGAAACTTTGAAAGCCGACGTTTCTTTGAATTTTTTTCTAGAAAAAGACAGATCAAATCATCGAATATATTCATGGAATAGAATACATTTCGAGCAAGTGGTTGAATAAAACTAATATGAAATAATATGCCAGGAACGTTACAAAACTTCGCGTTGAAAGTTCGATTTATGAAACCACAACTGTCGGTAATCATACAAATCCTACAAATCATCACTTCTACTTTCATCCAGTCACCAAATACGTCTAGACGTAAATATTGATAATTAACATCAGTGCTGATATAAAACTTGGTTTTATGTCGATGATTTCAATGTAATAAAATAACTTTCTCATATTTGATTGCATTCCAGATATAACCCATGGGTCTTAATGGGTTGAAACGTTACTGGTATTACTCAAGATAATATCAATTCCGGATGTAATCGTTAGTACCCCTTCAGTATCACAATAATTTGTTGCTTATTGGAAAATATTGGAATACTACCCTGCGGCAAAATTAAATTTGATCGTGAATACTAATTTCATAACACAAAATTCTGATTTCAAATTGCAGTATTGACAGTTTCTATCGATTATCAGCAGGTGTCGCAGAAGTTGACCGTCAATGTAATGAAGATGATGAATATAGTGCGTTGAAATTTACTACAAAAATGAAGGCGCAAAAGCCGCTACAGGACTTGGTTGGAATTTTGATTATATGATTCAAAAGGGGCAAAGAGCTGATAGCGGAATCAAGAGGATTTTGAGAACTTTTTGTAATGACGTAGTGTGTGTTGGTGTTTTTTCACATAATGAAGTGAAAGTGCTTGTATCACGAATGCCAAAATACCTACTCACTTAGATTTTTACGCTTCATCAAGTACTTTATTTCATACCACCCACATAACAGTGCGGGAATATAATTCTTGTAACGATCCAAGCAGGTATGAAGTAAACTTAATGTAGACTCAAAATTTTTTTGCATGTCAACATTTCAATTTTTTACAGTGCTAGGGGAAGAGCAATCATAGTATATACTTGAAAACGAATGAAGTTTTCGATATTTTCATGTTTTCATATTGTGTATACACCACGAGTATAAATAGATGTATATGCCCTTGGGCGACTTACAAAACCATGGGCCAGAGGCTATATGCTTTGTGAAATCGTCGCCCGAAGGGCTCAAACATACTACTTCATACCTTTGGTACATATATAAATATCACTTTTTGTTTGGTAAAGGAGTTTTTCAGATATTCCCTAATGCACATCTGTTGGATAAAGTGTAGTGAGGCAAGAAGATTTACTCTGAACTCTTCAAAACCTGAAATCGATACCCCCGAAATGAACATGATTTTGAGCTTCAGCAGAGATTCGCTGGCAAAGTATTACATGAAAAATGTGGTGACTCAAAGTATTATTTTTTCACTTTCATTTGTTGTCGATAAAGCTTTTCAAAACTATATCTCATTCAAAAATTGTTTTCCGATTTCGAAAATTATGAGATTATCTAAATGACTCCATAAAATGAAGCCAAGTTTTGGATATTACAAGCAACTGTTATTTGATATGTTCATTATACAGAAATGAAAGTGATCACATATAGGTACTGGAGAACATGTTCCAACATAGATTCAGTTACTACGTCCTAACCGGAGTATGAATAAACTCACATATTTCTTCTTCAATAAGTATTTGAATGATTTTTTGTTCATCCACAATTTTATTCAGATTTTTTTTAGCTATTACTCATTTATATTTCATTTCTATCATGAACGTTGCGTCTACATTCTGAATATTGATTTTGTCATTCAAGTTTTCTTTCAATTCATTCAAGTTTGTCTGTGACAATCCCACTTTATCGAGTATGGAAATATGAAACCTTTATTTTACAGGAACAAAAGTAATTTGTGGGTTTTATAGAAATTTCGCATAGATGAAATAAATTTTATTCGTATTCATTCAAAATTATAACCACCACTAGTATTTATTCAGATTATCATAATTTGTTCATCACGAAGAAGAGTAAGTCGAAAACTTGCTCTTTCTCAATTTCCCATTCTTCGGTATTCAAATCCTCAAAGTGCTCAAACCTCCGCTAACGTCTACATACCGAAGAAATTATACAATATAAGCTGATCATACAAGATCAATATCATATCAATAAAAAGTCATTTTCAATTGTACAGTCAGTGAGGATGTATCTACCAGTGCTAATAGCGTCTATCTTCGTTAGCAAGAAGAGAAACCAAAGAAGACAAATAACAGTCTGGACAGAAAGCTGATTGAGAGGACGTACCAATAATGGATGCTTCTTGGACTTGATTGTCTTCAGCCTTGAAAATAGTTGAAAGATAACGAAACCTTTTTGGCCAATACCAATGTGCTACATCTGAGTATCATATGAAAAAATAACGAAAGAAATATTTTGAGAGTGGAAAGTGAGGGTTTGTTTCGTAAAACTCGGACATTTCAGTACCACCATAGCTTTGAAACCGTTGAATTTTTCCATTTAGTTTTTGTTCAGTGTAATCTTTGATACGTTCCCAATGTCATAATGGGGCGCTTTTATATGCAGCAGAAGGCAGGCCTAGTATTGTCGAGAAGGTTCCAAACACTTCTCGCTTTCCATCTGAGCTTGTCGCCATCTGACACTTTGACAACTACCTGACAGTAATTAGTGACTGTCTAGTCCCAGAAGTGACGTTAATATTATAACGAGGATATTGAAATTGCATTCAAATATCGTAGCTCGTGGTCAAGTGGTAAGATCACGTGTCCTGTCTGAATATTGCAATTCAAATTAGCCACCGCCATCCAATTACTTCATCGCCCCCCATCTCCTTTGTACCCTTTACCGCCCCCTGTAAGCCTCTAGCGCTTACAAGAAATCGTTAAAGCCCACTCGGAGAAAGACTGTTTTATTCGATGAACATACCTCGAAGCCAAGATTGATAAAGGCAATTAACGATTGCCTATAGCATAAGGACTGCCAGAAAAATTTATGCTATTACCAGGGATCGAATCCGAATGAACATGGAGTGTGTGAATCCAATAAAAGTGCCATTGCCCACTCCACCTTCAACTTGTAGATAATCAGCAATCATCGAGAAAAAACAGGTATCTGATCGGCACGACAAACGTATTCATTCAGAGAAAGTCAAATCTAACTGGATTTCAATCTCTATTCTATTACATCTACAATGATAATCAAAGATTGTAGGGAGGCCATAGAGATTCACGAATATAAAAGACATCTTTAACCACAACGAAGAGAGTCTCAACATCATTTTAAAACGCACGTAGTCTCCCAATGAACAGAGACCCAACATCATCTGAACCACATCCAATCAAGCCTCGCAACAGAGAAGTTTACTTCGACCATTGCCGCATCTCTGCCATAAAACAAAACACGGCCTAGAAGCCTGGAAACACAATTCATAATGATAATAATGATAAAAAAATATTGAGGGTTTGATGTAGATATATGTTTCGTCTATTTGTAATGCTAAGCCAGCATTTGAAATCTATTGAAATTAACCGTGCGAATATTGATTGGGTAATTAATCTCTACAAAAAATTTCATCGTTTGTCCAGATGTGTTCAGTTCAGTTAAGATTCGCATGGTTCGAATAATTATTGAGCAATGTGTTTCAAAATGTGACAGAGAATGCCATCAAACCCCGTCAAGTGCTTTTTTTCACTCCATTGATGATGGTGTATATTTCTGAGCAACTATAATGTAAGGCTTCAATAACAATTTTCATTTCTAATGTTGTTTTAGAAAATTTTGTCGTTTCCAGTGACATTTTGCTTCCCAACTGAATCAGACACCGAGTCACTTGAAAAATCATTGGGGGACTGTACAGCTGATTCCATTTTTGTTATAAAATTATTACTTGATGGACAAAAAAGAAGCCAGGACGTATTTGACGCTGTTTGAAAAGCAGTACGTTGTTTCTTGCTTAAACCCTATAATGAGTTGTTATTGAATGTATTTTGGACAAGTGAACTTGCCTAAAATGAAGTTTTTCGTAGTATTCGTATAATCACCAAATGAAAGTTCTTTAACGTCTCTACTAAAAAAAATAGTGAATGGTATTCACCACCATATTCAATATTATTCAATTCAATATTATTTCGAACTATCTACTCATTAAAAAGTAAATATCTGAAACTTTTGCAGATGGTGTAAACCTCCAAGGAGCAACGCCAGTTTGAGACTTTGGTCGTCACCCAGCAGATGGCGTTGCTCCTTGGAGGTTTACACCATCCGCACCAGTTTCAGTAATAGATATATTCTGAATTATTTCCTCTGTAATTTTTCAATTCAATTCATCAATTAATAAGACGAATATATTTTTTTTGAATGTTCGTTCAAGAACCTAGTGAATTTGGAGCTGCTTGGACACATTTATTCATCCTATGCTGTTGAATGGGGATTTTATATGAAAATATCTCGAAAGAAATGCGAGAAACAGGAAAATTGTGTGCTCCTTCGTGTTTTCGGTAATAAGTGAAATGTGCATAAGTCAGAGCATTGTAAGGACAAGAGTCAGCTAATTATTTCAGCTACCGAAGCGCTACGGAGCATCTTACTGATTTAACGTTTGTGTAATTGTTATCTCAACCATTATTGGGGACACCCCAAAAAAAGCACGTTGCTACCAGGTCGGTTTGTATATTCGATCAAGTGGTCCCACATACAGGAATTGTTATCTAGGCAACTGAAAGTTGCCTATCGCACCGAGTCAGCTAGAAAAATATCTACCGTTAACAAGGATTGAACAGTCAAAGTGTCTCTTTCGAACATAAGCCGGTGGAAAAATGACATGCTAGTACTTATCGAGATCACCATGGAAATATGATCAACGATCTGCCACTTGTGGACTTATTCCGCGGCAAGTGACTGAAGTTGACTTGGAATTTCCATTTCATAGTGAACACGCCCGAAAGCAGGTCAGTCTTTAAAGTGAAAATTGATTCTTCGTTTTTAGCCCATCCACATCGTCAATACCGCGATCATATGTTGGTAGCGTTACAGCGAATCCAATATTCATTACTTTCAATAAGTGTACTGAACACCCTCGATAAGTTCTTTATTTCCTTTATTTATTTATTTTTAATGGTCATAAAAGATACAAACAGACAAAGGTCCACTAAAGTATCTACATTCTCATAAAAGATTGGTATATCTTCTTAGTAGTAGGTATAAAACTATAAGCTACACATGAGTTGATTTTGACCTAAACCAAATCAGAGAGGCAGTTAAAAAGTAATAACATAATTGTTCGATAGTCGGTATCATTAACTGACATGAGACGTTTCAAAATGGTCTTTAATATTTGATGGGTCGTGGAGATAATATCAATTTGATCGTTGTACCTACTTGTTAGTATTGCGAACAATTCTGCTTAATGGAGAATTTTGTGACGAATTAGTTCTCCGAAAAGGTATGTGAAATAAGTGGTTTGATCCAAGTGGCCGAATAGGGACGTCGAATTCAATTTGAATCAATATATTTGCATTTTCTACAGTATTTGAGATAATTTTATGTAAAAATAGAATATCTGAGATCACTCTTCTACTTGATAGGGAAACGATACGGATATTGAAATGTTTTCTTGCATTTTCAATGTTGCCATTGTAATTAAAATTTTGTTCAAAAGAAATATATTTGACAAACTTGTTCTGGATATTTTCCAGGCGGTTTATATACGTTTCGTATTGAGGACTCCATATAATAGAAGCGAAGTTTAACTTACTAGACACATATGCATTATAGACACAGATTGAAGACTTGATATTTTCGAAATGTTTACATGTTCTCATTACATACCCTAACATCCGTGAGGCGGAGCTTGCGATTGATTCGACATGCATATCGAAAATCATTATGGAATCGAATATAATTCCTAGGTCCCTGATATTATTATCTCTAGTTAATTGATGATTTTCTATTGAATAATTAAACTGAACCGAGTTGATGTTCCTTGTGAATGTTATGTTTTTGAAAATTCAGGTATAGGTTAGACGAGTTGCAATATTCAGTAAGTCTATTAAGGTCGTCTTGGAACTTGTAACAATCAAATAAATTTCGCTCGGTCAGGTAATAATAATATAATAGTTGGTAATAGTATATTACTTTATGAGGAGGAGAAGCATGACTTTTCTTGACGCGCCCGATATTACGCGCCTCACTTCGTTCGGCGCGTAATAGAGGGCAAGTCAAGAAAAGTCAAGAAAAGTTGCTTCTTTGCCGAATAAAGTATACTATTTTTTCTTCAAACGTAGCAATTTTCAACTAAAATAGTACAATTCATACGCTATTTTTACTCGAAATTAACTGTGACAACTATCAAAGTCGTCTAGATGTTAGAAATTAAAATAATTAAGTCGTCGGTGGGATTTGCGTCTCCCTGGTTACAGTTGTTCGACAGCTTATTGTTGTTGCAACCACAAGCGCAAATTTAGTGCGAAAATGGAAAACCTAAACGAAATTGAGTCCGCGGCTAATGATGCAGTAGCACGTTTGGGGCCCTCCAAGTCTGGAATAAAGTATCGGTTAGCGTACAAGCACTTCCAAGAGTGGTGCGATACAAGAGGAGTACGGCAAGTTACCGAAGACGTTTTACTGGCATATTTTAATATAATAGAAAATGAAAATGAATGGAAATCTTCTACAATGTGGTCACGATACTCTATGATAAAATCCGAGTTAGTTATTAGAAAAAATGTGGATATAAGCAAATTTTTAAAGTTACGTGCCTTTCTGAAAAAGACAAGCGAAGGATATACTGCAAAGAAGTCTAAAGTTTTCACTAAAGACGAGTTTGATAAATTTTTGTTTGAAGCGCCAGATAAGTTGTATTTAGGATTAAAGGTAAAAAAAATTATATTGCAAAGCATGTAGTATACTCTACTAAATTATAAAAATATTTCAGATTGTTTTGTTAATTGGGGTTACCGGCGCCTGTCGATGCGACGAATTGGTAAAAATGAAGACTGTGGACATTGAGGATAAAGAAAATGTAATAATTATCAAAATCCCAGACAGTAAAACACGACAAATTAGATCTTTTACGATAATTGGTCAAAACTACATTGAACTGTATAAAAAGTATGCATCACTGCGGCCTGAAAATTTCACAGAAAACCGATTTTTTATAAAGTACCAAAATGGAAAGTGTTACCGAAGCGTCATGGGAATACATTCGATCAGCGCAGTAGCCCAAAAAGTAGCTAGTTATTTAAATTTAAACGATGCAAGCGCATACACGGGTCACTGTTTACGACGAACTTCAGCAACACTTTTAATTGATGGAGGCGGAAATCTAGAATGCCTCAAACGACATGGGGGCTGGAAATCAAGCACGGTTGCCGAAGGATATATAGAGGATTCAATAAGAAATAAGAACGATAATGCTCAAAAAATTTCAAACCCTCATGATTCGCCAACATCGGGAATGATTGCTGAAAGTTGTGCTCGACCATCAGTATCATCAACAATTACCAATGCGTATCAAGAGTCGGGAACATTTTTGCACGGTTTCAATTTTGAAAATGCTTCATTAACTAATTGTACTTTTAATATTACTATAAATAAAAATGATGTTTAATTGTTGTTAATGACATTTGTATTGTTGCTTTGTGACATGTTTCATATTGTTGCCATGACAACATTTTTCCCTCCGCCGTAAAGAAATGGGAAAAAAAACTGCTGCCGGCGGAGACATCAAACTTTGACAGGATCAAGTTAGATAAGTAATGTCATCATTATTTGACGTTTGAAGAAAAAAAAATGACTTACTTGTAGGCAGCCGCACCAGCCGCGCTTGGAACGCACGGCCGGCATGGCTGGGATGTGTAATCGAGGCAGGGCGTTGGTTAAGTTATCCCAAGCAGGAAATTTCAAAGAGCACTTCGGTAAACCCTGAAACATAATAAAATATCATTAGTATACAGTGGACCAACTATAATCTGATTATATACTGATAGAGCAAGTACGACGGCTTATTAGGGTCACTGTTGAAACAAAAAAATATCTCCATGGACAGATTAATATCTGTCAATAACAGATTTTCATCTGTCAATGGACATATTTTTCTAATTTTACAGGGACCCTAATATGCAGTTGTAAACAAGGGATAGAATCAGATAGATACATGAAGAATCAACCATAAAGTAGGTACACAGAATATTTATATCTCCTGTAGTAAAGAGCTAATTGAAACAGTGGCGGGAGTTCGAGGAAATTGAATTTCACTTATTTTTTCAAGAACTCATTGATTTCAGGCGGTGATACGAAAAGTTCGCAAATATGGTGTGGTCCATTGAAAGCGCAAAGGAAAATTTTTTCTATGAGTCGAAGATTGATTACCGCTAGAAGTGAATGCTTGTTTGGTAACCATTTTGAATGCACTAAGAGTGACTTCAAGTCGAAAATCATACAGGGCACGTCGAAATTTATTTGATTTCATTCAAAAATATAAAGTTCGATTGCGAAAAAAAAAACAAAATATCATCGAGAAAAGTTGTTCAGCATTCAGGATTCTGCTCAAATCCGAATACATTATCGTATTTTCTCCTGAAAATGTTTGAACTAGTGCCGTATGAAAAATGTTTCAGCATTCTGATTCAACACATATTCGAAATATTCCCGATGAAATAAATCTGTCATAACTGTAAATTTCACTCGAAAGTATAATAATTGTTTGAGGTAACTGCGAACTTTGTTATTGTCGCATCGAAGTTTAACGTTACTCTAAACTCTAAACTTTCGCAAATATATTTTCAAAGGAGGCAAACACTTTAGAGGACGAATATGGGCTGAAACACACGTCTGTATTTATTTCAGCCTCTAAGAAAGCAAATATTTCGTCGAAACGTTGGCAGTAAAACTGTAGATTATTGGATAATGCGTTCATTTAGTCCATTTACTCGTGACTTTCCAAAAAGATAAAGAAATGACACAAGGAGATGATTGGAACAGAAGTAATTCAGGTTAGGAGAAAAGATGAATACATCATAACATTCACAGATCTACAGGGTACATCATTTCTCATACATATAATTTGATATACAGAGTATATCGCATAAACTAACTGAAATTGGCAAAAATCAAAGTAGCATTCGAAGCACCTTGTATAAATATGTTTCTCATGCTATTTTGATTTTCTCTGAGTTACCCCACCAAATAACTTTCGAATCCTTCATCATACAACTCAACAGCTTGTAACTTCTGCAAATATGTTTTCAAAGGAGGCAAACACTTGCCTTCAGAAAATTCAAGAAAATGCTCCGAATTGAAACAGATCAATAAATTATAGAACGAATATGGGCTGAAACCCACATCTTCATTAATTTCAGCTTTGAAGAAAGCAAAAATTTCATCGAAACGTTGGCAGTAAGACTGTAAATTATTGGATAATGCGTTCATTTAGTCCATTTACTCGTGACTTTCCAAGAAGAGAAAGAAATGACACAAGGAGATGATTGGAACAGAAGTAATTCAGATTAGGAGAAAAGATGAATACATCATCACATCTACAGATCTACAGGGTGTATCACTTTTCATACATATAATTAATTATACAGGGTGTTCCTCCCAAAAAATCGCATAAACCAACTGAAGTTGGCAAACATCAAAGTAGCATTTGAAGCACTTTGTATAAATATAAATGTTTCTCATGCTATTTCAGTGTTCTCTGAGCTACGTCACCAAATAACTTTCAGATCCTCCATCATAAAACTCAACAGCTTTTTCATTCAGAGCCGGCTTCACTTCCGAATTTAACAAAAAAAAAAAAAAAATTATTCGTACGGGCGCATATGGCAGAAAATAATACTATCACTGAGTGTGGAACTATGGAGACACTGTATTGACAGAAAAAAGAAATTGTGCACATACTTTCAGTACAGGGGATGATTTTTATTCACCAACATTTGGAATGTCAATGGGGTCTCCACTATCCCCTATTCTCAGTTATGTTTTCATGAAAAATTATGAAGGAACACAAAGACGTTGATGATATACTATATACTACTTGCATTCTGTTATTGAAGAATTAGTCACGCCAGTTTCCCATTTTGACGAGCAAAGTTAAAAAAAAACTTCAAAAATGATTGAAAAAGGAGCCAGGCTAGCATTCGAAACGTCAAGGGGAAGTATATGTATTTTTTCTAAATTTTTTCTCAATTGTATCTCTAAATTCATAAAAATACGATACTTGATCGACAAAATAGTCAGTCAATTATGCTCCTTTATAATACTATTATTTAAAAAATAATAATATAAATAAATAATACAAATACGCTTTTATTCGTGGAAAGTTAACTATATATAAAACAAAAAGTTATATCAGGAAGATTTAATCGAGGCCAATTTGAATATGTTTCAAATTAGACAACAGAAAACATTTCCAAACCATAATTTTCTTTTTTTCTGGGTTCTCAATCATTTTCTTTCATGCAATGAAGGTACTTTATTTTTGTACAAGGCTAATAATATTCACTACTCTGTATGTGGTTTGATTCCAGTGTATCTGATATAGTTTCGAGCATGCACTTTTTACAGGATTGAAATATCGATTATGCAACTAACAAAAAAATTATTGCAAAATTGATGGATCACTTCGTATGAGGTTTGATAGCGTTCTCGAAATGAAAGGTTCGTAACCCGTTCGAAGCAGTTACTCATCTAACCTCTGAATTCTTCCGGAAACATGATTTTCAAAAAAGCTTACTAACTCGATTCATCAAATTCTCCGTATATACGAGTATAATGAAGATTTTGATGAGGCATATTTATCCTCAAATGAATCATCCCCAATAGAGGAAACGTTAATCTGAAGGAAACTTGTAACTTCAGTGTATGAGTACGATAAATTATTATTAATTAATATACCAGGGACGAAAAGAATGATATACATCCTATACACGCAATCTTGGCCTTCTCCTCATTTGCAAATATCGAGCGAAATCGTCAAAGATTGCAATCAAGACATCTCATTCACTTTAAGGCAGTTGATAATCTGAGATACCTACAGGAAGAAAAAAAAACACCTTTCAATAATGCTTGTTCATAGAATTATGATATTGAATTGTTCTCGTTAGTGGTCAAGTTAGTATGGAGTGAGACATCTAAGTGATAAGTATAACCACTTTTCTTCGGGCTTGAAGCCGTCGTTCTTTGGAATTTCTTCTCGCGAAGAAAAGTAGTTATACTTATAACCTCGGCCGCGAAAGCCTTAACCATTTTATCTAAGTGATAGATGGAACAACATTTTTTAGAGAGGAACATGTTGTAGTTTGCAAAGTCTCGAAATGAATCAGAAATATTTTTTGACCAATTATTTGAAAATATAACTGAATTGGAATATTTCCATTCAATAGAACAATAGATTACCGATTTACTGTTAAGAAGCATAGCTGTCAGCTGAGCCTTAAGAGACAATTGAATGTCCTTATTGGGCACTTAATTGGGGCGTTCGTAAAAAAACGGCCCTATTAGTCCGCTCATCAGTGTAAAGATAGATATAATCTAAGAATAGAGAGAAGTGTGGTACTGTGCGCGACTGATGTTTGGTAATGACATCAATGGCCCTGTCAGTTACATTCAGTCTTGAATTGATCAACGAGCTCTACTACTATGAAGTGAAAAACTTTTTTTCTTTGTCAAGTAGATGCATAATATCGAATGATATGAAATATATGCGATAACAATATTCAAATCATAGTGATTACTATATTTTGGTATACAAACATGCATTTCAAATGATTTTTTTGTTCCTTGGTGAATATTGGTATGAATAGTGTTCTTATGTTCCAAAAATATGTTCTACTTGGAAGAATAATTTTCGAAAGAATTATGTTATAAGGGACACGAAATGAATGGCCCTTCAACTGATCGAATTAGCCGATACTGAAAATCCATGATTTTCACTAGACAGTTCACGAAATCGCTATAAGTGTTTTGGTATACAATAGCTTCTTCAGGCATATTAAGGTACCACCATAGTAATTGAAAAAAATAATCTTACATCGAGTGCAGAAACATGGACTGATTTGATACTTTCCATGCCGTTTCGTAGACCATTGTATCATCAGCTTGATGAATACCACAAGATTATATATATATATATATTTTAAAAAACCATATTCATCTGCTAAGAAGGGAAATTATGGGCTCAGCCCGCATAAAGATGTGGAAATAAACGGAAAATTACTGCATGTGCCGTTTGGCTACAATGCGAAACTATGTTCGTTCTCTATCATTATACACACCGTTCGAATTGAAGAGATCATTGTGGTTCGGGTAGTCGAAAGCAGCTCTGCAAGTATCCAGAAAAAAATATTGAAATATTATAGTCGAGTACTTCCAAATATGAAAATTGTTTCAATGCATGAAGAGAGAAATATAATCAATGGTGTGCTACAGAAAGGGGTACAATAAAAAGTGATTTGGATGTTGAAATTGAGATCAAATGAGATTTTATTTTTGTGTGGAAGCTTGCATGGAATAACATCCTGACAGAAGATCCTCTGAACTACTCAGCTTGGGTACAAAGTGTAAAAATGTACAAGATGACGATCTCCAATGAAGTGTGACTACAATGCATTGAAGGAACATACTACATCTTGAAGTTGCAAGATTTTCAGATAATAATCTTAATAATTTGAGTCAGGCTAATGTGAAAATATAAAGTGCCATATAGATTGTTCGATAGAATGATCATCTCTACTGAGCGAATTTTTTTAATAGCAAGACTTCTTCTCATATTCTTAATTTTGGAACTGAATCTGGAAAAGGGTTTTTCTTTATGCAACGAATATGAGAGAAGACATTCTGTATATCAAAATTGGAAAAAAATCACAAGAATACCGGAGCAGCAAATTTTCTATATGCATTCTGTTTTTTTTTCAAATTTTCACAAACGCGAAAAAAAATGTCATGAAGGTAAATGTCGATCGAACTTACATGCGAAAAAACACTTTCAAATATTTCCAAATGAATTGGAAAAACGGTTGCAAAAACTGCTTCTGGTTTTGTCACCCTTATACAATTTTGCAGTTGGCTACGCGGAGTAATTTGATTGGCTCAACAGAAAAAATTACATTCTCAAAATTGAAAGAACTTACTAAACCTTAAATCAACTTGAGACGACGTCAGATGATTCTGGTCTAATCAACATCTACAATATGCAGTGTTTATTATCATTCGAACTTGAAAGTGATATTTCGGGGTAGAAGAGAGATTTTTCACAACACAGAAGAATATTATAAGGCAATCTATAATATGGGTCTATAGGGACAGCTGCAGGCCCATTATGAGAACTCGTGATAGCACCTCTTATTTTCATTTTGAAGTATATAATATTTGCAGACAAAACCTTGATCTGTCTATCGAAAATGCTTCTCACCACAGTCACAGTATTAGAAATGGAGAATATTTATAATTTACACAATAGGGAAGAATATCGACCGATGAGGGCGCTATAGCGGTGGTCAAACTATATCCACCATCTTGAAATAGTTACCTTATTTACATCAGTTGCCCTCGCTAGACAAGATTTTGGTGGTTTTATTGCTATATTTCCATTGTACGAAATTTTTCTCGTGAAGGTTAATATAAAAGTGTTCATGATGCTTTGAATAGCCGCACAATACTATTCATTGGAGGTGAACATAGATGCATTGTGTTTCAAAATCTAATAATATTTGTTCCTGGACATTTTTTAGTTTAAGTGTAGTGTTAGTGAACCAAAGAGGCTTTTATTACATGGATGATGAAATGCGCGATAACTTCGCCTAAAAATAGACAAACAGACTCACCAGGTAACAAGAAATAATCTCTTTTGAAATGCAAGGAACACACTGAAGTCGCTCAAGATGGTGATTTATGCAGTTTCAGCTTGATTTTCCAAGCCTTGTACCTGTCTATTTTCTCTTTCAATCCACTCTCCGTAATATTTTTCACCAGAGATGTATTTCTCTTTGGAAACGTGTGGAAAGACAACTTTGGATTTCGGTTCCTAGAGTTGCGGCAACTTGGCACCAAACACTTTATACGGCTCACTGAGCGATCTGCATCCATGATTGTTTGATATTATTAATAAAAAAACTACAACTTAAGATGAGATTTCCTGAATTAACATCAAAGAACTCAATAAATTCAAACATAAAAAATGGGAGCCGTTTGTTTGTCAAATTATAGCAGTGCGTTATATTTCCGCCAGACGTCGCATAAAATTATGAACTTCCCAATACCGAACTGCATTTTTCAATATAACTCACATGCTAAGTTATCAAAGGAAGTCGAAGGGGTCGAGAATGATGTAAAAATTTCGAAACCCTGCTGATGTTTGTAATAGTTGCCAGGAGTTGTCGAATGACAATCTCTCAACCTACAGGAACAATAATTAAGCATATGTGTCTTTTGTTCTTTTTCTTACATTAGTTTAGATATAGACGTTACGTATGTTCAATATTTTCTAAAAATTCACATATGTGATCATGGATTTCAATTCCTCATGTAATGTGGTCGGTTTCATATGCTACTACGTTCTTTGTTTTCAAATAATTCTTGCCATATAGCGTATAATTATCTATCAATTATTTACATTACCATTTGATCATCTTTACCACATGCACCAAGTGAATCCAGATTGGTTAATAAATATTATTACTATCAAGAAACGGATTGAATAAAATGCAACTACTCCTTATCAGTATCAAATGATACTGAGGATATATTGAATTTTGAATTTTATTATTCGCACCTCTCTCTTGAAATTGAGTTGTGTCGGACGATGTATGGAGGTAGGAACATGTGATGTCACATGTTGCCATTACCTCTTAGTCTTATTTCGAAATTCAGACGTTCATATCTCCATCATTTTGATAGTTATTACAAAACTAATTTCACTCTTGTATTTAGTGGGGGAATATTGCATGTCACCACTGAATTCGAAGACACAACACATATAATGTTGAAGGCGAGTACTTTAATTATTTCACCTGGAACAAAATTCCTATAGAATTCCCACTCATATTATTCGGATAAAACTGAGTTACCCATCACATATCGAGTTTTTTTCAGTGTGGATACGGGTGAGAAATATGGCGGATGTTTTAATTGATCTCAACAAATATTCAACGGGGATTCTCTCTTTTAGTTTTTTCAATATTCGAATTGAACGTTTATCAAGAAAAATTTGAAAATGTACACGATATAGTTAGATCAGTATAGAATGCACAAATTTCATAGATTACCAGAATCTTTCAGTCTGTTTTTGTCATGAATTTTTCTTATATTTAAAACTTTGTGTAATATTTGAATGATATTCAACTACTTATACCTAATTGCTAGAAAATGGTTTGATTTCAATATGCTCAACAGATCACGACTGAATCACGATCTCTTATACAACATCTGGATAACAAATGCATTAGATCTGAAAGAACTTGGCAAGCAAAGAGAGGCAGGACTTTGTTTGCTATCAATTCATCCTGATTTTTCATACAAGGCGTAATCAGAAGAAATCACATACAAACTCAACAATATCAACTCACGAGTAAAATTTTTCAATGTGACTTAATGTATATGGAATGATGAATACAAATCTGTTAACTTCTCCTCTCTGAATTCGACGAATAACGATGCGGGAGTCGAAAGATAATGTAATGCTAGATTTGGTTAACAAAAATGCATTTAACCTGTGGTAGAAGTCCATTATTAAATTGTGGAGACGACTTTGAGTTTTTCTGCATCGTAAAAATGGATTTGTAATCTGAAAATAGTTCAACTCATCTCCAAAGAAGACAAGTCGAACAAGGCTAGAAGAAGTGAATCCTCGAATGGTTCAACAATGAGAGACCTTCCTCCTCGAAGTAAGTGGATAACAATGATCATCATTACCTTATTTTCGAGACGAAAGGAATGCATTCACCTTGGAGAATTCCATATGGGAACTAGCTTGTAATGTTAATAGTAATCGGTGGCCAATTCTAACCGTGAAATATTATAGGCGAGGAACTTTCCATATTTTTAAAATGCGTAGTCCAGAGAAGTATCTGGCTGATGGAAATACTCTGCTACTATAATACGAGAAATGGCGAATTTGTAGTTGACCGAGTATGTTTTTAAAAAAAAAATCGCTTGGTGGATCCCATAAGGAAAGACTTCTTATTAAATTTTCATGTCCATTTACACACTTTTACTGAGAAAAACGTAAAAAAACTTCAAAATGATAGAAGTAACTTGAAGAATATATTGTTTTTCATGACCGAATATAAATTTCCTCCGCTCGTAGTGTACGCTTGATATTTTTTTTTATATGCAGATTCACACGAAAGGGAAGCCTTGTGATGTTCAAAGAACACCGAGTGAATCGAAAGACAGGAGATACGAATTAACATTTACTTTGGATTTCTGAAGTTTGTAAGCCTCAGGAAAAACCTCTCTTGGCAAGGAGTTCCAAACCTTAGCTGTTCTATTGAAAAAAGATCCCTGAGCAAGAAAGGTTCGACAGGTTTCCAAATTCACAACAAAGGAGTGTGAATTCTGTACTCGTCGAGTCATCCGTGTAGATATTGCCAAGCGGGGAACGATTGATAACAATTCGGAGGAGCATCGACCGTGAAAGTATCTATAGAAGGGAGACAAAGCTCCGACCCTTCTACGATGTTCCAATGAAGTGAGCGAGTCTGTGAGCGAAGAATAACCAACAAGACGAATTGCCTTTCTCTGAATGGAATCGAGAAGCCTCAATGAATGTTTTCGTGCCGAACTCCACACATGAGAACTGTATTCCATGACAGGTCGTATCTGAGCCTTGTAGATCAGTAGAAGCTACGAGAAGTGAAGTATTTCTTCGCACGAAATAGAAATCTAAGTTTCTGGGAAGCACTTTTAGCGAGTGATCTCACATGGTTTTTCCACGAGGGATTATCACTGATAGTAATTCCTAACATCGAGATATTTGATTTTGTAGGAATAGTTACTCCTGACATCTGAATATTAGACGATGATCGATCAGCTTCTCGTGAGAAGAGACATGCCTGGGTTTTCGTAGCATTAAATTCCACCAAGTTCATTCAACCCCATTCTATTATTTTTGCCAAGTCGTCGTTAATTTTATTGACGTGAATGTTTCTTTGAATTTTTGTTTCTCGAGCTGGTATGGAGACTCTGGAGAGAAACTGATATGGAGAGTACTGTCGTCCGCAAAACTAGGTATTGAACAAGATGTTTTCTCGAGTAAATCATTGATATGAAGCAGAAACAAAGTAGGCGCTAGAACTGAACCCTGTGGAACACCTGCATTTATTGGGAGAATATCAGATGATACTCCATCAACATTCACATACAGAGACCTATCAGACAAGACACATTCCAAGAAGACCCATCCATAACATTCATACCGATCTCTTGACAACTTATTTTCAACCAGTTGGAAGAACTAACTCGACCTGGTTATCGAGCTCCAACGGTAAATCAGAGATGTGTTTGTGAAAAAAGTATCAGTTTTTGAATACAAATTTTATTCAAATTGATGATTTGGATTATTCCCGGGATGAGCTCCAAACCTAGTGATAGTAAATAAAAATCGAAACGTTCAATACCAACACGTTTTCCTTGTGAAATGAATGCAGTTCGTGATTACGAGATTGCAACCTGTACAAAACACGTGCTAACGGTACATTCAATAGTCGTTTGTGGTCTTTAGAACATCCTTCGGAAGCAAGATGAAATTATGAGCGAGAAAATGTGTCTGATTAGGGAATTAGTTTCACGCAACATTGACCATCATTCTTGTGGCTGGAATATTTTTACGAGAGAGTACTCGAGAAAACATGAATCGAAAATAGAAAAAGGGAGTTTTGTTTCAATGATATAAAATGAATAAAATGGAATGAGTACTTCTCATGCTTTTAGCCCGTCAGATTCTGGAAAATCGTCACAAGTACCATCTTGGCACTAGCTCAGATACTTTTCCAATTGCATACTGGTAGTATAGACCATGAAGAAAGAAAAAACACCTTCTAGGAATCAATTTCATCACAGTGAACACATATAATAGGTGTTTTTTTATCTTAGTATTCTTCACAGAGATTACGGAGCACATACGTTATTAGTTCTGTGCCAAGATGAATTGGACAAGCTGTAACTGACTGCAGATTATCACAACCGCTATGAGATTAATGCATCAGTGAGAATTGAGGATTGAATCAAAAAAGGGAAGTATCACTCTGTATATTAGATTTTGATTACTCAAGTGGAAGTGAAAAGATGCTTGTTCAGTGATGATTCCTGAAGAAATCCCTCTTTTATAATACAACATACGTGAAAATGTTTGAAAAAGGTGGTTACGACTACAAATGGTAATTGGTTGAATTCATAACTAGGAAAGTATCACTATCAGTGATAGATAGCATATTAGAGTATTATATCTGAAGTGTAGGTGAATAGATATATTCGTCAGTCAGTTATTCAAGACAAAGCATTTTATACGCATAGATCAACCGAAACACCCTTGCAGTGATTCAAATATAAGAGCTAGATATGTAGTATGTAGTACCACGCACATTTTTGTAGAACTGATAGAGACCAATATTTTTATTCAACATTATGTTAGTATATACCGAACCGTTTAGCGCACACCGTTAAAGCATCACATCTCGCCCGACTTTCTCTGAGTTGATTTACATATACTACTATTTCTCATTGAAGTTTTTGGTTAATCGTTATAAAATATAGCCAAGTTACATCACTCCTGAATAGTGTACCTTTCCGTTGGTGACAGAATTTTCATAATCGGATATTTACATATAGATTATCAATAATTAACAACAAAAATCTAATAGTTTTTTTGTGATTTGCAGCTGGACTATCGGAACACATTAAATGTGAAAGTTGTAGATTATGAAAAAGTCCGATACATTGTCATTTCCGACCATAACTTCGGAATTATTGAAAAAAAAGGCAAAAACACTTTTTTTTATTTTGAATTCATAACTATCCCAAAAATGTTTGAATTTTCATGAAAATGCCTGTGTTAGAGATAGGCCAAAATTATTCCAAAACAAAACATTCATTTTACGATGTTTTATAAAAAAAAGCAGAGCTGATTTTCAATCGAAATATTTGGTTAGCCAATTTTGGTTTTCGAATTTCACCAGTCCTCATCATTTGTTGATACACCAATTCTTTAACAGAATGAAATCATAACATTATTTATATACAAAAATGTCAATAATAAGCGAAAAACCGACAGAACTAATCAGAAATCGAATTTCGAAGAAAACCTTCAACGCCTTTTCTACGTTTTGGTACATGAGGAGCGGTATTTCTCATACAATACTATGTTATTCAAGTAATCTATCTATATGTACTTAACTCTGCAATTGTTGCACCGTTTTTGTCTAGAGAAATGGAATAAACTATAAAACAGGTTAAGTACTGAAATAGACGAGGAGAATTCTCTTCGCTAGATCAAAAATATAAGGAATCGTATTATTTCACAAAAGAGTGTGAAAATAATATTTAAATGGAGTAAAATTGCCGGAGAAACGAAAGGGACAGATATGTTTATATTATTCATCTATAGACAATCATTTGAGATTCATTCAATCTTTCAAATATTCATCTCAAATATTTTTCTTTCTTTTCCTGTTTGCCACTGCACCGAACCAGCAGCGGGATTCTTATCTCTCGACTCGATATGTATCGACCGGTTGTCACTTTTCGACAGTCTTTTCGACATAGAGAGTGGAATGACTCTCATCACACGTCGAATAACTAGTCGAAAAGTTAGTCTTAGCAGACGAGATCTTCCTAATTCCAATAATTGAAACATTTGTTATGCCAATCATGTCATTCTAACGTATCATTTGAGTTCAGTTGAGCCCTGAATGAAAAATATTAATATATTAACGCAAATAATGAAATAGATATTGCGTACTTTGCCAATTGTCAATGAAATTAGACGTCGACATGAAATTTTACTATTTGGGAATCGTCGACGACGAATTTGGCGAGAATTCAGTGTCGTTGACATTCCAGAGAACCGTTTTCAGGAACTGTTCAGAATAAACAGTGATTTGTTGCAGTTTCGTGCAACAAAAAATTCTGGTAGCTTTGCGCTTTTATGCGACTGGTTGCTATCAAAGGGCATTTGGTGAAGATTTCGACCTAGGAGTAAGCCAGACAAGTGTACATCGGTAGGACTGTCTTTTCGTCTATAGTTATTCTGAACTCAAAATATAATGTTTGTGCTTCAGACATATAAGTACATAAAATTACTAATGCAATCGAAGAGCATATCTGCCCCAATAAAATAAGATTTCCAAGAATAAGAAGGGAAAAAAATGAACTCAAGGAAACTTTCTTGAAATGATTTCAGATTTCAGTTTCCGTCTTTTATTAGCATATGTTCTTCTTTTGGTCGAAATTACGGAATTTTTCAAATACTACCACAAATACCTAGTCACAACCTGACAAAATTGACTTCTCGACAGCTCATTAGATGACGAGCGAATATGACATTTGTAGTCAATACTCACTTCTCGATATGAAACATGAAAATCGCAAATTTCATTTTGTCGATACGACAGCTGTCGAGTCGAGAGATGAGAATCCCGCTGCAGGTCCAGAGTCGAAATAGTTTTCAAATCACTACTCATCTTTAATTCAAGGGTAAGTAAATATCCTCCTATTATTGCTGATATATGCTTTGATTTCGATGGGGATTGATTAGGCCCACCTGCAAGAGCAGGAGATGTCTCAAAAAAATAATAACGCTTTGTCATGAAATTCAGAAACAGTTTTTTGTAGCTTGTCTTGATCTACTGAATGTGTATATTAATAATGGTGAATGTTATTTACGGAACTTTATATCAAAAGTCATCGACTTCGATCGAAATCCCTCAGCAATAAAACCTCGTTACTGACTCTCTATGAGGAACACTATGAATATTCGAGGACCTGGCAGAGTCATTCGTCAAAATATCTCACCCATTGGTGGATCAAAACCAGGATCTCTCGGCCAAGAGCAGGGCACACAGCTATTTGGGCCAACTCGAATTCCTCGTAATTCAGTATCTCACTACGAGAATAAGGATGTTTTGGATGTGTGTGTGTAGAGGAAATATGCTTCATTTGCAATGAAAACGGGGAGAAGGATCAGTACCAGTTGAAGAAACACCAAAAGGCAAATTCAAAAGGATTCTTGCGCATTCTGCCTGAAATCGCTGCCACATTGTCTGGCAATCGACGAGCAGCACCCGTGTTGTACAGGGTTATTTTGCCCACAGAAAAAAAAAGTTAAATATGAAAGTTGTGTGCTTATGACTAAATTTTGATAGAATTCTATCATAAAAACAGAGGCGTGCAGATTTCAGGGGATACAAAGTTTTAATATTTTTTTCATGTGGGACACCCAGTATATTATTGAATTTTTGGAATGGTCTTTTTTTCCTGATTTCAAAAATATACCATATGTTACTGCTATCTTAGAACGTTTTTGAGTTATTAGAGGTGAGGAAGAAAAATTTCAAATATTGAAAAATTAAAAAAAAAGGTTTATTTAGGAAATTCAGATAACATGATAAGTCATAACAGATGTTCAATATGCCTACCATTATTGTCAATGCATAATTGATAACGTCTTCTTATATTTATAAGAGCATCGGAAATAGCTTCATTATTGACACTCAGATTCATTATTTCACGTCGAATCGTGTCTTTAATTAATTGAATATTATTATTATCGTTATTAACAATGCATTTTGAAAATCCCCATAGGAGTCAATCAAGTCTGGACTGTTAGGTGGCTATTTAATGCTTCCATCATTTCCTATCCATATTGGGAATACATTTTTCAAATGTTCTTGAACGGGTAGGAAAAATTATCACTTTCTTAAATATCTCTCAAGTCCTTAAGTCGCGTGCATGAACATTACCATAAAAAATTATAGTTTTATCTTAAGTTTGTGATTGAGTTATATTAAGACTAAGTTACGTCAAGCATGAATTCACCATTAATCGACGTCTCATAACTCGAAAACGGTATAAGATAGGGGTAACATATGGTATATCTTTGATATCAGGAAAATAAGACCAAACCAAAAATTCAATATACTGGGTGTCCCTTTTGAAAAAAATATTGAAAAATTTGTATCCCCTGAAATCCGCACGCCTCTGTATTTTTGACAACATTCCATCAAAATTTAGTCATGAGCACACAACTTATACGTTCAACTTTTTTTTCTGTAGGCAATAATAACGATGGGAAGGGGTGGGTAATTTATAGTGAATAACCCTGTACAGTGCCTGGCGAGTGAACAATAAACTTTGATGAGCATGCCATAAAATTACAAAAATGTTGGATTTGCAATAGCGTACTGTCCCACGAAATTAATTGATATTATATTTGTCTTCTTCTTCAAGTCAATGCTAAGAAAAGACAAAACTACTAAAAATGAAGTGAAATCAAATATTGTACATTCATGTACGTTCAAATCTAATACAAAAAAGAAGAATGAGTGTCAAGGAAGAAATAATATACAATGACACTTCACAAAAGAACATTTCGCATATGCTTTTGGCGATAAGAAAGAAGGCGTTGATTTTTCAATTATTGGGACAGGCACACTTGCGGTCCGGTTTCGGGCTATGTGACTTCCCGTTATAAAAAATCAAACTCCTTTCATAGTATCATACCTCGAATAAAGCTGATGCGAACGACAGGCATAATAAACGGCTTATTTATGGACGAGGATTCCTAAAATACACCAAATTCGCCCATTTCTCGTAAAAGGAAAATATGAAAAAATTTGACATAGTCGGTGGGAATACTTGAAGACTGGCGTAAAACCAAATTTTTCAGAACAATTCGTTAAGGCCAGTCTCAACTACCTACACAGTTGTGTTCTGGGCTGACACATGTCAGAAAACAACTACCCTCTAACTCAGTGGTTCCCATCCAGTGGTCCGTGGACCACCAGTGGTCCGCAGACCACCAGTGGTCCGCAGAAGTCAAAATACGGTCCGCGAATGATTTCAAATTCAGCGGGCGATTTACCGTTGGGTGGTCGCCGGGCAGCTCGACAAATCACGGATCTCTCCGCGTACAGCTTGGAAGAGCGCGGGTGGTGGGGGCGGATGATACAACCAAAGGCTGCATTCGGGGTACAATTGAGCGTGTATCGTGCGTGTGCAAGGAAATACCAACGCTTTGCGCTGAATTTCATTCGTTATATTCGTGTCAGTAATAGTATTTAATATTACTGACTGTGCGAGGAAGTGAATCATTCAATACTTACCTTTGTTCTTAACCTCATTTCTGGAATTCGTTCCTCAATAATATAATAGGTAGGTGAACATTTTGTTTCGATGAACCCTTCTCATAGGTTTTCAAAATGATCGTTTCCGAGCCAAACATTTTCAATGCGTCTATTTCTGTTTGTCTTTTGGCGGGATCGTATCTATGGCAAAGGAGTATATTGTTTGCAAACTGAAACTACTTTGGATATTATTCAGAGAATTCGATCTAGTTTACACGATCATATCAAAATACCCAAATTTAGGCTTTTATTTCCTTGGTTTGTTTTCAGTTTCATTTTTTGTATTTTATTTTCAGGACCATGGCACCTAAGAGAAAATACGACAATAGTTATATAAATTTGGATTTACCTCGATATAGAGTAACGGAGGAATAAAACCACAGTGTGTTAAAGCACAACTGTTCTCGCAAAAGACTCGTTAAAACCAGCGAAATTAAAACGCCACTTAGAATCGGTGCATCCAAATTTGTCCGACCGTCTGCTACGAGATTTGCAACATCGAAAAAATCATTAGTAGCGTCGTTTGAGATTTCTAAATTATTCGCACAATCTGAAAAACCTCAAACAGTAGAAGAAACACTCGTGAAACCGTGTTTGATCAAAGCCGTCGAAGAAGATTTGGGATTAGAGGCCAGGAAAAAAAACCTCTATCGAAAAACACGGTCATCACTCTAGGACCCCCCTCAAATTGTTGTCAACTACTTGTATTTGTTCACTTTTTAGACAACATTATTAAAGAAGAATTATTGATTTCACGGGAACTGAAAACAGCATCGAAAAGTATAGACGTCATGAACTCAATATCGGAATATTTCGAGAAACATAATCTTATGTGGGATAAACTCGTTGCCCTCTGTACTGCTAGTGCTCCGGCAATGTTGGGATCACGTTCCAGGCTGGCGACGTTAGTGAAACAGAAAAATCATAAGGTAATACCAACGCACTGTATCATACATCGCCAGGCGTTAGTTTCTAAGACTCTTCCTGAATGCCTTAATGATACACGGAAAATGGCAATAATAGTTGTAAAAGCTATCAAAAGCAGCGCCCTAAATACAGGCCTTTTTGAAAAATTATTCACCGAAATGGACTCTGACCATCAAGCACTTCTCTTCCACACAGAAGTTCGATGGCTATCGAAAGAAAGGTAATATGTTGGGAAGATTATAATGAACGGAGAGCAGAGGTTGAGATTTTTCTGGTTGACAAAAAAAATGAATGATTTGTTGAAACAGTTTACTAATCCGGCATGTCATATATGAATTTGGCTTATCCTGTGGATATTTTATTTTCACACACTTAAATTGAATACACAACTGCAAGGTTCCGGAAATAAACAATTAGAAAACGTCGCAAAATATCCTTTTTGATGATAAACTTACGTAAAATTGAAGAAAATAATTAATCTGCGTTTGCGACGTTAAAAGCACTTGTGGAAAACAAAAAGTATGACACTATTGAAGCAAATATACAAAAAAATATCAACTCATTTACAAATGTTGATTGATGAATTCAATCGTTACTTCCCAGAATATACCGAAGAAACTGAAGTTGATCAAAAACTGATTCGTAACCCTTTTAGTACGGACGCTAGAGAAGTTACTGAAGAAAGCCAGGAAGAACTCATTGAATTCCAAAATGACAGAAACTGCAACGATGCTTTTGAATTGAATTCACTTGAGTCGGTTTGGTGTAAAAAGGCAATTTCTTATACTAAACTTCGAAATTGCCTTGAGCTATTTTATGATTTTTTCAACAACTCATTTATGAGAACAAGGGTTTTCTACTCTATTGGTAATTAAGAACAAGGCGAGAAATCGTTGAAAGTAAGTGATGATTGCGCCCAGCTTTGAGTAACAATATTTGTACTAGGATAGCCGAACTCGTGAAAAAGATGCAAACTCAGGGAAATAACATTAATACAAAATCACAGAAGTTTATCCTAAAATTAGTATTATTTCTTGTTTTGTAATATCCTATTTACTCCTGTCTATGACGGTGAAAAAAGTGTAAACTGTGTATTCATCCCATACAGCACCGATTCGTATGAAAATTTGGATTTAGGTTCTACTCACCCTCTATTCCAAAATCTACCCCGTGCCGAGGGTTGCTTTCTCCCTGAGGGTGGATGCCACCCCTTCTTGGGGGTAAATTTTTTTTTATTGGAAATAAGTGCGGAAATCAATAGATTGACTGATTCTAAGCACTTTTTACTCAATGAAGTATTTTCTGAAAAGAAATACTTTTCGACTTATTCGCGAGTGAAATTGTCGGCTCTTAGTCAAAAAAAACACATTTTCAGATACTTTTTCGCGAAAAACTGGAAAATAATGCATCTAATCGAAAAACCTGCAGAGAGCAAAATTATAGCTTTTGAAAAAACAAAGGCGATTATTTATTTGTGATGTATGCAAACCCACTACAAACTGAATAATTGCTTGTTGAAAGTTGATTGGTTTTTTCAAACGCCAAAATGGAAAGTTTCTACATACAATAACCAAAAACAAATGCATTTTTCGGGAAAAACTAATTGGACCTTCTCTGAAGTCGTTCGAAAATCCTTTTTTTTTTTGTTATTTATGAAAGTTTCTAGCATCAAAACTGACCGAGGTATGAAGGAAATAATGTTGAATCCTATTTTTTCGTTAAAAAAATTGTGAATAACTCATCCTCTCCTCCCCCACCCCTTGAAAAAAATCGATGTTACTCCATAATTTACTTCATCCATGTTCTTATAATGAGTTCTGAGTTTTTCATCAATTGAAAGTATGTAATTTTGGAAAAAATTGAGATTGAGAAAAAATCATATACGTAATTCAGCGAAAAATCATTATTTCGAAATAACTCGAAAAGTATTGATCACATGCAAAATTTTCTCGGGTACAAAATTTCTATGAAAATTTTGGTGTACCATTTTTTTCTGCAGGATGAAAATAGAGTAATATATGGCCTGTTAAATATTGTGAGGGTTCGCGCAAAGTACCTTTTTTGAGCCTTTTCAGCATGAACCTTTTCAAAAATATAATCTGGAACAAAAAAAAATGTAAATGAGCTTATAGCACATACAAAATACTTTTTTGGTGGATTTGATTGCTTGAAGCGAGTTATGAGAAAAAAAACAAAAACAATTGTTGTATATAGTATATTGAAGAATACACATAGTTACTATATTTTAGGCCTAGTGGAACTATATGTTTATTATATATGTATATGTATATATACATATAGTTCCACTAGGCAACGATTTTTTCCAAAGGGGAGGGGAAAGCAAGGATGAGTTATTCACAATTTTTTTCAAGGAAAAAAAGGATTCAACATTATTTCCTTCATACCTCGGTCAGTTTTGATGCTAAAAACTTTTATAAAAAACAGAAATGAAGGATTTTTAAAGGACTTCAGAAAAAGTCCAATTAGTTTTTCCCGAAAATGCATTGGTTTTTGGTTATTGTACGTAGAAACTTTCCATTTTGACGTTTCAAAAAACCAATCAACTTCCAACAAGCATTTATTCAGTTTGTAGTGTGTTTGCATACATCACAAATAAACCATCGCCTTTGTTATTTCAAAAGCTATCATTTTGCATTCCGCAGGTTTTTCGATTGGATGCATTAGTTTCCAGTTATTCGCGAAAAAAGATCTGGAAATGTGTTTTTTTTTACTGAAAACCGACAATTTCACTGGCGAATAAGTCGAAAAGTATTGCTTTTCAGAAAAAACTTCATTGAACAAAAAGTGCTTAGAATTAGTCAATCTACTGATTTCCGCACTTATTTCCAATAAGAATTTTTTCACCCCCAAGAAGGGGTGGCATCCACCCCCAGGGAGAAAGCAACCCTCGGCACAAGGTAGATTTTGAAAAAAGTGTTTATAGATCCTGAATACAAATTTTCATGCGAATCGGTGCTGTATGGGATAAATACACGTAAAAATGGTCAAAGACTGGACTAATTGAGTTGGTATTTAAAGTTACGGTTTGATTATTACAGTTTATCTTTATTATACCTTCAATGTATGTATGTATGTACCCTTATGTGAGTCTTTCATAGTGGTCCGTGCTAACAAGAATGATATGAATGTGGTCCCGGACTAAGAAAAGGTTGGGAACCCCTACTCTAACTAATACCGAGAAGTGTATTATTTTATTATATCCGAAATACTTGGTAGGAATAGTTGATCCTGGCATCTGAATATTCAGGTAAGCGTCCATAGGTACGCATCGTACGTATCGTACGGATCGTATGAAACGGATTTTAGAATTATTAGTATAGTGAGTTATGCATATGCGTCCACTGACCGGCAGCGGACGGATCGCACGTATCGGTCCGTCGGTAATGCCGATGAAATTTATCGAAGGGGCAACTTTTCCGACTGGTGCGGATGACGTCATGCGGATTGCCGATAAATGGACGCATGTTGCAACAGGTAGTCACTGCTAGCCTCACAGATCATTTAAATTTTGTTACATTACGACACTAAGTACACACACGTGCTTCAATTATAATTGGTATTACGCATATCATGGACATTGCAAGACTAATCACAATTGTACAAGAGTACGAAGAGTTGTACAATTTGAAACACCCTCATTATTCGAATCAACAAAGACGAGATAATATTTGGGAAGAAATTGGAAAAAGATTGAATCAAACTGGTAAGTTTATTCATATTTCAATATATGTAAGGTACAAAATTTAGGTACAAAATATTCAGTTAACTGTATCATAGAGTCACGTGAACCTCCTTCCAGCTCGAACTCTCCTTAATTGCCATTCTACTGACCCTTCTGCTGAATTGAAATAATTTTTGTTCTATATGAAGAAAATCCTCACAAAATCCTCACATTTTATCAAATCCTCACAAAATACCCGCACGATTCGAAATTCCGCACAATGTGCGGAATTCCGCACACATTGGCATCACTGTTCACAACGAAAATGCGAATTTTACTTACAAGCCGACCGTCGCATCAGCAATCCGATCGCTACGGATACAGTGGACGCACTACCACAAATCAATCCGTTTCATACGATGCGTACCTATGGACGCTTACCTTTAGGGAGAAATAGATGGGCTTTCTTTTACAAAAAAGCCCTATCGATTACTTACGACTACGTTTCGAATCAGCTATAACACTATGCATTCCCAAAATTTCAGCTGTGCTATAATGACGTATGTCTGCCTGCTCTGGGAGCTCAACGACTGTTATAAATAGGGATTGTGTTTATGCATACAATTCGTGAGAGTGACATGCAATCAAAAACTTGAATATAGTAAATTGTAATCAGTATAATACAATTTCTGAACTGGAATCAATCTACATTTAGAGCAATCATTTGCCTAGAAATCGCGAACAAGAGAAATGAATTTCATATAATGAATATTTTTTCAGAAGAGTTCATTCAACCCCGGAACAAAATATACAACCGAAGAGCAATCTATAGAATGGCAGATGAGCAAATATAAATATAGGAAAAAATGGATTGAAATTACAATGAATGCTATGGAAGAAAAAGCCCAGTCACTATCTCCCCAATTATTAGCACTGAACAATTTATTACAACAGTCTTACATATCATTCTATCAATAATACCCCACCCAGAAAACATCGACTAAATAAACAAGAATGTAATGTGGATGTCCTTATCCTATTAACAAAATGAATTCAACTGCATACCTGTCCTACATACAAACATTTGTTTAAGAAATTATCGTACTAACAAGCTCTCGATTTAATGAACAGGTTGTTCGCTGACTTAATATTTCAATCATGCGAATTCACAACTCATGTTTCATAAGTGTCTATTGTGCAACTTCCAACAAAAATTGAAAGAAGTGAGATATCTACCGATGAAGAAAATAATAATGTTTAGTCCATATCTCACAAATGAGATCACATGAATGAAAACATGATTGAATGTTTCAACTACGATGGAGTGGAAAATTGAAGTTTCAAATACTCTTAAATGAGTAAGTCAAATTATCATTATTACTCAATAGTAAACTTGGCAACAGTGCCAAATTCAGTCAGGATGCGAGCGATGCGAAAAAAATATCGAGAGAACAAGTTTCTACCTTCCAAATGGAAAACAGGGAAGACATAGACTAGGAAAGCCTATCGTAGAAGTATATGCAGCCTCTCACTCAACAGTGTGAACGAGTTTATTTATTTTTTCTTAGGAAAGTATAGTTCAGTCGTCTGAAATGGCATTCAATTCATATTCCAAAATAGCAGAAAGATTACACAAACACCAAACACAAGTGACGAAGTTTCAATTATAATGAAGAAACTGGCTATTTTGTTGAAGTTTTCCTGAGCGTCTCTCTCACTCATTGCATGAAAATGGATCATTACCTAACTGGTTGCATGAACAACTAGTGAGAGACGTTTTAAGTGCAGTAATTACAATTTCCAAGATAGTATTGCAACGACAGTTGAACAAATAAAGCCGGTATATTTACAATCAACTAATCCATTAATGAGAGTATTTTGAAACGTTTCTATCTCGAATATTTCGACGAGATTCCACCTGTGAGCATGCTACAAACAACCTGTTACATCCATTATCCTACGGTAGACGGATGGTTAAACTGGAATTCCTAAGATCATAACGCATTTAGAAAACATCATCGAGAAATTGCAACCAGTCGTACAGTAGGACAAAGGTTAAAAGCTATGTTCAATTAGCGTTGACGGTGGGATTATGCTAATTGGATTTATTAGTTAACGAAGAGTCAAGTTCACTGTATAATGAGTAATTTTTTGCAGATGCCTTTATAAATCGCTAATTCCAGGCTGTGATGTGTATGCGGAAAATGGTTTCTTGGTTCATATTCACACAGTTCGAGTGGTGTTTGTTAATTTTTACAAGTTGTAATGCAGTATTTATTATTATTCTGGGGTTCCACCCCCCTCTTATAACATTTAATTCAACTTCTTGAACCATTTTGGTTCTCGAAAGTAGTTTAATGATTGTTAATATGTAGTTTGTCAATTTTGATCTCCCAACTTTCGTAAGTATCATGTAAAAAATCACTTCTACTGTTTTCTCATTGTTAACTCTATTTCAGCCTTTTTGTACCTAACTGAAGATGCCTTATATATATGTTCGAAACATGTCTTATTAACTAGGACATAGTTCCTTAAATTTGTTGTGGAGATGACTTCGTGTTTGCTTTTTCAATAATAAAAATGTCAGACCAGTTTCCCCTAAGGAGATATATGCAGTTGCAGTGCTTGTTTTTGATTGTTGCTTCGAAAGCAGGAGCAAGGAAAAAGGGGATCGAGGAAAATAATGAGGTTTCTATTGAATACTTATAGGAATCGTAACGACACCAAACCCATGAATTCCATCCCAATCAATATGTGCAAGGTCAGCTGAAGAATAATCTATAAGGAAGAGTTTCCTCCAGTCCTCAGATTTTTGGCAAGTGATGCGTTCTTGAACGTATTTTATTTCACCTACCCCCTTATTGTTCTTTAGTGGATCACTTTTTATTTCACCCACGTTGTAGGTGTTGTTACCGATCATCAAACTGCCTCTAATGATGATTGCTTTGAATTTGCATTCCACAACCAGTTCCTATAATACTTTCGATCCACATAAGCTGATTGAGTCATTGCTGATATCAATTCCCGTAACCCCTTTACTCTTTGACGATTATGGAATATATCGAAAAATCACCAAAAACATTATTTGCTTTGGCACACCTAGATATAATAAATAATGAACCTTAAATCCTGCTGTTAACTTTTGAATACATATATATGAAATAAAGGGCATGGCCCAGCTCTTCAGGTTGACTGACAGTCATTCGATATCTGAAGTTAAGCAACGCCGAGCGCGGTTAGTACTTGGATGGGTGACCATACAGAGAAATACCGTGTCGAAAGCCCGTACAGCTGCAGCGGAATAGCATATCACAGCTCGCAGACAATATATCAATGAGCACAAGATATATTGAAGATATGCCGTCCTTCGGAGGAGACGTAAAGCCGTCGGTCCCGAGTCCATGGATGTTGGGCTCGTTAAAGATCCCTACCTCTGGTTGGAATACCGGAGGGTTCGGCGAAATTTCCGGTTGGGGGAAGTGTGCTCACCGGCGTCGGTGATTGGCCTTGGTAGCGGAAATAGGCCGACGTTAAATAAAGAATTAAAAAAATATATATAAATGAAATACAAGGGTCGAATGCATGGGTCAAGTAAATTTGAACCAGTCTGTGGAAAAAATGACTCAGATAGAGCGGATCATTATTATAATTAATCAACTTTATTCCCTGGGGCAGAATTCGAAGCTTCCGATGTATCGTAAAATCAGTGGGGGTGTGTCAAACGCTAGGTGAAAATGACCTCGAGTAACTGCCATGAAAAATCTGATCGTTGAATCGCTGGAGCATAAACATCACACATTAACCAAGAGAAAAATCGTATTAGCGCCTGAACATCGAACGGTTGCAGAGCTCTACAATTATCGTGTCGACTATCCATTGTTGAAAAACAAAAAAGCTTCTTATAATACAGATTGTTGCCACTGCCTACAGATATCCGCAGATAGGTATGCCAACACAAGGTATATTTTGCTTATCAAAAGACGTTTGCTATAAATGAAAAAAAGGAAGCAGACATCGAGAATTATCTTGATGTCAATAAAGTTCTACAGTGGATACGTTGCGTCCGGCAGATTGGAAATTCAGATGTGAACAGAATTTAAGATAATAGATAAATTGTTCATGTTGTTGATCGACATCATTTCATATCTGGGATAATTAATTTCGATATTATCGATGATTAGAACGTCTGGACTTTGTTCTGATCAGACACGGTATGGCTATCGCGGTTGCCGGAAGTATTAATATTCCCCACGTTTCACGCAGAAGAAAATCTGATTTATATTTTATGTAAACAGAGAAATGAGCTTCATGAAGGATATTTTCAAAGTTGGCTTTCTCTCCCTTAAGAGTGTACATGCACCTTGGAAATCGGACATTTTCGTTTGATTTTCCATCACAAATTCTGTAAAAACCCCATATTCTCGTCATGAAAAGATTAATAGTATAGAAAAAACAGATTTATATATGTAACACCAAATGAATGAAATGAGAGAGAATGAAATAAAATTGAAAATACTAAATGAACCTCAATTGATACAAATAAAGGATAACTGAATTCATGAAGTATGTACCAGGTCATACAAAACATGAGCTTCTTTATCCGGATACGATTTTCATTGGATAAGTGACACAAGGCTATAGTTGAATTTGTTCCACCACTATCCTGAATGAGGGTGTCGGAAACTGTGTGCTGAACATTATCAATTGTTCCGCAGTGGTTAGATACTGCAAACAAACTGAAGGAGCCATGTCAATCAATATTGCTTCTTCACAATATTGCAATCGGGACAAATATAGCAAATTCCCCGAAAAGAGATAGGGATTTGAAGCTCTTTCTCTTTCATTTCCAGGTGAATTCATTCACAGATGAATCAAGAATTCTCCATGTCAAAAATGAAACTAGATTCAATCTACGAGTATATGCTTGAGAGGTTAGAGCTGAATAATTCATCAAGTCCTCGAGCGAAAACGATTCAAATTAGGAATGTTATTGTCATTATCTTATTTGTTCTCAATCGAGAGTTTCTCGTTTTCAAACCTGAAAACAATTTAGAAACTCGCATATTCTCAATTGATCGTAGATAAAATCTTTATACTCACGAGTATAGAAGTGATGATTGTGATATGAGTATAGTTAACAGTCGTAAATAATTCTAGGTCAGGAAGAATTCACGACACCATTGTTTTCCAGCTATTTGAGTAGCGAAATTATTGATTTGCTCATCTTCAGTTTCGAAGCAAATCTAAAATAATCTGGGATGAAATTAACATCAAAAATAAAAATACGATACGATACGAAAGTGCAATTATTCACGTTCTAATAAGAGATTAATATCTTGTTGGTGAGCCATTGATACGCAAAGAAAGGAATCGAATTATAATTGAATTATATATTTGAAGAACTCATGTGCTACATTCCTCGAACCGTTCTGATTCTTTCTCACCGCTGGATAGTAGTTCGACAATATGATTTCCTTTCATTGTGATATATTTCAATTATTAGTTCCATAATTGAAAATAACAATGATATTAGATTGGTTCGTGTTTTAGTTTGATGTAACAGTAAACTCCATGGTCAGCATAGCTCCAATATTATTCAGAAAATTATTTCTGTTAAAATACAAAAATTTATTTCGTCAACCCCTTCACGAGTGATATCAGGAAATATTCTTCAGCATGTTTAACATCTCGCATTATTTCGCCATTTTTTAACTAGAAAAAAAATTATATTCAATCACAAATGATTGTGATACGTAGTCCAACTTTCAATTTTGTTACTAATAAACATGAAAAAATGATGTTGGGCACTAACCTGTCATCTGAATAACTGCTTTAAGAATAGTAAATATTGATGTCGACTTGAAGGTGATAATATGACTCAATATGTATTCTAATAAATTCTTGTTCTTCCTTGGTTAGATCAGAGGAAATAAGCCCAAATAAGTTATTGGTTCGAAATAGGTTTTTGTTAACCCCCCAGAAGTCGAAACTTGAGCAAGCAATGGATGAAGGTCTCACAATTCAACCTTTGAATCCAAGTTCGAAGAATTCGAAGCGAAAATTAGAATCCTGAATATCCCAAATATATCAGAGCATCCTCAAGATCGGAGTTCTATCGACGAACAACACACACGTATGTTCATGGATATATGTGTGAAAAAATGTGAATTCTTCATTAGAATAAGAAGCTACTGAAGTGACTGTCGAGTGAAAATAAAATTAAAAATTATTATGCAAGAAAGTATCAATATATCAATGATAAACAATTATCAGTGCGTTGTAAACACGTGATCAAATTCCCTTTCTTTTTAGACGACTTGATAAACCTGCATAGGCACGTGATTCGCGAAGGACGACTGTTTTACAGAAGAATTCATGAATAAATGCCATTTGATAAAAATGTCACCTTCCATTATTTTGCATACGGCCTTTGCTGCGCACGTTTTCAGTAAAAGTAATGTTTATCGCTAAACATAGTTTCGAAAAAATACAGTAATATACACGGAATACAGCTATCTTAATTATTCGGTGAATTGCCAACTTCAATGGATAAACGTGCTGTACTTACTGTTAGATTAAACAAATTCTTTTCGAATGTATTAAATAAATTGGAAACGTGAGATTTAATGAATGAATAATATGAACGAAACTAACACATATACTACATGAATATGAAATACGAGACAAAACTCATGAAAAAGATTATCTTATATAGAAATGAATTTTTTTCGAATCTCCTTTCAGGCGTGAGTATGAACAATGATCTCGACTTATTTTCTGATTGAATTGTTCTGAAAAATTATTGGCGCAAATAATTTTACCCGTAATGAGTATTTTTCTATTTGGAAATGGGGAATTGAGCAATATATTACCATTTGATGGACAAAAATTATGGAATCAACTTTTCGACACTCAGAAAAAGGGAAACGTTTCAACATTAGCAAAAATTTTAGAAAATCTTTGTTTTTATTCATATGTTCCTATTTAGCCTCAACTGTTTTATTGAAGAAAGATCCCTGAGCAAGAGAGGTTTGGCAGGTCTCCAAATTCACAACAAAGGGGTGGGAATTCTGTACTCGTCGAGTCATCCGTGTAGATATTGCCAAAGGAGGAACACCGACCGTGAAAATATCTATAGAAGAGAGACAAGTCTCTGACCCTCCTACGATGTTCCAATGAACTGAGCGAGTCTGAGCGAAGAATCACCAACAAGACGGATTGCCTTTCTCTGAAGTTACCCCCATGCATTGTGAGTGACATAGGAAAAGTGATGTGAAATCTGTCAACTGGCAATTGTCACATGCCACCTCACACACAGAACACCTGAAACGTAAATTACAGGATATCTATGAGTGTTCTAGGGCAAATATATATATATATATATATATATATATATATATATATATATATATATATATATATACAGAGTGACCCATTTGAAAGCGGGCCACCTCTCTAAAACTGTTATTTATTATCCGATTCAGAAGTTTTTTTTTCAATAGATAGAGCGTCAATAGTTCTATTAGAGTGCTGTGAAGTCGAAATATAAATAAAATTTTCAAGGCCTACTTCGAATTTTTTTCAAGGTCAAAAATCCAAAAAACATACTAGCGATTTTTTTATATGAAATTTGACGACGCCACTGGATTTGTGATGCTTTCAAATGGTTGTGACTAAAATTTCACGATGAAATATGTTTTTTTAACAGAAATATAGCATGAGTAAAATTTTTATCACTTTATCTAAATATTTCGAATTGTCGTCATATTAAATCACAATATTATTAATAATATCGTTTAAAATGCTCTTTCACGTCGTTAGCAGTCGAGCTTGTAAACAGCAGTTATTCAAAATGGTGTCAAATTATGTTTCTTTCAAACAGAACTCCATAAAGTATGGAAGATAGTTATGTCCATCAAAACACTGCAGTTTTTTTGTCATCAGAGAAATGAAATATACATCTTTACATCAAATAGTAATCAATATTCAATAATCAATAATAAGCAATATTGATGAAATAAATGAACTACAACAAAAAAATGGATTGAGATGAGAGTGCCCAGACATTAATTTCCGTACTTTGTAACCAATTTCCGATTTAATTCGATACGTTTATTCTACCATTTTCTAATGCTAACTAATCATAAGATTCGATCAAAATTCGATCATTGGTTTGGGGTAACATTTATGCAAGCCTGGTCTTATTCTTTCACGCAGTTCCTCTTTGGTGGTTGTCAGTTATTCCGAATATCTATCTTGGTTTCATTCAAACATGTTTGGGATGCCACATTTCGAAAATATTATTTTTATTAGAAGGCTTTGAAACTTAAGTTGCCGTGGAGATGACAAGTCATTAAAATAAAAGACGAAAAGACACAAATTTGTCAGTATTAATAGTGAAGTTTATAACTCTTCAAGTACCTACACTAATAAAGAAGTATGGCAGATAATTTGACTTTGCAGGAGAAAATTGAAATAGTAAAACTTCGTGGTAACAACGACAGATCCGAAAGGGAAGTATGTAGAATTTTCAATAACATGCATCCGGAGCGTCGAAATATTAGCAGAGCTACAGTTGGAAGAGTAAACAAAATTTTCAATCAGTATGGAGCTGTTAGTAAACATATCCTGAAGAATATTAATACTGTACAAAGGCAGAGACGAAATAATTCTGAACGAATTCGAAATTATTTTAATAATAATCCGAAAACAAGTGTGAGAATTGCAAGTTTGGACATCAACTTACCGCGTGAAACAATAAGGAGAAATCTTAGGAAATATAATAATATGAAGCCCTTTAAACCAAAGTTTCTTCACACCTTAGAAGAAGGCGATAATGAAAAGAGGATGGAGTATAGTTTATGGGCTCAAGGAGAATATCTAAATAACAGGAATTTTCTGAAAAAAATTTTGTTCAGTGACGAGGCAACATTCACAACCAATGGAACAGTTAATTCTCAAAATTCAAGGTACTGGACGGAAGAAAATCCACATTGGATAATAAATTGCAGAAGACAGTACTCCCAAAAAATAAATGTTTGGTGCGGAATATTACATACCAGAATAATTGGCCCCTTTTTTTTTGAAAACAATTTGAATGGTCAAATTTTTTTGAATTTTTTGAAAAACGAGTTTTCCAACGCTATTGATGAACTTCCACTAGCAGAAGAGGCCCATATTCTATTTCAATTAGATGGCTGTTCCATCCACAATAGCAGGATTGTTAGAGATTGGCTGGAAGAAAATTTTCCTAATCGGTGGATAGGGCGAAATAGTTTACTGATTGAGTTTCCCCCCAGATCCCCGGACTTGACTCCACTTGATTTTTTTTTATGGGGCACCGTTAAGGAAAAAGTATACAAAACTCGCCCAACGAGCAAAGAGGAACTGCGTGAAAGATTAAGACAGGCTTGCAGAGATATCACCCCAAATCAATTATTGAATGTTTTGGTTAACATTAGAAAACGATATGATAAATGTATCGAATTGAATGGAGATTTGGTGGAACAGTCCAAAATTTAATGTGTGGGCATTGTCATGTTAATACATTCTTTTGTAGTGGTTCATTTATGTTTTTAATATTGATAATTATATTATGATATAAAGATGTGTATTTCTATTCTTTGACAACAAACTGCAGTGTGCTAATAAAGATAACTATATCGCACATAAAGTTGTTATGTTCTGAAGAAGTATTTCAAACCATATTATTTACAAAATTGTTATTTAATATACAACTATTTGAATTATTTTGACAGTAATTGGTATATTTTACTTATGCCATATTTCTGTTAAAAAACATTATTTTATCTTGAAATTTCAGTCACAACCATTTGAAAGCATCACAAATCCAGTGGCGTCGTCAAATTTCATATAAATAAATCGCTAGTATGTTTTTTGGATTTTTGACCTTGAAAAAAATTCGAAGTAGGCCTTGAAAATTTTATTTATATTTCGACTTCACAGCACTCTAATAGAACTATTGACGCTCTATCTATTGAAAAAAAAACTTCTGAATCGGATAATAAATAACAGTTTTAGAGAGGTGGCCCGCTTTCAAATGGGTCACTCTGTATATATATGTATATAATCATTCCATGATGTGAATTCATATCGTATAAATCGGTATATCGTAGACACACGTTGAAATCGGTGGATCTACCGAAAAATTGGTAGCAACGGCAACACTATTGCAGAACAATCTCGCCGGGAAGATGTTATTCGTTTGGCTGAATGGACCAAGAGAACTTTTCCTTCACAATAACAATAGAGGGTGGTCCGAGGTACCACTGGGAGTATAATCGAAGTTTCTTGTTTTTTTTTTTCGATATACAACTATTGCAACTCAAATTATTTTCAGTGAGTCATTCCAGGGAACGTAAAACGCTGTGAAAAAACACAAAGGTATTTTATTCATATATAAATTTAGAAATGACTAACCAAACACTCAGTGTGGGAAATATATAATCACCTGAACTGTGTCGAACAGTTGAGGTCCACACAGTACAATGGAAGTTTTATCCTAAAAATTTATGAAGATTAATGCGAAAAGATAAGTATGTGCCACTGATCTCATGTTGATCTTATGATAATTTTTTTAGGTTCGTTTTTATGAGGCTGCATGTTGTTCTCACCAATAAATGACATCAGATGACAGAACTAACATTGTATACTGTTCACAGGGTATTCGTGTTCTGTTTTAAAGAGTTTTATCTGGAAAGATTTCATTTGAAGATCGGGTAATTTCTCAGTCATTTACAAATGTAATTACCTGAATCAATATACATTCAGGTGCACAGCTCAGATTTTTTGAAATTTCAATCGTTGTTTTGAAGAATATTTTTCGGTAATCAACAGACTTGAGTCATTACGTCGATTTCAGATAGCTACTTTTCATCTCGAACAGGATTCCGAATAACGAGACGTCAAATTTGTACGGTTCAATCACAAAAATGAACCACGAGAACTCATCTGAAGAAATACGAAAAATCTAAATTGGCAGAGTTCGAAAACGACCGAAATGGAATCATACAATGATGATGATCCATTGACAATATTAATTTTATTACATTAACTTTTTCTTATCCGATTGAATTCATCACAACACTCATTGACTTTTTTTTCGATCAAAAAAATACGGGTTCTCTCAAATTCAGGCATGGCCCCGAAAAACTCTTCTGCCTTCATCCAGAAAGACAACCTCAAAATGATTAGGATTCAGTTGTTTTGCGAAATTCCATGTATATTCAAGTCATTTTCCTTCTGATCAATTCGAGTGGCTCCTATCATCTATTGTAACCCTCAAAAGCATCACAATCTGCGAAAGCAACGTTGAACTATCCATCACGTAACGCCCACAATCCGTAAGGATCTTACAATCTCTACTGCGCCGCCTATGCGATATTTAAAAGGCCATACGGAATGCATGTCATTAACGATTTCCGCCAGCGGCAAAACATAGAAACCTACTAAATGAAGCATCTCCGATTAAAACATACAAACGTTTTAATCCGGTGAAATCTCATGCGAAACTTCGCTCGTTCAAATGATGCCCTTTACCCGCTTCTTTTCTCATCGATCAACATTAGTGTTCGACAGCGATTACAAGAAAACGCACTCCGAGTCGTTAGTGGGAAAGTTAACAGAGTGATTACAAGCCTCATACTCGGTGAGATTTTTCAAGTGTTGTGGGAATATTTCCACAAGAGAAATAGAACGCCAATAGGCACTGTTCGACTCGAAGCTTTTTAATGGCCCTTTTTTATTATCCCCCTATCAACTTGTCATGATAGCTCAGAAGGCGAAGCTTTGTATGAGCCGGAGACTTGACCCTCCGAAACGGTTAACTTATTTTTGGTAGTGCATCATCTGCTATAAAAGGAACTCGGAAAACCTACAATATTAGCCAGTTTATCTGTCTTCGCTGAGTCCAGCTCACTTCTAGGATTGGGGTCTATAAGAAGCCCGCGTTACATGCCCTCTACGATCATGACCAAATCCTCTCTTGGCTCCTATTCGAACTATAGGTCGAAGCATACATAGCAAGTATCCAGAAAACGCTCTCCTAGGTGGAATGGAATCCGAAAACAATATATCCATCAGTCAAGTGTTCGATGGATCTGTTTGTGTGATGTATATATACAAATTGATTAATGGGAATATTTCAAATGAAAATAGTACGAATGGTTGTTGTTATATGAGAGTAAGTGCGTGCAAAATTCATCTGGAATCTACAGTTTGCGAAATAGAATTCTAACAACTTCAACTTTATATTTGGAAATTATAGTATTTGAAAATATCTTTTACTATTGATGGAAGCATTTATACAACGTAGGAACTGAACCTACTTAGGAAGTTATTCAAGTATGCCTTTGCACCGCATGTTCAATTAAATGGCATTCCTTGTCAGATTCCGGCTTTCATTATGATCAAATGAATATAATGCTACTCAATCAAATTTATTTTAGATTATGGATGAGGAAAGGCTAGCTGATGCAATAAAAATAACATTGTTTCAATTTATGGAACACTCAAATAAATTCTTTGGCAGTATTGAATTAGCTGACAAAAAATTTTATTCCACAAGTACGGGCTCGAGACGACTTTCGCCGAGAGAAGAAAATGGGAATGAATAAAATATAACAGAAAAATGGTCTCGTCGCTTTGAGAGTCCAGATAAAGGCTTCCTGGAAAAGCACTGTCAGAACTATGGAAATGGTCGCTTTATATTGGAATGAATTTTGCTTGGAAGGAGCAATTTCAATTTCAGAATTCCCACCCCTTTGTAGTGAATTTGGATACCTGTCGAACCTCTCTTGCTCAGGGATCTTTTGTCAATAGAACAGCTGAGCTTTGGAACTCCTTGCCGAAGAAGGTTTTTCCTGAAGCTTACAAACTTCAGAAGTGCAAAGTGAATGTTAATTCGTATCTCGTATAAAAAAAATCTTCTTTGTCGTCAAAATCATTTGAGTTTCGATCTTATTTCCTTCTTTTTGATCGATACCACTAGGATCATCACCAATATAATCAATAGCAGGATAAAACCTAAGATGAAAACGTTTACCGGCTATTCCCCACTTTGGGTTCATCTACGTTGATCGGTAGGGGTTGGTAATTTTTTATAATATTACCTTCGATCAGCTGGGCTGTACAATTCGGAGTCATTGTGGAGTGGAATAGATCTGAAGTTTAACATTGTTTTTAATTAACAACATTTTATCATTTCCATTATTTGAAATAATCCCCGTTTCAATTATTTTATTTACTTTACATAGTATTCTCTTCGAGTCCACTTTCATTTTGTACGACTTTACTTTTTAAATTTTTAGGTTTTTTCGATTCTGAGATTTCCGACACGTTTCAAGAAGTAATTTCATGACAATGGAAGATCGAACCACTAGATACAATTCAATTCGGACACGCCAACCACATTTAGAAAAAGGCGGCATCACGTGATTCTATCATATGGCTGTAAATCAAACTGATAAAAATACAACGATTTTCTTTCTAAGAATCTTGAATCCTAAAAACAACCCACTATTCACGCGATCATATAGAAAAAGGAAATTTCATAATATGTTTGTATCCACACTTCGACTTATGGTCATCCTACCCAGTATTTCGTCGTGAGTGATTCATTTGGATTTTTCATAGTCAAATACAACTCCCAGTAAAATAATTCAACTAAGAACATTTTGGCAACTGATTTTTTCTGGAAGTATGTTTTTCCAATCTCGCTCCGGCACATAATTCAGAAACAAATGCAACTGATTTCACTTTCCATCTCGTCGCAAGATGGACAGTCGACTAAATTCGGTTTCACTTTCGATATTTTCGATCTTACATGAAGAAATATGTTTCATAACACACGGCATCGTGCATTTCCATTCAATACTCTACACACGAATCTTATATCTCTGATTTTATTTCTATACATGGTTGGTTTATATCCGGAAATGTAGAAACTGATGAGTATGTAAAGTAGACCCGTCAACCTACATAAGAAAATGGTGTGAAACTTTTATTCGTGTTCCGAAATAGAAAATCATGATTATTTGCTTCAATCAATCAGTTTGGAATGTCTATCAGATTAAAACTGATCCTTTCTTTTACACAACACTTGAATTTCATGGTTCGGCTGTTTTCAATGGTAACCGAGTTTCTGTACGTCCAATAGTGTAGTCCTGCAATAGGTACGAGTGTCATAATCGTAATTTCATCAGAATACACAAAATTGAATGAAGCATGATCTGAAAATCTTGACGATTTGAAATGTTAAATATGCAGTGCGGTAAATTAATGAATTCCCCAAAAAACAACAAGAAAGGAGTATTTTTCGAAGGATAATGTAGTTTTTTCACAATTTGTTGTTACTGGTGATAATTCTGACGCAATGACGAATTAGAAAACGACACTTTTCAAGTTTCAACTTATTCCTACTTCATGCTAGAAGGAAATACAAACGAAACTAATTATCACACAAAGGATATTTTCCACCGCATATTCGATTAAGTAGCTTTTCATGTTAGATGAGGTAACAAGGAGAGAGTGAAACTATACTTGCATGAAAAATGCATCAGTTCGTTGTCATTGAACACATGAGAATGAGAGTGAAATGAATTATCACCATGTAAATCAAACGTGAAGAAATATCCACTTACGTTCCACTTGCTTGACAGAATGAAATGGTAGTTTCTGCATGTTCAGATGAAATCTGAGATTTTTCAGAGATTGCCATTCGTATTATTCGGTACCAAGTATTAGTGGTGGTATTATAGATCATTTTCATTAATAAGTGGAAGTTTCCCTGACTCGAAAGATCACGGCAGTGATCTGTCAAATACGCTGTTGAAATTTTATGACAAAATATCTCTGAAACCGAAGTTTTTTTTTAAACAAACTATTTTGAATATATGTTCGAAATCTTGGAAAAGAAAATGAATCGAGTTTCGATGATTTTTATTCAGATTATATATACATAACATCATTTCAGTTTCAAATAGTTCTGTTATGACATTTTCCCACCAAATCTCTTACCACCTAATCATTTCCCGATTTTTTCGGAAAATATTCCCTCTGCTAACGTCAAGGAAATATTGTCTAAAAATTCGAAACTCGAAAAAATTACCGATAATAATGCATGCTTTACAGAGATCATATGTAACTATTTGCCTGTTTTTTGAGGACAAATCCCACTACTTTTTTAAAATCTTGATTTTTTTCAATTTCCACGATCATTGAGTATTGAAGTTAACTGCTCCTCACCAGCTTTTGGAACAGTGGCAAGTTACGATCTGCTATTCTTAGAAATCAATAAACACTCGTTGAAAGGTCGTATATCACTTCATTTTATCCTATACATAATTATCTCTTGTAATGGGCATTGAACGAGCCACTGATTTGAAAATTTCTTGCGTCATTTATGACACACTCGCAAAGAACAACATTTGGTCTGATACTTCAGAAAGATATTGTGTGAATCTGAGATTGTGCGATCTATGGATACGTAGAGGTTTTTTATTCGCGTTCGTCAACCAATAGTAACGTTTCTGGTCTGCAAATATAGTTACTTGTTGTTCATAGACATTCTCTCTCATTTGTATTAGTAATAACTAATTGGTTACTGAAGCGATCATTTCATATGTTGTTCATATAATTGAAGTAAGTTTCGGGGAAGTAATGAGAGTTATATAATAGCAATTATCAATTTGTTGGTAAGAGCGGTGTTCATCAAATCGTTCGGTCAATTTCTAAACGTTTCGACCCTATTTCCAAATAATGTCCACCTATTTCATTGGAAAACCTTTAATTATGGGTTTTAAAGAAATTTCATTTCACATAATATCAATTCGACTTGTTCTGTTGCCTCCCATTCCAATTCATTCAGTATTTCAACATATCATGTGGCGACAAAATGAATATTTGCAAGATGAAATGTCGAAATGAATTCGATGAATTTCTGTGACTATGATTGTACACACATGACAAGTATACCTATTCCAACTGACTGTATTGTCCATTACCATTATTGTTAATTCAAGATGATTTTTCCAGAAAGAAGTTTCGAACAATTTCGGAGGAATATCAAACTGAGACCGTGTGTTCATGTAATCAAAACATACCATGCGGTAAAAAGCCCCTCTTCTCTTATAATTTGAGCGGAAAAATATCTCGAGATTGGACCAAGTTCAAGTAGTCTATAGTGGAAAAAAATGTGTGTGATGTCGGACGTCGCTGAAAGGGGGATGTCATGTAACTGTTTCATATAAAAAAGAGGTACTTAAGGTACTTCCCTTGAAAGGCTGCATCCAACACTGATTTACTTTGAAGAATCGGACTGGGCATTCCTGAGTTATCAGTAGTCCAAGTTAGTTATCTCGACAATGGTTTCTCTCTAGTCAAGACTCGAATCCCAGAAGAAAACAAATTTTTAATGTATGCCGTAGCTAGGCGTAAGTATCATGAAGGTTGAAATGAGAGGTTATTGAAATGAATATGAGTAATTATCGATTAAAATTCTCACTGATATTATGATTTTCCATTAGAATGTTACTGATAAGAAAACTAAGCTCCTAATAACACAGGAGCGGTTAGGTCGATTCCAAAGAATAAAATATCGTTTGACACCCCCTCTCAGCGATGGGTGATATCACACCAATATTTTTTCAATTTGATGTTATGAAAATGATGCAATTGAACGTAATCTCTTTCCGGACATGATATCTTTTCTGCTTCAAAAGTTAAAAGGGAGAACTTTTTACAGTCGCACTGACATTATATTTCACGATTTTGACATCACCACATTGAAGATATTGGGATCTGAAACTATTTCGAAAAACGTTTTAATGCTTAGTTTCACTCAGTCTAACAGGTGGTTCATAGAATACCCGTAGAACGCGTGTTTTTTGCACCTGTCATAGAAGGACTCCTGAAAGCAGATGTTTCGACCCTTCTTTATTATCAATAGTACCCTTCACAGATAATGGGTTTCGAAAATTCAACGTTACGTTCGATTTGTTCGATCAGTATTATATGTTCAGAAATATTTTCCATAATAAACGTATACAACATTATAATGGAACATATTCCTGCGAAATAGAAACTGAAGTAAACAATTATCGACACACAGACTACAAAAATGTGAAGTATTCCAGCATTTTGTTTAGAAGTTATTGGAAATTTGATAATATGAATTCGAGGAAGGTTCGGAATACCGTTCTGACTCAAATTGCTCCCACGCTTTTTTTTCAGTTCTGAATAAGCTTTTATAAGTTCAATTTGTATACGTACGTAATATGTGTCCGATTATAAAGATAATATGTCACATTCGATGAATCTCTATTATCAATAACAGGGAGTAGAACCAAATGAAGTGGAACCAAATGAAGTTTCATAAAATGTTTCTACAGTTTTCCCCATTGGATTTGGTGTGAACGTTACGATGGTATATACTGTGTGCCCAAGATAAGGATGAACAGCATGGGGATCTCGGTAACCGTAAGAGTTACACGGTAGGTCAAATGGACAAAAAGTTGCGCAATTAAGGGGTCAATAAATAGATGTTGAGAAATCCCAAAAATGTTGTTTACTTCCGGAGATATTCGGGAAAAAACGAAATTTGGCGATTTGGTTTTTATTTTTTTTCCGAAGTTATTTGAAAAGTTTCGAAAAAACCAAAGGCACTTTCTCATTGCCACTTTTTTACCTCTACAAAATGGCGCTCACAAAATATCCGTACAACGTTTCGTTTGGAAGAAATCATCATCAACTTTGTTTTTTTATATGGCACGTCCCCATGCTGTTCATCCTTATCTTGGGCACTCTGTATAATGCTTGCCAGACTTCACACATTCTTCAATCTTCGAAATGATAGAGGTTTTCGAAGCTAGTGCAAAAAATATTTTCGAAGCTTCATATAGATCGAATTGTACATTGGATTTGACGAATGGTACACAATATAGATTACACTAAAACACAAAATTCATAAGTGGTTCAATCTGGAAACCACAGTTTGAACTTAGTCATGCCCGGAATCCTATTCAGCAGGTTTATCGAGGTCTTGTGGTATGTATTCCCATCTCTTTTTCATATTTTCATAACTATTCTATGTATACGGTGCTCAAGAAATAATCATCTATCAGATTCCTTATTATATTACCAGATTCCTCATTATATTAGTTTAAGTACTTGGCATCAATCGTATGCCAAATTTCGTGGCTGGCTAGGGAAATTTCTGCATGAATCGAATAACATTAGGCATGAAATATTTCAAATATAGTTTGGTCATAGTTTCGATAATATGGTGCATTATTTTGGTCCTACAAATATAACAGCACAGGCCATCACAGTCTAGCAGGATATATTGTTATATGATTTGGACGAGTAGGTATAATAATGCAGTAATAAACATAGGCCTCTAAATACCTTTCGAAGAAAAGTTATCACCGAGGAAGGATGATGTTGAGGTCCCAGAAGTTTCGCGAAAATTTATATCTATCTTTTTTTATGTAATCAACATTATTGAACTATATTGGAACATCTATATCAGATTGGAAACTGTATTTTAGGAACAAATAATTTCATGACAATTATACGACATATTATTGAAAAGTAGCAAAAAAGCGTGCTGAAAAGCACCATCAAGAGTTGATGGTATTTTTGATCAGTTGTTCCGAAAGACAATATATAAATATAAACAGGTATGCATAGGCTCCAAACAAAAGTATATCTTTCAGACACACAGCACTTGAGTCTGGCTATGAATCAGCGTTAATCGAAGAAAGGAAACATCCCACCCCAAAAACCCACGAATAATTGTAACTACTGATGCGAAATAAATTCAGATAATTGCAGGCATCGGTTTGAATATCATAGAGAATGCTCAATATTGATCAAAATGCTGAATACATCATGAAGAAAAACTGCCAATACATTTAATTCATCATTAAAATCCTTGAAAAAATATGGAATTCGTTTGATATTACATACTAGGGATAATCCATGAAAATAGTAGGAGGGCAGAATCAAACTTATAGATTTGTTCATAAATTAAGACTCATCAATATGTTTTTACTAAAAATTTTTTCACGATGAAATAGTTTGATATTGCGGCAGACCGATTGAAAACTGAAATTCCATTAGAATATTCTGTCAATTTTGGTTTGTCTGAAATGGAAAATGTTTTGTATGGACTGTAAATTCGTATTTTCGATTTTCTTTCTTTGTCTTTATTTGGTAGAAATTACAATATTATGCATTTCAAAAATAAACGTTAGAAAAATTCAATCGTTTTTTGTCAAAATTCGCTGTTCGCTTTTTCGCATACTTGTTTCTTTTTAGCCAAGATCCTCTCACTCTGCCGTCGTCCGGAAAGTTCGTTGAATCAAGTTTCCTATTAGCACAATAGATGGCGCAAAGCGTAATGATTAGAATTAGCGCAAACAGAAAAGAAAACGGAACAATCCAATATCATTCAGGGTTTACCTCCGCTTGAATTAGCAAATGCGCCACCGGGAAATCAGTAAGACGTCCCAGAACGCTATGGCACTCAAGAATATCAACCACACAAGGCTCTGACTTCTTGGCGAAGTCATAAGACTGTTCTTGGTAGTGTAGGGGTTAGCACATTCGCCTTTCAAGCGAAAGAAAAAGGTTAGGCTTCGTTGATCCATTGCTCGCACAAGTTTCGACTTCTGGAGGTAGACGTTCGTCAGCTAGATTAACGGAATCAAACAATTACAGAACAATTTCATAGTCAAAATGTAAAATAAACTGAATATCACTGATCGATTGTTATTCAATTCCTCACAGGAATACGTGAAAGTGCGTTCCATATGATTTTTTCGTATTGAAAAAGAAAATATAGTAATCATGGGAAGTACCTCGATTGAAATATAAATTGAAGCATTGTTCTCTGTCGAGCAGGTTATCGATAATCACTTCTATTTATAATATTTTCACATCATTGAAACAATAACATGAATAAAAAGTAAAAACTTATTTCAGTTTCCATGTGCTTTAGTATGGGTGCTCTCAGTCTCATCTTTGTTCTGACATGTTTGGAAATAACATTTCTACCGTGCACATCTCACAAAAAAAATTGCTGCACTTCTGCAGGGCAAATTCAATCACAACCGCCTTCGAAACATAATTATGAATTCCAGTTCTACATTCAGCAACCTGTATGGCTCTCACATTATTCAAAAATTCAAGATTAAGACCGAATCTACAGGAAAATTAAATAGGTCATAAACCATTTTTTGACAAATTTTGCAGATGTCAGGCTCAGGGGAAATAGTATAAAGATACTTCTGAAAGGAAAACAATTCGCCCAAGTTGGAATATTCTCCTTTGCATCACAGTAATTTCTATATATCGATGGAACACTTCACTATGTGGTAAACCTAAGTGAATTGTTCATCACATTTCTTCCGAAGTTAGTGGGACTTTGGAGCTTTCCAGTTATTTATGAACGTTTCAAAAAAAATATACAAATTGAAATCCCCACCAGAAATTATTGGGTACTTGGTGCTTCATCATGCAAAACGACTAGTGTTTCGGATTTCACTAATAATTTGTCATGGTTTATATTGACGTGAGTATGGCTATGACGGTAAATATAATAGACAATACCCGAGGATGTTCATAATATATTGCTGAAACTTTGAAGAATATCGAGCAGACTTTGATTTTTAGATACGAAATGAATGTAATGAATTCTGAAAAATATGATAACATATTTGAGATATACGCGAATGGATAAAATAAGGAAAAGAATGCTGACTATTTTGGTTCTTAGCATATTTCTCTGATTGTTTTTTACAATTCAATAGGAAATAGGCCACTTCAACCCAATTCAACCGATTTATTATCTTCTACCGTTTCTGATATTCAGCATGCATGAACTCGAACTTGAAGTTGTGGGAATATCAAAAAAAAACAGATGATAAGTTTCTTCTTAGCATGAATTTTGCCTGCCATTTTTGATGATCACCCATTACAGAACAACCAGGCACAAGGGCAGTTTTTTTACATGCAGATTCACACGAAAGGGAAGCCCTGTAATGTTCAAAGAACACCGCGTGAATCAAGGGAGAGGAAATACGAATTAACATTCACTTTGAATTTCTGAAGTTTGTAAGCCTCAGGAAAAACCTCTTTTGTCAAGGAGTTCCAAAGCTCAGCTGTTCTATTGAAAAAAGATCCCTGAGCAAGAGAGGTTCGACAGGTTTCCAAATTCACAACAAAGGGGTGGGAATTCTGTACTCGTCGAGTCATCCGTGTAGATATTTTCCAAGGAGGGAACGATTGATAACAATTCAAAAGAGCACCGACCGTGAAAATATAGAAGAGAGACAAGTCTCCGACCCTTCTATGATTTTCCAATGAAGTGAGCGAGTCTGTGAGCGAAGAATCTCCAACAAGACGAATTGCCTTTCTCCGAGTAGAATCGGAAAGCCTCAATGAATGTTTTGGTGTCGAACTCCACACATGAGAACTGTATTCCATGACAGGTCGTATCTGAGCCTTGTAGATCACCAGAAGCTGACGAGAAGTGAAGTAGTGCTGATATTGGTCCAAATAGGGTAAGTCCGAATGCACCGGTGCAATTGCAACGGTCCTCTTTGTATTCACACCTGTGATAATTATGATAATTTCAGGAGGTCGAGAGACTTGAAATTTTGTGTGAGAAGAAAAAATGAAATATATCATCCATAGGATATCATTGAAACTCCCTTATCACACAGTGAGAGATTCAACTGAAATGAATTTAGACTGAAATGCCGTTGAGTGATGAGAAATTTGAAATCAGAGTTGTGATTCACCTCGTTTTTCCAAACCGAATGGAATTCAAAATGAAAGCCATATCCGATAAACACAATATAATCTAATTACAATGAATGTCAGAAAATTCGAGCTAATACTCTTAGCAGTCGAAAGATTATTAGCGAATGAGCAAATTAGATTATCAGATTTGTATCGCACTTGTTGTAACACGTAGGCATGATGATCTCGAGACGAATCATCAAAGTGCAAAAAAATGTCTTCTGGGCTGAGGCTTGCAGAAATATCAAAAATAAAGAATCCCAGCTGATTTAAATAGGGTGTGACGATTGAGTGGATGATAAGATTTCACACTAAAGAACGTTTCTGTGATACTGAAAAAATATCTGTAATTTTCATTGAAAAATTCATAGTGCCATTTTACTATACTACTAATATAAAGTCTTCTCCACCAAAAAATTGTATGAACAAGGGTATTTTGGTTATTGCAGACAGTATTTATATAATTACTCTTGACAATTACTTTGATGATATTTTGATGAAATCCATATCTGATTTTTGCTAAAGGGGATCCTGACTTGAAAAGTCAAAATGCCCTCAATCACAATATTTCGATTTGACCTATGAATTATACCAGCCAGATGGGAAAACATTCACCATATTCTATTTCTTCCCCTCTCTTTCCTTTTTTATGGTGATAATATTTGTATTTCAAAAGTCTTTTTTCAACATCAAGGACTCGAAAAATATTAAAAAAGTTCACCTATATGGAAAACCGAACCTCCCTCATTGGGGCATTTGAGAAAACTCAATATTGTAACTTAGAGGAAAATGACAGAAAACCCAGGTGTCCGGAAGATACTCATGGTTTTTATATTCTCAGTGGTGGCACTCGACACAAAAGTATTTTGAATTGAATTATTTGAAAAAGATGACCGATCATACAAGTGAACTGATGTTCAATTGAATATTTTTCTCATTGAATCCAACGGGAAATTGTTCACTATTGATTTTCTGTCCCCTTCTGAAAATATTCACTTTCCTTGCTCAAAATCTGAGCCCCAAATGATATTTACAAAAAACATGTCCATATAAAAAATATTGTCTTTCAAAAGAAAAGAGGAGAAGGAAAAAATTGGTGAATATTTTTTAGTGATTAGGAATTTGGCTATTTTTGTGAAGAGAATGAAGTTTGATGAATTATGTTTTGAGTTTCTTCTCCGAATCAGAAAATAGAAATTACAACTTCTATGAAAGGAAGTAAATTAAAAAAATAACAAAGTGTTCGTCTAAAACGTCCTTGTCTATATGGCACCACGGACACTAGGTTACATAGAAGTCACTTTTTTCTTGCTCAATTTGTACATCAAGCATATGAAAATTGAATGAATCAAATGGCAAACATGCTGATATCTACACAAAGCGAAATAAAGAGCTATTTGTAACTATTTGTAAATATCAGGATAATATTTCATTTCAACACATACAAAATCTCATTTCGCAGAGAAATTATCTCTTGAGCTCCTAATTGGAAAAATCAATAAATTACTGAATACGTTGTGTTATTGTTTATTTTGCTCCTTTCATAGAAGAAGAATATCTATTTCATGATACGGAGAATCCATTTTTGTTTTATCCCATCGATCCCTACCTAGCACAAGTTCCGACTCCTCAGGATTGTTGTTCATAACACATTGCCAGCTGGTTAACATTAACATCCATTACATAAGATATCAGTAACTCACAATAAGAGCGAGATTCAGCAATTTCTTCAAGCCAGTAATAAATATGTTTGTTAGTTTCGGAATGATATCAAGATGAACCTCCGATTAACATTTTATTTTTTTATTTTTGAATGTTGAGGAGTCGAAATACCTCAATACAAACGTATATATACTCGAGCACTCATCAAACAATTTATCAAAACAAATCATCACAAAACGGTATTCCGAAAACCGTGCCAAGGATATAAAAATATGAAATTAGCAAAATCATCTGTGAAAAAGGAGCCACTATTATAATGATCTAATGTAAAAAAGTCATCGTCCCAATTACCCATATAAAGGTTCAACATACCGAATGGATTTTGTCCATAATTTCCGATAGTTGTTCTCTGCTACACATCTTGAACACCTTTTGGATAAGCGTACAAAAAATTCACCACCAGCAAAAACTACATGAAGATAAAACTATACACAGTCATAGAGGTATACCAAGCCTACTTGATACACCAACCAGTTTTTAATTCACATGTCAATATGTACGACTTCGATATCGGCACGTTTTTGGTCCGCGCGCGCTAAATTCGCCGAGATTCAAGGCGTACTCGATCTGATGGCGATCGCATCGACTCTGTCAGTGCGGAACAGGTGAGAATCAAATGCAACACGAGCCACTACTTCTCTTTTGTTTCACCTTCTACCTGCATATCGACAGGTGTAGGGAACGGTAATACAAGGCGCACCGAAACGTCGGATCAAGCAGTACGTTTACCCCGTCACGGGTGCTTTGGCGACAAAATGCTAGCTGCCAAGGAGTTGAAGCGAAATACAAAGCAAAATGAAAAGTAGTATGTAACAGTAAAGCAAGTACCGAGAGAGGTCTATGTGAGAAACTCAATGCCAGAGTTGAATGAATTGCAAATAATTACATTATAGCTAACGTGACCATAGGTCGCGCTTACAGGGACTCCGTCCCGCTGTCCCCAGCAAGGCTGTCTCAGTCCCGCTTTTTCAATCTGACAAATTCGAAATGTATTTTTCCCCCTCGAAATGCGTAGCACGGCGTGGCGTTGTTTTTAGGTGGTTTTGAGGGCAGAATCCAGAATAACTGTCAGATTTGGTATCATCAGATATAGTTTCTGAGATACGTGATATTGGTGCTTTTTTGAATAAACTAATCTTATTATTTATTTCATATAAATTTTTTAATATTACTATTTTATTATTTACTCCTACTTCGGTACTGACATCAAAAAAAAGAGAAAGGTGCTAAAGGGGATCCTGGCTTGAAACAGTCACAAGGACCTCAATCACAATATTTTGATTTGACCTATGAATAATATTAGCCAGGTGTGAAGAACATTCACCATATTTTATTTCACCCACTCTCTTTTATTTTTAGGGTGGAAAAATTTGTATTTTTCAGTTTCTTTTAACATCAAGGAATCGAAAAATATTCAAAAAGTTCACATATATGAAAAGCCCCCCCCCTGAATGGGGCATTTGAAAAAACTAAATATTGTAAATTCGAGAAAAATTACAGGAAACCCAGGTGTCTGGGAGAAATTTATCCCATCATTTTCACGATGCTGATATACATTATCACAGTGGGTAATGCTTTCTTCTCATTGAATCTAACGGAGAAGTTGGTCACTATTCATTTTCAAAGACAACGGGAAAACACACGAAAGTGTGTACTATTGTATATTTTTCTTCCCCTCTCATTCTACTTCTGAAAATATTCACGTTTTTTTGCTCAAAATCTAAGCCTTGAATGATATTTACAAATTCATGTCTATATAAAAAAATATTGGCTTTGAAAAAGAGAAGGGGTGAAGAAAACAATTGGTGAATATTAATTAGTGATAAGAAACTTGGGTATTTTTGGGGAGAGAATGAAGTTTGATGAATTTTTTTCGACGTTCATCCTCTCGGAATCAAAAATAGATATCACAACTTTCATGAAAAGAAGCGAAATAAAAAAATACAATCACACTCTATAGCTAACGTGACCATACGTCGCGCTTTCAGGGATTCCGTCCCGCTGTCCCCAGCAAGGCCGCCTCAGTCCCGCTTTTTCAATCTGGCAAATTCGAAATGTATTCTTCCCCCTCGAAACGCGTAGCACGGCGTGGCGCCCCTCGTGGGAGGCAGATTAGATGTGCCTGCAATTTTATAGTTGTTTTTAGATGTTTTTGAGGGCAGAATCCAGAATAACTGTCAGATTTGGTATCATCAGATATAGTTTTAGAGATACGTGATATTGGAGCTTTTTTGAATGAACTAATCTTATTTTTTAATTCATATACATTTTTTAATATTACTATTTTATTATTTACTCCTACTTCGGTATTCACATAAAAAAACAAAAAGAAAAACATTCACCACATTCTATTTCTCCCACTCTCTTTATTTTTTATGGTAGAAAAATTTGTATTTTACAGTTTTTTTTAACATCAAGGAATCGAAAAATATTTAAAAAGTTCACATATATGAAAAGACGCCCCCCCCCCTCAATGGGGCATTTGAGAAAACTTAATATTGTAAATTCGAGAAAAATGACAGAAAACCCAGGTGTCTAGATATTTATCCCATCATTTGTATATCAATACACTGAACTCAGAATATGATGTAATTCTACTAACCGAATCCTGGCTAAATGAAGATTATTCCGACTCTGAACTAGGTATGATCAATTTCAATATATTTAGGACCGACAGATCTAAAAACTCAGGCAAAATCAGAGGTGGTGGAGTAAGTACTCATTGCTGTAGCCAACCACTTTCAAGCCAGACTTGTGAAATCTTCCACCAACAACCACTATGAAGAACTGTTTATTGAACTCAAGTATTATCGAGAAAAGTTCATCATTGGCTGTGTATACATTCCTCCAAACTCAAATGAAGATATATACCAGGCCCATTGTTCAACTGCTGAAGATCTCTGTCGTGAATATTCCGATCATAAATTTATTGTCTGTGGTGATTACAATATTCCCGATACATTCTGGGAAAACGACGAGCGAGGACTTAAGGTTGTATGCCCCATTAATTCTAATGGTAATGTGCTGGCGGATAGTTTGGGGTATCTTCAATTCCACCAAGTTAACTTCATATTGAATAGTAGAGGTGTCTTATTAGACTTAGTATTTTCTCATGTATTTGACTTGGAGGTTTTTCCAGCTATAGATTTACTTTTCCCAAATAGCAATCATCATACTGCAATAACTTTTTGTGTGAAAAACAATGACTACTGTAACTCTCTACCCATGAGTCATCATTACTATGATTTCAGAAATGCAAATTTCGTAGGAATAAACGATTTTCTTGGACCCATCAACTGGAATCATATTTTTGATGAGTTAGACATTGATACTGCAACTGAAAAGTTTTATGAAATTGTTTGGCATGCAATTAATCTGTTTGTTCCTGTTAAATTATTCAAACCGTCTAATTTTCCGAAATGGTTCTCACCTGATTTGAAACAATTGATCATTCAGAAAAAACAATACCACAAAGCATTCAAGAAAAATCGTTTTCACGATGACTATATGATGTTCAGCCAACTGAGATCTCAATGTAAGGCTCTCACAAAGTTTTGTTATGACAATTATATTGCAAGTATTGAATTGTGTCTGAACTCTGATCCCAAATCTTTCTGGAAATATTTGAGTGATAAGAAAAGGACAAGTAACATTCCAAATTCAATGACGTACAATAATCAATCATCTACAGACATCTCAGATACAGTTAATCTCTTTGCAGACTTTTTTTCTACGGTGTATGTTGAACCAAGTGCAGTCCACAGCGATTTCCACTATGACAAAACTATCAACTTTTCTTCATGTACATTTGAATTGTCAAGTGTTTTTGAGGCTATCTGTGAAATGAAATCAAAATTTTCCGCAGGTCCTGATGGAATTCCCTCCTATTTTTTGAAACAATGTATTTATTCGTTGTCAAATCCAGTTTTTCTTTTATTCAGTAAGTCATTGACTTGTGGTAAATTTCCAGATTTGTGGAAACGAAGCTTTATTAGTCCCATACATAAAAGTGGTCCCAAAGATATAGTTGATAACTATAGGGGAATTTGCATTCAATCAGGTATTCCTAAGCTTTTTGATGCCCTAGTAACTGAAAAATTAATGAGTGTGTGTAAACCATTGATTATTCCTGAGCAGCATGGGTTTATGTCAGGTCGATCTACAGTATCAAATTTAATGTGCTACCAGTACTTCATAACTCAGGCGCTCGAGGGATCTGTGCAGGTGGATGCCATTTACACAGATTTCTCGAAAGCTTTTGATAGGGTTTCACACGATTTGTTACTTAAAAAATTGCTTGCCTTGGGTATTCATGGAAACATGCTCAAATGGCTGGCTAGTTATTTAATTGGTCGTTCTCAGTCAGTTCGATTACAGCATGCAGTCTCTGAACCCATTCATGTAAAATCGGGCGTACCACAGGGTTCACACTGTGGACCCCTGCTGTTCTGCTTATTTATCAATGATATCCACTCATATATTCATAATTCAAAACTTCTCCTTTTCGCGGATGATTTGAAAATTTTCAAACGAGTGCAGCGCAGCTTCTTCAAAATGATTTGAATGGCGTTGCTGACTGGTGTGAAGCTAACTGCTTGTATCTCAATATAGGCAAATGCTTCTCTATGGTTTTCAGTAGATCACAATCACCAATATATTTTGATTTCAAGCTGAACAACATACTACTTGAAAGGAAAAATGATTGTAAAGACTTGGGTATATTATTGGATAACAAGCTTTGTTTCAACAAACACGCAAATTCAGTAGCTCAGAGGGCGCTGAAGATGCTTGGATTCATTTTAAGATCATCAAACGATTTCTCTGTTTTCACTATCAAAATTTTATACTGTTCCCTGGTCAGATCCATTCTTGAATTTAGTACGGTTATCTGGAATCCATATTATATTAAATATACACAAGTCATAGAAAATGTACAAAATAAATTTTTGAAACATATAGCTTACAAACTAGGATTAGTAGTAGGTGAATATGATTATAATGATGTTAGGAATGCAATATCTTTACGAAGCCTGAAGGATCGTCGTACAATTACATCACTAACTTATCTTTACAAAACAATAGCTGGTTACATAGATTGTCCTGAAGTCCTTTCGCTGATATCATTTTATGTTCCGAGTAGACCAACCAGACAAAATAAGGTATTTTTTGTGCCATTCCACTCAACAAATTATGGTTATTATTCACCCATATCATGTATGCTGAGATTAGGTAATATGTACTCTGAGGAAATTGACTTTTTTGTTAATAATCTGAATTCTTTCAAAAGCCAACTCTGTCATCTATCTCTTAGGTGAAATTCTATCAGTTAGTTACTCATTTTGTAGTTCATTCTTATCTGTAGTATTAGACTATATATACTTAAAATTTTTGTAAACTAAATTGGGGTTTTCCCGTATATAAATAAATAAATAAATTTTCACGATGCTGATATACATTATCACAGTGGGTAATGCTTTTTTCTCATCGAATCTAACGAGAAATTGGTCACTATTCATTTTCAAAGACAAAGGGAAGACACACGAAAGTGTGTTACTATTGTATATTTTTCTTCCCCCTCTCTGTCCACTTCTGAAAATATTCACGTTTTTTTTGCTCAAAATCTAAGCCTTGAATGATATTTACAAAATTTGTCTATATAAAAAAATATCGGCTTTGAAAAAGAGAAGGGGAGAAGAAAAAAATTGGTGAATATTGTTTAGTGATTAGGAACTTGGGTATTTTTGGGGAAAGAATGAAGTTGGATGAATTATTTTTTGACTTTCTTCTTCTCCGAATCAAAAAATACAAATTACTTTTATAAAAGGAAGAGAAATAAAATATAATACAATCACACTCTATAGCTAACGTGACCATGCGCCCACTTGCGGACACTCTGTCCCGCTGTTCCCAGCAAGGCCGCCTCAGTCCCGCCTTTTCAATCTGGCAAATTCAAAATGTATTTTTCGCCCTCGAAATGCGTAGCACGGCGTGGAAGGCAGATGATAAAATATCACAACCCAACAGCATATTTGGTGCCTGCAATTTTTAAGTTGTTTTTAGGTAGTTTTCGAGCGCAGAATCCAAAATAACTGTCAGATTTGGTACATGAGATACAGTTTTTGAGCTACGTGATATTGGCGCTTTTTTTAATAAGCTAATCTTATTTTTCAATTCATATACATTTTACAATATTACCATTTCTACTTCGGTACTAACATTAAAAAAAAGTAAGGTGATTACCTTTGTTACATATAGACATGAAAAATCAGGGATATACATATATAACATTCGTCCCTTATCACTGAAGAATTAACTACTATTTACTATAAAAGGTAATATTAGTACCTGGAAGTAAATTCTTTTCATTTGATCTAGAGGCAAGTAATTCAGAAGACTCCTTGGAAAGGTTCAGGTCTCTAATAAGGTCATTCAATTCTTGTTGATTGAAGCTTTGGGAATTTGCTGTACTTATCTGCTTCAAAAACACTGTCTTTTTCTGATTGCAAATCCTAAACTTCATCAGACGTTGATGTATCCTGATCATCTTTTGGGAGTGAAGTTACATTGCTGAATATTGGAATGCGTATTTCTTCAAAATGAGATACAGGCCTTCTTGCTGAGTCTATATCAGGAAATGCCATTTTTGTCTCTTTCGATTGATACCCTTGATACTTACGATACAAAAATAACAGTCATCGTGATAGTTTCTTGGTTCCCTGCAAACCACTGGTACTCCAAACTTAAGGGGACGTCCATTGCCGCAAATGTTCAACGCATGTTTTACATACCAAATGTGGAGCCCACGATTTATCCTGGTCTCCCAAGTGGACGCCAAAATTGAATAGATAAGCTCTCTTTACAAAGTCAAACTGGTTTCCTACTTTCTTTGGAGGTGTATTGATAACTTCCACTTGTGGATGCCATGCCTTTGATTCAAATATTAGGAAAACGTAAACAGAATAATGAAGCAACTTTACCTACGAAGGCTCAAGAGTAAACTGAAACTTTCAAGGGTAGAAATATTCAGAAGGTATAGAAAGGTTGGTTTTTACAATCATTGGCAATAAGAAGAACATAGAAAGGAGTAAATACATGCCAATTTTAGGTAAAAAAATTTGGATTCGAGCTGCAAAGATATCATTATTTTCACCTGTTATCAGAACTGAAATTGATTTGCCTGTATTCGAGAACTAGAGCTGCTACGAGAAAATGCCAGATATTTTTGATATCAGCGCATCCAAAACATTCAGAATTAGTTTATAATTCACCGGCAACAAAAAAATTATATTATTTTGTTGGGTTGTGTATTTACTTAATGGATGCTTATCAAGAAGAGCCTTAGCACCCTCAGCAGGAAGTACTTACTATTCGAGAAAAAGAATTTTGATTTATTAGTGTGGTACAACTTCAAAACAATCCCGACAATATGAGTTAATGTACATGTGTCTGATAAATGAAATAAATCATGTAATGAGTTGTACACTCATCTTGAAACAAGACCCGATATTTGAAACAAATTTGTTCAGCCGACAAACACAAAAATATGACTTAGAAGTCTCTACTGTGGCTTAGTAAGTCGTGCCTACTCAACAATTTTCTGTTTAGTTCTTTGATTTTTTTATATCTTTTTTATTGAGAAAAGGTTTCTATTATATTAAAAACTTGTGTAACACTGAAAAAATTAATAAACAATTCCACAGATGTCCCGCTTTGTCAAAAAAAACATGAAAACATTATTTATACCAGTCCTTCTTTAGTATCGTATTTCTTTCCAGCAAGGAAGATGGATATATTCAGCGGTTTTTCATGAGGATTACTGCAAAACAGCAACATTTGTATTACCCAATCGAATATTAACGGCATTTCCGACAATAAAAGTGGACTTGCCTCGAGCGACGAGATCGTTGAATCTTCTACTCAAGAAAATGGCTAATAAAACGGTAACGTGTTATTTTTGCAAACTAATGTGATAGTTATTGAAGAGGTTTGTAGTATTCAAGGGAGAACCTGGGTGCCTATATTTTTTCTCTCTGGTTGGCACTGAGACAATATGAAGTAACTCTGATATCGTTTAGGGATAGCTCGTTTTGTTTAACTGCGTTGAGCTGAACACTTCAGCAGGATTCTAAACGGTTCATGGATTCCCATTGGCAGAATGAGATTTCGAATTAGTGTTTTGCCAAAAATCACAAAATGACAAAAATCACATATATATATATATATATATATATATATATATATATATATATATATATATATATATATATATATATATATATGTATATATATACATATGAGTAGTCTTAATGATATGGTGGAAAAATGGAGATTCACCTCACAGGGTGTCACTACACCAGGATGAAGGCAAAAAAGCTTCGTTAGTTCTTTGCCGAAAAAAGCTTAATATCTTCCATAGTTGAACATTTTACAGAGAAAAAATACTCTAACACCATTCTAGACGCGTTTGGCAAAGGCTTTCTTCAAGAGAAAAAAATTCATTCGAATATTAGCCCAACGCGCATCGAGTACACGAAATATGTATTTGGTGTCGAAGTAATTGATCTCTAGTAACAATCTCAACTTCCACACGAAAGATCTCCATCTCATCTTTTGCTTTGGTTTTGAATATAATAAAAACCATCCCACTGAGACATTAAAGACAATACTGATAACAAGTTACTGACTGAGATGTGAAATGTTCGAGTCAGTGCTGCTGGAACTCCGGAAAAAACTGTTTTTGAGGGAAGTTTTTTCTTCTTCACAAAAGTGTTATTATTCGACATCGAGGAACTAGCGTTCAGGAAACTCCATCTAAAGTTCCAGATCAGAAACAGTATATCTCTTAAATGGAGATAAATCAAAAAGGATAGTGTAGATCTGTGGAAAGGAATCGTAGGTGACAAATGATCATCAATTTGTGGCTCATGGAATATTGAAAGTGAGATGTATTTGTAATTGGTTCAGTAAAGCATAACATCTTCCATTGTTAAAAATTAATTGAGACACACCTTTTATTGATTTTTGCCGAAAGGTTGGCAGTAAAAGCATTATTTAATACTGCGTTCAATGAATCCACTTGCTCGTTTTGTACAAGAAAGAAAAATTCAAGTTAAGAGAAATGATGGCTTGTCAAAACATTCAGTTTTTGAATAATAACCAATGTGAATAATTCTCTTGTCTTCAATTAAACATGTGTGGAATGCTATCGGCACCAACTACCATCAATAGTATTTGCCGAAACTATTATACAATTAACAAGCTCATTAGTAGAATTGATCGCTCTTCATAGAAACCAGAACATTTATCCGGTTATGCAACTCATCCAAAGGAATGTGGCAAATTAACGTTCGGTCATCAATTAATTCTCTAAGTATATAGATATTAGAATAATGAAAATATAGTAGTTCTTGTTGAATAATCAATATATTTATATCACAATTTGAATCCAGATAACGATGCCCATTGATTAGGATCTTGGGACTCACAAAAACTACCAACATCGTGAAGACACCTGATGTTGAAGTTGATTTTCGTGTCAGTATAAAGTAGGTTGAAAACGTGAAGAAACATTTTCTTGAAAAAAAAATGTTCGGTGGTCACCTATGAATGACAAATATTTCTTTCAATGAAAAAGCACGTTTTTAGGTGGCACTCCAAAATTCGAATCCTATTTTGACGCGGATGGTGTTTACTGTGAAAGCGAAACGCCATCTAGTGGATGAACAAAGACTTTAACTCCTGACATACAGGGGTGTTAGACATCTCTCCAAACGGGCACATCGTACGACAAAGATGTTGCAGTCGACCCGTCGCTAACGAGAATCACATTCTAACAGATTTTTTTCTCGACTGTTCGAGATGCATTGTAATCAATCACAAGCTCTGCCGATGTACTAGTAAAAGATCTCCAGCACTTGGTTAACTAGTAGTTTGGGCTATGAATACTAATCGTATCACCGCATCTTTGTTTTGTAGGAGAGCCCACGATGCTAAATCGGGATTTACTCGAGCGTCATAGAGACCTATTGGGTTGCGAAGCTTAGATGATAAAAAGAAAAAAATTTATATAATGTATTACCTTTTCATCGGTGGGGGGAGCGGCTATAGACTGATATTGCATCATCATGTATTTACATATTTAAAAAAATGTACGTATGTTGATCTGATCGTTTCCATGGTGGGGGTGGTCGTACGTAATGGTTGAAAATGAAAAAGAAATAAAATTTCTCGAGCGCGTCAGATTTTCTGAGGGAATGTCAAGTGAACCTAAAAAGAGCTCTTATATAATAATCTGACGTTTGGATGTGACGCAGACTCGCGGCCGTTATTAGAATGTGAAAAAAAATCGTCATTTTGATATACACAAGCGCGTCAGATTAAGATATATTATATGGTTCATCTTAACGCCCTAGACGTTGCAGTCTCATAATCTGACGATTATCTGGAAGGATTCGCCTATTCTGCCAAATTGTTTTTTTTTCATTTTTTAAATCATTAAACTCAATTTATTGAAAATCTCAGGAAAGGGCATGCAAATAAAAGAAGTGTATGCATTTTTTTAAAAGAATGCTTGTATTTATAAGAGAATAATTATAAGCAATTAAATTATTAAAATTTTAAAACGTTTTTTAAAACGTTGAAAACAATTTTGTAGCCCGCCTTCTTCTTCAGGTCACTCTCGAGTTGTCAGATTAGTGGAATATACACGTTTCAGGATGTAACTAAATGACCCTACCTTGATCTGACGCGCTCAAGAATTTCAGTTGGTCAATTTTTTTACTAATCTGATCCTTTATCCTTCGAAGGCGGCCATATATATGGGGCTCATATATTGAGGAAGTACTTAACCGGGTAGAGGGTATCTCCCTGTATATCAATCTGCCGCGCCTTAGTAAATCACGAAATCCCCGCTTGGGCTCCCCTATTTTTACGAGATGAGCCGCGTCAGCGGCGAGAGGGTAATATCGCGAGAGAATAATAGTCATTATTGCGAGTAGTATACTCTACTTTATCTACGATTAATTTATCCATCATAAATAAATGATTCTCCAGTTTCATTCGTCTCATTTCAAATACAAAGACACTACCTACGCGTTTGACACAGACACTTTGGAGTTTGGTTATATCGTTTCCATGGTAATATTTGATTCGAGGAATTTTGTGATAGGACCACAAGAGGGAATGAAGGCCATTATTCCCTGAGAAAATAATATATGGCATAATACTGCAGAAACCATAAGTATAATACTTACATTATGATGTATTGGTCATAAATACAAATGTATTATATGAGATCTCGCCTTTATCATGCTAGGTGCTGTCATGTTGCTTGCGATGATGAAGTTTGTATTGAATATTGACACTCAGCGACGAAATGGCAAATGCTTGTAATATTATTCTGAATCAATAGAACCTACTCTAGGTCGATAACGCTAAACGATACTCCACCGTCTCAATCATTCAGCGCCGCCTTTAATATTTTTATCAACACAGAAATAAATCACAATAAACCTCGAACAATAATTCTCGTACAGCCTCACATCGAAAGAGGAAGGAAAGCCGAATCTTTCATCCGATGCGTGTTTATCGGCGATCGCGTATCTTGCGCCATGACCCACATGGCGCCGAGAAAGTACCTCCAACATTTTTATTATTATTATTGTATCGTAAAAGCTGTATGAGAAATGTCCCAATTCGATGTTTCATTAAACTTCTAATTGGACAAGCGAATTGAACGTGTCAGTGATTCATTCAATTTTGTCGCACAATAAAACGAGAGTATCTTGTTTTCTGTTATATCGTGGGAAAATGGTAGTGGGAATCAACTCCTTGACCACAATGGGGAATTTTACTCAATTTGGGTTCTATCATAGCAAATGCAACTTTTTACAAAATAGAGTTTGATCCATGAGTTTCTCAAAGTCACTGCGAAATCTATTCTAATCCATTTTTCAAATGTTGGGTTTCAATTATTAAAGGGATTTGTTTCTAATTCTACTTTAGTAACAACGCCTACAAAGCGTAGATTGGAGTTGGGGTAAGGAGTGTGTTAGAAAAAGAAACACCTTAGGCAATACATCCATCTTTGTTGACACAAAATATGAAGAAATCAATCGGAACAGAAATGAGCATAATAGAATCTGAAATATGTCATCTTTGTTCCAAATCATGTACTCAACTGATTCATTGTCCTTTATCACCTATGAAATATGAAGCGATGTTGCCTAATTCAATTCCCTTTAAATGTTAAATGTCTCATTTCATTACTCATCTTAGGTGATTGAATAATTTCTTGAAAAAAAAAGTTGAAATAGTAAGTTTTTAATGCTTTGTTTTAGCTCAACAAATTGTTCTAAAAAAATTGTTCTAAAATTGTTCGTTTCCGTTAACCAGCTGACGAACGTCAACCCTCAAAAGTCGAAACTTGTGCGAGCAATGGATCAACGAGGCCTTACCTTTTAACGTGCGATTACCCAGCACGGTGGCCCGGCGAAATCAATAAACTCTTTCTGTTGATATGTGTAACTCATTCATAGACATTTGATTCATTCAAAAGAATGCTATTTCCTCGTTATTTGTATCTGAATTCGTATCTGAGCACACAAAACTTGTATCAAATAGTAATGATAATATCGAAACACGTGTCGCGGTTTTGCATTCTCAGTTAGAATCGTACAAGAAACTGTTATATTTTTGTTAATATGGATTTTTATCAAGTATCGGTCAGTTCGATTCAATGTTCGAATAGTAATATTTGTAGGATACTTTTACAATACATAGGAAGGAGTAGCTGTTTTATACAGACTCTTCATTTATTTTCGTGAATGAATCAAACCCCTATAAAAAAAGACAGTGGGTATTCCGATATGTAACAACTATTTTTTTTCGTCCGGGGAAGAATCGAAAACTAATGCGTTAAAACCGCATTGTCTCAAGTAGTTGCACTATGGGTTCAGAGCGGACCGTCTATCAGCTTCCATTAGTGCGACACTTTCACTACATGCCGTAAAAACCGAGGTGGAAATCCACCGTTTTCAACGGATGCTGAGATCTCATGTGTTTATATCGAAGTTATCAACGGGTGAACTAAAAACATTGAAACTTAGTATAATGAAATCAATACATGAATACTTTATTAAAGAATAAAATTGAAAATTTCGAAATGGCGGCTGGGCACCATGTGGAAAAAAAATGGAAAGCGAGGTCTAATGATACGTCATTTTGAAGCTCCCGACGAATACTTTACAGCCCAAGAATATTCAATAATCACCAGAATACAAAGACATCAACATTAATATTTCTGGAAATAATTTCCGTGCTGGGTAATCGCACGTTAAAAGGTAAGGCCTCGTTGATCCATTGCTCGCACAAGTTTCGACTTCTGAGGGTTGACGTTCGTCAGCTGGTTAACGGAAACGAACAAAAAAACGAACAATTTTAGAACAACAACAATCGTTTTTCTCTGCCATATGGCAATCCCAACAACCCGATGAGGTTTGATAGGTTCTTTTTCGTTCATGTAGACAAAAATGTCAGCACTATACCGACCATCGTTGTTCAGTTCGAATAATCTCATTTAGTTTTCGGTTTTACATTCACAAGAAGATAGGTGCCACGTGAACTATCTCCAAAATAGTCAATTGAACATAATTCAAATGGGAAACTATATCTGAATATGCTGGAAACCACCTAATCACCGAAATCGTCGAAGCGAATTCTAATGATTTCGATATGGATATTATTATTCCAACAAGATGGAGCACCATCACGTTACTCCAGACAAGTGAGAAACTTTTTGGATAATACTCTCCATGGTCGTTGGATTGGCCATCGTGGTCCTACAGAATGACCAGCCCGCCTGCCAGATTCGACACCTTTAGACTTCCTTTTTAAACAAAAGATGTACGATATTGAACCTGCTTCAATATTGGATATACGGCAGAGAATAATGAATATTCGTAGGATTATCGACGTTACTGTGCTCGAAAATGTCCTGCGTGAAATATTGGATAGGCTGTTCTTATGTCAAGAAGTTCAAGAAAACCATTTCGGGAATCTTCTCAACTGAACTGAGCTTATTTCCTCAATGCATGAAGTCAAAGGTCGAAGTATCGCGGCAATCATTGAATGTTACGCTATTTTGTAGTGAGTAAAGATATTGACTTTATATTCAAGGGTAGTGAAGTATTCGGCAGGAGCTTCAAAAAGATTTGTCACAAGAGCCCCCTCTCCAGATGGCGCCCAGTCGTCATCTTGAAATTTTCATCTGACAATTTCACTCTGAAATACAGTATTCATGCATCAATTTGATTATTTCAAGTTCAATTTTTTTGAGTTAACTCGTCCAAAAAATAAAAGGGGGGACATTAAAGAAGAGCACTCTATAAACTGTCCTACTATGCGATTAGACCGCAGCGGTCTAGTTGTGTAACTACTTGGTTATCGTGCCACTAAAAAAAATGCATAATGTGAAATGGTACCTATTTAATTTCTTGATATATTTTTTGGAAAAAGAAGCGTTTCGAGTGGAGCACTAGTTTGATTCCTATTTCTACTTTTGAATCAAACTTATAATAGGAATTATGCATGAAATTTAAATTAAATATAAATATGAAAATAAAAAACTAGGAAGGGAATTTTAAAATCACAATACGCTTCACCATTAGTCGAATTGAAATGTGACTTCAGACAACACAACTCTGGATTTATAGGAATCGATATTCTTACTGTGTTAGTGATGAAATATTTCAAAACCTGTGGTCCTAGTGAATCTAGATTTTTAGCAGCCAGATCTAGTACGCAGGAACAAAGACGACGAATACTTTGACGATTTCGAAATTTTCAAGTGAAACAAAGAAAATTGAAATTGAATTTCATTTCGATTCAATTCATAGACACATCGAAGAAAATCTGTCATCGCCGAGTTACTCCAGGAAATAATTCGGTATTATGAGATGATTTCTTATGATATGATAATCTGGTGTCTTCTACACAAATAGCTTATCGTCAGTAACAGCAATTTCCAACATGAGTTACGGATAAGTCAGACTATGACTATATATATCCAACTGATGAAATCAACTATTTTTTATATATCTGAGACAGAATTTAAAAATATTTTGGAAAATTCACAAGTTGAGCTTGACATGGTTTGTTGACATAAACCACAAGCCTTCTTTAGGATATGTCCTACATTGCACAATCGGCAGCATATTTATGTAACATTGTCTTCGAAGCATAGTATGGATCGGAATGGAAAACGGATTACGATTGACCGTATCGAAATTATTAGGTATTGAGTATTGCATCGGTAATTAACACCGATTGTGACAATATCTCTTGTTCTACTTCTATGACCACTGTTTGGGTAAGTGACATCATTAATAGAAATCTATTGCGGCCCAGTCATCAATGCAAGACTCATTCGTTTTTTGAATTAATTTCCCTTCATTATTATGCAGTGAAGCGTTTAGAAGAACCCATTATACCTGCACTTAAACCATGCCTTGAAACAAGAGCACATTGTCCTACACAGGAAGAGCTATTCAGATTAGATGCCCTTTTAAGTAATGAAATGGAAATTATTTACTTTTAGATGCCATGCCGATTATTTAGGGCGTATACTATGTCAATGCTATTCATTTATTCTCGTCGACCTACTAATAAGCGACGAATGAAATGAATTCCAGTTAACTTTGGAGTTTCTCAACAAGTGATAGTGAACAGATTTTCATTTTTTCACAGCTGAGGGGAAACAAAAATAATTCGGCTTGAAATATTAAAAAGAGTAACTTTTTCAACGTGAGAAAATAGATTCGAGGTGGACTTTTTGTGATCTACAATTCAATGACCTACCGAAACAGTAAACCAAAAACACTTTCACTCGACGCTCGTTTTAGAATTGTCAATTCGGGGGAAGAATGGGAATCGATCCTTCTCCTGAAGATAACTACCATCTCACTAATGGAACTTTTTTTATTGAGAATGAGGGAGTAAGATTATCGATATCGAAGCAACTCCAGGGGTACCACAGGAATCAAATATTGGACCCCTTTTGCTTTTGCTATCCATAAATGACATGTGTAGTTTTACTTAACCGAAATAATGCTCTTCAGAAATGATCTCAAACTCTACAGAGCGAAAGAGATGAAACAGACTTCCAATCTTTACAGAAAATTCTCAATCACCAACAGTGCATTCAATAGTTTATTGCTGATGTTTCACTAAAAAAAAACTATTCAAGGAAAATTCCTTGAATACCTTTTCTTCGAGACACATCACATCACATTGTAAACTATTCCTCCAAGAGTTTGAAATCGTATATTCCTGGGGAGAAGACGTGAAATATCATATATTATACCTATACATAAATTAATTCATAATCACAGAAATTCTATAAACTTACTAGCTGACCCGGCCACGCGTTGCTGTGGCTAAAGTTTTTGTTATATTACATTATAGTAAACAATCTAAGAGGAACAATAAGAGAACATCAGTCACGGAGTCCACTATGCTTTTTCACACAGATGGTATTTGTAAAAAAATATGGTGATCTCCTTATTTGACTTTCTACTACTATAACAACAAAGACGAAAATGTTGATGTTGGTATACAAATTCACTGGATTGAGATTTGAAGGGGAAGTACGTTGAACACAATTAATTAAAATGTTCTTACACTTGATATTAAGCAGAAATCAATAGGTACAAAATAAAAATTTATCAGATTTATTATTTCCATTTAATTTTATAACAAATATAAGTATATTACAGTATAATACAGTAAATAACATGTGACGCTTAAACTCATGAATGAGGTAGGCAAGGCAGACAGTCTTGAACTTTTAAACATTAATATCAATTTTTTTGAATTATAAATACTATCAATTTCAATTTAATTTAACACCAATCGGTGCACAATGTTTTTGGTTAACCTGTCTTTAGCTAACACAAATAGATTCGACGGTTTCCCAACACGTGAACACGCAACATCTAGTTGCCCATGAGAAAAACATGGATTTTCCAAATCTGAACCATTTGTGGATGTGCATGACCTTCTGCTGTCCTGATTCTTTGAGCTGGACTTCTTGATTCAATTTGTTCTGCCAACTGATGGGCTCAGCAGCGCCATCTATTGATTACTTACTCAACCCAGTCGAGAGGTATCGACATCTGTTAGAATCATTTGGAGTTAACAGATAATTGTGACTGTCAAATAATAACAGACAAATAATTAGCAATAAATTAAAATTGCGACTATAATTTGAGATTTAAACTATCCTATCTCTCAAGTTGGATCGAACTGCACATGGTGTGCAAATTTTATTATAATCGGTTAAGTGGTTTAGGAGTCCATTGAGGACAAACATTGTGACACGAGATTTATATATATTAAGAATTGTCGCTACTACTTTTCAATTTCACACGCTAAATCTCAGTTCACGTTTAAAACGATTCAACCAAATACCTGTTAGTGAAAACTTGGGTTCTTCAGATATATTAAGAAAAAAGCAGGAACTATTGAAATCATTTTTTATTTTTGGTTCTGTCATTTTCAGGAATATCGAAAACAATACTGGGCCTCAGTTTCAGAAGACACGTTATTTTCAGTTTGCCTCCATTAGATGTGAAATTGTTCACCCTCACAAACAAATTTTCGAATACGGATTTGGTTGGTTGAATACGTTTTATGTAACAATACTTTTTATTAAGTGTAGTCTCACAAAATACCACCAAATAAGCGTTATCGGCTGATTCAACCATTATGAGGTTACATTGGGTTGAATAATTTGTATTCAGTTGAATGATTCTTCAAAACTAAATAAAAATATGTTGAGGATACGAAAATATGTTCTTCAATCGATTCTGGAAAAAATCATCATCATGACTTCCATTTTTTTATGTGGTTGAACATACGAAAACTAGAACTGGACGTCAACAAAACTATTAAACATTTGTGAACATTTTTTCTATAATTCGAGAAAAGAAATACATTATTTTAATAATAGTTAAAATCCGGAGATTCAGGAGTTCATTCAACTGGACCTCTTGTTCCTTTTGCATAACCCAAATAATTTTATACTATTCTGGAATTATGTGGAGCGCATCCATCCTTAATGGATTGTTGTTGGGCTATATCTAGAAAGATCATCCAAGATTTTATAATTTAAATAAAATTCTCATCAGTTCAATTGCCTTCAATGGAATGAGGTCCAATCAGTACTCTATTGCGAAGCGATATTGATATGTAACTCCCTGTACAAGATGGGAGTTTTCTCTGACCGAAAAAATATGTGATATTTTTTGGTTGATAATATCACAATTCGTAAAATAACATCAATCCCCTTTATAGAGTATTTTCCGTTGAAAATAGTCACAGAATCCCAACCTTCGTTCTGCTTCATTGGAATACAGAATCTGAATGGCTTGGTATTGATAATCATGCTATTCATGTCTCTCAATTATTTCACTAAAAGCGCTTTGAGATTATTTTCATCAACAGGCTCGTTTCTTAACATTGGTATTGAAACATTTGGTATAAAACATAAAATATTGGTTCAGTAGAGAGACCTCGTGTTCACAATGCAACAACCAACGATATTCATCACAAAATTTTGCAAACCGTGCAATTAATAGGATTTCCAATTGATAGAAAATCTGTATCGTTATGAAAAATCTGTATCATAATGGATCTCATGATGAAAGGTATTACATATCGGATTCTTTATGAAAAATATCATAATGGTTGTAATCATGAAACGGATCATGGTTATAAGAGTATATTATTATTATCAGGGTGTAGAAAAAAAATAGAAGATCACAATGCTCTTGAGCGCAATACATTTCAGAATTCTTTCCCCACCACAAACTCAGAACAACCGACAGTGAAGACTCACCGATGTTTATGTTCAAATGCTATCGTTTTCAATTCTTGCACCGGAAGTACAACTCTTTGTCTTCGAACTGGTGCTTATCAGAGTTGGAAAGAATCGTGAATTCAATTCATTTGAAATGAATTGAACTTATTTTCAGTTAATTCAAATCATCGGCTTCAATCCACTTTGAAAAAAGTGAATTGTGAGTTGTAAGCTGCTATATATTTCTCAGTGAATTGTGACTTCTGAATTTTGTAAATTCACTTAATGGAAATGAATTCAAGCCACGATTAATATTCACAACTTCACAAGCCATTTCCTGAAGCGCATATGGTTTTCTTTCTCTTCGTACACCTTAAACGCGCCGATGACATCATAGGTATCACATTGTCGTTCACAGATATCCTCAAGCTCCAGTCTGCGTATTTTGGGAATTTCAGGATCGTGAATTCATTTATTGTCATCCATTACAGAGCACACTATTGGGAAAATGTATGAAGTATTGTGTTAATTTATTTATTTCTGACCGGGATATTATAAGCTTATATCGACATAGTTACGCTATCAATAAAGAGGGTCATAACTCCCTTGGGACATTATAGATTTTATAATTCCCTCTACCTTTCACAAGTAAAAATAAAATTATATATATATATATATATATATATATATATATATATATATATATATATAGTTAGTAGTAACATTTTTACGTGTCAGCCAGTTTTTTTGTTTTTACCGCGAACACAGCTTGATAACAAAGTTCTGTTTATAAACAAGTAACATAGCAACAACCTAGCAACAAGAAAACTCTACTATAATCAACGGTACCTGATTCAAATTTACCGGGAAGGTAATGAATTGGTACATTTTTCCGTTTCAAAAATGAACAAAATTTTATTGAAATCGGTCAGAAATAAAATTATCTATGTACCACGGGAATTAATGAGCCTTAATAACCTCAGGCAATTGCTGTCCCTTGGGCCAGAGGCCCTCGGGACGCAAACTTTGCCATCGGTAATTAAGGCCCTCCTAATTCCCTTGATACATAAATAACTATTTTCCATGTGAATTGGGTATCAATTCATTTAACGGAAGTAGTAAATTTTTCCAATTATGGTGCTTATACATTTTCTCAATAGTTATAAATGAAGAAGCTACCAATTTTTGAAAAAAAAAATACCACCTCCAGAGGAAGTGCTGCAGGAAGGAAAATACAGTACGGTATCCAGAGACCCCTCTTCATCGATAGAGAGGAAAGTATACTTAACACTGAAGAAGTATCAGATTTATCTCTCAGACAAGGATAGATTTCCACTAACACCTCATCACAGCAAGTCACCTCACCTCTACGGGCTTCCGAAAATCAACAAGACAGACGTACCTCTCAGGCCGATCATCAGCTCTAGGAATTCTTCACCCCAGAGACTTCGTATCTTACAGCCACTAGAAAGAAACGCCTCGTCCTTTGTGAAGTACTCCAGACCTTCGTTGAGATCTTGAAAAGAGTCGAGGCCAGAGAAGGAGACCAGCTAGTCAGCTTCGATGTAAAAAGCGTCCACACCAATGTTCCTGTTAGAGAGGCACTCGAGATCATCAACAGGAAGCTGAGAGAGGACGATAGTTCGGAAAATAGAACACTACCAGATGAAGGCATCGTGGAGTTGCTGGAATGCTGCGTTCAGAATTGCTACTTCTAGTTGAATAATCGTTTCATCATCCAAGATGAAGCACTACCAATGGATCACCACTGTCACCGGTTATAGCCAACATTGACATGGAATGGTTCGAAGCATTCGCTATCGAACACATTCATAGTATGGAACCACGGAGATGCAGACTTGGACGCCTTTCTGGAATGCCTGAACAATGTGAGGCCTACCTTCAAATTTATAATGGAAAAAAATCACAGAGAAAACTGCCGGTTCTCGACGTGGAAGCGAAGAGGACCAGAAATATATTGAAAACGTCGTTCTACAGGAAACCAACGCATACCCGACAATACCTGAATGACCAATCCAACCACCATCAATCTACAAAGCGGGAAATCATCAAACCTCTGATTGATCGAGCAGTTAATATCTGCAACATCAAAGAAAGTCTCGACAAGGAATAGAACAACATATGGAGGGATCATCAGAAGAACGGCTACTCGAATAAGCTAGTGGATCAGACATCGGCCCGGACGAAGTAATGTCAATGAAACATTGGAACAACAAGTTCTTTCCATCCCCTACGTGAAGGGACATTCAGAGAGGATCAAGAGAATTGGAGAAGAATAGTACAAAGTCTGTTTTCGATCAGTACTATCATTCTTTCAATATAGATCAAATTCAAACTGTTTTGTTTTCCTCTGAGCAACAAATTACCATACCGACTTCGGAAATACGTCATTCTGAAGGTATTTCAATTCTCTATAAGATGACTTGGAAAGGTTGATGAAATGCTCTCCTTTTCAGACATGAACAAAATTACGTGCCTTTTTGTCCATCCAATTGTTAATAACCAATTCACTTATATGACAACCGCGCATAATTCATAAAGGTTTTTTCTTTACACCTATACTACCTGAAAGATCCATCAGATTGCTGATAGCTTATTTCCCTAGTCTACATTCCGAAGCAGCAATCCTACTATGGCGCGCTTGGTGATCATATTATCTAGTAGAGCGGGCGCTGCGAAACATTCCGTTTGAAAAAACCGATGACCTCATTCTGATTGATGATTTGAGTTCAGGAAGACTTGATGAATAATAATTTGGAGGTTGCCGGACTGAATTATGGTCCAGTTTTTTTTTTTGGCCCTATAATAGGAGTTTTCGATTCCATCGCTGTAGTTGTGAAAAAAAATGTTGTATAGATCGACTGGAATGTTTTTGCAAGATCCTTTCAAACCTGGAACTGAAAGTTGCCAGAGAAGCCCGTTGTCAGTTTTATTATAAATCTCCTTCCCAGCGTCACATACCTTCTCTCAAGTTTTGGAGCGAACCGCGTTATTCTCAACAGTTTTTGTGACTTCAGTTGAAGCTGAACTTCATCCATTATTATAACAGATATATTTTCCAATATTTAGAATAGCAGTGCTTCGAATTTTGTGATAACTTTCTTTAAAGTGAATAAATATCGCTACAATTATTAGATTAAAAAAAGGCGAACGAAAAAACATGCTGAACTGGTGAATGAACCGAAAGAAACTATTCAAATGCAGCAAGTCGATGCAAAGACGAAATTTCAGACAAATTTGAGAAGTTGTTTGATCCGAATGCTGATGAAGAACATTCCTCGTGGTATACAATTTGCATGGCCAGCTATATCAGCGAGAAAAAATTCGTCGTCATCACTACATAGAGCGCTGGAAGAAAGAGCTTCATCAACAACACAGGGCGTAGCTGGATCATCAACTGACCTGCAAATCAAAAAGAAGCAACAGCGATTCGTCGAGTGACTCATGATGTTCCATTAGTGGTATACGACGAAAACCAAAATAAAAAAAAGTCATCTTTTAACTGAAATTTCAGCAGCTTTGCTGTTTTTCAATGCGTCGATAATACTATGAAATTTTCACAAAAATTTGTTATACGAAACACCGGAAGATTTGTTTGCAGAAACTTCCAATATCATACGTCGTGTTAAAGAAATTACGTTTCATTACCAATATCTTCTAGTAACGAAAGAGGTCGACCAACAACAAATATCACAAAAAAAGTTACGCTTTTGACAAATTAATGGCGGATATAAAAGACGGTGTTTCGACGACCGCTTTTGAATTGACATACTTGGCTCAACGCATGACTGTACTCGCTGAAGTAGAGTGTGTAGTTCTAATCGTGATCTCAAAGTGATGCTGATCGATAAATTTGGTGACAAGGTTTCATTCCCATATCTTACTGAGAGGAAGCAATCTTCTTTGGTTTTCATGGCAGGAAGTTCATCAAGGAAATAGCTGAACGTGTACGTCGGCTAGACTGTAGCAAAATCGTCATGTGTGCTAAGAAATTACGGAAAGAACTATCCACTACTGAACTTATACCAAAGGACAAGTTGTGTGATGAAATTCTTATAGAAGATGCCGCGTAGAAATGCACATTCACGCCGAAATGGAAGACTTTCATAAAAGCCTCATTTAGCAGTCAAAATCTAAAATTGTCAGGCAATACACTCCATGAAGCATTAGCGGTGTTTAGTGATATATATCAGTGTAACGAACAGAAAGACACCGCAACATACAGCTCTAGCCGAATTCATTCACCACCTACCTAACTAAATCGAAACATATTCTACACTGTTGAACAATCTTAGACACTGTGACAATGACTTTCAAGGGAACATTAAGTGGCGAAGATTCTATGCACGTTACAATCATGATAGTTAATCAACAAAAGAATGGTGAAAAGAATACCTCACGGGCATGGCCTAGCTCTTCGGGTTGACTAGTCATTCGATATCTGAAGCTAAGCAGCAGGGAAAGACCGCGTCGAAAGCTCATAAAACTGCAACAAAGTATTATATCATAGCTCGCAGGCAATATATCAATGAACACGAAATATATTGAGGAATTGCTGTCCTTCGGAGGAGACATAAAGCCGGCGGTCCTTAGTCCATGGTTGGTGGACTCGTGAAGGATCCCTACCTCTGGTTAGAATACCAGAGTGTTCGGCAAAATTTCCGGTTGGGGGGGAATGTGGTCACCGGAGTCGATGATTGGCCTTGGTAGGGGAAACAGGCCGACGTTGAATAAATCTTTTTGAAAAAAGAACACCTCAGACAGTGCTAAACCGAAACTAACTGAAACTGACTACAAATATTTATATCAAGTCCTTCAACCAAAATCCCAGCTGGCTGTTACCGGTGGATATGAAGACTCCAAAAAATATTCAAGCTCCAAGGTAATCGGTCTTCTGAATTGTTAGATTTGAAGTCCAATCACCTAGAAGCAGATTGAAGGATTTCCAACCATATTTATGTTACTGTTCGTGGAGGAATTGAACAAGTTTTTTATAAATTGTGCAGATTTCGATGTTTTCGTACTCAACATCCACTTCTGGCATAAGCTATCGAATAGTTGTTTTTGAGGGATTTGGTTTGAAGGATCGGCCAGAAAAACTCTCTTAAGCTGGGATTCAATTCAAATGTATCTGATATTATCAGAACTTTTGTTGTTGTGTATTTACATTGCTTAAGGGCTGCAATACATGGGCCTCCGAACTTACTACAATTCGGTTATGAAAGACGAGATGGAAAGTTGTACCCGGTGCAAATGGCAAAACCACCTATGCCAAGTTTTTTGATCAGGCTTAGCAAATATAATGCTGAATGCCTGATAATGTTTCGCACTTGTAGAAAATGCGATATCAATTGTATTTCTCTTTGCAAATGCATAGGCAATAATTGTCAAAACTTACCTGAATGAATTTTTCACTACTTTTTTTATTAAATCTGTATTGAATAAGATCATGCCGTTTTTCTCCATACCTCACCTAAACCAGGTGTTAACAGTCAATGACAATTTTTTTTTCGCAGCTAAAGCGATGGAGGCGAAAACTATTATAGGACCGAAAAAAAAAACTGTACCATAATTCCGTCCGGCAACCTCCACAATATCATTAATTAAGTCTTTCTCAACTCAAATCATCAATCAGAATGAGGTCATCGGTTTTTGCATACGGAATGTTTCGCAGCGCTTGCACTATAGGTGGGATATGTAGGTTTGAAAATAGATTATAATAGGATCCAGATTTTTCATGAATAACCTGGTTCATTAGTTATTCCATATATCTAAGATAGTTGAAGATTCAATATCACACAGGAAAAGTACTACCTACTCTATAGAAATTTTTACTGTTCTCGATTTATCGAAGGGACTAATGACATAGCACGCAGATAAGTAAATATGTGTTTACTTCAAATTAACAAGTGGTAATCAGAAGCATATTCAATTTAGTAATACCACTCTTACTCTTTTGAAACTCTGCCAGCTCCAATCAGCCATATATAGTTGAGTACACGAAATTTATGAACACATAACACTCGAAACATACATTCATTCACTGATGTTCGTTGGGAAACACGTTTTATCAGCGATCTTATCTACCTCTATGAAAGACTAATCATTAGGAAAACCTACCATAAACATCGAGACGGAAAACGAAGCATCGTTCTTTATTGAATGATTCAGTACCTATCTCGTGCAAATAAGCAATCTCATATCGTTGAAAAACACGGCATTTCCGTAACCAGGTTCCAGAATAAGTATATTTCCCAGAATACGCGCAGAACCTTGAATTCACCGCAACACCATAATTGCGGCACATTCTTCAATAAATCCGATGAATAGGATGGACGCATTCTCATTGTGGATGCCAACGCGACAAGTTTTTATTCATGTGATCGAATTGGAGTCGATGGTTATAGATGCAGAAATCATTATTTATCGTTTTATTGGAAACTATGCCTATTTGTAGAATCGATTTCATATTCTGGAAACTCAAATTTCTGGAAAAACAAAATAAGACAGGTGTGAGATACTCACGCGACTTGAATATAAATAAATCATATCAGTTGGTCAGATTTTTTTATTCATGTTCGTATACCGAGACTAGCAACACAGGGTCCAGGGTAAACATACTATTTTTGCGCAAATCGTTTAATATTCGACAGATATTGACTGATTTTGAAAAAAACCGCGAAGAATTTCATTCACAAATAAATGTTGTTTTGAAATTTGTAATAGAATTACATGGGTTACTACGGAAACTGTTTTCAATCATTTATGTATAAATTCTTCCTAAGACCTGGAGGACAGCAAGAGTTCAGCCAGTTCCTGAAAAAGGGAAAAAAACTTCATCTTTTAATTATAAACCAATTGCATTGCTTTCTATCATTTCCAAAGTCATGGAAAAAGCAATCGATACGAAGCCTATCAAATATCTAGAGAAATCAGGAATAATTAATGATCGACAATACGGATTTCGCCATCAGAGATCAACCAACGACTTATTGGCCTGTTTCTCATATTTGGCAGCATTCAATCGAGAAATTCGGAGAAACGATATCTGTTGCACTCGATATTTCAAAAGCGTTTGATCGAGTTTGGGATCGGGGTCTCCTTTCTAAAGCTGCCGTCTTATGGATTCCCTCCTCAGTTGTTTGCATTGTTGAAGAGTTTCTTGTCTGATAGGTATCTGTATGTGGTTGTTGATGGAATATCATCTGATATTCTCCCAATAAATGCAGGTGTTCCACAGGGTTCAGTTCAGTTTGTTTTTGCTTGATATCAATGATTTGCTCGAGAAAACATCTTGTTCAATACATAGTTTTGCGGACGATAGTAATCTTCATACCAGTTTCTCTTCCAGAATCCCCATACCAAACAAACATTCAAAGAAACATTCACGTCAATAAAATTAACGACGACTTGGCAAAAATAATGGAATGAACTTGGTGGAATTTAATTCTACGAAAACCCAGGCATGTCTCTTCTCAAGAAAAGCCGATCTCTCATCATCAAATATTCAGATGTCAGGAGTAACTGTTTCTACAAAATCAAGTATCTCGATGCTAGGAATTACGATCAGTGATAATCTCTCATGGGAAAACCATGTGAGATCGATCGCTAAAAGTGCCTCCCAGAAACTTGGAATTCTATTTCGTGAGAAGAAATACTCCACTTCTCGTCAACTTCAAATGATCTGCAAGGCTCAGATACAACCTGTCATGGAATACAGTTCTCATGTGTGGAGTTCGGCACCAAAACATCAATTGAGGCTTCTCGATTCTATTCAGAGAAAGGCAATTCGTCTTGTTGGTGATTTTTCGCTCACAGACTATCTCACTTCATTGGAACATCGTAGAAGGGTCGGAGATTCGTCTCTTTTCTATAGATACTTTCACGGTCGATGCTCTTCCGAATTGTTATCAATCTTTCCGCCCTTGGCAATATCTACACGGGTGACTCGACGAGTACAGAATTCCCACCCCTCTGTTGTGAATTTTGAAACCTGTCGAACCTCTCTTGCCCCGGGATCTTTTCTCAATAGAACAGCTGAGCTTTGGAACTCCTTGCCGTAAGAGATCTTTCCTGAGGCTTACAAACTACAAAAATTCAAAGTAAATGTTAATTCATTTTTCCTGTCCCTTGATTCACGCGGTGTTCAGGGCTTCCCTCTCGTGTGATTCTGCATATAAAAAAAACTAACAACTGTGCTTTATGACAATAAACATAGATACAATAATACAATCCACTCCATCCCGAAACTGAAAAAATCAGCATTTGATCTTGATACAGATCAACTATGATGTATGTTCATTACAGAGTGAAACCATACCGAGAATGTTCGTGAAAAACAAAGCATTTATGGGAATCGCTGCAATTATTTTGCCATGATCGATCTAGTTATGAAGAGCTTGAGTGATTACCTCGTTTGTTCACCTTGAACACTAGCCAGATTCTTTATTGAATTGTTATGGATAATGTCTTGAAATTTCTTCTCAGTGGCGTGTACATTACGAGCAAACTCACCTGAAAAAAAAAGAACCAATCAGTATGATCAGTATATGAAATCGAGAAAATATAGCAGTTTATTCATTACAAATCCAAGAACTATAGAGAAATATAGTTCCTTCAAGAGATCTTACTTCGACCTCAAATATATGCATATCTGCAGAATTCGGCAGAGAACTTTCTTTCAAATTCAGCACCTTTTTGGGAGATGACAGTGTGTCTACCTCAGGTTTAATTATCCGCAAGTATCAGGTGTGGCAGTGTGCTATAATTTTTCCATTTTGTTTTTTTCGATTCGAGGAAATTGAGTCCTGCATTATTATATTCTCCATAACGACATCAATTTCGACTGATATATGGAAAAATAAACCTTTTCCGTCGTAATGTTACCTATAGAATATTTCCATTGTAATTGTACAAAATGAAACTGAACCTGGAACCAATCAATTCCTGTTTTTCAGATGCAGTAGCCAACGTATCACAGCAATATACATTATCAGTATATCCTGTTAAAGACAAATGACATCTACCTACCTGATGACTAAAGGAAGATTCTCCAAAAGGACCAAGTATAAAAATGATCAGGGACTATATCAGTGCACCAACCATAATCGTTTAAAGTGTGTACACATCTATGATTTGCGAAGTTTTGTTTATCAAGTGACTTGAGTAATTCCCGAGACTGCAGGTCGAAGAAATTGATTTTGAATTATTATACACGAAAATTATGGTAGTGCACGCATTCTGGTCAATTGAGCTTGGTGTAGGAGAGATTTATGTTGAGTTTATTTCCATGGAAAATTGTTAACTAGGAATCAAAATCAAAAGTGAGCCAAAATGCAGGTTTATTTCGATCGGTTCAGTCGGTTAAAAGGTATAGTGCAACTAATTGCTGTAAAACTTGGTAAAAGCAGCCTAGCTTTCAATTTTTTCATTGGATACCCGCATTGAGGAAAATAAAAATGCCCAAAATTATCTGGAGGAAAAAGTTTCTTCTTCACACTAGTGCCATCACATCAGTTACTACTATCTCGGTGACTACTCGCGTATCGAGTTGAGTTCATTATGCTATTAGAGCATAGTATAACTTCATCTTGTGATTCATTGCTGAACTATGAGCCAAAAAATGTCCTGGACGCGGACGTATTCAAACGCTCATCAACTTTGTCATATTCATAGGTGAAACCATACGAATTATAGTTATGTTCTTTGTTCAGGTACATTCTGATTTGAATTGTTCATATCACCAGACATTTTGAAATTGTCGTCTGTTTATAATTCTCAGAGCTTTGAGGAAACGAGCAATAAAAAACAAGTAAATATTTCTGCTCTTTTGGTATCATTGCAACGCATGCCAGGTGAAAGCTAGTAATTGTAATAATAAATCACCGATTCGGTAGTACCTGCTAGCAATGAATATCTCAGATATTGGCCCCAGTATTAACCACGACATCATTCCACTGATCGACGAGTGTGGGTGCAGCGCGTTTTGCAGAGATCAAATGTTACTTAGAATCTTTCCGTCCTTTCTTGTGCAACTGCTGAAATGTCAACTACTATTCCATTGGCAATTCAAACACGAACAAATGCCTGTATACAAATTGAAACAATCGAATATGTTTTATCTTATGCAGACTTGTACATGGATTCAGTTGAGTTAGGGATAGATAGAGACAATAAGAGATCAGCTGATCGGAGACCTCAGAAAATGGGGATAATTTTTTCGAAGCGAGATATATATATATATATATAGATGATAAGTATTCTCGACCGTCTATTTGTACACAGAGTTGTTTTTTTATATCAGGGCTTCGGTCTGAAGAAAATGTAACTCTTTTTAGCTACCCGAGCTTTCGCTAATTTTTATTAGCTTTTTCGAGGGCTACAATATAAAATGGACATAAAAAAGTATAAATATAAAATATAAGGTACATACATGTGCTATTTGAGGTTTTTTTTTTATGAATAAAATATAAAGATAAAACATGAGAAATGTGAATTTTGACATTGAAAGGTGAAGTTATTGGGAAATTCATGGTGTTCTTTTCACTGACGACAGTTATATACAAGATGTATTCATTTGTTCAATAGAAACGAATAAATTTTACTGAGGTTCTCAATATCGGATTTTTTGTTCATGTTGTTTTTTCTCGTTTTGATTTCAGTCATTTCCAAAGAGAGACGTTTGTTCAAGTTTTTTCAATATGAAGAATTTTGGTGTTATTATAATCAATTGTATGATCATTTTCAATATAATGTTTGGTTAATGCACATGAATTTTGTCGTGTTTTCAAATTATTTTTTGTTTGAGCAATATATTTTTTGTCACAATCATTGCAAGGAATTTCGTACACTACATGAGATTTTTCAAAAAGTGGATCTTCATCTTTCAATTTTGAATGTAATTTGATCAAAGGTTTTATTTTTCTTTGTGAAATTTTGATATTGTTTTCTTGTTTGAATACATTTATGATTTGGCTTGATTATTCTGGAATATAAGGAATAGAACAGTATTTGTATGTAGAAATTTCATTGCGATTGTTTTCTGTATAATCGATGATATTTGAAGTTGTATTGTATAAAAGTTTTTTTAGAAATGTTGGAGGGTAAGAACAGTTTAATAGCATATCGTATATTATTTTCGAATTTTTATCAATGAGTGACGGATGTGATTACTTGATAGATAACTCATGTATCTTCCTGAATTGGTTGGTTTGAAGTAGTAATCTAATACGATTTTGTTGTTTTCATTCCTTATTAAAAGAGTATCTAAAAATGGTATGGTATTGTTTCTTTCTTTTTCTACAGTGAACTGTATTAATGGATCATAACTGTTGAAAACATTTTTGATATTTTCGATCTCATCAATAGGTACAGCACATATAATATCATCTAAAAATTTTCTCATAAAAGGAAGCTGAAAAGATAATTTTGGGATGCATTCGTCTTATAAATCATCCATTACATATTGAGCCAAAATAGGTGAGATGGTAGCTCCCATTGGAGTTCCTAGTATCTGTTTGTAATAAGTGCCATTATTAATGAATATAGTAGTATCAAAGATGAATTCCAGTTGAGTAAACCGTAAAATTTAGGTACGACTGAATTATATATGGTGAAATTTTCTTTACAATTTTTATCAATTGATTTTTTATCATGTAATTTTTTAATTAATGCATTTGATTTCTGTTGAATTGTTGATGTTGGATTATGATTCAATTTTTTGTGGTATGTATCGTTGTTCAGTTGTTCAAGTGATAATTCTTGATATTGTGTTCTATTTATAATGACTGTGGTATTTCCTTTATCAGATCTAGTTCTTATTATTTCCGGATGTTCATTGATGAATTCTTTACTTTTATTGAAAATATAAGAGAAATAACAACTTGTTTTTGGTTTATGGTAATAATTTGTGACAATATTAGTTATTTGAGCTCTAAATACATCTTGTTTATTTTCCTCTGCATTTGATACCAAATTTTCTATGTCTGCCAATAAATTACCAACTTTTATATCTTTTGTGTCTGGTGGAACGCTGAATTTGTGACCTAACGATAGAAAATCTAAGATATCGTTTGGTATATCAATATCATAAATAACTTCACCTTTCAATGTCAAAATTCACATTTGTCATCTTTTATCTTTATATTTTATTCATCAAAAAAAAAACTCAAATAGCACATGTATGTACCTTATATTTTATATTTATACTTTTTTATGTCCATTTTATATTGTAGCCTTCGAAAAAGCTAATAAAAATTAGCAAAAGCTCGGGTAGCTAAAAAGAGTTACATTTTCTTCAGACTGAAGCCCTGATATAAAAAAAAACAACTTGATAATGAATGTGTATCCTTCCCAACTAACACCTCTGTCAGTCGAAAACCGCCGAAGGTTCTCGATTGAATAATAACAACTAATAATAGAATTTGAGATAAATGACTTCCGAAATTTGCGATGGAGAACTCAGGGTCTTTGATAGCTCAGTGGCAGAGCATCCGTCTAGAAAACGGAAGGTCGTGGGTTCGAATCCCGCTCGAAGAAGTTAATTTTTCTCAAATTCTTATGATTTGTCTGAATGCCGCTATAATTTCATTCCATTATATATATATATATATATATATATATATATATATATATATATATATATATATATATATATATGTATTAGGAGCGAAAAAAGGGTGAATAGGTATTGGACTCTTTTTTCTGTTCAAGCCATCAGAGTCTTCGTTGAATCTTTTTCAAAAACTGAAAGATGAGGTTACAAATATGAAACCGCATGAAACTTGCTCTCCTTGCTATATAACTAAATTAATATGAAAATATCATGTATATGTATATCTTTGATTACACGGAAAAAACATTACATTGCTGAGACGAATGATTTTACAAATGAATCATTTATCAATTGATGAATACTATTTCGTAGATGAATCTACAAAATTGCTTCATATTCAGAGGAACACATTTCAATCACTTTTGTTCTCCTGAAAAGGCTTACTTTTTTAGCAAAATGCGTGTGCAAGTAATATCGGTTTGGTGTTGGGGGTAATTGATCTTTAGAACAAACAAGTCCCAACTTTTTCACCAAGAGAGTATCGAGAGTATCTTTGATTCCTGCGGGACGGCAACAGACGAAATGTCAATTGATTGATTGCAGAGTAGTCCCAAATTGGATTTTTGTGAATGTTTGGTGTAACTAATGGGGGTTTTCCGTAATTGATCCATTGATCCACCCAGCAGGGGTTAATATATAATTTTATATGAGAGAAAGGAGATCCTGCCTGGGTCTGAATAAAAAATTACCACGATGAGTGAGATAGATTTTTCTACAAGTAATATATTTTTCATGTTTCGGATGTGTGGTATACAAATTGATTGAGAAAAAGTTTTTTCTGTGATTCTGTGCAAGTTCCGCCATATATTCAGGACAGTAGCTCTATAAATGATGTACTTATCAGCAGTGTTTGTGAAAAAATCATTATTTCGTTCATGGACGTTTAGTACTTGATCTCTTCTTCTTTGATCGAGTAGAGAAAAATTAAAAAAATTGTTCCTCAAACTCATCTGTCTGTCCGGAGACTGATAAGATGTTAGTTCTAGAAAGCCTATATATAGAGTCGGGACCCGTCGGAATAAAAATTATTTCTGGTGCAAAATATCCTGCAAACATTGTAATCAGATTGTGATATCTGCTGTGACGGGAAAAGTAATTCTTCTTTTTCGTTCCTAGAAATAAGATTTCGTGTAATGTCCGTTCTTTTTCACCACCTGTCTTTCGGTAGTCGAACTGCACTTTCGCAGGGGTAACTGGTAGTTCACGCTACATTTCACAGACAGAGAATGGAAGGCATCTATTTATTATGGTTCATCTCAATTTCATCGGAATGTGTTTCTTTGAAGATCTTCATTCATTCATCAAACAGCAAATCACATGTTATTACTGTGTCGAGTATAGAGTTATTGATTCTCAGAGAGTGATATGTCATTTGTAACAAGAGTGGATATGATAGCCAAATCGCACAAGGGTGATCTGGATCATATCCACTCTAGATAAACATTTTACTTTTTCTACGGCATTCTAAGACATATTTCGTGACTATCTTTCGAAGATGATATTGATATTTCACTCGAGTTGCGCAGATTTATAACAACCTCAACCTTGATAAATTTCCATTATTGTGATTCAATCGATCCGAAATCAGCATATTCACTAGTGGATCAGAAAAAACGTACTTCTTCAGCTGGTGACTTGAATTTTTAAATAACAATTCTGTTCTTCCGACACGATTTCCCATATACACGATTCCATTAATTATTAAGTACTAACAATAACAATTAATAAACTATATGATAACTATTATTTCATAAATATCGAAGGAAATTATCAATTTCATTTGAACGACTCAGTGCCTTAATTGGTGCTGCCGGTAATTCATTTAGACTTGAACTAATTCATTGAATCACAGACTAATGCGGTCGTACTTGTGACTAATTCACGATGGGTATGATGAATCAAGAGCTTCTAATGGACGTGCCCATGGGAATTGATGCCACTCAGTTTCACGCAAGTTATGGCTACATATCACGAAATGTTCAGCACAAAAGGCAATTTCAGATATACGCAGTAAACACGAGAGATAAATGATATTCCATACAGTGGTGTTCAATTTTTCTTGATAGGAACATATCTTTTCAAAGTTTGTATACTTTCTCTAACAATACTGCCGAATAGAGTTGATTTGTTATTGAAGCCAATGTACAACTTGCTAGTGCAACGCTGCTTTACCTACTTCATTGTTTTCTACTCAGTGGGTATTGCAGACAACTGGAAAACATTGTTTGTGGAACGATGTATGGAATATTCTAGATTTACCATCAAATACTTGACAATAACATTATGTCATATCAGAGTTGGGGGATTGCTACGTCAGCCGGCACTCAAAGAGAATAAACTTAGAGTCTATTCTGTATAATAATTTTCAAAGAACATTTTGTCGAAGAAGTTTGATCTCATTTTTTGTTTCTTAGTTAGCCTTTGCAATGAATTGATGAACTTTTCAGTGGCGTACGAACTACTTTCATATTGTTAAATTTTTGGAATCACATCTAAATTGAGCTATTCACCACTGAAAGAATAATCTAGTTGATAATTGAAATGCAAAAAAAAAAATTTTTTTCAATCACGAAAATTGTCAATTTGTTATATACGAACGAAATAAAACATAAAAATTCACTTTCCCTCCGTATCTTTCTGAAGATTCGTATTCAACGATTCCAAACTTGTGAGTGAACCCAAGAACTATCGTGTTTAACCACTGAAGTAACAATATTACCAATGAATAATTATATGAGTCAAGTTTCATTAAAAAACATACCTACTCAAGAATGAACGACTCGGTCTAAAACTCATAAAATTGTTATTATTATACGATGGTTTGTTATTGTTGTTACTACCACTATCCAGTCATTTATAGTTTCGATTATTATATTCAGAATAACAATTTCATTGACACATTTCCAATCGAGTTTATATTATTCTGAAGACTTCGTAGTTTTCTGGGTTCCTAACCTACCACAAACTGAAAAAGTAAGTATTAATTGATACGAAAAATAAAGTAATACGAGAAGTTGCTGACTGATTGGACCTGTTCTATCCAAAAAGAACTGATTTTCAATTATATAATTAAAGATAGAAGTCTCCCCGTCTCGATTTCTCAGATTTTGGTAGGTCAGAAACCCAAAAAACTACAAAAGAAATATTTATCCACTACAAAATAATGACGTTCGAACAATTTCCTGAAGCTATTTCCTGACCCAAAAATAACGTCATGAAATTTGATGATTACATGAGTACGTAGTTGAGAAAACAATTCAATCGGATTTTTTTCCAAAACCGCTACATGTGTTTCACTATGCAATGACTTTTTCTGGCGTGTTTCGCTACTCACACAATGAAGTGCCGAGGAGTATCGTCCAATTAGTTGTTGTTCAAAACAATTGTTTTTCTCAACTTTCAACCTCATCAGTTCCGTTTATCACCTTTCGTTTCGATTCTCAAATAAAATGAGTTTTCCCGTGTCATTTCCCAAACGCTTATTGCAGCTTTACCGCGCCGCTGACAGTTGAGATACAAACAACAAATAAACTGTACTGAAAAATCGTTTTCCTACAAGCGTGCGTGATTCACCCTCTACCCGCACGCGATTCAGTTTGGAAAGTGTCATTTTCCCACACTAGTGCGGGAAAAACATTTATATGATATCCTCGTAAAATATAAGTGGTGGGTGACAAAATATGAAAGTTCAAGCTTTTTTGTTGCAATACTAAGTGAGTTTGTTCAAAATCATCCATCATTTTGCACTATTTATTGAAAAAATGAACAAATATTGATAAATAAAAATGTATTGTTATGAAAATCACCCTATATATAGGCTTTGATTGATCTGATAACGAGTAGGTAACAATTGATGTTGTCCTGCCGATTAATACACAAATTTGTTTGTAATTGTCAGAGTGACAGACAAAGCGTTACTTATATAAAATTTTCGATTCAGTGAAATTGCCACAATGGATTATTCATCTGATGAAGAACTTCCACAAGAAATCGTGCAAGCAGCTACAGATGCGAACTTAGAGTTATTGCAACGAAATCTAAACAAAGGTATGAGAAGCAATACACGAGTTTTATTGAATGGTGCAATAATACAAAAGTGAAAACACCAAATAAAGAAGAAGTATTCTTTGCTTATTTTCTAGAAATGTCTAAAACATGGAAGCCGAACACTTTATGGGCAAGATATTCAATGTTGAAGAGTGTATTCGAAGTAAAGCAAAATTTGGATATCAGCAAATTTTACAAAATAATTGCATACATTGAAAGACAGAATGTCGGTTTTCGACCGAAAAAGGCCAAAATCTTCACTCAAGAAGACATTTCAAAATTTATGACTGAAGCACCCGATGAGATATACCATGCATATACCTCATGATTAAGTTAGTAGCAATTTTTGGATTAGCTGGTGCTTGCAGACGAGAAGAGCTGACAAAACTCACCATTGACGACATAGACGACAAAGAAAACCTGATAATTGTTATTATCAAGGATTCCAAAAATCATTCCTCTAGATCCTTCGTGATATCTGAAGAAGCAAATGATGGTTATTTTTTGAACGTATACAGAAATTATGTACATTTACGTCCAAAAGAGACTCCTTACCGTCGTTTATTCTTGTATTACAAAAGTGGAAAATGTACTGTGCAATGTGTAGGAATCAATACCATAGGAAAGATACCCTCCGAAATAGCAGTATATCTGTGCCTTCAAAATCCAGAGCTTTACACTGGTCACAGCTTCAGGCGTTCCTCGGCCACTTTACTTGCTGACTGTGGTGTGGGTATAACTAATATCAAACACCTAAGAGGATGGAAATCGACTTCAGTTGCAGAGGGGTATTTAGAAGACTCCAACGATCGAAAAAAAGGAATGTCCAACAAAATTCTCAATTTGAACACTACATCGTCTTCCGGGTGCATTTTAGAACCATCCACGTCTATATCGATCGGCGACGATTTGATGCCTGTGCCTGCACATTCGATTTCTTTCGATAATGTATTGCCCGAGTTACCTTCTTCTTCAGGAAATCAGCCATCGTCAAACAATATGCTGCTTCCGCTATGAATTTACATAATGCATCAAATTGTACATTTACAATAAATATTACGAATAATTAGTGGATAGAAAATGTTACTCTTGTTAGTTGTTTCCATTTGCATGAATAAATAATTGAAAAAATGAATTTGTATCCTACGCTTGTAGAAAAAGTATTGTTCCTTACTCATGCGGAAAGTGTCTTTCCCGCACTCGACTGCTTACCCGAACTCCGCTTCGCGTCATTCGGGTTAACGGCAGTCGCGTGCGGGAAAGAATCACTTTCCGCACTTGTTAGGAAAATTTCCTACGACCACATAGGAAATAAATACATATCGCACTCTCTACTCCCATGGAAAGTGATCTTCAATCTCACGTGTGCGGAAAGTTACTTTCCGCACTAGTAGGGAAAGTACTTTAAGCACACCTGTCTAACCCGTGAATCCTGTAAGATTTACTGGTGTCATTATTTATTGCGCTTACTCATTGATATTATTCACATAAAAACTGTGCTAGAAACTAATTATATCAATAAAAAATGAAGTACTGACCCCGAAAATCGAGCCCACAATCTTGCGGTTATATTAAGGGATACTCTACCAACTGAGCTAATTCATATTTGAATTAACGTTATGTTATTTATCAGAGATATGTACTCATATCTCGTAAGTCGATTTACATTATTCTCATAATATTTCTTGTATTTTCATTTTACTAAAACAAACTTCAGCTTCATCCTGAACTTCTTCGATGAGAACAATTATCACAAGCAGCATCCGAGAAAATATTGAAACGAATCTTCTGCAGACACCGTTACAATTTACAAATTGTAACAATAACCAAGTCACTTTTAATTTTTATGATTCCAATAATTCAATTTGTTCTCCAGTTGTATCTTAATAACTTCATGTACTTACTTGTTTTTATTTTTCAAATAAACGTCAATTAGCGGTATTTCTTCATGCCACTATGAATGTAATCGTAAATCCATGTGCACTTTTTATAGAAAAAATATTCGAACATAGAATCTCACAAGTAAAACGTTAGATTAGTCAGGCAACTCAATATACACGATCTGATATATACATATTGTTCAATAAAATAGGTGGTCGTAGGAAAAATAGTGAACTTTACTAGTGCGAAAGTAATTTTTTCCACTCGTGAAAAAAATTTTACTTTCCGCACTAGTAATTTAATATACTACTAGTACTATTGTCCGTCAAATTTGGGAACAATGTATTTTTTTAATTCTGTAGTATACCACGAAACCCCTGTACTTCCTAGCAGAAGTAAAAATGACCATTTGCTTGTCGGTGCACGCAGCATCGTTTGCATGCAAGACACAGTGGAAGAGTGTCCTAGAAAAGGTCGCCGGCCACTCATGATCTAGGCTACGAAAGAGCGCGTTCGAGCAACGTGCCGAATGAAGACCGCCTCTCTTGATACGCGATTGGGATTTTAATTAACATACTAACGGCATAATTACATTTCCAGATCGAACCACCGACCAACTGAGTAATTGCCATTATGGTCGCTATAATTGAGAAATGGAGAACGCATGCTGCGAAAAAACTTTCCGTTGTTTTTTTTTTTTCATTGTTTCGCATCTAATGTCTGCGTAGATCTGATGTACATCCAACAAAAGAATGTTCCAGATGAATAACTCCACATCAGAGCCATTCGAATATTTTTCTCAAGTTTACTGGTAAAAGCCCGCAATATTATGAATATATCTCGAAATCGGTTATATAGGTATTAGAACTGGTCAAAAGCATTATCGATAACAATCAGTAGAGGAACGATCCTAAATTCTTTTCTCTGTGAGCATTGCTGTTGTCATTGTTGTCGTAACTCCTCTGGATATCATGAATCAAATTTTTCAATAGTGCAACTAGCCAGAGTGTTTTCTCATAACATTGATCGACATTCATAAGGCTTCACGCGTACTGTCGATTTTTCATAGTTGAATATTGGAATCTAGTGTGCCAATAACTCCTTCGCATCCATTTGAGAAAACATCTACAGTGGAATGTAGATTCCCACTTGTTTCACTATTCTCCAGAACATGTCGCATAGTAGTCGCGATTTAATATGATTTGTTCAACTACTAACACCCCTCTTCTTGAGAATCCCGGATCCACAACATCTTTCAGACTTTTTATGAGTCAACGACTTCATATTTTCATTCTTATTTGTCGGTTCAGAATCATAATTGCTTTCAATGCAACAATACAAATCTGATCACTGAATACTTTCTTTCAATATGTTCAATTTTCTAATCTCCATGCTCTTCTTCTTCTTCTGTTGTGAGGAGGTGATATTTTTTATATTTCATCCTATATTATAAATTTATTTTCTTCATATTTTACGAGAATAAGATTAATTCATATTGACCCTCAATGTGAAAAATAACAGTTTACATTTCCGTTGAAAATAGATTTACGATTTTCTCCTTCCCAATAATCGAATAAATAAACCCAACTTGTTCACGAACTTTCCTTATTCTGGTAAATTCTGGAATATGTTTCGTGGTAGGCCCCGATTCTTCACTTTTAAACCATTACATCACATCGAGCATTACATGTTGGAGGGCAAACAATATGCAAAGCAATAAAAGTGAAATCTAATAGTATAATGTGCAACAATCATGTATCAACCATAACATGTTGGTAAGTGTGTGTGGTTAGCATATCTGCCTATCAAGCGGAAGGCCGGGGTTCGAATCCTCGCCGGGCCACCGTGCTGGGTAATCGCACGTTAAAAGGTGAGGCCTCGTTGATCCATTGCTCGCACAAGTTCCGTTAGCTGGTTAACGAAACGAACAATTTTAGAACAATTTTAGGTGATGTTGAAGGCTCATCAATAATTTCTGATATTATGGAATATACCTTTTTGGAAAACAGTTTATTTTTGCTTTACAAGCGATGACAAAACGTATAAAAAGGATTTTCCCCACATATTGAATATCCTGTAATCATTTGGCACAAATACTGTTTATATTTTCAATGAAAAATTGTATTATTCAGAATAAAACAAATATTCATGGGTATGCTTGAAGACTGGCTTTATATCAAATATTCTAAAAATGAACAATTTGTTCAGGCCAGCCTCAACTCACCTACACTGTAGGTTGACGGACTAACACATATCAGAAAACAACTACTCCCCTGGCTATTACCACGAAGGGGATTGGATTACATCCAACAGGTGTTAGTGTGGGATTCTTCACAGAAGAAATTCCACATATGCTCTTGGCGATACACCACCAGAATTGATTTAATTATTGGGACGGGACACACTTGCAGACCGGTTTCGAGCTATTTGGCCTCTCGTCAGTGCAAGGCAGTGCCATCATCAACATAAGTCGATGACTTCCCATAATTAAAAATCATACTCGAGTAGAGTATCTTCCCCAGACCTAGGCTGATACGAACAACTAGCAAAATATCCGTTGCTGCGCCATCTGCCCGTAGACTAGGTACTAACCAAGAGCATATCCGCATGGCCCCAATTCCTAGTACAAGGAAAATACGAGTAAAACAAATATTCATGGGGATGCTTGAAGACTGACTTGAAATCAAATATTCTAAAAATGAACAATTTGTTCAGACCAGCCTCAACTCACCTACACTGTAGGTTGACGGACTAACACCTATCAGAAAACAACTACTCCCCTGGCTAATATCACGAAGGGCATTGGATTATATCCCCATGAATATTTGTTTTATTCGTATTTTCCTTGTACTAGGAATTGGGGCCATGCGGATATGCTCTTGGTTAGTACCTAGTCTACGGGCAGATGGCGCAGCAACGGCTTTTGCTAGTTGTTTGTATCAGCCTACGTCTAGGGAAGATACTCTACTCGAGAATGATTTTTAGTTATGGGAAGTCATCGACTTATGTTGATGAAGGCACTGCCTTGCACTGACGAGAGGCCAAATAGCCCGAAACCGGTCTGCAAGTGTGTCCTGTCCCAATAATTGGTGGTGTATCGCCAAGAGCATATGAGGAATTTCTTCTGTGAAGAATCCCACACTAACACCTGTTGGATGTAATCCAATGCCCTTCGTGTTATTAGCCAGGGGAGTAGTTGTTTTCTGATAGGTGTTAGTCCGTCAACCTACAGTGTAGGTGAGTTGAGGCTGGCCTGAACAAACTGTTCATTTTTAGAATATTTGTATTATTCAGATACGTATTTATTCTAACGGATTCAGAACTTGATTCTATAAGGTGAAATTTCAGGAGAAATGATGCTGATTAAACACACCTGAGTGAAATCAGACGATCCGTCCCCTTTTCTTTTCCGATTGTGACGTTGCATTGTATAGATGATTTATTGTGTTTCCGATATAATAAATACCAGCCTTGATGTGTATGATCCGATATTATTCAGATTGTGTCATAATCATGACATGGTCTACTTATAAGTCTAAAGTTTATGTTCCACTCAGAAATCCCGAAAAAAACTTTTGTGTGATTGTTTCGAAATATATCTTTCATATTTCGTCGGGTTTCCTCGGAATGCCCCCCTAGAATTTCCTGGAATTCCCAGTATTTCCGTCATTTAGTTCTGAAATTTTATCGATATATCTTCAAATTGACATATATTTTTTCTGTAGGAATGGGGGAATTACATGGGCATTAGATGTATTACACGGGAATTTCTGGGGTATAACAGGCATTACAAGGGAATTAGAGGCATTACTCGGGCATTAGAGGCATTGTTTGGGGAATAAGAGGTATTACTTCTGGTCTTCAGGGGAATTAGTGTACAACATTTCTCTTGCGGTTTACCCCTCGGGAATTAGAGTAATTGCAAGGGCATTATTCAAGTGTAGCTGAATTGAATTCCCAATTGATTAAAAATCATAATGAGATTGCGTTACAGGATTTTTATTACGATACAGATTTTCAATCCGTTTCGATACGAAGCAGATTATGGGCGTATTGCGATGTTTTATCATCGTATGAATGTAGAAAGACAGTTTTTTCTTTATGTCGTGTAGAAATATCCCACGAAACTTATATTTTTGAGATCACTCTTGTCTTTGGTGCAAATTCAAGAAGTGACTTCTAGATTCATACCTCTGAGTCGTTCGTTCACGAAGGGGATTGGCTGTTGTATATATAGTTTTCCAGTTATAAAACTTTCCATAAAAATCGCCGAAAAGTGGTGGGTATTATTCGAGGTATTTTATTTTTCGAAAGAGATGTGTCATGAGAGAAAAGCCAATAGAACTCCTCGATTACCTAGGAATTATCCGAAGAATGATTTGTGATCATACGTGCTGATTGATTCGACACGAATTGAGATGTTGGGAAATTGAATATAAAATTCTACTGTGTCAAGAGGTAGGCTTCGCCTGTAGTCTGTATTACACTGTCATTTTCTTGAGGCGGCATGCATAAATGAATGGTGTTCGTATGTAATTAAAATAAACAGACTATCTCGTGTTTACATTATTATGATACACATAGTGAAAGTTTGAATGGTTTGCGTATGATTGTCCACTGAAGCAGATAATTGAAAATCACGAAGATTAGTCAATTTTCATTGAAATAATTGTTGCCAGACCCACAGAGTATATGAAATGAAGTCCTCCATTGAAAACTGAAACAGAGTGTCTCTGAGAATAAAAAAATTGTATATTTCATTATTCAACGGTTTTTTGTTTTAGACCTGACGGTCAAATAATATCAGTTTTGTGTTAGGGTGATCATGCCTACAAAAAGTTTTAACTTTCACACGAAAGGTTTCAATCTCATCGTTCATTTATATAGGTAGTTTTCACTGACAACTAGACAGTCGTTTGTTTTTCCAGAAGGTTTCTATAATGAAAACAACTCCCTCAGCTTGTCCATAACTTGAGAAAGTCTGAAGGCAACGACGAGCCAAATAATTAATTTGCATTGACAAGAGGCCAATAAGCTCAAAACCGATTCACAAAATGTGCCTGTCCCCATAATTGAGAATTCATTTTGGCATTTACATCATCAAACTCATATGTACTGGCAACGGTCGTTGCAGGAGAAAGAATGTGGTGGATTAGCAAACAGAAATCTGGTTAGGAGTTCAAGACAGAACATTTCATTTAATAATCGTTAATTGATACCTAATCTCATCATTAGTTTAATAGTGTTTCTTTTTTATTGCATTTCAACGGATTCAAATATCATTAATTCAACCTCTGTGGTGTAGTTGCATAGAGAATACAGCCCCCTTCCGAGTAAGCTCTCTCAACTCCACGCAATTTGAACATTCAAGAAGAGCTGCTGGTTCTAGATAAGGTATGGAATTGGGGATGCATTATTTCTGGCAATATGTACTTTCTCGGTATGAAAATTTCACGATGATGAATACAATAGGGAGAGGGGTAACATCCACGCTATATACCAATAATTCTCACACAAGAAATCATCAATATGATCAGTGAAAGAAAAAAAGACTTCTGGATATCTGATAAATTGGATGGTCAACATCTCACTCGAATAATTAATTTCAAAAATATGAATTTCAACGTGACACAATCGATTTAAAAGAAGCGGTGAATAATACCATTACATAATATTCTTCTGAGAATAGAATGTTATGAATATACACACCATTCCCAAAAGAAAATCGAGCAATACCCATTGGATTACATGAATAATAAAAGTAGGAACTGAACTAACAAAATATCACGCCTCCAACCACTGAACACGTACTGGACTCTGATATGTTTCAATGGAATCGTAACAATACATAACATCAGTGGTAAATTGGCTACTAATCTGAATAATGCGGTACTTTTCAGCAGAATGTCACATCTTGATCAACCATTTTTTCTTTATTATTCGGGGTGAAAATATGATTACTGTCTCCAGAAAATCTTCGTGGTTACGTGTTCACTTCTTAGCTACCTAAGATGGCTATTTTCAAATAATCAGATGAATGTAAATGTTTCTCATCATCGAAGATTCTATTGCATAATATGTTTACCAACCACCATCTCTTGGATGATCGAGGACTCAAACTCCAGCACATCAACTGCAGGAAATCTCAATACTCCAGTCATTATATACATTTGGAAATGCAAATGAACCGAGAAGGCCAAATTTTAGATATTATGTTGGGGAGGGGCTAGAACAGCTTAAGTTCAAATTGTCGACCAAAATAACCTTGTGGGTTTTCCGCCATCTTGAAAAAGGGTTAAATTTATGGTGTTTTCATCACTACTCGGTTCCTTGTTGAGATACGGAAATTTGTATTGAATACTTTTTTGTTGCTTTTTGCACGATCTACAATTAAGGTTCTATACATTTTTCACGTATCGATCATCGTTATCGAGATATCGATAATAAAAACCATAATTGGGGAGAAAAAATTGTTTTTCGCTATTTTCTTTTTTCTCGTGAAAGATATCGAGAAATGTTCGAAATGAAACTTGTAGAGCGTGTCCAGACATACACATTCGTTTTTTTATTTTTTATTTCCGACAAAAGTTACGACCTCTAGCACGCCACAAAGTCGGCGAGAGTCGATATTTTATTCAACGACGATCACGATGATGACGATGACGATTTTTTGACCGTCACAGCATCATTTCCTGCGATTGAAGAAGTTTCACGACTCGAAGAGTCTACCGAGGAGAAGTTTGTACAGCCAGGACCATCAAAACGCCGAAAAACGTGTGAAAAAAATGACTGCCTGTAATTATTATTTTTGCTGCGTAACAATTATTTGATCAATAGATTTCATGTATTTGATATATAATTTGGCTGGTTTACTAATTTATTTTGTATTGCAATAATTCCCTGAACAACCATGCATCCATTTTGACGTGTGGATAGAACCGTGCGAGCGGCTAAATAAAAACCGGACACAGTCTTACTGACTTTGTGGCGCGCTAGAGGTCGTATCTTTTGTCGGAAATGAAAAATAAAAAAAAGAATTTGTAAGTCTGGACATGCTCTACAAGTTTCATTCAGAACATTTCTCGATATCTTCCACGAGAAGAAAGAAAATAGCGACAAACAATTTTTTCTCCCCAAATTTATGTTTTTTTTCATCGATATCTCGATAACGATGATCGATACGTGAAAAATGTATAGAACCTTAATTGTAGATCGTGCAAAAAGCAACAAAAAAGTATCGAATAAAAATTTCTTTTTCTCAACGGGGAACCGAGTAATGATGAAAAAACTGAATTTAACCCTTTTTCAAGATGGCGGAAAACCCACAAGGTTATTTTGGTCGACAATTTGAACATAAGCTTTTCTAGCCCCCCGCAACATAATATCTACAATTTGGCTTTCTCGGTTCATTTGCATTTCTAACCCGATTTTTCCGACGTAATGACTGGAGTACAAGCGGGCACATCGTACAGCAGATCAGTATTTATCGTCTCGTCGAGACTTCTTAGGCGGAACGGCATCTGCTGAATGACCAAAGACTAAATCCCCCACTAGATCGAGTACGGGAGACCTCCAAGCGGTTACAAATCAGCTGCCGCGAACAAGAATTGTATTCATTCTACTTGCAGAGGAAGCTGCAAACCACCACAGGTCTTTTCATTGTAGCAACAGAACATTCGGAAAGATTTTTGTTTTCAAATTCAGCCAAGTGTCACAGAGGAGACCTAAGATGGATGGAAACAGCTGTTTGGCATTTGATTCGTTAATGCAGTCATTTCGAACATCGAAATTCTGATTTCTGTGTCATATCGGCTTTGAAACACTATATTATGCAACCAGTGCATCATATTATCAGTAGTTCAAATCGCGTGTATTGTGAATCCATTAAATGCAGTTGGTATTTGTTTTCAGTTATCATTTGGTATTTGCGGTAAATATTTCGTAGTTGAACCAATAATTCATGTAGCAATATTCATGGTATATAATGCAATATATTGAGATGACAATATAGATGGGAATATTTCTATTGAACCTCTAGATTCCAATGTCGATCCTGGAGCCATTTTCAAGAAGATGAATATTTACCTGAGTGGTATGAAAATGTATCTTTGATAGAATAACGTTGTGAATGCTCTAATGAATTTTTCCAATTTGCCTGCAATCGATGGTCATCTGCACAGCGCTTATGAGTCCAAAGAGCGAAACGGCGGTCCGCTGGTTGAAGCCATGAATTCAATTCAAATTGGGGAACAGGAAAGCATTCAATACTTTTGCTAAATACCTAGTTGTTGGAACAAATTCGGTAAAATCTTCATATAGCCTTTGGGGAAAAAGTTCAGACACCTCGAGTTTTTTTTCCGTTGTATATTTCTTCAAATGGCAATACCCTATCTCAGTGATACCATTAAACAAAACCATATTTCTGTGTGCATGTGAATGTCATATTTTTTGTATCTTACATACTATCATTTCCAGAAATTGAATTAGGGATATAAAATAGTCATATTTCTAAACAAATATTTCTTACAATCATTTTTATTGGCTAATATTCATTATACAACTATTAAAAAATACATGTCTTATTGGCATTCATTCATCTTCACAAAAAAAGTGAGCTAGCAAATAGGTGTGGAATAAATACTTAATTGACATTTTGGTCCGTTTAAGCGAAAAGCAACGCATAGAGATTTAAAAGATAATAGGTTATGGAGATAAGACCCGTAGGCAAGCTGAAGTTTGTCATTGATTTGATAATAAATATCCCGATAGTACACGTTCGACGGTGGGCTGAGTCTAGGCAAAATTTGTAAATTCAGGCCATATTGATGATAGTTATAAGAAAGGTCGACCAGTCGTTGCGAAAGATCAACCGTTATTATTATCATTACAAGAAAATCCTCATAAACCTACTCGTCGAATTGCATTGGAGCTTTTTGTCAAATATCTGTTTCGAAATGCCTGAGAACGAATCAGTGGCACCCATATAAAGTGCAAGTATTTCATCAACTAAGTGGAGATAATTTCGATATGACAAGAATTTTGTGGAATAATGATGGATCGGTGTAATAATTATCCGCAATTTATACGGCCATGTGTTTTCTCAGATAGGGCACATTCTGCATGAATGGTACAGTGAATGGGCAGATTTCTAGGCACTTGGCTCCAGAGAAGGGCACTCACAGTATCCACAGTCAACGTGTGGGCGCGAATAGTTGATAATACAATTGTGGGACCCTTTTCAATTGACGGTTCACTGATCATTGACGAACATTTGACATCATCAAATCCTTCACTTGCTGCTCTGTATCCACACCATCAAAATCCCCAAGACATTTATGTGAATACCACAATACTATGTTATCCAATAAATGTATTGACAGACGAGGAATTTTGGAGTAGCCTGCTAGATCTCCCAATCTATTCTCATTAGATTTTTTCGTAGGAAAACCTCAAGTCAAAAGTTTACTTCAACAGACCTAATACTATTGAAGAATTGAAGAGAATTAGAACCGGAATTAATTCAATTAACGCAGATGCTGATCCTCTTGATAATGTTTTGCAAGAATTTCAATGAGAAAACGGGAATCTAGAAAAAAATTAATCGATGGGAAAAACTGTCCGATTTTCACTGCTGGAGTAACTTGATATTCCTTGACTCTCTCATTCACAATTCAAAGACATTTCTATCATAGACGTTTTCTAGAGAATTTTAGATGCCAAAATAATCGATTTTGGTGTCCATGAAACACAATGTTACGCACTGTTGTCAAGTTATCAGGATCCTAAAATTAGTGTTGATGATTAGTTTTGCACCGTTCCGATAAAGGCATAGTCCAGTAACTGAAGATCCGAAACTAGGGAAAGCTGTGAACGCTATGCGTTCTTCACTTGTGGCTCAATTTGTAGGTCGTCACAGATGTTTTCAGAGGACCCAAAACAACACGATTGCGTTCATGGCAATGGCCGAAAATGGGCCCCAAAACCTTGAAAAATGGGTTTCCCGCCAATATCTGGCTAAATATACAAATTAGAGAATTTTCCTTCACACAAAAATTAAAGATCGTCTCATTATCTACAAAAATGATCTTCACATTTTTTCCGAAAACTCAACAGTTTTCGAGATAAGGGATCCAAAACTCTCCTCATTTCAGCTGCCGCTTGCTTTAGGAATTCTGTTGTCTATGCATTCGCTTGGAGGCGGGCGGACGGATTGTTTCATAACTGACATTTTTCAATGATTCAAAGTTCAAGATAATGAGGAAACCCGTAGCTATCATTCCATGTATTTCGAAGTTCTTCCTTATTTGGCAGAAAGATTTAGTAAGCCGTGAAAGTTTTTTTTCCGCACCATTTCGACACTGTTTCATTAATTTGTTTAAATTTTTTTCAAAAATAGTCTTTTGTCGGAAATTTTTATTTATAATGGGTCCTTGGGGGGTCTTGTATGATCTCCGATTTTTTTTTGTACTATCCCCGCGTTCTAATAAATGATCCATTTGTTTATTTACATTTTTCATGCGATTTTGGAGTTAAGTAGAATCTTGTAGTAACTCATGATGAGTTTTGTCTTGAAATACAAGACACTCCACCAGAAAAATGACATTAATGATGAATACACAGATTAGCACACTTTTTCAAGTTTCCTGCTATGAAGATGAAAATTGGTGCAAAGTTCTATCTGTCAGTTTGACTGAAATGTTGAAAGAAAGATATTGAAGCTTCAAAATAGATGATAAGAGTTTATGAAGGAAATGAAAGTTTAGGCATCAAAATCTTCAAAATATGAATGATCTAAGACATTGACATAAAATTCCACTTCTGTTTCTGAACTGATTACCATCTTTTGCTATTATGTATTAGTTATCATGAAAATGTGTATTTTAGGCTACGACGTCCGTAAGAAAAACGAAAGAAAAGACTCACTAGTGTCATATATCTGTAATATCCATCCCTTCAAATGATATTTCCATATTGTTGAATAACTCTATCTTTATAAACAATGCTATTACGACATAAAAGTGAGGTCACAAAGTTCGCAAAACTTTCCTACATTCCAAAGATATATGTTTTGGCAGTGTTTTCCAAGGAACGATAGTGTTATCTACTTTGATCAATTGAATCATCGGATGCTTTCACTAACTCCTATTAGGATGCATTAACGAACTGATATGACATATAAAAATAATTATAGAGGGTATCCATGAATGTGTATGTCTTCGGGAGACACAAAAATCCTCGAATTAGAGGCCATCCGCTTTGTAAGATTGTAGTGCTCAGGGCTCAAACATCTACAATACTCTTGGTATACGAGCTCATGTTCTAGGCGATTCCAAATCAAAATGCCACCATCATGATCCCGTTCACTGAAACGGATTCCGAAACTTTCGACTGAAACTGCAGACCGCCAGTCTGTGCCATGAGAAAAACAAGAGTTATTTATGTAAACACCTTGTATTTCTATTCATGTATCGTATCAGGTACAGTTCCGTCGGAGTGAAGGGTATATGTAGGTGCGTTTCAAAGGACATCTGAAAAGAAGAGCTCGCTTGCATTTTAAAGATACATGTAGGCGAATGTAAATGTGCTTGGTTATGATTTACTTTGCCCTAGAATTGTATGAGGACGTGTAGTTATAAAATTGGTTCGGGGAGAATTTGAAATCGAAATAAAAAGAGGAAATAAGGTGTTTAGAAGGACTAACTGACCGTTCCGGTAGAAATTATACATTTCAAGTAACTGTAAATTTCTTTACAATGAATCCAGACAAATTCTGAAAGCGGAACTCAGCCTCACTTTCTTCAAAGGGGTTGGACCCGTAATGAACAGATCCTATTTTCCATGGTACGATCTGAGTTTGAGTTGTTGAAGTTATTTCACGAGCTTCATGAGATCCGGAGAAATATGAGAACGAGGAACTGTGTTATGCAATATTTCTAGCTAATAAAAGAACTAGGAAGGAAATTACGACTGCGTTTGGTCGGAATCAAAATAGTATACTATTTTTTCTTCAAACGTAGCAATTTTTAGCCATAAATAGTACAATTCATACGCTATTTTTACTCGAAATTAACTGTGACAACTATCGAAGTCGTCTAGATGTTAGAAATTAAAATAATTAAGTCGGCGGTGGGATTTGCGTCTCCCTGGTTACAGTTGTTTGACAGTTATTTTATGTTATTAAAGACAGCTTATTGTTGTTACAACCGCAAGCGCAAATTTAGTGCGAAAATGGAAAGAAAACCTAAACGAAATTGAGTCTGCGGCTAATGATGCAGTAGCACGTTTGGGGCCCTCCAAGTCCGGAATAAAGTATCGGTTAGCGTACAAGCACTTCCAAGAGTGGTGCGATACAAGAGGAGTACGGCAAGTTACCGAATACGTTTTACTGGCATATTTTAATATAATGGAAAATGAAAATAAATGGAAATCTTCTACAATGTGGTCACGATACTCTATGATAAAATCCGAGTTAGTTATTAGAAAAAATGTGGATAAAAGCAAATTTTTAAAGTTACGTGCCTTTCTGAAAAAGACAAGCGAAGGATATACTGCAAAGAAGTCTAAAGTTTTCACTAAAGACGAGTTTGATAAATTTTTGTTTGAAGCGCCAGATAAGTTGTATTTAGGATCAAAGGTAAAAAAAATTATATTGCAAAGCATGTAGTATACTCTACTAAATTATAAAAAAATTTCAGATTGTTTTGTTAATTGGGGTTACCGGCGCCTGTCGATGCGACGAATTGGTAAAAATGAAGACTGTGGACATTGAGGATAAAGAAAATGTAATAATTATCAAAATCCCAGACAGTAAAACACGACAAATTAGATCTTTTACGATAATTGGTCGAAACTACATTAAACTGTATAAAAAGTATGCATCACTGCGGCCTGAAAATTTCACAGAAAACCGATTTTTTATAAAGTACCAAAATGGAAATTGTTACCGATGCGTCATGGGAATACATTCGTTCAGCGCAGTAGCCCAAAAAGTAGCTAGTTATTTAAATTTAAACGATGCAAGCGCATACACGGGTCACTGTTTACGACGAACTTCAGCAACACTTTTAATTGAAGGAGGCGGAAATCTAGAATGCCTCAAACGACATGGGGGCTGGAAATCAAGCACGGTTGCCGAAGGATATATAGAGGATTCAATAAGAAATAAGAACGATAATGCTCAAAAAATTTCAAACCCTCATGATTTGCCAACATCGGGAATGATTGCTGAAAGTTGTACTCGACCATCAGTATCATCAACAATTACCAATGCGTATCAAGAGTGGGGAACATTTTTGCACGGTTTCAATTTTGAAAATGCTTCACTAACTAATTGTACTTTTAATATTACTATAAATGAAAATGATGTTTAATTGTTGTTAACGACATTTGTAATGTTGCTTTGTGAAATGTTTCACATTGTTGCCATGACAACATTTTTTCCTCCGCCGTAAAGAAATGGAAAAAAAAACTGCTGCCGGCGGAGACATCCAACTTTGACAGGATCAAGTTAGATAAGTAATGTCATCATTATTTGACGTTTGAGGAAAAAATATATTTTTTCGGCAACCGTCCGGGAAGTGGGTACTTACCGGACGCTTTTTCTTTGAGAAAGTAGCATTTTTCCGGCCTAGTCCGGGAAATACGTACTTCCCGGACTAGGCCGGGAAAATGCTACCTTCTCAAAGAAAAAGCGTCCGGGAAGTGGGTCGGTTGCCAAAAAAATAGTGTACGCAACACGACCGAAAATAGTTTTTTTGGACTCGCAGACTTCCAGAATTTTGTCCACTCGTCCAAAAAAACAGTATTATCCGGACTTGTTACGTAAATTACTAATATAGAAGAGTAGATGTAAGTCCTCCAATTCCACAAAAAAAAACATCCATTGTGACTAGGTTTTCTCTGGTAACCAGGTATTTTGTTCTCTGTGATTCGTGGAATTCATATCCTATCTTGTCTGAATATGAAATCACATCCATTCAACGACTGGAATTGCCTACTTATCTGTTTAGTAAACTATAAAGAAATCAGCATATTTACGGGTTGGAGTTGAATCTTCTTTTATCTTATTTTTCGATGCTTCTCCAACATTTCATAATTCCCTATTCGTGTGAACCTAGATAAAAATAACGTTGGATTCTCTCGTTCAATAAGTTAAACAATCCAATAAATAACGCGTTAGGGAATGAATCTAGGAGAAGAGTCCGCGCACAACATAAAATAGCCAAGATCAAGATAAAGGTGTGAGATGTCGGAGGTAGGTAAAGTATTACTGAAAATCACAATTAGATATTATCGCTATTGGTACACTCGTATCCGTTTGTAGTAAATTTACTCATTGACAAGAGAACCGAAGCAATACAACTTTGCATTTAACTGCAAGAACTGGTCGTATGCATATTCAGCAGGTACTTTGTGAGGACGTGATGGGTAATCGAGAATTTTTTCAACGGCAAAGCTCGTTCTCACAGGAAAAGAGTAGAAATTTTTCATTGAGGTTGATTCCGGGTTTTGCTACGAGTATAACTATTTCGGAATTTCCAATCACTTTTGAGGGGATTATTCTTATTGTGAAGCTAGATGGTTTGGTTCGAGCAATATCAAAGATCCTATTCCTTTCAGTATCATATCAGAAAGGAATAATTCGTGGGTATTTCCTTAAAATTCTTCTGCGGGAGAATTTTGCAGGTGAAAGCCACTAACATACTTTATTGTTTTTTCATGACAGCTGCTACTAGACCTGGCTAAAGTCCAATGTGAGCTATTTCACGGAGAAGAAATTTCATCTTATGTCGATGTTTGTATAGTGTTTTATCCACACTGATCCGGGATAAATACATGAATAAACAAGAATTGAATATTACCATTAATAATTTCAATTTACTGCGTGTTTCAAGTAGTCATTGCAAATAGATGAACTGCAGGAAACTCCCGAAGAATGTCACTATTCAAATATCATTTACCTACGGGGATATTGAAAATATGTACGTGTAAAGCTTATCCAATCCATATTTACACAAACTCAGATACCTTTCCAGTTGCACACTGGTAGTGTAGACCATAACGATAGAAAAAACACCTTCTAGGGATAAATTTCAACGCAGTGAACACATATAATCAGGTCGATTCTGTTTGCAAATAGCGATATTACTGAGAAAAAGATATTACTACTATAGCGAGATTGGTGATATTGATATTCTGATCATCGATTTTGGGCAACATGATCTTTCATTTTCAAAGAATTCTTGCTATTAACATTGCTATCTTTGCAACCTCATTCAGGTATTTGCTAACTGATAACAAACTTGAAAATGGCAGTAAATCCTTTGTTTTTTGGTTATAACTTCTTGCAAGTATTGCAAAATTTGGAAAATAGGTAATTATAAACAAACTGAAACTAGCTGAAAACCTACACATAAACATTGCATATAAATGATTATTCAACACTGTACCGTAAGTTTTTATGCAGATGATACTCAGCTGTATCTGTCTTTTGATCCTACCGAGAAAATAGATGCCCTAGCGAAAATCAATTCAGATATAGCTTCATTGATCTTGAAGTCCAACAGTCATTCATTAAAAATCAATGCAGCAAAAACCTCAGTTCTCTTATTTGGCTCAAGTATAAACAGAAATCTTGTAAGCAGGGAAATCGAAGTAATTGTAGACAATCAAGTGATAAAGCCTTGTGAAAGTGCTAAAAATCTAGGAGTAATGTTTGATAGCGATTTGAAGTTCAAATCCAATTTGAATAATATGAGGCGAACGGCTTTCTGCAATCTGAAATTGATTTTCAGTAGTAGACAGTATCTGAATAGGAATGTGAGGGCTACTCTGTGCGAGGCTCTTGTGCTTTCGAGGTTCAGCTACTGTGATGCTGTTCATGGTCCCTGTATAGACGCCGAAGATAAGAGACGCTTGCAAGTCATGCAAAATTCGTGTTTGCGTCTAATGGTCGGTTCATACACCACACTTTTACTTTTACTTTATCTTTTACTTTTACTTTAAGAAAGTTGTCACAATGTAAATCAGTCGAGGCGTTCATACACGGCACTTTTACTTTTACTTTTAGTTTAGGGATGAGAACTTTTACTTTAAGAATCAGATGATTCAATAATTTTAGGGACTGCGCATGCGTGCATGTGAAGTCATCACAGCAAGCAGTGTCACCAACATTATAAGGGAACGTATCCTTCTGAATATTTCACAGAAATGATTCAAAATGTATGGGACGTAACCCACGATTACTTCTTCTTCTTCGTTTGTTTTTGATCACTGCGCATGCGTCCTGTTTACTTCAACACTGGTGTATGAACGGTCCAATTCCATTCTTAAGGTAAAAGTAAAAGTAAAAGATAAAGTAAAAGTAAAAGTGTGGTGTATGAACTGACCATAATATTCGGAATAAGGAGAAGACAAGGAATCACACATAAACTTTCTGAAATTCAATGGTTGAATATGGCTGAAAGACGTAAGTTACATTCGGCATGCCTCTTTCATAACATTATTATCCATAAATCTCCACGATACCTATGGGAAAAAATTCAGTTTCGTGATGATGTGCACTCTATAAATATAAGATTCAGAGGTACACTAACACCTCCATCTCACAGAACTGAGACATTCAAACGAGCCTTCTCATACCAAATCTCGCATTTCTACAATGGAATTCCCCAAAGATTGAAAAATAAATCATCTCGTACATTCAAAAAATATTACAAGGAGCATCTCCTAAATTCGTCTAAAACTTGAATAACAATAAAAATAATATAGAATATCTCAATGTAGTTGATAATATTACCCATTACCTATATGATAACTAACTCTCTTACTTTTCCAGAGCGCTAGAGGTTGATTCACTTCTGTTCACTGTTATTAGAACTTGTTATCCTTTACATGTTACGCTTAAGATGAAAAACAGGGATCTAGGTATTTTATACCTGGATCACCTGATCTTCGGCATTTTCCCACGTAGTATATAGTATGATTTTTGTATAATTATGTATTTGTCTAACTGGGAAATAAAGACCTATATCTATCTATCTATCTATCTATCATATTATAGAGAAAATATGAGACTACAATATCGATATATCAAGGACACCAGTAATCCATTTGAATTACCGGATGAAAAGTTTTTGGAACTATTTCGCTTAAATAAACTAGCTACATTGAGTTTGATCGAAGAGTTGAGTGAATTTGTTGATGAACCAACCAGAAGAGATACAACCCCTTTTCATCTTCGAGTGAGTTAAAATGGATATGAAAAAGGAATAAAGGTATGGAAGTTCATCTAGCCACATTTTTTTAGGTTTTTGCAATTGTTCTCTTCTTCAGCAGTGGTAGCTACCAAACTATTATTGGAGAAGACCTAAATATTGGCTTGAGTCAATCTGCTATGAGTAGGGTGATAAATTAAATCAGCAATCTAATATCCACACATTTGTTGGCAAGATATATTAAATTCCCCACAAGTGAAATAGAAATAAGAAATGTTAAGGAAGGGTGAGTTTCATAGTTCTTACTTTAGTAACCATTGAATAATGATCACCATAATTCCAGATTCCAGAATGCAAATTCAATTTTTTCTAATGTGATAGGTACAATTGATTGTACCCATGTTGCAATAGTTTCCCCAAAAATTGATGACCCGATTCATCCTGCAGTTGCATACATCAACAGAAAGGGATTTCACAGTATTAACGTTCAAGCCGTGAGTGTATACAAAGTTATAGAAAACTCAAATCAAAGAAAAATGATATTTCAGATATTTGATTCCAACTTGACAATTATGAATGTGAATGCTCGATACCCTGGAGCTGCCCATGATGCAGCTATTTGGAATGTGTCAAGAATACATCATCACATGAGGAGAAAATATAATGAGGGCAGAAGAAATTGCTACCTTCTAGGTGATTCTGGCTACCCAATTCAACCATGGATGTTGACCCCAATTCTTAAACCTCCACCTAATAGTCCAGAAGAGCGCTACAATATTGCGCATCGTCGTGCAAGAAATGTTGTTGAAAGAGGTTTTGGTGTTTTGAAAGGCCGTTTTCGATGTCTCCGAAAAGACAGATTTCTTAACTATAGCCATATCACAGCAGCCCGCATAATTTGTTCTTGTGCAGTCTTTCACAATATTTGTAGACAACATAATATGCCAGATATTGAAAATGATGATGATCATAATAATATAGAGAGAGAGAATGCCGTGGAAAATGATCTCAATTTCATGAATGGTATGGGAAAGTACAACAGTTTAAATTACTTATTACATGCAGATATAAATTCTGTTTTACCTTCAAATGTATCAATCCAGAAAGGTATGTGGCCTTTCTGCTTATGGAAGTTGGCTCAAGATTAAGATCATGGGAATGATTTCAAGTTTTTTCAGCATTTTTATTTCATATTTTTCATTGGGATTTCTGATTTTATTACAAAATGATAAACCATTACTGAGAAACCCAGTTTCTAAGCGGTTCTATACTATAATCAAACCTTAATATCACCACAACATTCTTACTAATGATGAAATTTCAAATTTTCATGCAGAATGTAATACTGGTTCTATTTTTCAGATAATGATAACCTTATCCAAGGGAGATTTGTGAGAAGTCAAGTGATTCAGGATATGTTTCAATAAAATATTAATACTTGAAGTACTTTAATATGGACTAAGAAAACAACATAACATTTATATAACAAAAAAAAATAAGTTCTCACTCTTTGAAAATTATTACTCATATAATAATACAAAAAGTTAATATGGTTGGTCCTTTTTAAAATATTTCAAAGATTCAGCTATTTTTGAGATAGCCTCAGCAAGGTGATGATGATGAGCTGATCACTTTTTTTTTGGTTTTGTTTTCACATTTCCATTGAATTTTTTTGGCAGTGAAAGGGATTCTGATGCAGGCTGATTTGGAATATTTGATTCAGAAATCTCGTCACTTAAAATAATTTTACTACATTCATACAGATTTTGCACTTCAGTTGCTGGAGTTGCAGTTTCTGGTAATCGTTCAAGAATTTCATCATGATCTATATCTTCCCCAAGATCTGGATCTACTTCCTCAGGGGCCCCTGGGCATCCAATAATATGGATCCAACCAAAAACTGTTATCAGTCTGTTCTCTATGGCATTCAGATCTTTGCACATATATCCTCCTTCACCTGTCTGTGAAATGGCTTTGATATTCAGGCGAGCCTTCTTCTTTGTTTTAGATTTCCATTCATAAAGAAACTGAAAACGAAATATCGAGATTTAATAACAAAGGTATACATAAATTCATATGCATACAAGTACTCACAGTTTTCCACTGTTTCTTCAGTTCTCTAGCTCCATTTGGGGAATTATTCAAAATCTCAGTTAGTTCATCCCATTTTCGATCTGATTCTTCTTGATTCAGAGGGTGAGTTTTTTCACTTACGATAATTGGATTCTTTTCCAGGAAATCAACCATCAATTCCATCTGACTTTTTGTCGTTTTCTTATTTCGGGACATATTTTTCAAAACTCAACCAAACAAATATGGGATTAAAATATCAAAAATGCTATGTTTCCATCCAACACTCCAACACAGAATTAACTTAGGAGGTCAACTTCTTCTTCTTTACTTGGAATGAAATTCATAATTTTTCAACAATATTGCTAATACTAAAACTTATAGCCAGTCTTGCAGTGAACGTTTGAACAGAATATCGAATCGCTCAGTCATATTGTTATATGTTGTTGATTTAACAATATTATAATAAGATGCGAACAGAATCGACTGAATAGGTGTTTTTTAACTTATCATTCTGCAAAGAGATTGCTTGGCATAAACCTTATTAGTTCTGTGCCAAGATGGATTGGATGAGCTCTATACGTATATTTTGGTTTCCTTTTAATAATTGCTTTTGGAATAGCAATGATGTTTCACAAATATCTGTGGTATCAAGAGAATTGCCGTAAATAGGCACAGTTTGAATCATTCACTGGTTGGTAATTTGAGCAATTGAGATGAACTTGCCCTGATGAGTGTCAGATGCTGTTCTTAGGGAAATGGCTGATAAAGCGGTGACGATTCATTTCTGAAAACTGAATGGGATTGAGGTTTTGAGGGAGAAGGTGGGTACCTATTTCTCTTTCAAAGTTCGATACTGAGATAGTGTGTGGTAGTTTTAATAACGGGTCAGGATAAGCTACACGTAAGCGAGTATCTAAACATTACAAAAATATTGATGAGTAGAATTACGTAACGACTAAAAGACGAACGGGTTTGGAAAGTTTCATGAGAAGTTGGGGAAGTTAGTTCAGAGCCTCATGTTCTTCTGAGTGAATAATTGATTACTTTCCATCAGTGTACGCTAGAAACAAGCACATTTTTGAATGATTGTAAGAATGTCTTTAGTGATTTTCTGCTTTCTTCCTAACACTCTGAAATAAGACGGTTTTTCGAGACTGAAAGTAATTAATTCTCTCAAGAACCATATCAGCGATTGATTTGTGAAAGAGAAACCAATTGGAAAGAAAAATATATAGAAAATATCGGTGGAGCAATATTCAATAAGATACTTATAATTATGCAGACACCAATGAAATTACATCACGTAAATAAAATTACAAGTCCAAACAAATCATGGAAAACCAATAATTCGTATGCTTCAGAAATGAATCATACGAAAAAGAAGTAATGTTGAAAAATATGTGTTCCAGAACATATCCTTCCATTTTAATCCTATGTACGAATGACTTACCATGCATTATCAACGATCTTTTAGTGAATCAGCAAATTTCCTAATAAGTGATGAAATCTTCTATATTCAGAGAAAGGCAATAGAATTCCCACCCTTTGTTGTGAGCTTGGAGACCTGGCGAACATCTCCTGTCAGAGATTTCTTTTCAATACAACATATGAACTCCTTGCCGGGAGAGGTTTTTCCTGAGGCTTACATACTTCAAAAACTCAAAGTGAATGTTAATTCGTATCTCCTGTCCCTTGATTTACGCGGTGTTCTTCGAACATTACAGTGCTTCCCTTAGGTCTGACTGGAAAAAAAATGGAGAAAGCAATGCTCCTCTCCCCGATAATGAAAAGAATATATAATAAAATTGACTCACCAAAAATGGTTGTTTCTCTACATGTACGATTCTCATTCCAAAACCTTCTCAGTATCGAAATGCGATGAGTTCCATATTTTCCATAATTGACTCTGAAATACGCTGATAATAGGTCTATTAAGATCTTTGCAAACAGTGATCACATACTTTTCTGAAATACGTATACAGGATGTGTGCTGCTGTAGTATTCAGCACTGATTTTCAGATTCAATTCTCTGTTCTGAAGACGCTAGTGTAGAATGGTGGATCTCCAGTCCAACCGAAGAAGTTGTAGCTGCATCCATCTGAGTCCCACTACGAATGTTAGAAGTCGAACCCTGGGGTCCCACATGACAGGCGGACGTACTGCCCACTACAGAATCGCGAACCACAATATTTATAAAAACTACTTATCTCTCTATAAGCGTTTTCGAAACGAAAATCGCTTCCGTTCCCAAAGCCCTCGATTGAAAAAAAATCTATTTTATCCACGACTATTGTATAATGTAACCATTATACGTCTTTTTGCTGGACATTGATGATACCCATCAATCACGGCAGTGATAAATGAGTCATTAATCACTACTCAATCATACTCCTGCGAGTAACTAGACCAATAGTTCAAATATCATAATTATTTAAATAAATGATATATAATAATATCTCGTAACATGAATATGATCTAGTAAGATTGAATACGTGACAGTTTTTGAGCTGAATACATGAACTTTTGTATCAATTATTATGAGATATTACACGATTATTATAATTTTCGATAACTTTGCACTGTGTGTAGATGAGCAATAATGTATTTTATAAAATATTCGCAAGCATAAAATAATAGTGTTTCTAAAAATATGTATGAAATGTAACAATACTTTCCAACAAAAATATTCCAACAAAAATTTTTATTAGTACTGGATAACTTCATCTCGTGAATAATAGCAATCATTATACGCTCGTTGAATAATATACTATCATTGCTTTTCTCGTGAAATCCGATTTCATCATGCTGTGTGACGAAAGGTACATATTCATGAGTTCAAAAGGTAATTATTACTGTCCAGTTGATATAAACCGAGTTATAGACCCAGCCAACTTTTTTCAAGATAGCCGCTTCACGCATGCCTGTCAACTATTTTTTATTTGAAATCGTCTGCCATTCGCTCACACTCACCAAGCTAGGTTGTTATAGAAAAAATTGTTCGTTTCCGTTAACCAGCTGACGAACGTCCACCCTCAGAAGTCGAAACTTGTGCGAGCAATGGATCAACGAGGCCTTACCTTTTAACGTGCGATTACCCAGCACGGTGGCCCGGCGGAGAATCGAACACCGGTCTTTCTCCTGAAAGGCGAATGTGCTAACCTCTACACTACCGAGAACCGAATTTCCATTCATTTAAATTCCAGATGTCATCAAAAACATTTAAAAAAGGTAGCTTCCATAATTAATAATTATTCCACACCATGTATCTCGTATGTCGATGTCTTCATATTGAAAAAGAAGAGTATCATTCTGATTTTCACCTTTTTTTCAACATATTTTTCCAAAGTAAACCGCGCCCCTCAGAATGGAAGGATCGACATCTGGTCATTGAAAAAAACACATTACACATTATATCACCGAACTCTCAAAACTGAAAGTATATCATTTATTTTTACAAGAACTAAATATGTTCTTCCATCATCATGCAATATAAATTTTCTGATGGCAGATTTAGTTTTCTGAACTCATCTTAGGTTATCCAGTAGCTAGTAGTAGCATCTGACAGAGAGATATATCTCGAAAAGCAGATGTTAGATTGATAGAAGTACTGAAAGGCAATCGTCGACATTCTGACATTTTTCATTACCAAACAACAAATCATTGTGACACTCTACCAATGAAGCGGAATACACTATAATCATATCCTGCAACAAGTTTTTGTAAGTCACACAGGTGTAATAAGACCACCTATGGAAAATGTATAAGGCAACATGGACAGTCTATAATATATTATTGATGCCTCTGCTGCATTACAAAACAAAATATTGAATACTCATTGCACTTTCAAATTATGATAGCACACCTTTGTACCTTGAATAAGACACATAAAAGATGATGCACTTCAGGTATGTTCAGAAAGAAATGACAGATGATCGAAGACACGGCTTCGAATCTTCAATATCTCATCAGAAATAATAATATTTTTTTACACCTGTATTTCAATAATACACTTATATGCTCAAAATCCGTTTCATAATGGGATTCATTATAATACGGTTTCAGAAATATGTATCGTAATGAAAAATGTGTATCATAATGAAATGGAAAATGAAGGATGCACATCAGATTTCGAATAATCAAGGGGATTCTGTTGTTGAATACATCTGTTTATATATCAGATGCATGATGCTGAATATTTGAAAATTGAATGAAATATGGATGTTCTCACGATTATAAAAAAAAATTGATGAACGTAGCATTCGAAATGCCATTTGATCCAGTCACTCTCTCATATAATCATGAAAATGAATGAAAAGCTCATCTGCTTTCAGTAGATTCGCGTCGTAGTAGGTTTTCGAAAAGTACTGCGCCCCCCTCTGACCGCCAAAATTAAACAGTTCATATTGGTTTTCCATCGGAAACCCACCTCTCTGGTTTTTTCATTTTGAAAAAAAATTGATAAACAACTTTTGCACATGACATCACTTCTTCATTTCATTTTACAACCACTCATATGACTTCGAAAGCAAATTTTTCAGCAGAGCAAAACTATTTTCTATATTGAAATATCGAGTATCAATAATTGAACCTTATAAATATATAACAGATTGATGATATATTTGTAACAGAGTTTCACTAGATATCAAGACAAGGGGATTTTCAATAGTTGTTACTCGAGTTGTTAGGAAAGTTAAGGAAGAGCCTATATGCAAGTTCAGACCTGTGTAAAATCAGCTTGTAAAATTAATTTATCAAAAATTCTTTGAAATATCTCGGTACTCATCTCGTCAAAAACTATATCATTTTTTTCTCGCTTTTAGTATGAAAATACTTTGATAGGATTAATATTTCATGGCGATAATTTGGATGGTTTCATTATTTCGCGTGATCTATTGGATTATTCTGATCTGAAAACTATATTTTCGAAAATGATCATCACTTCTGTTCATCTATGATAAAAACACGTTAGTCGTGTACGCCCAGACATTTGTTTATGTTGGGAGTTAATATATCTTCGTCAAATGTGTCAGAAGTCGAAATGTTATTGGGTTTCACTGATGAATATCTATCAGGACCAGCAAAATATGACAGAATATGAATACATTTAAGAAAGTTGTTCGACGATATCGTTCCATCAATCTCAGCATTTTTGAAACATGATACCATCTACAAATGCAGAAACTACAACTGCAACGTGCAATGTAAATAATTCACTGTATGTATTTCTGGTGAATTGCAGATACCCACGTTTTTCAAGGATTTTCAATCAGTGTGTTTGACATCATTTTTGGTAACTTCAAATCTAACTGAAAACGTGAAAAATTAAATTAGGTGTAATTTTCTCACTGTGGCAGCAAACCTTACCTTAACGCATGTCAACTCTTCCCAACAGTTCAATCTAAGGAATAGGATGATTCAGACCTTATAGAGAACTCGTGACAACACCTGAGGAGTAGGCAGATTGAGATCTGAGCGTGATTTCACATCAACTTCTTATAAATGTCACCAAAATCAGAGCCGAAAATGCGGGTAATCTAGACGGCACGATAGAAATTATGATAAACTCAAGCGAGTAGAGGGAGAAAACGAAACCGGTACAGATGAAACAGTAGAAACAGTTGAGAAGATTGGTTTTGTTGTTTGTATGAGTAGCTTGAGAACGAGCGTGAGAATTTTTTCTTGATTGTTCGGTCGATGACCTTCGTAAACATTTTTCATTGATGAAAGTGAGATATCAAGTGAAGATGGTCAAATCATTATCGAAACATTCAACAGAATGATCTTGTAGCAATGGTTCACGCAAACGTTCAGTGAATGATGCTTCAGTTTTGCCGCGAGAGAAAATATCGACAATAGTTGTGAAGTAAAACTTGAATACAGCGGAAAACAGAAAGAACGAACGATTCGAGGAATCTATGAATTAAAAGACTCGGCTACAATATAACTGAAAAACTGTATCGTTGTTTTCACATAGTTCACACAGTAATCAAAGCATGAATGAGTTGAAATTTTGTTTGCACGTATTACTCACTCCAACAATTGTCCATTGATTCATTTCGTGTACAAAGAACCAAACATCTGGTGCTAAGCGAATTGACATAACTAACAATGTTAGCACCGCAAACAAATGTTCCTCTCTATTGAGCTGATACGAAAACTAGAAACAGTTATAGACACTACGATTCACAAATTTAAATAGCGTGAAAAATGGAGTCAGCGGCATAACAGTGTCAGTAATTTTGTTCGATGTAGTTATTCTATGGTAACAATGTGGCACGAGGCATTAAAATCAGAAACGTGTTAGGAATTTAACCCATGAAATTCCTGCCAATACGAAATTCGATGGATACCTACCCGTCCAATAAATATAAGAACAATTTGACACGTTCAACCACCCAAATTGGCTTTGAATGGACCATTTTATGGTTGAAAAAAGTCAATAGTCTCTCAATGGCATAGCATCCTATAGACAATAATCTGTATACGAAAAGAACCAGTCTCAAACAACTACCCTCAATCCGAATAGTGCGCCAGACGTAGAAGCACATCTAAATCACTTTGCACTATGGACATGAAATCAAGTTGATCATTTCGGAAGTTGAATGGTTTTGTTGAATGAAGTCGACTTCGATTCAAATTCAAAGCATCATTATATTAGTTCAGGAAAGGAAGCATTATGGTTTGCAATTCTTTCGTCCACCATGGATTTACCTGAAATTTTCACAGAAGGTAGGGTATAGCTCAAGGATCATTTTCTATATCATGCCGCTGTACGCTAGAGCCTTGGGGGTGGTTGCCACCCTATCACGGCGGTGGAAATTTTTTATTACATTTCAACTTTAGGAATCGACGGCAGAAGTATTTCTAAAAAAAAAATGTACCATACGTTTTTTTCGTAAAAGTAATATTTTTGAGTTATTCGTAGTTGACAGTAAAAGTTTTTTGACGAAAAAATCGACTTTTTCAAATGTTTTTTTGCAAATAACTGTAAAACTATGCATTTTATCAAAAAAAAGGCAAATTATAGCTTTTGAAAAACCAAAAAAAATGCTCTCCTTATAATTTTCCTACGACACATACGAACTGAGATACAGTGAATTAATGCTTAGCTTTTTTGGTCAAATGTATAAATTGGAAGATTCAAGGTGAAATAACGAAAAAAAATGCATTTTTCGAAAAAAGACCATAGAATCTTTTTTGAAGAATTCAATAAGAGCTTTCAAACAAATGAATAAATGTCTTCCTAGAATGAAAATTGACCGACTTATGATCAAAATGAGATCGGTACCTGCTTCTTTCTACGAAGAAAATCTGTGAAAACAACCTCCAAAGTACCCCCTAACTAACTAAAATTGATCGCCACCCTTCTGTGATTCTCTTTATATATGTACTATCAATACACCCACGAAGTTTAACCAATTCAAAACGCCTAATTTTAGAAAAATTTGTGTTTAAAGAGAAAACGATTTTTTTCAATTTCGTGTTTTTAACCCTTTTCTTATAAATATCTCTCAAAATACTAAAGATACGAAGAAAACGATATTGCACTGAATTGTAATTTTTAATGACAAAAATTTCCCTGTATGTAGATTTTTTGTAAAGTGAATATTCGGCGAGATATAGCCGTTAAACACCTACATTTACGATCGAACATCATCTTAGTCAAGCGCTTTAAAATCTCCCCATTTCAAAAATTAAGCTCTTGAAAAACTCTACAAAAAAATTTTCTATCCCCTGAAATGAAGGAGCTATGCTTAAAAAACCGATCAATTTTTTTTTGAAAAATTTGAATAACCCGCTTCGGAGCGTGGTATTCTACCTAACCGGTATATTCGGCAGTTATATGTTCCACTTTTTCCATTCATATTGGAAGACAGAGAAGAAGAAAAATCTGCTCTCGTGTGTGAGTGTATATTTCGTTGATTTCTCACCAGTGTATTCTAAAGTTCGAAGACATATTACAAAAATTTCAATGTTTTCAAGGAAAGTTCATACAAAGGGTAAGTTGAAAGATTATGAAATTGTATCCTGAAGCGTGAAACAATCATAATTCAACTATTCTCACCCATATTTAGATTTTCATGTTATTTTATAATTTTTGACAATTATGGGTAGTTTTCACCCCTTGAAAACAAAAAGCGTACAACGGCACAATATAGAAAATGAACTAGAGGGTGTAATGAGCCTAATCCCAGATTTTTGTACAAATCGGTGCTGGACGAAAAAATTGAGAGGTTTTACCATTTTTTTAGCTTCATTTTCCGAACTATATAAATAAATACCACTAATACATGTCACAAACATAAAAGAGAAATCTTATATTGAAGAGTATGAGGAATATGTTGGTGTTTGTACTGTTTACATAAAATCTAATACAGTTTTTTTGTTCAGGAGGAATTATTGAAAAACAACCACATAAAACATCTACAAGCTGACATGTTCCGAAATGAGGCCAAAACATTCATTCGATTCTGCTTCATATATCCTGACATTTAGAACAATTTAGAACAACCATTTCGAAGTTGTAGTCTTGGGTTATTTTTGGAATAAACGATGACTTTCACCGATTTTTGTAGAAAACATAGTGTTCATCTACTATTGAATGAAAAAGTTGATTGAATAAGGTGAAATGTTTGTATTTACCTTTATTCGATCTCCGAATATGCTTCAATGCCAGCAATTCAGAACCAGGAACATTGCTTTTGAATAAATAGTGCCAATTTTATCTTTCATGCTACAAGTGAAGCAAGCGGTTTTGTGAACTGTCTAGTTAAAATCTCATAAGGAAAGTGTTTTTCCAATTGATTAAAAAAAAGTGATGTTTTTATCATCCACAGGAAAAATCATTTTCATTGTTGAAATAATAATCATTATTGAGCATTACTGAATGTTCATTCATCATCGTCTTCAATTGCGATCAATATGTATGGATATTTTAAGTGAATTTAAACATGAATTTAAACTGGCACAACAGCAGATTCGATACAGTTTGTGGTAGGTCTTGGAGTGTCCAAAATGAGACATCAATGAATTTTCACAAGTTTTCGATGGTTCATCACAAAACTGCATAAAAAAATTAATCAGCTCTAGCGTGGTAGGTATGTCGTGGAGTCGATGGGTCATGGCATTGCATAAATCTGGTTACAAATGGTTGAGTTATAGGTGAAAGGACAACATAGCCATAAAATTGACGGGTTATCAACTAAGTAGCGATTTGTTCTCGAAATATCCACTAATTCGCTACGATAGCCTTTAGGCAATGGCTCCGAACTAATTGACTCAGACTGACTTAACTCATATTTCGATTTCAATATGGGTTCAAATATGAAATATCTGATTTTTCCAATAATTTCGAGAACAATGATGATTCAAACAATGTGAATGACCTGAAATGGTATTTTCGATTGACAAATTCGAAATATGATCGTTCTTTTTGAGGAATATTTTTTCAACACACTACAAAAAAGTCAATAGCTCAACTCATTGTATACAGTTAAGTTGAACTACGGTCACATAATATGAAAAATAAAAATACAGTCGAATTCAAAGCTTCGAAAAGTAAAAATGTAGAGCTAGTACTTCGTACGATAAATTTTTTTGTCACCAGGACCCAAATAATGCAGAAAATGGAGGAAGTGTGGGGGATTGAATTGCAAAGATGAGAGTGAAAATATCTGTCCATCTGAAATATGGGCCTCTGAATTTTTTAACATTTTCATCTGTTCCGGAAATATTTGAGATGACAAAAGTACCATGTACATTCCTTAAATATTCTCGATTTTTGGCACAAAGTGGAGTATCAACTTTCTGCCAGATCCGCAACTACGACCATAATAAACCCCGTGAACGCGAAATAAACAAAATGCAACAGGAATGCCGATGAACCCGGTAACGTTTGGCAGAGACCCAAACAGTCGGGCTCATCCACGACGGGCAACCTTGATGACGCAGGGCCGTCTCTAGGCCAAGGTTAACTGCTCAAGTTTCGGTAACAGGTCACCTTTTATTTCGGGTCACAATCGACAATGTTGGGGCAGCTGGCAGTAGATAGTGACTGAGTGCCCAATTTGCATTTACGATAATCAATGCACTGGTTCCGTTCACTAAGAATATTGACTGTCTGTCGAATGACGCGATTGAATTAATTCTGTCTATAAATTCAGATGCTACTAATCGTTATTACAAATTATGTTATATAGTCGTTTTCGTGGTAGATGAATTTCATCTAGTAGGTTTAAGGGTTTGAAAATTAGGATTTCTTGCCGCTATTGAAAAAAAAATCTTCACTTTTTGAGAATGTGGTAGATTAGAAAATGAAAGAAATACGAAAAAAATCTGCTACAGGTTATCACATTATGTGATCTCTGTATCTGTATCTGTAGAGTAGGGAGGGTGAGTATAGACCCACAGCACTTAGGCCACAATATGGCCCATTGTGCATCCTCCCAAGGAGTCGCCCTCCTAGGACATTGTCCATCCTGCCTTATCCAGGAAGGAGGACAGGTCACCAGGGGACATCTCCTTAATATCGGCAGGTGTAGGCCAAGACTCACCGAACACACACTCTCTTATCGACGATAGCTCCAGACATTCGCATAAGACATGCCTGACAGTTTCATCTTCCTGTTCACACATCCTGCATAGAGGTGTGTCCACTAGCCCCATAATATGGAGGTGTTTCCTTAGTTGACAGTGTCCAGTCACAAATCCCACTGTTAAACGTAGGTTCTTCCTGGTCATCGCCAAATATTTATTTGGATCCAGCTTCTCAGGGTCGCCCAGGGTGATCCTGGCAAAACTGCATCCTTTGGTTTCATCCCATCTTTTGAGGGTTTGAGTATGGGTGTAACGTTTGGCTAGTTCCGCAATTGTCGAAGTCGTCAGGCCATGGGTGTCACCTGGTCCCAAAATGTTCATTCCAGCCGCCATCCTGGCCAAAGAGTCAGCAATGCGGTTACCTTTGCTCCTGTCGTGCCCTTTCACCCACCTTAGTACGATATGATTATCTACCGAGGCGTTAGCTGAATCTTGATGGCACTCTAGTGCTAACCCTGAGATAATACGTTGTCTATTCAAGGTTAGTAGGGCTTGTCTACTGTCAGTGTAGATTATTATGTCTTTGCCAGAAATTCCTTTTCTGGTTAGCTCTTTTGTGGCGATTGAGATACCAGCCAGTTCTGTTTGTACCACGCTGGTATTTTTTCCCATTCCCCACTTAATCCTTAGGCTAAGTGATCTAGAGTAAACTCCACATCCTGATCCTTCTTTGGTTTTTGAGCCGTCTGTGTATATGCGTATTGCATTTGCAGCATCCGCCTCAGTGTTCTGTTTTATTTGTATTTTGTAGGGTTTATTAAACACAAACCTGGGTTCAATTGCGTCACTGGCTGCCTGTAGCAGAGGCACCGCAGTGAGTGCCTCCCTCCACAGGCCCCGCCTCAGTTGACCCATTCCTACCTCGGGGTTTACACCAGCCGTGCGCAATCGTAGCATGGCCATTAGCGCAACCTCCTTGACGTGCAGGTCCAGAGGTGTCAGACCAGTAACTAATTCCATTGCTGCGGTTGGTGTTGTTCTCATGGCTCCTGTGATGTTCAGACAAGCCATTCGTTGTATTTGGTATAGTTTTTGGATGGCCGTTGCTTGTAGAGTTTTTGGTCCCCATGCAATGGCTCCGTACGTTAGCATAGGTCTTATTATTGCAGTGTAGATCCAGGTGACTACACGGGGCGAGAGGCCCCATGTGCGTCCCACTGTCCTCCGACAGTGCTCATAGGCCACATATGCTCTTTTTGCTCTGCTCTGAATGTGCGAGTTCCATGTTAACTTCCTGTCGAGGGTAATACCGAGGTATTTCACCTCTTCAGAAAAGTTTAGTTTGCTTTTGAAGATTTCGGGGGGTTTCAAGCCCGATAAGCTTCTTTTCCTAGTGAAAAGGACCATCTCCGTCTTCTTGGGATTGATCGACAGTGAGTGTTCTTTACACCATGTTTCTATTAATTTGAGACCATCCTGCGCTCTATCGCACAGTGTGTTCACAAATTTGCCGGTCTGCAGAATAACTATGTCATCTGCATATGCAATTGTGTAGAAACCATTACTGTTGAGGCGATTTATCAGGGTATCCAGGACTATGTTCCAAAGAAGGGGTGATAAGACCCCTCCCTGCGGACATCATCATCCCTCATGACCAGTCCTCTCACAGTAATGTCTTCTACATTTATACTTATTGCTCTACTAGAGAGCATCTTGAGTATCCACTCTCCTACTACCAGGGGTATATTCCTGGAGTTAAGTTGCTGGGTGATTGTTGGGAAGGTCGTTTTATCGAACGCTCCTTCGATATCTATGAATATACCCAGGGTGGATTCTTTATTATCCAATGATCTCTCGATTCTGCCAACCACTTGGTGAAGGGCCGAATCAGTGGAGCTTCCCGGAGTATATGCATGCTGATATGGATGAAGTGGATTGTGAACTAAGACTTCATCTCTTATAAACCGCTCGCACAGCCTTCTCCACTGTTTTCAGAAAGAACGATGTGAGACTAATTGGTCGGAATGCTTTTGGTAAGGTGTAGTCCATCCTTCCTGGTTTGGGTATAAACACCACTCGTACTTCTCTCCACTTACTGGGAACATACCTCAGAGCTAATGAGGCTCTGAATATTCCGACCAGGTGCGGCATGAGAATATCCAGTCCCCATTGTAGTAGGGCTGGTCTTATACCGTCAGGTCCTGGTGCTTTGAAGGGGGAAAAGCCCGATATGGCCCACCTTATCTTGTCCTCATCAATTATAGTGCTAGCAAATTGCCAGTCGTATTGTGAGGGTGTTATTGGTACTTCCGTCCGGTTCGTCGTTCCTGGGAAGACAGAACCTGGGAAGTGAGTTTCCATAAGAATCTCGGCGCTTTCTCGGAGGTTGGCGGCCTTGTCGCCATTTTCCTTCGTCAGGATGCCGATACCTTATGGTGGTCGCTTGAGAGTGCCTTCTGTAGCCTCGAGACTTGCGGGAAATCTTCGATTGCCTCACAATAGGCTCTCCAGGCTTCTCTTTGCTTTTGTCTGCAGACTTTTTTGAACTCTCTGAGGTTGGCTTTATATATTCCCCAGTCCTCTTCGAGTTTTGATTGTTTTGCTTTGTTAAAGGTCGTTCTCGCTGTCTTTCTGAGGTGTTCCAGTTCAGGGCACCACCATTTATTGGTTGTGCCTTCTGTCTGTACCATCCTCATCGGACAGGATTCCTTATAGGCAATGTCTATTTTGTTTTGGATAGATAACGTGTACCTTTCCAATTCTTCACTATTGCCAGGAGTCAGGGTCTCTGTCTCCCGCAGAGCTCCTTTTAAAGTCAACCAGCGATGGTCTGACATAGAAATATGATCAGACACTTGCCAGTCTTGAATTTTATTTGATATCATGGCTGTCGCCACATTATGTGATAATGAAAAGAGAAGTTTTATAATCATTCCATAGAAAATGCGGAACGTTCCACTGGAGCAACTACTCCCCTGAGTTATGGGTATTTTCTTACAGTTGGTAATAAAAAAGTACTTATTCTGTAGGATAGCTGAAATACTTTCAAACAGGTTTCAGTTTTTAACGGAAATGGCCAAACAGGTTGTTTTTATATCGGAGGGGAACCAAAACAGCATACGAGCGATATTTAGAAACCATGAAGACGAAAAATCCAAGACACCTCATTTCTCCACAGAAATATCATGTTTATATATCATTTATTATCTGTACAATTCACATATTTTCAGTTGGCAGTGTGAACGTCCCCTCAATTGAGAATATTTTTGTTCCTCATGAATATTGATTTGAATTGGTTGATACTTGATGCAAATCCCTATTTAACGAAAAAATCACACTTTCCTGTAAAATTGTCACTAGACTAGTAAGACTCCTACAGGCAACTGTAATATTTTTTGTCTTATGAATATATATTCCGATCTTTGAAATGTTCCATCTAGTTTTGGTTTCGCGTGCCTGGTATACAATTGAACGATAAAAAATTACTTCAGTAGTTGTTTTAGGTAAACTTGTTTTTATGTACGATTCAAACGTCTGTGAATGGTTTTCACATATTATTATCACCAGAGTATTTGCTAATATATCTGATGTTATTTGGGTTATAGAAACTGAACCCAAACTAGCAGAACTACAAATCGTATAACTGAGAACTCAATTATTTGGCTACACAACATCGTTAAATATCTTCCGATTTCATATATTGTTACTAACAAACTTGTGGAATTATAGAATAACTTTTCAATTTCCTACTAAAATTAACATCAGCAAAGAGTAGGACTCAATTTGGTGTTGACGCTTCTTTTCTCATTACTGTTTGTCAAATGAAGCGGATTATGGCAAAGCCATCATAACAGTCGGTAGGATATATTTTTGAATGTATGGCAGAGCCCTCGTATCCTTTAACCATACATATAAATGTCGCAACAAAAAAAAAGTTTAGGTTGACTGAAACTGATCAAAACAACATTCTTACGTTCGACCAGGAAATATTGCCGTTTGTGACAAATATCAATAGGAGTTTGATTATACTAAGTCAATTATTGAAACATTCGTGAAAGAAAGATGTCTTCATTTGGATCACAAGATGAGTTACCACATGTTGTTTTTGAAGGTCTCCAGTGATTCTGAATTGAAAAATGCACATCCCCTGTGCTCCAACTTTGGTGTATGAGGATGGACGCCACCAGGCAATCCACAATATATGAAAATCCCGTTCACGAAGTCATTAATTTAATTTCTTTCATCTGGATATATACGTTGTGTAGAAAAACTCCAAATTGACTTGCAACCATTCACAAAAGACTTTGCTATTGTGCTGGTTAAATTATGTTATTAGAAATGGGATGACTTCTAGAATCGAAAAAAAGTTGATCTCTGAGAAAATGCTATCGATAAAGTGTGAGCTGCTGGTATAAATTACGAAAATAGAAGTTAGTTCAGCATTACTTTCATGAAATCAGGAATTATACTTTCAACGTCAATCTCAAACAGTCGGCCCTGTTCTGCTCAGTGATCCGGTCACGTACAATTGTTGTTGTATTTTCAAGATGCGTTTTCTGGAGAAATTACGATCGATATCGTCTTGTCATACTAATTAAATTTATGTTTCGTACGTATCGAAAAGGCGCGGTCAGTTGGAAAATACGCGGATCCTCTATTGTACGTAGTTTTCATTTAGAATGAAGGAAAATATGCGCATCACAGAGGTACCTGCACGCATGTTGATGTTTTTCATTCCCAAATGAATTTCACCTATTTTTGAGCACTAATGCTTTCTAAAAGATGAATATCTAATGAATCATGAAAAATGATATTCTCTTTTCATGAATTGACGATACTCTTGACGGAGGTCCACTTCTTGAGTCATGCGGATTTATTTTCCTTCAAATAGAGTGACATAGAGCGATTTGGAATATATGTGTTAAACTGCGACACAACATCAAGTCGTATGCGGATGTATCTCAAGAATATAGCCCTTGTAGTCATATGGTAGATCTCAACGAATCTGCTGGAGTATTGTAGATCCAGAACTGTCCAGATATGGATGTGAAAAATACTGGTTCACACGGAAAAAACTATCAATGACGTGAACACCTACGGTATCATCAAATATATCAGCAAACTCTCTCTGTTGGTACGTGTATTTCGTATAACATAGAAACAGAAATTGCTTTTTATACAAATTTTCACAACCACACGTAATCAAATTTGAAGCATTCACAGGAAGATTTGAATAACTTCATCTTTCTTTCCCCTCATCTTTTTCATGTCATTTTATGAGCACTTTCATTCGAACAATCTTCCAAATCAGCGTACTCGTGCTTGAAGGGGTAGTGAAGCAATCTTGAATAAAATAATGCCTTGTGAACTAATAAATGCAAGAACTCACCTGATTTTCGTCGAGATGTAACCTGAAATTGAAAAATCAATCAATTAATGGAAATCGTGAGATTAGTTTCATATAGAGAGGTTTTAACTTTTTTTTAATTTATGCAGTGACATTTCATCGATTCAAACTAGAAACGAATCTGTAAGACATAGTCATCGTCTTGGTCATCGTGGTTGATTCCATTTTTGAATATTTTAGAATATAAAATATAAGAATATAAATCCTTCAAATAATGAAATGAACTTAGAAACATTCACTACTCGCCAACTATGCGAATCGCCTGATTCATTTCTGTACGTCATGATTCGTACCATCCTTGAATTTGATAGGAGAAATGTATCACTTCAATTTTGAGGGATACAGCGAATTGAAAGGGTTTTTCATTTCTATCGTAGTATTTTAGTGGCAGTTCCTAATGGAAAAGTTTCACGATGTTATTACCATATTACAGCTTAACTGAATAAAAATATCGATCTAAGGATGTTCATTAATGAGGGAATTTCTGGCATCCATAAATAACAGAAATACATTTCAATCCCACATATCTTAGCGACGAACGGACGTCATTCGACTCAGCTGAGAACGTCACATCACGAAGCCTGATTACTTATTGAGTCGCAGTAAAGTGATACTGAAGTGTTAGTTTGTTACACAACGAAATAGTCAAATATTTATTGGTTTGAGGCTCAATCAAGTCAATTCTCATTGTTTGCATCCCTTCTTATTTCTATTCATGTCACTTGGTACACAAAAAAAACGCTTATTTGGGGTTTGAACTATCGTGCTCTGGCACAGAGTAGGCGTAGATTTCAGTCTCAGCTGTCATGTTATATACAAAACACAATACGATTGGCACGAATGAAAGCATGAGGTGAATTCATAAGTATCAAAGCAAGCAAAACAATTTTCGAGAGAGTCTTATTTCCGAAAACACATGCTAATTGCAGGAGATAGGTTTGTTCAACTCTGAACACTCTGTAGATCCAGCATGTCGTCTCTATTTAGAACATGATGTAACAACAGAGCATATACTCTGTGCCTTCCCCGCCGCGGACCGAATCAGGTTTTCGATAATTGGTAGACTTCCACCCCTGAAAGATCATTCACAGAATAAACTGATCGGCTTTGCCAAGAAGCCACAATGAACCCCTTAAGGTTGTCATGTAGACCCAATCACGTCGAACATAACCTGATACCCTGTATTTTTTGTGTAGGGCAGGCCCGCCGCTAGCTGTTTGTTCGCCCGCTTGCAATACCGATTATGCCGCCCTGAGACTACTTATTACGGTGAGTTTTGTTTGAAAAAAAGTTTTTAATTATTTTTTCATCATGGAAGATGAAACGAAAAAATCTTAATGAATATAAAACTTTCATTTTGATAAGAAACTTAGTAATATTTGTTTATTGGAGTGTAAAACCATACCCATAACCCACGCACAGGTTTATCCTTCTGTGGGGACCCTATATTTATTTGTCATTGACTAAGACGATTGTAAAGTTCAAATTGGATGGTAAATAAATGATTTTTTTATTTATTATACATATATTACAGTTAAGTTAACTCTTCTTGCCTTTATATCTTTCAACTTTCTTGTATCCAAGCTGTCTGAAATTTCTTATTCAATTGAAATCATAGAGCTAAATTACTCAGCTTCTGCTGGAGCATTGTTGATCGCAAATAATTTTTAATAATTTCAAATTTTGATAAGGTTCTTTCACCAGATGCAAGTGAAACCGGCAATGTTCTTAGCGCTATTGCTGTGTTCGTAAATGTAGAAATTGAGTCATTGGGAAATAGAATATCGTGCAACAAGTGCAGAAAAGTGCTAATTACTGACGAGTTTGAAAAGTTGCAGCACGAGCGCAAGCGAATGCTGCAATTCAAACGAGCAAGAAATTGCATTTCTGCTCGTGTTACACAGTATACTTTTTCTAACACACACTTTTTGCTAAAAATAATACTATACTATAGAACGAAACTAAATGTCAGTGACTCAATCTTAGCTATATGGTGTCAAGAGGCAAAATATGCCAAAATTATATTTTCAGAAATACTTTTAGTCTTGTATTTTTCCTTCCAATCCATGAACTGTTTGTGTGCAGTTTCATATTTTTCTCTTGAAACTAGAAGTAGTGAATTCAATAACAATGAATTAACATGTTCTCTTAGTTCTGTAGGATTATTTTTTATTTCAGAAATGTCGCTTTCCATTCTAGTTCATTCTCATTTGAAAAATTATGGGAAAGCAATATTTTATGCTTGACGTTTGTTGATAAACGAATTGTTCTAAAAAGAAATTGTTTTAAAATTGTTCGTTTCGTTAACAAGCTGACGAACGTCAACCCTCAGAAGTCGAAACTTGTGTGAGCGATGGATCAACGAGGCCTTACCTTTTAGCGTGCGATTACCCAGCAGGGTGGCTCGGCGAGGATTCGATAGATGTTGCTCCATTGCCTAGCAATGGCTAGTAAGTATGTGGGCATTTTATTTTTGGCACAGAAATGTCACTTTGCGGTACACTGATGTCAAATTTCAATTATTGGGTTTGTAATCATGTTTGCGAACGTAAAACTGTGCAGAAAAACGTGTTTTGGAATGTAGTTGTAGAAAAGAGCTAGTGTGATATAGTTCGTAATCATTGGATTGGTTTTCTGCAGAATGCAACTTTAATGCAATGATTCATTAAACGAATCAATACCGTCAATGTCTGAATCAATACTTGAATCATCTTTAAGCTTCAGATTTAAATCTTCACAGTGTTCGATTGACTCATCACTGGAGTAATTGAATAAATTAACGAAAACTGATGCAGACGGTGTAAACCTCCAAGAGGCAACGCCATCTGCTGGGTGACGACCAAAGTCTCAAACTCTCACTGTCCAAGACAGAGGAGACCTCTTACAGCGGGCCATCGTACGACGAAGTCGCAACAAATAGCCCGCCGCGATCGAGAATCGACTTCGGTCAACTTGCAGAAAGCTGCAACCCTTCACAGAAATCAGAATTTCTATGTTCGAGAAGATTGCATTCACAATCCAATGCCAGACAGGTGTTTCGACCTACCAGGTCTCATCAGTGACAATAAATTAACGCTAAAAAACTCAAATACGTCTGTGATTATTTGTAACTCCTTGAATCTATGCTTTGAAAAAGTTATTGTCTGATACAATATTAAAAAAAACTACTCTATATTCGATTTTGGGGTCTACTAAATGTTCTATTCAAAAAAAAAACTACTCTATATTCGATTTTGGGGTCTACTAAATGTTCATCATCGTGTTCCCATTGAAATTGAGTTGTTTTTTTTTTCTAGGTCGAACGGTATTTATTGCTGGAAATCTATTTTATTCACGATGTTAACGTCAGGATTGCGCCCCGTGCAAATCAGTTTTTTTGTTTCTTTATGCTGTGGGTGACCAGTCATCGGAGTCTTAAGGTAAGCGTCCATAGGTACGCATTGCACGTATCTTACGGATCGTACGAAACGGATTTCAGAATTATTAGTATAGTAAGTTATACATATGCGTCCACTGACCGGCAGCGGACGGATCGCACGTATTGGTCCATCGGTAATGCCGATGAAATTTATCGAAGGGGCAACTTTTCCGAGTGGTGCGGATGACGTCATGCGGATTGCCGATAAGTGGACGCATGTCACAATAGGTAGTCACTGGTCGCCTCACAGATCATTTGAATTTTGTTACATTTCGACACTAAGTACACACACGTGCTTTAATTATATTTGTTATTACGCATATCATGGAGCAAATCAGTGAATAGTGTATGATATTCTCCAAATTGTGATCTTTTGTTGAATATGTCATGTATCCACAATCTATGTCTTCTCTTATTTCCCCTACTTTCTTCTTCATCTAATAACAAAGCAATAATGACAAGTTCTTCATCACTTTCCATGATCGGAAACATTACACACTGTAATGTTTCCGATCGTCCACTCACTACGAAAATGCGAATGTTACTTAAAAGCCGACCGTCGCATCGGCAATCCGATCGCTACGGATACAGTGGACGCACTACCACAAATCGATTCGTTTTATACGATCCGTACGATACGTACGATGCGTACCTATGGACGCTTACCTTAAGACTGGATTCAACAGATCCGAAATCCGATCGTACGACGATCCGATAGCTCTCTGATTTGTCTGAATTCAAATTTAGACCAATCAGAAAGCTATCGGATCGTCGTACGATCGAATTTCGGATCTGTCTAAATCCAGACTAACTCGAGATGTATGAGCCTATGGAGAAGTTAGCCACTCGCGCCAGCGAAACGTCAGGAGAAAATTCCAAAAAACGACGGTCTTCAAACCCGAACAAAAATAGAGATACTGTTAACCTCGGCCGCGAAAGCCTCAACCATTTCGTCGAAAAAAAATTTGTTTGTTTATCATATCCACCGGATCGGCAATTTTTGGTCGTTATCTACTTAATGATCGTATATCATATCATATTTATCTCATCCCATTATAAGGCTGGCCAAATTTGTTTTTGTTTTGGCGTTCTTATCTGACGATTTTTTCGCGTCAGTAGCATTATATCAATAATTCTTCATACATCCGAATAGGGACAGCGATAAGCTGACCAGCTACTGATCAAGATTAATTGCCAACTTTCACTTGTGTACATCCACAAAGCAATTTGGAATTTATGAACTCGGTAAACACAACGAGAGGAAAACAACAATTTCAAAAGTGATTTATGGGTTATTCAGGACATGCAGGTATTGTTTGCATCACACGGAGAATCGATCAATGCAATTAAAATTACATCAGTTGATGATTAAAAATCGAAAATTAACAATTAAGTATTAACAATTTCCTAATGAATGAATACCTTATGGAAACATCTACATTAATTATATCACTCAGAATTGTGAAAAGGTTTCAAAGTACTATTAAATTTTTCATTTAGTTGCTGAACTCATATACTAGTGGAAATCATATTTTTTCATGTCCCGCCGGTAAACACAACGACATCCTTCGGATGTCCAATGGATATCCGCAACGTATATCCACAGGGGCTTATTTGATGTCCATTATATTACCTCACAGATATTCATAGGTCACCCATTTCTACGTCCAATGAACATCCATGTTATGGATTAATTAAACCATTAATCAAACCATCGCCAGAGATCAATTGAAAAATTCTGTTGGAAATGATCCAATTCAAATGTTCAAATCGTCTGTCATTCTCTAGTTGACAATATCCAATGCGAAAATAAAAATCTAGCAGAATGTTTGATATTATTTCAAGTGTAATTTTTCTAATTTCATAATATATTGTGACTTTCATTCCTTCAATATTGAAATAGTCCGATGTAGAAAGGCAACTACAAAATGTACTAGAATTTTTGCAAATCCATGTTGAAAATAGAAATACTACCTGAAGTCTTTGATATAAACTTGGAAATCGAATTGAAAGTCTGGTTTGGTAAACAAATTTTTCATGTACTTCCTCTAGTAGACAGGATATGTAGTAGTCAGTCTATTGTTCCGGCGTCTAAGAAAGAATTTCGAGAAAGAATCAAGGTTGCAATCATTGATTGTCATTCCACGATATCTTACATACAGATACGGCATGTTCTATTTTTGTAAAATAATAACAGAGATTGGTTCAGAATTTTTCTCATTCGGAATTTATTGCATATGTTTATGAACTCTTGGATATTACCTAGGACGTAACATATGTGCCATTTGTTTTATTTGAGTCCACTAAATCTGACTTGTTCTTCATTTATCGAATAAAACGTACATTGGACGATCTGGAATTACAGCATCGAGTGCTCACAGCAAAACAACGAGGCATCACGGTAAGCACCAGTATTTCTATATATCTTGGAAAATAGACGTGAAATAATAACGGTAAAATAACGGGATGTAGGTATTTTTCAATAGACGGGAGGGCCATAGTTGCAATCTTATCTTTAAGTATATGCATCCACCACAGATAAATATTTTTTCTGGAAATCGGAAATATTGATGTTCTGAAATGATACTTGAGAATATCAAACTTTGTCGTCAGGGAATGAATATGAAAGAAAAAGTATATATGATGTCGTGGTGAATTGTCATTTTATGAACAATCGAGAGAAAATAATACACAAAACTCGTTTCTTAGTCAATTAGGTAACAGATTCCAAGTCATCCTCAGAAGTTGGTCCAAACATTACATTAGAGGATGCATGAAAAAATAATGATTCAGGTCAAATGTTTGAGTAATATTTGTGATTATTCTTGGTATTCAAACGACGCCGACAAGTTCAAGATATTTTCTCTCCCAAGCGCGATGATATTGTTACGTTTTTACTCTGGGTTCGGAAGTGGAAGTGAGTTACAATCGGTGTGGCAAAATCCAACAACTTTATTGCAATTCACTGAACACTGAACAACCAATTCACAGATTAATGTTTGCCAATTTATTCGCTTGATCACTATCTAGGTATAATCAAATGCCTGAGTACTGCTCCCCGTCCATGGTTCTTGAATTTTCCGTATTTGAACAAGCACATTTTCAGAACTTTCCGTGTGAGAACAAATGGGGTTGATATTTCTCTTAAACATTCCCGATGGATCGCGATGACAGACAATGGGCGTGGTCTTCTTCAAATCACATAGGCATGGGCGTAGAAAAACAATATTCTGAATAGAATGAAAAATACTATATCCCATTGTTATTACCAAAATGTTATTTGATCGAGATATGCAATTGCCATATATTCTTCTGTATGAAAGTTAAACTGTATTGTGCTACAACCAACTCAAAAATTATTTCCACGTCTAGATCATCATGGATTTTCAGTGATAACTAGTTGTAATCTGAGTCCTTATTTCATTCGAAAACGAAGATGATCGTAGAAGTCTATGGAGGAGCATTTCAAGAACCACGTATGTTTCAGGTTTTCCTTCAATTTTAAAAATATTATCTAGGCAGCATATGATCAATAACCACCAAATCCTTCAAGTAGAGTGTGGAACTGTCCTTCAGGGCCAGTTGCACCGCTTCAACTCAGCAGAGATTCAACTAAGCTTGGCTCAATCGTTAAGGAACGAGGAAGATGATTGGCAAATCCGTAGCAACAAAGCTTGGCTTAGATAAAGCACAACGTAAAAAAAGCGGTGCAACTGGCCCTAAGTCAGAGATGTATAAATTGGCTCTCATTTGCAACTGAATATAGAAATCACATCAGGATGTTACATGCAATTTTAATGTCATCAACGTCATCGACGTTATAAACAACAGTATTCCAACGTTGACACAATGAATACTATATCACACAGTCATTTATTTTACGGTAAATGTAATGCAGTTACAAATTCAGTCTAGTCACACCTTCAACAACACGGAACCTATGATTATCAAAACGAGATCAAAGAAAAGTAATTTCAAATTATTCCTAAGTGAAATTGTTGAATTGACCTTCTAAATAATGTATGCTGAGATTGCTCGGAAAGAAAACGAATAAATGAACCTAATTCAGTCGTATTATTTTGGTAGTCTAATGGAGTAATTGGTATTCTGAACGGAATACTTCTGATCTAGGCCGGTAAGTGTGCATTTTATTATGATTCGGTTGATTTCCACAACTACCGGATAAAATTGATCGTACCGATGTAAACCTTGGGTAGAGCTTCTCGAATGGGGATGCTGGGATACAGATATCACTTCTCATTTTGAAATATCTTCATTTTCTAAGCTTGCTGTCAGCTTCAATTCACTATTCAGCAAACGAAATATTCTTTCCGATTTCCATTTGTGCCCAATTAGTTTCTCTCTCTCTCTCAGTTATTACAGGAAAATCAAAAGTGTCATCCAACATTGGAGTAATTGAAGGGTATACACGTAGGTGAAGGTAAGCATTCCTGACTCCATTACAAGATATTCACTGCATCTCATTTGAAGTTCGAGAACTGATGTAGCTTCTGGTAAACAGCCCCAATTCCAATTAATGTTCACGGTTCATTCAGGGAATAGGGGTGTGAATATATCTCTATCAATCCGGCTCTAAAATACTTGGGTACAAAAAATTTCATTTTTTCACAATCATTCGAAAATGAAATGCTTGTTTCTAACCTAATTTTAAGTTGGAACATGACCAATTGTTCATTGAGAAGAAGACGAGGTAGGAAATACATTTTTGTGCAACTGGACGCAACAAGCATTTTGCAGCCGCAACAGAGGCCACAAATTATATTTTCCCGCCGTTGCCCAGAGTAACCACCGGCAAACTCAACGTCACTACAGCATTTGACAAATCTGAAATATAACAAGAAGAATGCATTGAAATTGGTGTGTATTGCTAAATATTTGATTTCCATTGAAACTCTCTGATATTAAAGCAATCAGTTTCCTTTTCTTGATTCGTGTTGAAACGCTGTCTTTTCAAAACGACATAATGTTCATTGGAATCACATTATTTTCACAATTGCACAAAAAATATTCTGGCCGCGAAATGTTTTCGCGATCTCGAGATTATTTTGCCGCGGCCGAAGCGGCATCCACGGTAACCCAAGGAGCACAAACATATCAGACCAATATTGGTTCAATATTACGGGAATATTGACCTCATATTCTGAATATCATATGGACCATAAAAAATGAGAATATTGGACGACATTGAATCAATATTCGAAAACAATGTGAGGATATATCGTACTGACAATTTTGGTACAATATTATAAATAATTTGTTCCTTAGTTTTCTGGGTTGCTGCGTCTATTGAAAAGCAGTTCTTTTTGGATAGAACAAGTCCAATTAGTCAGCAACATCGCGTATAACTCAAATTTTGCAAAAAAATATTAAGTACTAATATATATATATATATATACATATATATATATATATATATATATATATATATATATATATATATATATATATATGTTACAGTGAAGGTTTTCATGGATACTTGAGTATGCGAAATTGGTATTCTGAGAGTTTATCCGTTGGTTTGTCGGTATTGACTTTCGACGTTTCGCCAACATCTCAGTTGGCATTTTCAAGAATGTTACTGCTCCTACTTGGTGCTAGCAACTGTTGTTTGAAAAACTTCTGCCAGTTTTCAAATGATTTCTCGGTCGTAAATTGTAGCCGATATGATCTGCTCCCTCAGCCGTCGGATTGATTATGGTTGTCGGACTTTTGGCTAATGACTGTTCAGGTAGTAACGGTCGGTCTAGTTTGTGGTGACCTGCATCCACCGAAGGACCATTTCCTGAACTGTTATTCTTTTTGTTGATGAGGGCCCTCCAGACATCTGGAATATTTTGGGAGTCGTCTCGTTTGTTTATTTCTCCATGTTTTTCTATCTCGATGGCTTCCCTAATTTGGCGTGTTCTGAAATGGTTCACCTGCGCTATTTGCTTTGCTGCCTCGAAATTTATTTTGTGACCCGTCTGGTGGTGGTGTTGAAACAGGGCGGAAGATGTTTGTTTTGTCCTTATGCTATTTTTGTGTTCCTGCACTCTAGCTGACATTCTCCTATTCGTCTGGCCAATATATTGCTTATCACAGTCCCCGCATGTAATGCTATATACTCCTTGGTTTTCGAGAGGGATCCTGTCCTTTGGTCTCGGTAAGCAAGACGAAATGGTCCTTTGAGGTTCGTATATTTTGTTTTCTCATTAGTCTTCCGATTTTGTCGGTGACTCCTTTGATGAAAGGTAGTGTCACTGATTTTCTGGGTTCTGGGGGGTCCTCCGTCCTAGTTTTTCTTGGGTTTGTTTGCGCATGGATTGCCCTTCTGATTGAGTGTGTTCCATAGCCATTTTGTTGAAGTGCTTTTGATGTCTCTGCTAGCTCTGCTTGTCAGAAGGGCAATCCATGCGTAAACAAACCCAAGAAAAACTAGGACGGAGGACCCCCCAGAACCCAGAAAATCAGTGACACTACCTTTCATCAAAGGAGTCACCGACAAAATCGGAAGACTAATGAGAAAACAAAATATACGAACCACAAAGGACCATTTCGTCTTGCTTACCGAGACCAAAGGACAGGATCCCTCTCGAAAACCAAGGACTATATAGCATCACATGCGGGGACTGTGATAAGCAATATATCGGCCAGACGAATAGGAGAATGTCAGCTAGAGTGTAGGAACACAAAAATAGCATAAGGACAAAACAAACATCTTCCGCCCTGTTTCAACACCACCACCAGACGGGTCACAAAATAAATTTCGAGGCAGCAAAGCAAATAGCGCAGGTGAACCATTTCAGAACACGCCAAATTAGGGAAGCCATCGAGATAGAAAAACATGGAGAAATAAACAAAAGAGACGACTCCCAAAATATTCCAGATGTCTGGAGGGCCCTCATCAACGAAAAGAATAACAGTTCAGGAAATGGTCCTTCGGTGGATGCAGGTCACCACAAACCAGACCGACCGTTACTACCTGAACAGTCATTAACCAAAAGTCCGACAACCATAATCAATCCGACGGCTGAGGGAGCAGATCATATCGGCTACAATTTACGACCGAGAAATCATTTAAAAACTGGCAGAAGTTTTTCAAACAACAGTTGCTAGCACCAAGTAGGAGCAGTAACATTCTTGAAAATGCCAACTGAACTGAGATGTTGGCGAAACGTCGAAAGTCAATACCGACAAACCAACGGATAAACTCTCAGAATACCAATTTCGCATACTCAAGTATCCGTGAAAACCTTCACTGTAACATATATATATGTATATATATATATATATATATATATATATATATATATATATATATATATATATATATATATATATATATTAGTACTTATTATTTTTTTGCAAAATTTGAGTTATACGCGATGTTGCTGACTAATTGGACTTGTTCTATCCAAAAAGAACTGCTTTTCAATAGACGCAGCAACCCAGAAAACTAAGGAACAAATTATTTATAATATTGTACCAATATTGTCAGTACGATATATCCTCACATTGTTTTCGAATATTGATTCAATGTCGTCCAATATTCTCATTTTTTATGGTCCATATGATATTCAGAATATGAGGTCAATATTCCCGTAATATTGAACCAATATTGGTCTGATATGTTTGTGCTCCTTGGGTTACCGTCGATGCCGCTTCGGCCGCGGCAAAATAATCTCGAGATCGCGAAAACATTTCGCGGACAGAATATTTTTTGTGCAATTGTGAAAATAATGTGATTCCAATGAACATTATGTCGTTTTGAAAAGACAGCGTTTCAACACGAATCAAGAAAAAGAAACTGATTGCTTTAATATCAGAGAGTTTCAATGGAAATCAAATATTTAGCAATACACACCAATTTCAATGCATTCTTCTTGTGATATTTCAGATTTGTCAAATGCTGTAGTGACGTTGAGTTTGCCGGTGGTTACTCTGGGCAACGGCGGGAAATTATAATTTGTGGCCTCTGTTGCGGCTGCAAAATGCTTGTTGCGTCCAGTTGCACAAAAATGTATTTCCTACCTCGTCTTCTTCTCAATGAACAATTGGTCATGTTCCAACTTAAAATTAGGTTGGAAACAAGCATTTCATTTCCGAATGATTGTGAAAAAATGAAATTTTTTGTACCCAAGTATTTTAGAGCCGGACTGAACTGAGATGTTGGCGAAACGTCGAAAGTCAATACCGACAAACCAACGGATAAACTCCCAGAATACCAATTTCGCATATATATATATATATATATATATATATATATATATATATATATATATATATATATATATATATATATATATATATATATATATATCTATTAGAATACTTATCGTTAACGTTTCGGGAACTAAATCCGCTTCCGTTCTCAAAACTTATAGGCAAATTCCTGTACAAATCCAAATACCTCTTGTAGGCAATCTTCGTAAATGACTTTTGCCAAATATTTTAAATTTGACATAACAATAAAAATTAATCGATGAAGTTTAATGCTTGCAGCTACGTGATGCCTATATTCCCCTCTCCAAGCTTCTATTTCTTTCTCATTCTTTCTCTATCTATTGCTCTCTCACTCTGTCTCCACTCTGTTGCCATGATGCCATTACAGTTTATCACACAGACACGTTGGTAGCATGATATTGTTTACAACGAATATCCAACGTTTTAAAATTTTAAAAATTCAATTGCTTATTATTATTTTCTTATAAATACAAGTATTCTACTGAAAAAAACGTACACTTTTTCATTTGCATGCTTTTTCCTGAGATTTTCAATTAATTGAGTTCAATGATTGAAAAAAAAAATCAAATTGGCAGAATAGGCGAATCCCTCCAGATAATCGTCAAATTATGAGACTGCAACGTCTAGGGCGTAAGGATGAACCATATTTATCTTAATCTGACGCGCTTGTGTATTTCAAAATGACAATTTTTCTTCACATTCTAATAACGGCCGCGGGTCTGTGTCACATCCAAACCGTCAGATTATTATATAATAGCTTTTTTTAGGTTCACTTAACATCCCCTCAGAAAATCTGACGCGCTCGAGAAACGTTTTTTTTTTTCATTTTCAACCCTTACGTACGACCACCCCATCATGGAAACAATCAGATTAACATAAGTACATTTTTAAAAATATGTAGGACATAGATGATATCAATATCTGACGCGCTTGAGTATGTCCATCCATATTTTTTATTTTTTTATTTTTTAAAGTCTATAGCCGCTCCCCCCACCGCTGAAAAGGTATACATCACATAACTTCTTTTCTTTTTATTATCTAAGTTTCGCAACCCAATAGGTCTCTAAGACGCTCGAGTAAATCCCGATTTAGCATCGTGGGCTCTCCTACTATTACCACGGCTTTCTCTCATAAGAAATTATTCACTTTGCGCTTCTGTATGTAATATACTATCTTCAAGTATTTTTCAAAATTAATATATCGGAAGACACCTGGAAATTTGACCCCTACTCTCTCCATACACAGGAAATGTAAGGTGCTTTGCTGTCTCAAGAAAAATTTCAGGTTATGAGTCTCTTTCCATATTCGACAAGCTGTACCACAAACAGCCTTCGAGCTTGCGATAAATTCAATCAGATATGCCTTCTCTTCTGCAATTGAGTACTAGTGGTTGTCTACACTCTGGTATGTATCACACCATTTACAAAGAGGAATTTTGTCAGGATGTTTCATTTTTCTCGAATATATAATTCAATAATTATACTGGGTTTCTCTAGTTTAGCTGTCGATACCTTGATACCCGAATTGTTAATGGCAGGATAGTGATATGCGGGAATGAATGGTTATGCTTGGACTTCTCAATAATTTTGACGATTGATTTTCACTTATTCAATAATTTCACACACCTTCCAGTGAAGATAGTGAGTATGACAATCGAGTTTCAATTTACCAGTCATTTCTGATATGAATACTCCAAACTGTGCCATGCGGGTGTGGTAATATACTTTCTAAAGATTGGTTTTCCATCAAGATTCCACGAACAGGCCGTATGATAAAGTTGCAACAAAAATGAAATAATGGATGCGAATGGTATCATTGAAAATTTCGAACTCTGGCTTAATTTCGCGTATTATCCATTACATACATATAGTGACTCATAACTGAGTGGTCAGCAACTTGAACACTGAAAAAAAATCACCATATGTTAATTACCGTTCCAAAGGGAAACATTTTCAGACATAGTTAGATGATATGAATACCTAAAATAATTATAACTGAAAATGATATCACCTCTTCACAACTTTTCAGGACTTTATCCATCATAGAATAATTTCTCGAACTGTGGCTACTGATCACAATTTTCTTTTATATCAATATTCAACCCTGTAGATACAAAGACCATGCTGAATCCTAGAATTTGTCTGTTGCATTTATTTATCACCTAACAATGAATCTTTCAACAGACTTTTCGAATTAATGGAACAACTAATAGATCAAAGTGGGAGAAATCCTCGGGAAAGCTCGAAAAATATATATTGCATCAATGACTTGCAAGGGGTTGAAACTATCGATAAAATGTGTTCACATGTTTTTTTCCAGAATTGCTTCCTATATGAGATAACGTTCTCCAATCCAACCAATAATACTTTCAGATTTCCTCGCAAACATCCCGAGATAAAATAAGATTTACCCGGATGCTCGATCTCCTTTCTGAACTGCCGTCTTCATGTTGATTGGTCTCTATAAATGGGTGTTGGTGGAGTACCTATCGTTTGATAGTCTCTCAATGAATGAAGGTGTTCCATAGGGTAAAGTTCTGGTGCCTACTTGGTTTTTGCTGCATATTAATGATTTGCTGGAGAAAAATTCTTTTCCAGTGCATATTTTTGCAGAAGACAGTACTTTTCCTGAGAGTAGTTCTCATAAACATATTTTTTCCTTCAACAGCTGAAAAGGAAACTCGACGTGTCCGACCTTTTTTTTCCCAATGGCCATGTCAAGCTTATACCGAATTTGTTCCAACCTCTACGTGCTCACTGTATTCTTCAACATAATCAATTTTCAATAATCATTCGGTCTCAACTCTCCGAATGCCAGGTCTGAACAACTGTTTTTGTATTGAACACTGCCAGCCAAAAAACATAATTTCATATCATACATTCTTATAGTGAGCATCCACGATGAAACTAAAATGTAATGAAAATTTTATTTCACGAAACATTCGTTTCATGGTGCGTATTCACGAGGAGATAAAAATTTCTCCAATCTCGATTGTTTGAACTTTTTAAATCATGAGAGAAGAAGTACAGTAATCTGCTGTTTTCATGGTGACTTAGTTGGTTCGTTGTTTGTGCATTGTGATGGCTATAATGAAAGATAGAAGAAAAGCTGCAGCTTGTTACTACTACTTATTAGCTTCGCAAACAAAGAGATCTCACAAATTTGGGAACGCGAATTTATTAAACAAAGAGAAAACCACAAGTCTATGAATTTTAGAGCTTCATAAAACTCCCATTTTGTCACAAAGTTATCCCCTGTAGCCTGACCGCTTTTAGTTTTTTTCTTCTTTCTATTGATACTTCGGCATTGGCATCGAAGACTATGGATTTTATCATTTACTTCTTGAACGATATGCCCATAACTTCCGATATAGCATCAATGGAGGTTTTTCTAGCCATACGATTTTTATACTACTCTAAGAGCAATCCGATAAATTGGAATGGGATTCGTAAAGTTCCATTGATTTTAGTGTCATTTGTCGTGACCAATTGACACTAGCTTTTCTTCTCTTACTTTTGTTCTCTAATTCACTCATTGTTCCAATTTGAAATAAAAATCGAAGAACGTTATTTTTTCATGTAAACACACTAGCGACTAGCGTATACCGATTTTGTTTCATGAAGAACGCCAAAACTCATGTGCAGCACGTGAAACAAATATTTCACATGAAACAAGACGCATATCGCGTATACAAGTTGAAACTTGCCCTCGAAACAAATGTCTCGTGAAATATTGTATCATGAAATTTTTAACAATATTTCGCGTAATTCAATAGTGTTTCCACTGTGAAACATGAAAGTTTCAACTCATGACACAAAAATTTCATGATAAACTTTCATCGTGGATGTTCACCTTTAGGCGTATCAGTTCTCTTTTCATATTTCAAATACCTCACACCGGGTTTGTCATAACTCAGCGCCTTGAAGTGTCTTACAGCTTGTCCTTTTTATCTTGGCACGGAAATGATGACTTATTGCGAGGTGCGGCAAAAGCAGCCATTCGAAATCTACTGTCAGTTCAGTGCGCAACCGGATGTGGAACCAATTACCGTGACAGCTTGGATTGGATAAGCTGTACATATAAAAATGTAACTCTCACCCGAGCCTGACTGAGCGAAGAAGTGATATCAATATATAGATTTTCATTGTATCTGATTTAGGGGTACTCCTTGCTCTATTGTGAATTCTTACAACTTATTTCATACAAGTACATTTAAATCTTTTGAAATCACAACTCATAACTCAATAATAAGTTTTGAATAAATGACGAGGAAAATAGGTTCATCTGCTTATACACATTTGCTCATGTATCATATTCATTTTGTATTCCCATTAAATTGAAAACTGAATATTTTTGTATTATTCATACGCCAAGAGCCAGAGCAAAAAAAGTAGGTTCATAATGCAATCTTCTACAGAATTGATTTTCTTGTTGGGGGGGTTGAGCTTCAGCCGCCATCTTGGAAAACACGTTTTATCAAATATCTCGTGAACCGTGCATCGTACGACAAAAACAGTAGGGGTCATTTTCGTAGATAATAAAATTCTCTTCAACTTTTATTCGAAACTTTTTTCCGTATAGTGCATAGGTTTTCATTTATAGCGCGCCAAACTGTTCCCAGCATGGTTATTGCTAAATATATAGTGAACGGTTGATGAAACAGTATAAATGGCAGTATTTTGGCGCGCCATAAATAAAAACCTATGCTTTATACGAAAAAAAGTTTCGAATAAAAGTTGCAGAGAATTTCATCATTCACAAAAACGATCCTTACTGTTTTTATCGTACGATGCACGGTTCACGAGATATTCGATAAAACGTGTTTTCCAAGATGGCGGCTGAAGCTCAACCCCCCCTGTCCCGCCAACTTGAATTTACATTCAGGGGACACCCCCGAACATTTTCCGACAAGAATATCAATTCTGTAGAAGATTGCAGAAAAAAAGTACCTGGTTCTTGGACTATCAGGAGATGTATCAATTTCAAGCTTATTGTCACGTATGCAGTGATAGACATATGAACACTGACATAACTGTACGTCCCATCCATAGACATAACTAATGGACTGGCCCTGAGAAAGAAATGCAAAGTGAGCAAGATAGAATACTTACAGATATAACCTCTAAGCGAATTCCTTCCTCAATGAAGCAGATGAAGAGAGGTTAAGAACGATAGAGTAATTCAAGTGTAGAATCTGTCCTTCACAATATCACTTCAATGCATATCTTTCTCTCTCTATTGTATTCCGCATCGTGTTATATGGAAAACTGTCATAAAGACCAGTCCATTAGTTATAATGTAAGTCTATGGTCCCATCAGAAGATTTTCTAAAAATTTAATACGGTCCGGTATGAATAACATAAGTATGTCCAAAGAGCGAGCAGCATAAATTGATAGGTCATGACCGATTTCATGTTGCTGAGATCGGAGAGAGCGAGAGAGCTAAATTAGCACCTTGTACTTTCTTATGACATGATTCGAAAGAAGACACTCTTACGAGTGCGCCCAGAAGTCAGAGTCTTGTGCGGGTAAGGGCCGCCCATGAAAAATAGGACTGAATAACTCCATGAAAAGTTGATATTTTCCAATCCTGAAGACATGATTCAAAACTCTATTAGGATTGACAAATGTTCATCATAGATGATCTCACACATTCATTGAAAAAATGTCATCAAGTACCTCAAACCATTTTAAACGAGTTGCGAAGAAAGTTGTGGATATCCAAGTTAGTGTCGATTGTGCAGAAAGCAGTACCTAATCTTGTTCATATACTGCAAACGAAAGCAAGCTTGTTGAGTCTAATCTAAGATGGATAATCTACAAATCGAAAGACTCGTCTTCTACATAAAGCCCTCCACTGCTACATGGTTGGACTATTTCGGGTCCTTTTTTCATCGAAACTGGTCAATGACGTTTTAAATATAATGTACAGTGCTCTTCTTCAATTCCCCTCCCCCCTTTCATTTTTTGAACGGTAACTCAAAAAATTAAATTTTGAGATAATGAAATTGATGCATGAATACCATATTTTTGAGTGAAATTGTCAGATGAAAATTTCAAGATGGCGACTGGGCGCCATCTGGAAAAAACAATTAATGTAGAGAAAGGTGTTGTGATACATCATTTTTGACGAATAAGTACTTCACAATCCTAGAATATGAAAAGACATCTCAGCCGACACAGGCAATTCAAAGAAAAAACTTTCTACATCAAAGGAAATAGGCTGGTTGTCGATGGTACATACTACTCAGCTGACCAACTACTTGCATCTGAGCAAAGTGAAGAAACGTATGAAGGCAGTCGACCCAGAAGCACTCCTACAACTCCAACACATCAACTTATTGGAGTGAACTTTGAGCTGGAAACTGATAAGCTACTCCAGAAAGCTCTTAAAGCTCCCACAACCCCCAAAGCAAGCTCTTCGAACGCTAATATTAAAGTTAAGGATAAATTTGTAGACTTGAACGTCAGTAAGATAAAGACAAGATCTAACTCTGAGAAAAGGAAATAAATTTTAAAATAGGGTCTTACAATTTTTAGAAATTTCTTAGAAATTATATATATATATATATATATATATATATATATATATATATACATTTTGATCTGTTTCATCTGTAAAATTTCTTACCTATACACACATTTACATTTATATATACAATTTTTCTGTACTGAATATATAGATGGGCAGTTTCATCAACTTTGTTCACCTGAATGTAAGATCTGTATTCACTGGGTTCAATTCTCTTAAGGAGTTTTTAAAGAAGGAAAATACTCATATATGTGGTTTAACCGAGACTTGGCTTCACTCAGATATCGATTCTGAAACGGTGGCCATTGATTCATATAATATCGTCAGAGCAGATAGAGATAAAAGAGGAGGAGGAGTCGCAATCTATATAAAAAACACCATAAATTATAAGGTTGTGTTTTCCAAAATCAGTAACCTACTTGAGCAACTCTGGATTTCCGTTGATTATTCTGGAGAACACTTATTTTTTGGTATTCTTTATCGTCCACCAAAATCTAATATCTTACTTTGTATAGGCGAATTGGAGGATACTGTGTCCAATCTCTTACCAGAGAGCGATTTTTTTCTAATAGCAGGCGATCTGAACATCAACCTTCTTTCACTCGACAATCGTTCTGAACTAGTCTCTCAATTTTTAGTAACATATAACTTTACTCAAGTGATTACATCACCTACCAGAGTTACCCCCAGTAGCCAAACCTTAATTGATCTATTGATTGTTTCTCTTCCCGAAAAAATAACCAATATAAATGTCTCAGATATTCAGGGAATCTCAGATCACATGGCGATATCATGTACTGTAGAAGTTCCTAAAAGTAACAACAACAAAACTAAGTGGCTTTCTTATCGTGACTTTTCCAATTTCAATTCTGAGTATTTCTCAACCGAACTGAGACATATTGACTGGGACCAAATTTATACTTTAGATACAGTTGATGATATGGTTCTCACACTTAATAGTAACCTTACTGCTCTCTTTGTTCATCATGCCCCTATCCGAACCATCAGAGTCACGAAACCCCCTGCACCTTGGCTCACATATAATATTCGCCAGATGATTTTATTGAGAGACAGAGCATTTAAGAAATACAAACACACTAAGAGCACCACGGCATGGAATAGCTATAAGGAGCTGAGAAATTATACGACTGCAGCAATTCGCAGAGAAAAGAGAGCTTATCTTCAATTTGCACTCCTGAAAAAAGATTCCAAAACAACGTGGAATACTTTACGAAATTTGAATGTTTAACGTCAAAAATCCAGTCCAGAATTACCGTCTAACCTGAAAAATCCGGACAAAATCAATACATTCTTTTCTGACATTCCGGTCATTGACAAAACAGAACATCAGCTTTCGCTTCTTCAAAAGTATCAGATAATCAATAATAATGAACTTCTCTTCAGATTCAGTACCGTTGATGATAACCAGGTAATGAAATATTTGAACAAAATTAAGAGTATTGCTATTGGCTCAGACGGTATCTCACTTCGCATGATTCGATTGGTGGACACGTACCTCCTAAAATACATCACTTTTATTTTGAACTACTGTATAACATCCTCAAGCTTCCCGTCCCTCTGGAAACATGCGCTTGTAATTCCCTTGTCCAAATGTAATAGTCCCACCAATTTTTCTGATCTCAGACCTATCAGCATCTTACCCTCTCTATCTAAAGCACTTCAAATGATCCTTAAAGATCAGATGGTTGAATTTATATATTCCCACAATATTATAACTACTGTACAGTCTGGATTTCGTGCGGATTATAGCACTACCTCCGCCCTTCTCTCCATAACTGATGACATTTTCAAAGCAACTGATAACAATCAAGTCACTTGTCTAGTCTTACTGGATTACAGTAAAGCTTTTGACACCCTAGACCGCAGTATTCTCTGTAATAAACTCGAGTATTTTGGTTTTGATCTCAGTGCACTGAATCTCTTGAAAAGCTTTCTTAACCACCGCACCCAGTGTGTTAGTCTCGATGGAACTAAATCTGAGAATCTGCACACCAGTCACGGAGTACCACAAGGTTCTATCCTTGGGCCTCTCCTATTCAGTTTATATATTTCAGACTGTTTCAAATGTATTGAGTATTGCACAATCCACCATTACGCTGATGACACTCAAATTATCTATCATTCCCTCAATGCGATCCAGAAACAGCTCTGAAACATATTAACCATGATCTCAATTCACTTTATAACATCTCATGTGCACATAACCTAAAACTTAACGCAAACAAATCATTGTATATGTTATTTGGATCCAAGTCTAAAAGATCTGCAGTGTCCAACCTGACTGAGATTAAGATCAACGAACAAATTCTTCCTCGAGCAACTGAAAGTAAGAATTTGGGACTGTGGTTAGACTCTGATATGAGATTTTCTGCTCATGTGAATCATCTTTGCAAATCTTCTTACAACATTCTTAGGCAAATTTTTCCAAACCGAAACATCCTTTCAACAAAGCTCAAAATCAATCTTTGTGAAGCCCTTATAATCTCTAAATTGTCCTATGTCGACAGTATTTACGGCCCTGCACTGACACAAAGAGACTCAACTCGCCTACAAAGAATACAAAACTCATGTTTAAGATTTTCGTATGGTATACGTAAATTCGACCACATCAGTGGAACGTTTAACCACTCTGGGTGGCTGAGGCTAGATCAACAACGTCTGTTACACCTTCTCACTAACGTGCATAAATGTTTGATAAAGAAAAAACCTGATTACCTATATAATAGATTGTTGAATTTTTCCCAAATAAACAACTTCAGAACCCGGAACTCCAATGTCCTGGTTATTCCTCATCACAACTCCTCTATATTTGTGAGATTTGTTGGTGCTGCATACACGTGACTGATAAATCAGGGAAAGTCGTATTTCGTGTAAATAAATTTATTTAAATATCGCAGAGCGCTTTCGGCTATTAAGCCATCTTCAGTGCTATACCTGCAAGTAAGTAATAGTCAAAAATTGGAAAATTGGTTTGAAGGTTGGAAATGAATTACTTACTCGTCTAGGTATTTACAGGAAGATCTTCACAATCACAAAAAATAGTCGTGAGACATTAAATTGAATAAACATCACGGTTAAAGTCAGTGCCCTTTTGGGTTGACAATTAAAATTTTTCTTGTTAAAACATTGTAAAATGATTAAAAATTTATTTGATTCCCAACGTGCTGCATGCTAAGCAAGAGGGGTGACAGGAAGTGAAATTTGACGTTGACTTAAGGTCTTAAATGATTCTAGAACATAAACTTTGTGACAAATGACATATTAGTGACTACAGTACATAGTACATCAAAACTTTCCAAGGTGAGCAAAGAATTGTTCAATTGAGATTATTTGAAATAGGTAAGGTACGTTCTCGGTCTACCTCCCAACAGAAACTCCACTATAGGAGGTAGACCGAGAACGTACCTTACCTATTTCAAATAATCTCAATTGAACAATTCTTTGCTCACCTTGGAAAGTTTTGATGTACTATGTACTATAGTCACTAATATGTCATTTGTCACAAAGTTTATGTTCTAGAATCATTTAAGACCTTAAGTCAACGTCAAATTTCACTTCCTGTCACCCCTCTTGCTTAGCATGCAGCACGTTGGGAATCAAATAAATTTTTAATCATTTTACAATGTTTTAACAAGAAAAATTTTAATTGTCAACCCAAAAGGGCACTGACTTTAACCGTGATGTTTATTCAATTTAATGTCTCACGACTATTTGTGATTGTGAAGATCTTCCTGTAAATACCTAGACGAGTAAGTAATTCATTTCCAACCTTCAAACCAATTTTCCAATTTTTGACTATTACTTACTTGCAGGTATAGCACTGAAGATGGCTTAATAGCCGAAAGCGCTCTGCGATATTTAAATAAATTTATTTACACGAAATACGACTTTCCCTGATTTCCTCTATATTTACCCGAAGTTTCTCGTATAATTCGGCTAAATTTTACAACAAATTACCCAGTGAATTCAGACACTACACTATCAATAACTTCAAGAAACGTTTGAAACCTATTCTTAAACACTGGTAACATTCAGTAATGCCAACTTCGGGGTGTCCTTTGTCTTGCATTATTTATTGGTTTTACGTCAGAATTATATTATTATTATTATGTCATTATGTTTGTACTGTAACTAATATTATTGTATTTTCTGTATATCTCACGTCAACGGTTGATTTGAAAAACAGCTTTCGCTGATAATCCGCCTTTTCATCTGATCCCCTCTCTGTAAGTCTATGTTTTCCTTTGTAAGTTGTCTCAGATGAATAAAGTCGATTTATTATTATTATTATTAATTATCTTCCGAGATATCTTCACTTACTACAATAATTACCTAAATACAAACACATCAAATATCGATATTTCTAAAATGATTCGTTGTTATCTGCCATGTGGCAATCCCAACAACTCGATAAGGTTTGATGAGAGTTATTTTTTGTTCATAAAAAAAACGAAAATGTCAGTACGACAACGAACATCATTGGTCAGTTCAAATATTCTCATTTAGTTTTCGTTTTTACAAATAGACATGTACCACGTTAACCATCTCCAAAATGGTCAATTGAACAGAATTCAACAGGGGAACTTTATTTGAATATACTGTTGATCCTCCGAATCACCGAAATCGTCGGAAAATTATTTGGATAATACTTTCCATTGTCATTGGATTGGCGCTCGAGGTCCTACGGAATGGGAAACCAGCTTGCCAGATCTGACATCTTTAGACTTCTTTCATTTGAAGCAAATGGTGTACGAAACCTAACCTGCTTCGATATTAAATATACTGTAGAGGAACAATGAATATTTGTAGAAATATCGACGTGAAATATCGGAAAGGCTGTTATTATGTCAAAAGACGTTCAAGACAATCATTTCAATAATAATATTCCAAGTTCCAATTGTTTGAATAAACCCGTTCAAAACATAAAAGGGGAACGTTAAAGAAAAGCATTGCATAAATGTCTTCTCAGTTATCAGTTACATAAAAAAATACTCGAATTGAAATGGACCCACATATTATAGGTTGTAGTGAGGTTTTTAGGGTTATTTAATGCATTTGTCAATTAAATTCTGTTAACTTTGCTATATTGATAAAAAAAATCAAATCGATGTTATAGAATCAGAGTAAGAGCTTCCTTAAGGAACTTTCTTTCCAAAAGTATTCACTTTTAGCTATTTATCAATCATGACTCTTAGAGAAGATGTTCAATACTGAATGCCACTAACTTTCGAAAGATGCACTTCAAATTTCACTACTCGAATATTAGGCTACAGCCCGAGGACTATGAGTCAAATCGACCCACTGAGAAAAATATTCAGATGATGACACAATGGACCATCTATTTTGTAAGGATACAAATGAAAACCATTATTCGGTCGTTCGGTGCGGTGACTTTTTCTTTTCGGGCGCCAGACATGATTGTCGTGATCATGAAAAGAATGAAAGGTATATCGAAAGATCTCGATTGGGTCAAGTTATAACCGTTATTCATGAATTTACCATATCAAATTCATCGTTTGAGGTCAACATCAGAAAATATAATTATTCAAGTCGAGGGCATCTCGAATTTGACTTCACAACAAATGCATTATTTCACTGGGTACTCCAGAGATAATTTTTCTTTGGAAACCTTTGGGAATCGAGTTTCCTGTTTGGTAGAAAGGAATTCATGGAATTCAAGAAAACAACGTTATGTACACCGACGAAATGAATTGGAAGTGGAAAAAAATATAGAAGAAAAAGAAAATGGCGAAGAAAATATTCAAAATGGGTTTACCGAACATATTTCGATTATAATATTATACATAATCGTCTTCTACAGATGGATATAGAAAGTCTTTCATTTCCAACAGATGAAAAATACCGAATAACAGGAAATGTAAACACTGCAAATTGAGTTGATCATAACAAAATTGCAGAATCAAATATAGTTATATGATGAGCAATGAATGACTGTAAATGAAATCTAGTTCGCTAGTGAGAATTGACAATAATACATGGGAGTAGGTACTTAGTTTTTGCTGATGTATTGAAATATTCAAAAAAGGAATTCAATTGCTTATATACAGAAGAAAATTTAATTGCGTTCTCCTCTGCAAGTAGAGGGAAGACGAATTTGGTTGGTTTATAGATTATCGATTATCGAAAAGTAGAAGAACTTTATTTCCAAATAGGCAAGCCTAATATAAACATCATTAACGTACTTAATCTATACTTCATAAAAATCAAAATAAATTAATCTTTTTCAACAAAGTGACAGAGAATAACAATAACTAGATCGCATATCGACATAATATATATGTCATAGTTTCACCTATTTATTAAAGTATCCCTTCAAAGCAGAGTCTCAGTTATCAATATATTTTAAATAAAAATTGGCTTTGATTTAATTCGAAGTTATGAATGCCACCAACTCCCTCTTGAACAGACGGATAGAAAAAGAATTTTTTATATTATTTGGCAGATCATTGAAACTTTCCAAACCCTTGAAAAATAATGAATTCATACTGCTCCGTCGGTAGGTCCTTGGAATGTGAAAATTGGTGTTCGATATAGTATTATGATGATGTACTTCACTATTCGTGATTAAAAGGTTTTCTAAGTATGTTGGTTGCAACTTATTCATTATTTTAGATATAAATATCATTGTCTGATAATAAAGTCGCTGAGAGACAGAAAGCCACCTTAAACTACATAACATATCTTGTATAGATGTCATTCTATTGCAGCGTAATATTATTCGGATTCCACGATTCTGTAATTTTTGTAATTGATTTAATTTGTTCTGATTCAAGATATACGAGATTCCCGCAGAAATCAAAATGAGATTTAATTATGCAATTATAACAAGTTCTTTTGGCATACATTGATGATAAAGATGACACTCTGGAGGAAAAAAAGTTTCTTAGATATTTTACTTATTACATAGTCTGCATGATCATTTAATGGAATTGTATTATCTACGATAAACCCTAGATTTGAATTTTACTAACAATTTCTACATCATTTTCGTTTATTTTGATTTTGACTGTATTCCTTCCGATGTTATTTTGTATACTTTGTTGTGATGATCATCGCCTTTGTTTTAGTGATATTAAGTATCATTTTATTTGTTCCAAGGTACAACTCAATATTTCTCAATGAATTATTCATCTTTTCAACAGCGACTTGCAAAGTTTTATAGTAGGTTTATATTAATGTGTCATCCGCAAATAAGTTAATCACGTGATCACCATCTACGAAATTGATATCATTTATATGAATTAAACAGATTAAAGGTCCTAATACACTGCCTTGTGGAACTCCAAGATGTCTATAATAGCTTGTTAACAAATCAATCTTGAATAATTAGGTTATGAAAATTGATGGCTGTGTCTGAGGGTCAAATTTCATAACAAACCTAACGGTGAAAAGTGCATATCGATCATCGTTTTTGAGTTCTGAGAGCATGTTTTTCGGAAAATGTGCATTTTCGATAAGTTGCTGTAACTTTTTCTCAGTCAAAAATTTCTCGTTTCTAAGAAAAAATTTTCAAAGCACTTTATGTAAAATTCAATGGTGTGAAAAACGCATTTTTTCAGAAGAAATATCATTAGTTATCGATGAAAAGCTATTTTTTTTTTCAATAAGGCACCCTGTACATTCCTGCATATTTCAATAGAGCTCAAACTTAACTTTCCAGTGTAACTCACTAGATGTATTGCTAGAGTCATCTTTGAAATATAGAGATTTTAGCTTTTTTCATGTATGAAGACTTCGAAACGCACACTTTGATCAAGTGAGCTTTGAAAGAATTGGCGATGAACCAGAAATAAATGTTTCAGTAGAAGCTATCAAATGTTGAGAAAGCTTTTCATAGCGGTAATGAAAATGCATAGTTTCAATAAAACTTACTACTAATAAATGAAACTTCAACATCAACAATAATGATAAAGAACAAACAATGAAATATATTTCTTGAGAGAAGGTGTTCGAAATGTCTACTAGCTTCTCCTACGCACAGGCGACATCTTTTCTAAACGTTTTGTGCCGAATTAAAGAGCTCAAAGAGAGTGGGACAGACAAATCTTCCGCTTCCAATTTTTATCTAAGATTGGTTGGCAATTCGGAAATGAGATCTCTCAAAATTCCCCAGGGGTAAAAGTCCATTGGCGTTAGATTCGATGACCTGCCAAAAAATTGGTGACAATTGCAATGTTGTGAGGCGAAGCCCATCTTATTCAAAATATATTTCTTCGAACTTCATCAGTGGCAAATCTTCAACAAGGGGTTCAATATTCTGCCTTATAATTCCTAAATACCTATGAGATGTGAGTGACATTATAAAAGAACAGGCCAATAATTCTACCTCTGAAAACACCTGCCCACACACTGAAATCAATAAGGATTTTGTTGTGCTCAAGTATGAGAATTGTAACTTTTGAAAATGCCGGAACTGCTCAGAGATCACACAAGCTTCGTCTGTCCAAAAAAATTAAACGAAAAGTAACTCACTTGGTCGCCTGATCCTGTGAGGCTTGAATTTGTGTTTTTTCAAAATCCTTCTCAAGTTAGTTCTTGGTAGGCCTGTTGGAATTATTTTCAACGGCTCCTAAAACGACTATTTCTTCTAACATATCCCATTTTTTCATAATTCCCATATTTCATTGCGAATGTGTTTGAAAATTGAACATAAAAAACTCTAATTGAAGAGCGTCTTCACTGCTTAAATCAAAATTTGACAGCTACCAATAAAGATTTGCATTGTTTTATCGCCGAATCCAAATCCTAGTCATTCGAAGTGTACGTTTCAAGATCTATATGAGAGAACCTTAAGACACTGTATTGCAAAGATTACTTTAGCAAAACCTCAAGTGTGCTACATTTTTGGGAAGGTAATTTTAAGCTCTATTGAAATATACAGGGTGTCTCGTGTTTCAGTGTGCTCCTAGTATTCTATTCAGAAAAAGGGGAAATACCGCTTGCTGAATAATATAAATTGGCATATCACTCTATCATTTATAATTTTACAATATAGTGATAACAAAACATGAAATATGGTAATTACAAGAGAAATCCGAGATAAAATTCAAAATTCTGTAAATTTGGCATTCAAACAATGTATGAAAGAACCAGAGTTTACAAAAACCTTAACAACATATGTATCAGATGCTGTCACAAATACAATAACAAATAAACTAGCTGAGATGAAACAATAAATTGAACAACTGAAAAACGAGCTGAAGCAAGCCGAACTAAGATATGAAACCCAAATAAATATACAGAGTGTATCTCTGGATAAACTGAAAAATGACAATGAATATCTCAGAGAAACCGTGGATCACATGGAGCAAGAAACCAAAAAGAACAACCTAACAATTTTCAACTATCCAGAAAAGCACAATGAAAACATCAGACATGAAAAGATCGAACTGCTAATTCACAAACACACAACGAAAATCTCTGATGAAGATATTGATATATGCTACCGCTTAGGAAAACCGAACAAAAGTAACAAACCACGAGGTATTGTGAAGAAACTCAAAACATATCAGCTCAGACAAGAAATCTACCAGAATAAAAAGCTTCTGAAAGGAACTGGGATAGTAGTTAGATAAGATCTAACCAAACTTCGAGTTGAACTCATGTCAAGAGCCATTGAAAAGTTTCCTATGCGGAATACTTGGACAGAAGCAGGAAGAATATATGTGAACCACAATAATAAAATATCGATTGTAGAGGTGCCAATGATTTTGAAAAAAATTTTTGTTGTCTTACCAAGCAGTATTTTCGTTATATCAATTATAATTCATTTACTAGGAGAGCTACACTTCGTGATATTCGATCCAAGCACTAGTGTTGGCTACATCTTGCTCTTTCATTTATTTTTTTCTCTTTTTATTACACTGTTCATGAAATAAGATGTTAGAATTTTTAGATATTCTAGATAAAAAATGGTTCAAAATTCAACCAGAACGATGGTCTTATCATTTACATTGAAAATACTCTCTCAATCAATGTAACTACTATCAAAATCACCGAAACAACCCTATCACGAATTATGCTAACTTCGTTCAATTTAACGATAGGAATTACAGCATCTTACCGACCACCCTCGACCAATATTTAAACGATCTGACAGACTATTTTTCGGGCTTGAACAAAAAAAAATAGAAATTTTCTTAGGAGATATCAACATTAACCTCCTTGATGAAAATAATAATGACGTAAATCACTATATGAACATACTAACAGAAAATGGCTAAATTTCGTACATTAATGAACCCACGCGAATTACAGACGATACTACAACAATAATAGACCATATATTTCTTAGAAAACAGAAAATAGCTGAAAACATAAAAGTATTTCCCGCCGTTATTAGAACAAACATAACCGATCACTTCTCTACAACCTTAACAATGTCAACAAACACTTATGATACCATCCAAAAAGTTGATCCAGAATTTTGGAACAAAACTGATAATATAAAACTGAAATATCTCCTGAATAATGAAAAATGGCCTGATGTGTTGAATAGCCATGTAGTCCAGCTATCCTATGATGATTTTATTAACAAATTAAAAGAACACATGAACAACTGTACTACTTAAATCAAAATAAGTATGAAAAAATCATATAAAATAAAACCCTGGATCACACAGGGATTAATAAAATCCATAAAACATAGGGACACACTCAAAGCAAAATTGAATAAAAACTACAGCCAGGCCTTAAAAAACGAATTTAAGCAGTACCGAAACGAATTGAATAAGTTAATAAGACTAACAAAAAATGAATTTCATACGAATAAGCTAACTGAAAACTCTGGTAACTATAAGAAAACATGGGAAATAATAAATGAAGTAAGTAATAAACCGAGTAAGCAAAAAAACATAGGTGATATTAAAAAAAATTACAAATTACTAACAAACAACAAAGACAAATCAGAAGCTTTCAATGAATATTTTACGAATATTGGTTCAAGAATGTCTGAAAAGGTCGAATAAACATTAACTGGGTTTTTCGAAATATAAATCTGTAGGCCCAACAATTTACCTTACACCAACAAACGAAAACGAAGTGACAACAGTTATCTCCAAATTGAAAAAAAATGTGCTCCTGGACCTTACGGACTAAAAACACAATTTATAAAACAATACCACTGTTACTTGCTAAAACCATTATATAATCAACTTGATTTTTGAGGGAGGCATATTACCAACACAAATGAAAGAATCCATATTGAGTGAGCCCCATTTTTGAATCTGGAGATGAAACAGAGTTGGGTAATTATCGACCTATATCCGTAATAAACAATTTTGCCAAAATATTTGAGCATTCTGAAAGATCGTCTGGCTGAATTTTTTGAGAGAAACAAAATAAAACGGACAGACAATTTGGCTCCATAAATAAGAGTAACACTGAATCAGCAATCCAAGATTGCTTTAAAGAAACAACAAAGGCCTTGGAAAATTCGGAAAAATGTCTAGCGGTATTCTTTGACTTGGCCAAGGCCTTTTATACAGTTTCGCATAATAAGCTTCTTGATAAACTATGGTACTATGGTATTCGTGGACCTGCCCTTGATGTTCTGAAGAATTATTTGTTCCAGAGAATTCAATGTGTGAAAGTGGGTAATGAAAAAAGTATGTATCGAGATATTTCAATAGGAGTTCCACAGGGGACGGTCTTGGGCCCTATACTCTTTTCGATATATATAAATAGTATTGTTGATATTACTAATTTCAAAGGCCATCTCATATCATATGCCGATGATACAGTCATAGTATATAGAGGCAAAACATGGAAAGATGTTTACAGAGATACCGAAGAAGGCTTAAATACTATACAAATGTAGTTAGGTGATAACCACCTGAGTTTAAACATCTCGAAAACAAAGTTTATGACTTTTACTCTTATGAGCAGTCATCAGCCAGATAATCAGAAACTATGCATTCACGCGTCAAATTGTGGCGAAGTACTCTGTAAATGTCCAACCATAGAAAAAGTATCCAAATTCAAATATCTCGGATTATTCTTGGATCGGCATATGAGATGGGATGTACATGCTGCATTTTTAGTAAAAAGACTTAGACACAACTAACTCACAAAATATATAACTTGAGAGATGTTCTGTCAAGATCAAATCTGATGTTGATATATGAATCTTTAGCAGAATCACTCATAAGATACAGCATAACAGCATGGGGAGGAATGTTTACCATTATATTTGGCAACGTGCAAGTCACTCAAAATACAATTATTAAAATAATATTTAAAGAACATTAACGATTCGATACAAAGCAGTTGCACAATGATACCAAATTATTGAATATCAGAAGTTTATACGCCTATCACTGCCTCAGCTGGATATATTCTAACCTGTCTTCGTTCAGCATGAATAAGACAAAAAACACAAGGAATGTAGAGAATCAAAATATTAATGTACCTTTATTCAGAAAAAGCCATACCCGAAGATCAATTTTTTACTTTGGACCCAAGCTATATAATGCAATACCTCTAGATATAAAGCAAACACGAAATTTTAGAAAGTACAAAATGCTCGTTAAGGAATTTATTGAAACAAATAGTTCCACAGTGATATACTTACTGCAAAATATGTAAATACTTTCTTTCCTTATCAGTTTTTCGAAACAAATAGCTACTAACGAAATATCCAAATCTCCAATAATATTCATCACCCTGTAGAGACTAATCATCAATAGCCTAAATGCTAACATAAATGAATTGTAGTGATCTGTCGGATAACTAATGTAAAAACTAATAAGAATACCATGACGAAGTAGGAGTAGAGCACAAAACAAGCCATACTGCTCTTAGGTGACTATTTCTGCTTTGAAATGGTAATATTGTATAGAAATTATATTGTAAATGTTCTTTTCGAAGATGAATAAATCTGAATCTGAAGCTCATTTGAAAAAAATTACTCTTTATTCCATCGAATCCTAGGTGAAAGAGTGCTTCGGAAATGTTTTCATAAAAACAAAGAATTTTTGTCAGGAAAAAAGTCACAGCAACTTTTCGAAAATGCAGATTTACGAGAAACATGCTGTAACTCAGAAAGGATGATAGATATTGCGATATGCGGTTTTCACCATTAAGTATGTCATGAAATTTGACCCCCAGACACAGCCATCAGTTTTCATCCATCTAGTTTGAAAACAGGAGTTTCCCTTTGTAAGATTCCAATTTTGCACATTCTGTACACCTGACGAGTGTAGAATATCATTTTTCATGAACTCAACTATTTTTCAAATGATGAAAAATCTATTCTTGTTCTATTTTATCATTTCAACATTTTTTAAACATTACTTACTTTCAGGTAAGCACTCGTGATGACTTTTCTAGTCCAAAGCGCTTCACTATGTTTCAATGAATATATATATATATATATATATATATATATATATATATATATGCAGGAGATACAAAAGTTCTTCTCCGAGTATATTGATTGGTACGTGCTCATAGCCTGACAACCTTCACATACCTACTCGAAACACATAATGTATTGAATGGAAGTGGCTATTACTTGAAAATTCCATATTGAACAGGCAACTCTATATTATTTTTTTACAAAATGTATTGGAATTAATCTTGCCAATCTTCATTATTTTCAGTTTCAATAAAGTTAGAAGCACAAACAGAAAAAAATATGGATTGTTTTTCATCTTCATGAAATAAAATTCAGAATGACTTTCTCAAGATTTCCATAGATAATTTCTGCTCACTGAAGCTGACATACCTCAAATTACTATTCACCGAGCATAAACTATTTAAGGCCAATAAAACTGATATATTTCATCTCTTCCAAAAGATTACGCAGTTGAGATAAGCAGTTAAATGCACAAGAAATAACATACGCATTACGTGAGGTAAGAAATGACTTGCATTCGTCGTTTTACCTATTTCAGTGCTAACAGATGCGCATCTATAGAAACTTGCACTTCGGTATTTTTGATCGAAGATACTGGTGAATGTATTTATTCGAGAACAAAAACCTTGATTTCAAGAATAATAAATAGTTTGACTGAAATGGTTCTATCAGGGGTATGCTTTGGTTCAAGTCGAATAACTGAAACCAGTTTCAATCCAATAGCGATGTAACTACTTTTGATTGAAATTCTATCACTGACGTTTCATCATTGTCATTCTTTTAGGTAATGTACACATATACAAAGAAATTCTTAAAGGAAAAGGTCATAGATCTCGCCATAGATGTAAGAAGTATTGTTATATTTATCAATGATTATCAATCACGAGGAGGAATTCCGAAGACCTCTTTTAGAACTTTCCAACTTCTTCGTCTATTATTCAAATCGTCATTTCAGTGTTATTTGCTGTTATTTCTTTCATAGAAGTTTTGTATTCTTTTCGCATTGACTTGGAGAAGAAAAATTGCTCCTTCAAAATTCCTCTACTCACAAATGATCATGTTCCTTGAAATTCACCAACAAATGTTAATAGTGAAATGTGTTGTTGGTGGCTTCAATAATATTCTTTTCGAAATTAATTTCTTTTTTATTTTATCATACAAAAGATCAAATTTCTCTTCAGAGAAATAGCTTACTATTGTAGCACTCCTGGTTTCAACAACTACTCTCCTAGTTATTTTTAGGGACATCGAATTACATTCGATAGTAACATGGACAAAGTAACTCGTCCATTTCTAATAACCGCTCAACAGACATCGACTCTGCATGAACGAGAAAACGACTTATCAAAAGCAATCAGAGATATTGTCAATCCTCTACTAGGAGATAAGTTGATGAGAGAGCCAACAAGCAGAATCATCGGAAAAATATATTTCTGGAATACTTTCGACTCGATCAACGAATACTTTTTTAGAATCCTTGATTCATCGGTCGCCATGTATAAAGCTGATTATCCCCATTTTTCCTCGATCACACTTCAACTGTTGTGAATAAACGCTCAAGGAAATAATTTACTCGAATATTTTCCTCATATATAAAATGTCGCATAAAAGCAATGCAATTATCGAAAACTTACAGCGGTCATTGCATTGTATCAAGTCACCATAACAACACATTTGAAACCATATCGCTAGACCTCAGTAAACAACACAAATAAATGTCAGATAGACTTCAAAAATAGAAAAACATTAGAATTACATTCGTGCATAAAAATGACCAGATAATTTTGCATTCAAGCGTGATATCTCATACAAATTGCATTCAGTTATTTTCATATTTTGAAAAAGAGCCCTCGTTTTTCAGACTCGGGCACTCTCGCCAAAATATGAAAATAAACTTGCAATTTTTAGATATCACGATTTCAAGATGAATAAAAACCCTGATGCGTTGACCGATATGCTTTTGTTTAGCCAATTTCTCTAGACCTGAGAAATCGAAGAGTAAACTTACATTTTTTGACGGTAGGTGGTGATACAAATGCGATTTTCTAAGGGTACATTTTCATTGAGGTGGCAGCTCACGAGTGATTTTCGATACCGGCAGTCTCATTGGATAAACTCTTGCGGGATCTTTCGTTCACCAATAGAATTATCACTATACAAAATACGTAAGGTCAAAGTTCGTCTAATAAAAAGCTATTAATTTTTTTGTAATGTTTGACAGTTCGATTTGAATTTGAATAAATGTGAAAGTTCCTTCAATATTCAAAATCTTGTACCTAGTTCTTGTTTCTTTTCACGTTTTTCTTGTTTATATTCTTTTTGAGTGTTCATCGTTGCTGATCTTGTATTTGTTTGATTCCATAGTGATAGTTAGATTTATTATGAACCGATTTACAAAGCTCGAAATAAAACGCTCGTGTAACGTGTAGGTATTACTTATCCCTCATATCATCGGCTTGTAATCACATTAAAATTGAATTTTTTCAACACTATGAAGAGAAAAGTACTTACCCATCTTCGGTTCCTCAGGAAGTAGGAAGATAAGATATCAATACTTTCCCAGTTTCACTAACAACTAATGTTTCGGAAGGTTAAAAATCACATCACAATCACGGAGTTTTTGATTTATTTTTCATCAAATTGAAAGCAAAAGGAATACCTAATAATCAGTCAAAATGTGATGACTACATAATTTCTAGCATTTCGCGGGAAAGCAAGAAATTTCATGCAAAACATGAGGCCATGAAATAAACATAACCTGTAAATCTATAAATAATCGAATGGCCGACGAGCAGACTGATATCATGGCATCACAGATCAAATAAAAACCACGTGAGGTGAGCCTCTGCTGGCAAACTCTCGAAGGCATCTCTTCAGTTAAAATAGATCAAAATCGAGATAGCGAAAAGTCGAGAAAATTTGCTTACAATCTATTAGGTACAAGTCAACACACCAGGGTTTTCATTCATCTTGCACGCTTTCTTGCAAAATTATCGGTAATTTTTATGCACTCGTGCAATTATAACCGATTAGTTAACATGCGTTCAAAATGAGATGAGCTCAGTCTTCCATCATACTACAATTTCAGCAAGTTTTCCCTCTCGCAGGAAACCCCATTTGTTAGACGTTATAGAAAACCAGTGTTTATTCAGGGATGAGACAGCACCCGAGGTTTTCGATTTCGTGGCGTGATATCGATTGATTCAATCGTAACAGACGGATGCAAGACTGGGGTGGAAACCTTTCTTCATATCGAAACAGTGGAGGGTTATCGGCAGTGATAATGTCTGCTTGCGGCTATATACTCTTAAACAGGGTGGTGCAATTTTCATTAACGATTGAGACTCTTGTATTTCGTAGGGGTGGGATAGCTTCCGATTTAATGCCGATGTCGACATTCAGTTGCTTATGCGACGGTTTCACTGAAAGCTCTATGGAGACTTTTCCTAGAAATCAATTACCCTAACACCAAACTGATCTTTTTGCATTCGACGCGCGTTTCGCTAACAAGGTTAGCATCTTCAGGAGAAGAAAATTGATACTTATCTCCTGAAAATGGTAACCTTGTTAGCAGAACGCGAGTACAAAAATATCAGTTTGGTGTTAGGGTAATTAATATCTAGGAAAAGTTTTTTTATCGAGACATGCCGCAAAAATAATATTACCGTATTACTTCTGATGATCAATTGCATGAATATAAAGCGAAAATCACAATCTAGGATGAAACCTATTATGAGACAGATTCCAAGAAGCTCGTCTCAAGGACCAAGTTTCTGCTCTTCCACCGAGTCTTCCACACACCCAGATCGTACACCTATTGATTGACTCTCTTCGGAAAAAGCCAAAACAAGACGTGAAAATTTTAAATACAAGAAGTAAATCTGACTTCAACTTTTCTCCCTAGCTTTCTTCCGAGCCACATATTATGCACAAAATACTAATCGAATATACGTTAAGTGAAAAAATATGAATTCATTCGAGTAGATGAATTATCAAAATGATGAAATTTATTTCCCAGTAGGCACAATGAAGGTATGTAATCACATCATTCAAAAATCTGAAAATACAACTTCATCAAAATGAAAGAATGGACAACCTCGGGAACAATAACCTCGAGAACTAAACAAACAGAAATATTTCATAGATATAAAATATTCTCCGGAAAACCGAATTCGAACAACTTGAGTCGTGAGTAGAAAATTGTGCGACTCATAGACCGAACGATAAATATATCAAAAGCATCCCCTCATATATCAATGTCATTATTTTTCAGGAACTATTTTTTTGTCCATTTTCTCCGAATCGAAAAAAAAAAATAACAATCTCGATGAGAAAAGTTGAATAAAAAAAATCTACAAAAACTCTTTGCTGACAGGTATGTGTATCATTCAAAGACGTTCGATTCATTCACATGGAGGAAAAAAGAATCCATCTAAAACAGCAACTGCCCCTGCCTGGAAAATGTTTTCAAGAACCTTCAGCCATTCCTGGTTATTCCATTGGCACATGTACTTCTTGTGAATCTTTTCCACGTGATTCTGCTTCATTTTTGATAATATTCCTTCGTTACGTCATACTAGAAAATGGAAGAGAAATACCAAAAAAAATCATGAGTTAGTCAACCCAACTCAATATTTATAATTCTACCCTTTTCACACACCTATAAAATAATTCTTTTTCAGAATCTCGGTTCTTTATACGCCACTGTGTGTTGTGACCGGCTGTCGCGGATAAGAACCGAGCTCCGGAAAAATATAAATACCAAAGTAGCGTATTCATCGCGAAGAGATCAAATTACTACTAGAAGTCGAGCGGCTCCGCGGAAGTCTTTCAATATTTCTGCATGTTTCAGTTCATTTATCCCATTACAGCAGAACGGTAACTCAAATGACACCAGTCCAAAGCAACATTCAATTTTTGCTCGTTTTTGCAGTCTTCTCTTTCTGCATAGAGTATGTCTTGGTTACAGATCTGATATGTTAGTTCAGGATGAACTGTCAACAATTATGATACGATGATGCGAGTATGGAGTAAGTGAGTTTCATAAGAATTTCGTGTGAATATCTCATCAACTGTCCACGCAAACCCTATGAATTTAAAATTCGATATCCATATGAATGAATGACCAGCAATTGTTGAAACTTCTACCAGAAACCAAATTCAATAAAGTTGATTGCATCTTGCTCTTGCTCTTGCTGGAAGTCTCGCTGGATGAATCGTTTTCTCAATAAACCGTCTTTCTTTTTGTCTGTGTCATATCACGAGACATATTATGCATCTCCTGAAGTTATATCACTCGGTCTATTCCTCGGTTTATTCATTACAGTATAGTAACAAAGAAGATTTACGTATAACGAACAAGAAGCGACACAGCCGCTACACAGCTGCTAATTCTGTGGTCCCCACCACTACAGAATTTCATGACCTCCACAATATTTTTCTTGCGACTATGCAAGACTACCAGCAAAAAACTGTAAGCCAGTAAACTACTTGACAAGAAACATCAGTACTTGTTTGTTTGTATTACTGACCGACTGCCGAATTCCGACATTGCTGGTAGACATGCGCATTCAGGGTGTAATTTGTCGAATATGTCAGATTCGCTTCTTGTTCGTTATACGTAAATCCTCATTGATAGTAATGAAAATAGTCATAGTTGTTTTTCTTCATGAACGAAGAGCACGGAAAAAAGATGAGAATATACGTTCAAAGTAAGCACTCTCAAAAACACTATCTCGAAAAAAAAAAGTTTTAATTGCAGTTAACAATTCTATCCATTACTCTTCCCGATATCCTCAAAGAAAACTATAATTGATAACCGTTTTTGACACGGCAAGCTTACCGTTGGCAAAAAATTTCAATAAATGAAAATTATTGACGTCACGTAACATATAGTCATGGACTCGTCCTACAAGTTTGCTTGAGTTTTCGGTCATCCAGCAGATGGAGTTGCATATCGGAGGTTTACAACATCTGAACTGATTTCAGACTTTGTTTTCGTGAGGAACAGGCCGAGTGTCACTGAGGAGACCTATGGCGGGTTAAAACAGCTGTCTGGCATATAGAAATTCTGAGATCTGTGAAGGTTTGCAGATTTCTCTGTAAGAAGATCAAATACGATTCACGTTCGTGGCGAGTTATTTGTTACGGCTTTGCTGTACGATATGTCATCCAGCAGATGAAGTTGCGCCTTAGGGTTTTACACCATCTGCACCAGATGTAGTAACGTTAGTTACAAATATAAGTGTTATAAAAACATTGAAAGTTCTATTTCTCATCCTTCATAATGAGCTCCTACCATATAGTAACACAGCTACATGCAACAATTCATCGAACAGAAAAAAAATATAATAAAATATTCACCTCTCCGATAGCTCTGTGAATCTCGATGACGCCCAAGTAAATGTTTGATCATATACCGTGTGTCACAGACTCTGGGTACACCCCCGTTTTCTCCTTTGCTTTTTTAGCTATATTTCTGAAATTTGGAACATTGAATATGCTCACTGAGCAGCATTTCTCGACATATCTGAAAGAAAAAAACAACTTCCAATTCTTCCGGAAATGGCATCAACTTTCGATTCTTGAATGGGACACCCTGTATATTGTTACATGATCGTTTAGGGATGATCATGAGGAATCCAACGATACCAGGTTTGATGATGTTATCTCCAATGACTGCGGAGATATCGCCATTTATTTTATTCATAAGCTCAATGAGTGGGAGAGAGAATTGGATTGACCCGCCAGAAAAAGTTTCTCTCTCCTACTTGTTGAGCTTATGGATAAAATAAATGGCGATATCTCCGCAGTCATTGGAGATAACATCATCAAACCTGGTATCGTTGGATTCCTCATGATCATCCCTAGCCGATCATGTAACAATATACAGGGTGTCCCATTCAAGAATCGAAAGTTGATGTCATTTCCGGAAAAATTGGAAGTTATTTTTTTCTTTCAGATATGTCGAGAAATGCTGTTCAGTGAGCATATTCAATGTTCCGAATTTCAAAAATATATCTAGAAAAACAAAGGAGAAAACGGGGGTGTACTATGAGTCTACGACACACGGTATCTCAACTCGTACGTTTCTGAATAGAACTACAGTTTCATTGACTCGCATCTACTTCTGATGGGTCTCTGTATGTGGTTGTTGATGGAGTATCATCTGATATTCTCCCAATGAATGCAGGTGTTCCTCAGGGTTCAGATCTGGCGCCCACTTTGTTTCTGCTTTATGTCAATGATTTGCTCGAGAAAACATTTTGTTCAGTAAGTACATAGTTTTCTGGACGACAGTACTATTCACACTAGTTTCTCTTCCAGTGTCCCCACACCATCTCGAGAGGAAAAAATTTAAAGAAAAGTTCACGTCAATTAAATTAACGGTGATTTGGTAAAAAAAAGAAGGGGGAACATGAACTTGGTGGAATTCATTAGGAAAATTCAGGCATGTTTTTTCTCAAAGAAAGCCGATCTATCATCATCTATTATTCAGATGTCAGGAGTGACTATTCCTACAAAGTCAAGTATCACGATGCTAGGAATTACGATTAGTATCAATCTCTCATGGGAAAACCATGTGAGATCTATCGCTGAGGGTGCATCCCAGAAACTTAGATTTCTATTTCGTGCGAAGGAATACTTCACGTTCCGTTAGCTTCAAATGATCTATAGGCTCAGATACGACCTGTCTTGGAATATAGATCTCGTGTATGGAGTTCGGCACCAAAACTTTCATTGGAGCTTCTCGATTCTATTCAGAGAAAAGCAATCCGTCTTGAAGACCTGTCGAACCTCTCTTGCTCAGGGATATTTTTTTAATAGTACAGCTGAACTTTGGAACTCCTTGCCAGGAGAGGTTTTTCCTGAGATTTACAAACATCAAAAAGTATGTCGATTCGTATCTCCTGTCCCTTGATTCACGCGGTGTTCTTTGCACATTACAGGGCTTATGAAAGAGATATTCAACACTATAAGCTATCATTCTACAAAAAAATAGGGATGACGTGGTCAATCAAATTCCATTTTTTTTCGAGTTCATTGGGGCCAAAAAATTAATTTTTCATCGAATTATCAATTTCGAGTTATGGTAATGCACAGTACATCCAATCGACTAGGATAATATTCAGTCATTGTATCAAAACTTTATTTGTTCGAGTTCAGTACACCGGGATAGATCCAACGCGACCCCTTTCTGGCATTTTTAGGTGAAAAGCGAACAAAAGGAGAATGGACAGTTGAGTGGACAGTTTTTTTCTTCTACGTATTGCTCAAATGAACATTGAGATTGGAACCTTTGGTGTAGTAGTTGCAACTCTTCTTAGATATCAATAACCCTAACTCCAAACTGATATTTTTTGCACTCGACGCGCGTTTCGCTAACAACTTCAGCATCTTTAGGAGAAGAAAATTGATACTAAATCTAAAGCTAGGATTAGTTGTTTATATAACTGAAGTTTTTTGGTCCGATATGGACTGTTTATGGATGTTTATGACTGTCAATTATTTTAATTAATTTCTTGATAATGAACTAGTGCAGTGACTACCTGGTGATAATTAGCGAAATAATTTCATCACAGTTTTCGAAAGCTCATTATTCGGCAACGGCCCAGAGCCAAAGGCAGAGGGCTGTTGCTTAAAACAATGTGCTTGTGTTGTGATAAAATTATGAGCTATTCATCAATGTTCAAGGGATATGCGATGGGAATTTTTTTCTGGCAGGAGAATGGCATATTGAATATGAATTGAATCATGAAATGTCAAAGACTGTATTAACATCATGACATAGGTAAGTGATAACTAACTGTGAAAACAGCTCGTGGTATTTTTCAGTGTTATGCTGGTTTCATTGGTTATTTCGACAGACATGACTGACAATAGACAAATGTGATTGGACCAAGTCGAGGGGGAAACAACTCTTTAAATAGGTGTACATCCAGAAATTTAAATATTTCAATACGACTTTCAATACCTAAATATCTCAAATATATTTAAATTATTTCAATATTAGTTTCAGTACTTCAGTATCCACAAATATCGCTTCATGCTTTAAATACTATCTCAATCCCAAAAATATCCAATCCATACTTTGAATATTATTTTCAATATCAAAATATCTACAATATATTCGGAATATTTCAATATTTGTCAGTCTCTTTCATTTTAAATATTGTTTTCATTACCAAAATATCTATTTCAATACAGTTTAAATGTTACGATATCCTTTTCAGCCTTCCAAAATATTAGAAATATTTGGGGTGCAATTCAGTCTACAATCGTTTCATTCGTTTTGCGTCGTGTGTGTAGCTGGCAGGTTGATTCAGGTTGTGAAACAAATTCGAAGTGAACTAGTGAAATTGATACTTTTGTGTCAGTTCATTTTTTCTTACTGAGATCATGTCTTCAACTGGAGAGTTTCGTGATTTCTTCTACATTCAATGTCATGTCATTTATAAAGTTTAATATAGGTTCTACGCGTCGTTTTAAGCGTTTCACGGTGCAAACTTTGAGATTTGTACATGGTATAGATATTTAATGAATAGCATTTGTAGTATGGGTTTCGGTCGGCGCGGCGTCCGTTGACGACGCTGTAATGAATTGGATCAAATATTATATGCGCTATATTCCATTTATTTTCTTTAAAATTCAAATCTAAGTACGTTTCCTCAATTCTCGATACCTTCAGTATACTTTAAATATTTAAATATATTCTCAGTACATTAAATACTTTCATTATCTTAAATATATTTTGAATATTCAAATACGGTTTTTTTTCAATATATTTTAAATATTGTTAATTATCAGATATTTAAAATATGGTGTACATATTTTAGGTAGTTGTTTCCCCCTCGGACCAAGTATTCTTCAACCAAAAATTTTCGAAGATACGTGTCCATTTAGTTGTAAAACCACCATTTTTCAAAGCAAATTTCTGTTATTCATAACACATAAAATTTGTCCTTCTTTTAATCAGAACACCGCACACGCCCTTATTACTTTCAACATTTTCAAGCAGAAAAAACATTATTGTTTCGAAAAATTTACCCTTCTTAAAAACGTACACATCAGTAGGTTCAGTTGTCCACAATAACAATGAGGGCGGCAATAATGCAAATAAATCAGTTTTGAACTATGATATCCCAACGAATTGTTTACGTTTCAGAGGTTGAATTTTTTGAAAAAAAAATGTTTTTCGCTCAAAAATGCTGGAAACAAGTACATACAGCCTTGTGTTTTGATCAATAGGACAACTTTTGTGTGTTTCAATCACAGAAATTGGATGTGAAAGATGGTGACCGCCAAAAATTTAATTATACTTTTTGTAGAAGATACCGAACTCTGTAAGTTCCCCTTTGTTTTTATTCAGATGCTCAGGTTTCCGAAGATTTTAGCCACTTTTCCTTCATTTCGTTTCTGTTAATGAAAACATTTGTGTTCTTGTTTCCTTACGGTACTTGCTACTTGCTAGCAGTATAAAGGACTAGAACATCAAAAATATCAAAATGGATCCGTTGATGTTCAACTGGCACCCCGAGTGGCACCCCAACTTACACCAAGCCACAACAATATGAATTATGAAATTTTGAAGGCTTCAAGGAAAAAAAATCTTCCTGTACGAATCTGACCATAAAACATCTTCAGCATCTTGGTACAAATTCATATATCACCATTAGTTTCAAGACACGAAGGTATGAAACAAATTCCTTGACAAATTCATATTGTTGGAAAGGTGAACAAACCATATACCTCATTTAAATTTTTTGCAATCTTTCACTTTTTTTCGACATTTCTTGCCGGATTTATGCAGCAATTTCAAGTAATAAGCTAAAAGTAAGCAGAGATGGAAATCATCCAACTTTCTTATGGTAAGTGCATAAACGTTTCTATTGAATACTGAAAGTTGAACTTCTCATAGCTCATTACTCAGAGTTTATTACTAATTTCTTTATATACTCAAAAATGCTGTATGAATTTGTTGATGAAGTAAATTTGCCTACCTTGAAATTGTCGCTCCACTGGTACTTTATCCAAAATAAAACCAGTCAACACAAAAACACCAAAAAAAAATGCTCACATAAACACAAAATAAAAACGTCAAACAACATCGCGCATTATCAGAATTGATGGATCGCGTCAAACTTCGTCAATTGTCACATGTTTCACAACTGGAACTCGACGTACAGGACTAGTAGATGCTGCGTGTATCGTTCCTCTTATTTTAAAGTTCTGGTTGGAACATCTGTGCATGACTCGCGTACCATAAACAGACCGTCATGTAATTCACGTTTTGGTGGTCATAGCGCACTGGCAACTGGCACAGCCCTCTGGATTCATTCGTTTCACGGTCGCTCTTGTAGAAGCCACCCTTCAGTAGCGGCGCAGGGGTTGCGAAGAGTGGAGAGATTTCATTGAGAGGGTGACTACCACAATGAATATAATTATGATTTATAACCTGGAGGAAAACAGTCTCTGAGGCAATGTTATTGGAAAAACCTCCCCGTCAAAAAACTAGATGAATTTGAATTAAAATTATTAAAATTTCCGTCAGGCAGTCTAGAATAACATTGAATATTTCCCTTTTTTTGCTTTAATCATCATTTTTGCAACATTATTCCTCTCAAGGCTCAACCCTGGTAAAATATTTTGCTGGCCAATGGAAAATTCATGTATATCAAATGAGTATAATTCATGATATGGCTTTGGCTTTCTATTGCTGCGTCAAATCATATATTTTAAGGCTCATGTGAAAAATACTTATGCACTTTCACAAAAAAGCGACTTTTTTGATATTGAATTGATATTGTACTTAAATGGATCAATATTGAAAAAACGATATTTCCATATGAATATGAGTTCCAACTAGATATTGTTAGGTACAATATTGATAATATATCGGTTTGATAAATTATTATGAGTATTATAATTACTATATCAGATTATACTGAATTTTTTACGCATCGTTTCGATTGTTATTATAGGTATTCCAAAATTTGTTCGATATTGTTTGGAAGAAAATGTTACCATATTGAATTATCAATTTGAGTAGCATATTAGCAAATTTTTGTCTATTCTGATACCTCTCGAATATTCTATCTACACTAAATCTATTCAAATCGTGTTTTTAGAATTACAACTATATTTATATTGTAATTTTAACAGTATTCACATATCGTTTTGAAACTGAGATATCGATATTGGGATAATGTAATATTAATTTCAATTACTACTAAAAATAATGCATATAGAAAATAAAAATATTGACATATGGTGAATTTCGATGCCAGAAAATTAAATTAACAGTTTGCATGGCAAGTTTCCCAGAATCAGCCTTCATATAAACATGTGATCCTTCAGTGTTTTTTTAAATAAATTTTTGCTGACTAAACTTTGATCTAGTCCGTGTCATATATCAAGTATAACGATTTATCACAATCCAACGATGTGATGTTTTCTCAACATAATTCGAAATCACAATATTTATACCATGTATCTCCCAAATGAAATAAGTCGTTTTCGTGAAGAAAAGTGCATAAGTAACTTGACGAATCGGAGATGGTAACTTCAACCAGCCAGACTTTCCTTCAGGATGAAGTTCCTAGATTGAATGAGTCCTTTCGAGAATAAAATCAAAAAATTATGAATTGATTGAATCGAAATGTCACCTTTGGTCAGTATAATATTTATAATATCAAACAAATTAATCCTCCCGTTATAATGAAGCAGTGTTAATCTAATATATGTGTGCTATCAAGCTGAAATAATGGATTAAGTACTCTCAAATGGTCATTCATACCATGAAAATTTCGGTCCGACCAAATGAAATTTTGATTCTATCATATAACCTTCAACTCATTGATCCCAGTTGTCTCAAGTTAATAAATTGATAGATAAGTATACAGAATAAGAAACAGAACAGGAGGTTGGATTTCAAACTTTTTTCACCTCATCTCTCTCTGAGATGTGTTGTGTGACTTGAATATGTTTTTCTGTCCGAAAACTATTCGTGGGTTCTTTCTTGCTCACTCGTTTGTAATATTCTTCCGGTTTGTCCTAGGTAAAATATCAGGCAAGATTTACATGACAATGTATAAACTCCTGACCTATCTGTCACCAACCTTTCATCTTTATCGCTTCTGATATCCGATACTCGTAATTTAATCAATATCCATAAAAATATAGAATGCTGTTATACCAGGAAGACCCCCAGAGGAAATAAAATGAGTCCACGGTAATCAGTAAAGTGACACAAAATTGTCGAAGGAGCAAACTTGATTGATGCAGTTCTATCCACTACGCCTCTGTCATCTTCCTCATCCAAACAAAAATATAGAATTGGAAACCGGGCCGCCCATATTTGGACTCAGTAACCATATGGAAATATGTTATATGAATTTTGCATACATCTACTGAACTGTAAAAAAAAATTGGGACATATGCATAACGTCTAGGACATAATGACCCCCATTTTAATTATACAAAATAGAGTTATGGAAATTATGTAAATAAGTAGTTATAGAGGTATGATGTGATGGCATACATTCCACGAAGGGTTTAATGTTATAATTAAGATATTGCATACGTAAATATGAATATTTCAGTCGTTTTTTGGGATTTGGCTTGAATACTTCTGCAAGTACCAGAATTTTTCTGTTGTAAGTGATAACAGTAGTTAGTTTATGCCGATTTAGAAACCTCCCCCCTCCACTGACCTTGCCGTGACCTTGACGGTGAAGTCAACAAGGTGACTTTGACAGTCCGTTTGACCTTCATATGACCTTGGAAACGAGATGACCTTGAATGACCTTGAAAACGCTATGACCTTGAATGACCTTGAAAACTAGATGACTTGAATGATCTCTATGAGTTGTCACCTTGAATGACCTCTATGAGTTGTCACCTTGAATGACCTCTATGAGTTGTCACCTTGAGTGACCTTTGGTGTGCGTGTGTGCACAGTCCAGCGCATGTTTGACCTTCAATGCCCTTGAGTGTTGGCATGGTCTAGCTTGAGCTGCATTACCCTTGAATGACATTGACATTTGTGAATCGTCTCTGAGCTGGTTGCGATCGAACAACATCACACTGAATATTTTTCTAGCATCGAATGACTTTGTGCAATGTCATATTGAGGAGGAGTACATAAACCCTTGAATAACCTTGAGCATTTTCAATTATGGACTTCGGTCTCCAATGTGTATGTGCAGAGTGTTCAAACTCACACCCCCACCCTTTTATCAATTTCTATATAAGCTCAAAACATTTTGTTTGGTGTCAGTTCAGATCATCGAAACGAGTATTAGTAGTTGTGCTCCGAAGTCGCTCCACCAAGAATCCATCCACCCAAGAAGTGAACGTCGTCGTCATAGAGGTGAACATATTTTATATTTTAAAATTATACTTTCACTATAATTTGAATATGGATAATTTGAAATTAGACATTGAAAAGATCAATTTTGCCATAGTTCAGCAGACTGAAGCTATGGAACAGAAACCTTTGACATCATTAGCTATCGATAAGGGTTATAAAATTGAAAAAATGTTATTACTCTCCACGCGATATGGTAAATCCATCCAAGTTATACTGATCGATGAAGAAAGTGATACTTCGTTCAAAGTATGGCTTCCTAAACGTGTGACGGAACAATTCACAGAAAATATCATTCAAAATGTTAATTCATCACAAGCTAAATTGGTGATGACTTATTTGGGGCAGAGTGCTTCGGAATATGTTGGTGCCAAAACCCGCTCTTTGGTTAAATTCAATGTGTTAGATTGAGAGCTTTATTGTTTTTCTAGTCTCTATCCCTCTTTATATGTACATAGTGAAAAGTATATAAATAAAATATAAAATATGTATCAGTTTTACACACTTCGAAGACGCGTCAAAGTGAGTGTTTTTTCTGTTAATGTTTTTTCATGTTTTTCTCGCTTTCTTAGCATCATTGCCGAATTCATGAATCTTATTTTGGTTGTTTCAGAACTCCCCCACCTCAAACTACAAATATGTGGATGCACTATTCGAGTGAATGGTATCCGGAGGCAAGTGACTTGGGTTCTGCTATAGAAAGGTTGTCTTGCGAATTAGCTGATTTGAGTTGGGACGCTCTACATGCATCAAATTACGATAGTGATATTTGCTTCGACTCTGAAGAAGTGCAGAAAGTTCTGCAGCTCAGTGAGAATTATGAACTTGGTGTAGCGCTGTGTAATGCTTATTCTTACGGAAATATTGATTTGAATCATTTCTGTAAGCTCATGATTCAAGCTGACTTGAAAAAATTCCTCTCTGGCATATACAGTTACCTACCATCAACTATCATAGATGAATACCAGCTGAAGACATTGGATCCCAACTCACAACAACAGGTGGAGAGTGAAGAAGATGAAGAAATGATGTAAACTTTGAATGATTGATATATATATATATATATATATTGTATATAAAACTATGAATAAACTATAAAGTAATCATATTTGTTTATATTCATATGTTAAGGATGGAATTAAAAGATAGAATTGGTATTAAAATATTTTATTCATCGACCAAAAAAAAAACATTCTACAGTGGATAATGATTCACATGTGATTCTTATGATAACCCAATATGAACAGATCCAGTGAGAGCACTATAACTCAAAAAAGCGTCATGTAAAATGAGTGCATATACTTTGGTACCCGATGGAAACTTCAATTTACGTGTTTCAAACTCTATTTTGATGTCAACGGTGGATGATTTCATGGCATCTGGTTGGTGTGAGCAGTCGATCACAAATATGGGGTTACTGCGGAAGCTGCTAATATTCATCATCGGTTCACTCATTGCTCTATCGTAGTAGCTACGTTGAAAATTCTCATATGCATAGTATGCAGATGAGTCTAACTTCTTTTCGAAATCCAAATTCCAACGTTCATATGGAAAGACTTCAGAGTTCAAATGTACTCGTATATTACTTATGTCAGCATCTTTGAATGTCGTTGCATCCTTTGATATACTGTCGGATTGTGCGGTCTGCTGAAAGCCAATTATGATGAATCGAGGTCTCTCCAGACTGTTGGTTGTTTTCACAGCCCACATATCCGATGCCGTTTGTCGAAGTAAAGGTAACTCATAAAGATCCCACATACGATAAGCTACTTTCACTATAGCATTATTGACACTTTTATTGATACGACTCAGAAGTTTCAATTTGAGACGATCTTCTGGCACAATATGTCTGATTCTCCATTCAACCTTGTTGATTTGAAAATCAGCCTCAACTTCCCCCATATATGCATTTCTGAATGTTCGTGCCATGATCAAAATAAGCTCTTGCTTAACATTCAGAATACCTTTATTGTAATCTTCAGCGAATCCCATGAGGTACTTCAAAGGTAATTTACCACTGAATACTGTGCTGGTGGAATCCCATATTGGTTGATTAGTTTGGTTGAGCCCCCAACCTACAGATAACAATGAATTAGCATGCGTTCCTCCGAATGATACCATAGTTTTCATTGTAGTGACTATGCCAGGTTTTCGAACAACAGCGACTTGTTCGCCGCCCATTTCATAACGAATCTCATCGAACAAGAAAGCGAGGGCGTTATTAGAAAGGTAGCATGGCTTTGTGGCGTCAGTGGGGTTGAACTTTCCTTCAATATAAATGTAACTCTCTGCGATATCGAGTATCAGATCTTGAAAGTTGATTGGAATTCTGATTTCGTCGGAATTATTGAAATATGGTGAGCCATATGGTTTGTATGTATGCTCATGCAGACTTATCAACGAACGGTCGAATACAGGTTCCTCGAAAACTTCCAGCTTCTCACTTGTGGTAAGAGTGGCCATATTACTTGCTTCTTTTGTAGCGTATTTTCAAACCGATGGATTTCAGAAATTTCAGGCTATCAGCGCTTATGCTATATCTTGATCGTTTAGCAGACACACGTGGAATGAAGTGATTTCGATGTTCCCTTTTCTTTATACGTACATCACTACCATTGCCACCACCGTGTCTCACACAATATTTTAGTGACCTCTGTCGTCGTTTGCTGAAGCAGAATCCCATCGTTGATTTCAGTTACAATTCTACCAATTCCAATTTTATTATAATTTTTTCACCATTGAAATCAATCAACAGCCCATTATCGTCTAAGATGCGTAGTGTAATGTTGTCGAGATACTGACGTCCTTCTGGTTTGAGCGGCATATATATGATATTTTTTGGCTCCTTGGTGAGTTTGTAGCCAGGTTCCACATCGATATCGAATTCGAAGATGCTGTGAGCTTCATCACCATTGGAATATGCTCCAGAAGTGACGTTGCAATCGACACGGATGATTCTCACGTGGTTGATATCTACAGGTAATGTCGATTCGTGATTTTTTCCACTTTCGAAAACACTCTTTTCGAACCCTAATAGGTTAGCGATTGAGTTTTCATGCCGGAGATTGATGTTATATTTTGATCGCATTTCACATTTGAGAGTGTTGTTGTTCGCGACTAGAAGAAATACTTCATCGATATCCTTTTCAACGCCATCTACAGGTTGCGGCTCTCTGGATTTGATGGATTTCTGAATGACCCTATTAATTTCATCGATCTCATAGGCTCCTGGTGGGATTTTGATAATGATAGGAGGTGAATTAACCCTCTTGGAATAACTGATGACATTATTCCTCACATCCACATTGAATATTGAGTTATAGGAGTAGAAGCCGTGCAAACCCAGACCATAGCGACTTCCTGTATTCAATTCGATAGGAGGGTAAAAGTTAGCACTCAACTCGCTCGAGTCTCCTGACAGTGTGAACGTGCGTGACATGACTGATGAAATATTAGTGGTTCACACCATTTTATTGCTGATTACATAGGTGTTGGTGCTGAAGCACTCGCCGTTTTTTTGGTGGAGATGGTGAGTCCATATCAACTTCGTTATTTGTTGCTACATTCACTTCTTTCACCCTACAGTAGCAACAAAAAATTTTCTGTGGGGATGGGCCATCATTGACATCAGAATTACTGCTATCACCATCATTATAATGTTCTCCACAATACTGATACTTCAATACATCGATATCATTCTGATGATGTGTCGGTAGCTTATCCCACACTGATGCAATCTCATGAGCAGCGCACCCGATTAATACTTCTTTCGGCATATCCGCAAGCTGTTGTTTGGTCATTTTTCGTAAGCTGCGTAATCTGGAATAGGCAATCAGAGAATGGCCCATCCTCTTGATACTTTCCCGATCCTGGGAAGGAGTAGTACTCATTGTGCGTTATCACGGAGAAACTTCAGACACAAATGACCGCACCAAACTGTGTTGAATTTCTGCTGACGTTCATAGTTATAGAGGATTTCATCGACCGCTTTCGGGCCCGTACGAAAATAGTAAATCAATTCCTTGGGAGGGGGTAAATCTCCGAAACTATCGAAATAGCTTACTAAGTCATTGCTCTTCTTATATGCTACCCAATGCGTCCCCGAGCCGCGTTGACTGTCCAAATTGACTATGGCTGATTCACATCTATGCGGTCCTGATGACGGTAGATTGTCACGCATGAATACACCGCGAAAATGAGGAATCTCCATTTTCTTAGCAAAGTACTTGAGGTCGATATCGGACAGAGCTCTTTGGGGTAGCATATCTAATAGTTTTTTGACTTCTGAGGGTTCAAATATAATCCTAGTCCTTTGCGATACGGCTTCAAATATACCCCCTTACCGCTTTTACCTAGAGCGATAGCCTCCATATGTTTATTGTGTCTGTTCGCTTCGATCAATTGTTGCCTACTTGCTTTTGCTGCGTGTACTGCTCTCGTGATGCCAGCTGTTGCGCCAGCCAAAGTACCCAGCGCTGATAACCCGGCGAAAATTGGTATAAGTGGTAGAATTCCACCAATTTTTGGAATTGGTATTATTCGAGGGGTGCGAATTTTATTCTTCCCACCAGCTGCCTTTGTAAACTTGCGTGCCGCTTTCAGTGCAATATCAGCAGCTCTCTTAGAATTATTTATAACGAAATCTCGCCCCCCAGCCTTTTGTAGAACATCACGAACCTTTCTAACAATGCCAGAACCAAAGGCCACGGCCCTCTTTCCAACATTTGATGGTTTTGCACTTTTCTTCCTCTTCATAATTCGCTTTTTTGTTTTCTGTCGTAGTTTGGATGATGACTCACAACCCATACCAAACCGACGTTTCCCCTTCATGATTGTTGTGATTAGCCAAGCGGCCCCTTTCTCTGCTACGGTGGCGTCTTTAGCCTTGAATCTTTGCCAAGCGGCCTCCTCGAGTTGTTGGTCTGCCCTGTGTCTAAATTTCAAATCGTTCGGATTCTGTAGGTATGCAATATCGTGTTTTTTACAGGCGATATCGAGCTGATTTATACCGGAATCTCCTCTCGTTAATCTCTTCTGTAATTTGGTACCGGGTCCACAATACTGATAACCGCCAGGTAAATGCAGTTCAAATGGTAACCTATTTATAACTGAATTGACTATTCCTTCACCAGTTTTATCAGATAGAAAACTCGTACGTCTGTACCCGTTGGGCATCATCAATTAAATAGAGAGTATACCGACTGTCTTCATTTATATAGTCTTCAACCGCCATACAATGCGCATTGTTAAGCAGAATCAAGAGTTCGCTATCGATAATTTGGATAGTAGGGTTGGAGGCGGATTAGAAAATGACGTTAAACAGCGGCATGGGTCTCTCCTCCCAAAATCTGTTCGCGGCCTCATCATTGGACCTTCGAATTGTGGAAAGACAAATGTGATGATTTCACTGCTGACTCACCCGCTGGGGTTACGTTTCGCGAATGTATATCTTTATTCGAAATCTCTGTATCAACCCAAATATGAGTACTTACGTGAAGTGTTAGCGCCAATCAAAGGGTTGGGGTTCTATACTTTTGGTAATAATGCAGCTGAAATAGTGGAGCCATCAAACGCCAAATCCGACTCTATATTCATTTTCGACGATGTTATGTGTGAGAAACAGGATGTTATCAGATCGTATTTCAGCATGGGGCGCCATAAGAATGTGGATTGCTTCTATCTAGCCCAAACATACTCTCGAGTACCGAAACAACTAATTCGAGATAATTCAAACTTCATTGTGACATTCAAGCAGGATGATATGAATCTCAATCACATTTTTTCCGACCATGTGTCACCGGACGTAACGTTTAAGCAATTTCAAGATATGTGTGCAAATTGTTGGAGTGATAAATACGGATTTCTGGTTATCGATAAGGATAGGGAGATGCAGGATGGCCGATATCGAAAAGGATTTGACGCATTCATATATCCCTGATGTTACCAGACCATTCAAGTCAATTGAGTAGTGGACAGCGCCGACGATACTTCAGTATTCTCACCACCAGATCATTATGGATAGTGAAAGTAATGATGAGATTTGTTTGAAACGAAAGCTAATCGAAGCAACTGATGCAGTTCGGAAAAAATTCAATTATATCAAGAGTAGCCGCATTGGTAATCGAGTGGCGCTCGAAAAATTGTATGAACCGATCTCAGTACCATTGAAAGAAATATCAGCCAATACTAAAAAGCCTCTAATGAATCAGACGCCAACAACAACAGTACCTCTAATGAATCAGACGCCAACAACAACAACAACAGTACCAAAATCTTCTGGACGAAAAACCACACTATTCACACCAAAAACAATGAGGACTAGTGAATGGCTTCCCAACTTGATGAAATTCGATGGATTGGATGGTGAGAGCGTCGAATATAGTACCCCTGCCGATGAATCGATTTCGGCGGATACGCCATCCACCTCAATGATGATATCAGATTCGGATACTTCAAAAATGGTCACTGATGAGGAGGCACAAAAACATATTCAAAAGTTGTTATCGGGTGTTTCTTCGTACGATACAGTATTTGGCGTTCGTGTGAACCGCCAAAATAAAACACTCCAGATGGGTATTGCCGATGTAGAGTTCATCGAAGGAAAAATTAATTTTAGAGAGAACGGTAAAGTAATCGGTAGTTACCAAGGTTCGCCGGCATTGTATAAACTGATATTCATGAAAGTACCCTCGGGAAATATTTCCACTTCCGACCTAAAAGTATATGGAGATATACTTGAAATAACAAGAGCCGCTTATAAAAACTATGACCGAGAACAGGGTCTTATATCGAATAATTGGAAGAAATACCAAGACGTAATCCTTCCACTACTCAACCTAGGAAATGTGCGGGAGAGCTCTGGGATAGAAGGCGAAGGAATGATGAAATTACCCACCCATAAAGTTCATAGCGGAAATCAGAAAATCAATTATATTTACTGGAATAAAATGGATGAATTGGTAGATCGACTCAGATTACTGTGGAGTTCAAAAATGGCTGGACATACTGGACATGAAAATGAAATTTTAGCCCTGATAGAAGAATTGCGCGAAGAAGGTGTAGTTTACTGACATCATCATTATATATCTGATGGTATATATCGAAATCGATCAGTCGTAAGCTGATTCTCCAACAATGCATACAACAATTGATAAATTCGGTCGAAGAAGGGGTGGAGTTGATAGAGCGGCTCGTGGTAAACCAGGTGTGGGATTCATTCTGACACCGGATGGAAATTTTAATATTCAAAATAAAAGAATGCAGAATGTTGGTGAACCTTCTGAGTTGAAAGACTCGGCCACCAAAGGGTATGTTGATGATAACATTAGAGAAACTAAAGAAGTAACTCTGAACGCTGTCCAAGAGTCTATTATTGCGGTGCTTCGTGATGCAAGATCATTCTTTGATGCACGAATAACCGAACTCAGATTCGTTATTGGCAAAAAAAATGATACATTGTCAGAAGGGATCATAAAATTGGGTAAAGAAATCGATACCTTGAGTGATCGAATCAATCATTCGGCAAAAAATATCGATACTTTAACTGAGCGAGTTACCAAAGTGGAACAGTCAATTCCCAAACCCAAACACTGGAGGACTGGACAATTAGCTGTACCACCTGAGTGGGAACCCACTTCCCTCATAGAAAGTTGAGATGAGTGCTGCTAAAAGGCAAGTTGTTAATGAGCTGCACAAGCCAGCGCGACGAAATTTTCCTCGGAGAAAGACTATAATAAGGGGATTTTCTGATTTGTGGCAGATGGATTTGATGGAGATGCAGCCATATGCTAGAGAGAATAAAGGCTATAGATATATTCTCGTCGTGATCAACTGTTATTCGAAGTTTGTATGGGTAAAACCGCTGAAAGATAAAACAGGTAATTCAGTGACGGATGCCATGGCGAGTGTACTAAAAGATGCCCAATACCATCCAAAAAACTTACAATCTGATCAAGGAACTGAATTCTATAACTCAAAGTTCTCGTCTCTCATGTCGAAGCATAATATCAATCATTATTCAACATTCAGTACAAAAAAAGCCGCAATCGCAGAGAGAGTCATCAGAACGTTGAAGACATGGCTTTATAAAGAGTTTTCGGTCCAAGGCAATTATAAATGGTTACATATTCTCCCTACCATAACACATCAGTATAACAACAGAGTTCATCGCACCATCGGTATGAAGCCTGCGGATGTGAGACCGAGCACAAAATTGATGATATATTCGCAACCTGAAAAGAAGAATGTGAAGCGCAAAAAAGGAAAATTCAAAATAGGGGATATGGTTCGAATTAGCAAATATAAAAGTGTTTTCGATAAAGGATATACGGCAAATTTTACGACAGAAATTTTCAAGGTCGTTAAAGTCAACAGTTCAGAACCCATAACGTACGCACTCGAAGATGTGAATGGTCAACCGATCAGAGGATGCTTTTATGAAATGGAATTGAATAAAACACATTCCCCCGATACGTATCTGGTGGAAAAGGTTTTGAAGAAGAAAGGAAGACGTCTCTATGTGAAATGGCTTGGTTTTCCAGCAGATCACAACTCTTGGATCGATAAAAGTGAATTGAAGTAATTTTTAATTTGTAAAATTGAGAATGAATATATATTCAACATTCAATCTGTCTTTAATTTACGACACCTTTACGCAATCCTAGTAATTCTACCCTATAATTGAAAAATAATACAAGTGGAATATGTTCAATGCATTTATTCATCATAAACTCCAACTATTATTATAGGCAATCAGCGAATTGTATCAGCAAGGCTTTCTGGTCCGATCTCCGTATAGGTTGGAATACGGTGTCCTCGAATTTTAAATCTTTCGATCTGCTCTTCATGAGTTAGACACCAACATTCTCGAAAATGTATTCTCTCATTGGGGTGGAGTTGACCAACTTTCTCACATAGCTGCCAGTTACTTCTGCATGCGGCGCACAGGTGGTTCCAACAATCCGACGTGTATTCATCGCATTGCAAGCAGCGTTGTTCGGGTGATGTTAGATATTCTGCCGCCGCACAGGTCGAACAGATATTTCTGCAAATACCCATTTCGCTGCACGTAACCTTTCCGGAACACTTCAGGCATTTGGGGTAGTTTCCTTGTTCTGGAGTTGAACACAAATTCAACCGCTTAGGTGGCAGCACCGGATTCCGTGACACACACTCGACGCACAAGCCGGTGCAAGGGTTGATGTGGGACTTAGGCCGACTGACTTGACAATTGTGGCACACTACCCATCCAGCAATTAGTATTGGATAGACACACACTTTTGGCTTAGCGTCCCATTCCTTCGAGAAAGGCATATTGTTACTGGATGTTTGAAATAACAGGACTCAACCGAGGGAATTGACTAGAATATCATGTCACCAATTTCTATTTATATCCACTCGAGTTGGTGGAGGGGGGGCCGCCCCTGCCACTTCTGACGTCACCGAGCTATATAAAAGGCGGGTTACAATATCAAACTTCACTCAGTGCTCGAGGAAACCACCGAGATGGCTGAAGAGAGAGTTGCGATGTTGGACATGCTCGCACGCGCCGATCCGAACAACGATTTAGATGATAACGAATGGGTTGATTTGGCAGGAGCGGAGTTGGCTGATATCGACCAGCAGATCGCAGAGGAGGATATCGTCGAAGAAGAGGTGGTGACCGACTCTGATGATGAAGGTATCGAGTGTGACGCACATGGTGATCAGCCTGGCGGCATGGTTATATGTAGAGTCAAGCCGCTGAATATGACCGATACCTTGGCAGATCAGGTGCAGCTCTGTTGTATTACAGAAACGTTCGTGAAAATCGCGACAGAGGGAGGGCGAGTTGAAAAACTTTGCCTCATCTGTTACAGATTTTATGCCCACCGATCGAACAATGGTGCGTGGTACGAGCATGTTGATGAGCATAGGACAGTACCATTCAATGATATATACGCGACGTGGTGTAAAGCTTGTAGTAGGCCTCTCACACAGATGCGATTCATTGATGCATGCATGATCTGCAATAATGCCATACATCACTAACCGTGGACCCTTGGGTCAGAAAACAATCAGCCCTTTTCAGGGCTACATTATCCAAACACAAAGTAGCTATCTCACAGTGAGATTCAATTACTGATGAGGGTTTCGTAGGACATGAAAAACGTTTTCCTCTCCAAGAATATATGCTTGAATATGGTGAAGGCGACTGCGGCAGCGGAATGAATAGCGACAACTTTCAATTCATGAAATGAATCAAAGTTCGCGTAATATGAATGAAAAATGTTTAAGATCCGCGGGTCGAACTTTTCAGCGAACACCATTGAAATAATTACACTTTGTCAATCACACCATGCCTCGAAGTAATCGCGATCCGCGGATCGAAATTCGCGGCTGCAATTCAAATAATAATGCGGTTGCGACCGCGGATCCGCGACCTCTGGAGATAAAAGAGTTGATCCACGAATTCACCGTTGAGGATCGGCGGTTGATACACGGATTCGCGGATTAAAGCGCGACTAAATCCAATCTGTCAAATGAATCATGATGCGCAGGGTGTGGCGCGCCTCGCCCCGCTATTCACGAATTCGTCGCCACGGTCGCGGATAATCCTTTGATGGAACCGCGGATCCGCGGGTGTAGCCGCGGACAAGCGACCGCGGTGGAATGATTCGCGACTTAATACAATCCGTCGAATGAATCATAATCCGCAGGGTGTGGTCCGCTCCGCTCCGCTTCGCTCCGCTACGCTTCAAAAATTTTTCGACCCGTGAATTAAATTACTTCGTGGCCGCCATCGAAATTATTCCGCGGATTCGCGTATTCGTCGCTACGGTCGCGGGTTCGCGGATAGTCCGCTGAAGAAACCGCGGATCCGCGGCCACGGCCGCGGATCCGCGGTTTTATCAGCGGAATATGCGCGAATCCGCGGCCGCGGGCCGCGGATCCGCGGTTTTATCCGCGGATTAATTTAATCCGCGGCCGCGAATTAATTTAATTCGCGGGTCGAAAAATTTTTGAAGCGTAGCGGAGCGAAGCGGAGCGGAGCGGACCACACCCTGCGGATTATGATTCATTCGACGGATTGTATTAAGTCGCGAATCATTCCACCGCGGTCGCTTGTCCGCGGCTACACCCTCTGAAAAAGTAGTTCAGATCACTCCGCAGTTTCTACCATCACCCATTATTATTATCACTATCAATTATCCGTCACATCTATTTGAGCTTAAATGCACCATAATTTTGAGCATCATCGATTGGTGCTCTTTGCGGGCAACTGAGGAGAATCGTCTTACTCTGATCAGCTAACCGCATAATGAGATTGCCTGGAAACTGGTATTGTGAATTTGATATTATATGTTCGACTAACTAACCTAAAGTGCAACCACGCGGAATGACCTTGACGCAGCCTTTATTGTCATTTGCTCAAATTTGAATGTCAGATGGTATTTTCTCAAACTCACTGTGTCTGAGATGCCCATAACCAAGTAGGTATTCACATTGTGAACGCCTAATAAATCATAGATATGCATTATGACATATTAATTAGGTGATCACCTTATATATCCCACTATGAGATAGCTACTCTGTTTAAGTTCATAATGGTAGCCCTGAAAAGGGCTGTTTTTGGGTTAGCCCACAATTTGTGGACTAGTCATCATCATCAGTATCAGATGAGATACTGATGGCTGATGGCCAGCTGATGGTGGATGGTAAACTGATTGAGTCTATATCAGAGCCATCCACTTGCATCCTCTCAAAGAACCCTTCCGGAAACCCAAACTGTTGGGATAAATACTCGAAGTAGCCAAGATTCCCTCGAGTATTGACACCATCGGTTGAAGAACTAACTTCTTCAACTTGGGTGGGGCCCGTCGCTGGTTCCGAGGGCGGCGCACTCCTAGGCTCTGTTGTCGAGTCAGGACTCATCGACATCGTGCAGAGAATGATATAGAACTCCAGCCTCACATCGTATTTATACAAAAAAAAGGGAAGGGAGAATGGAGGGGAGAGAAAAGTGACAAAAGTATATGCAATGTTTCGTGTTGATTCAACATATATATAGACTTCAAAGAAGAATAATGAAGACAAAAACAGCATACTTTATAGAAATTATACTTGTGGAATTGATTATGAAACAAGTCTTTTTTTATTTTCTCCTCAAAGAATTATTTATATGATGCAGCTCAACCACTAGATTGTTGACGTCTTATATCATTACGTAGTTTTAATAATCATTTGTTCTGGTAAGGAGGGAATGGGGGAGAGGGGAGGAAGGCACTGCCCCAACCACGCAGTGCCCCGTGCACACCAACCAACGTATGTGTACTCCGAGGAATGAAAGGATTATGGGTAGGATTAGTCAATGAGGATTGGAGATGGCGGTGGGCTATCCTCAACGACGACTGGTTCCATCTGTCTGGGGATGACTGGCTCCCGTCTGGGGAAAAGGGCCCAGAACGCCGCATCATCTAGGAACTCTTGCGGCCTATCTTCAGCGATGAGTTCCATCAGCTCATCTCTCAGACGAGCGGCATCACCAAAGTGTTCGGGAGGTCCGTCACCCATGAGGACATCCATGAACTCCCGGAGCTCCCGATCCACTTGATCCGACGAATCACTAGTGCTCGAGATGTGGTGCACTTGTACCCGAGGGTCATGTTGGCCGTCGAACTCGGGCTGAACGTGGGGTTCGGTGGTGGAGTCTGCTGCCGCATATGTAGTCATGATGCTGATAGCTGCTCTACTGATCTTCGTAGCAAAGATATCCTGATTTTATACTCTCGAAGAGGAGTGAGGAGGAGTGGGGGAAGGAAGGAAGGCACTGCCCCAACCACGCAGTGCCCCGTGCACACCAACCAACGTATGTGTACTCCGAGGTAGGAAAAAGGAAAAGAAGAATGTGAGGGTGGGAGGGGGGAAGGTAAATTAGGCCATCGCGTCAACCCCATTCTTGAGCCGCTCCCGCAGATTCCGAAGCTGGTCGTCCAACCTGCTCACCTCCAGGCGAGATTCCCTCGTCGACTCGTCCTCCAGCCGAGTATCATCGTCGCAACCGGTGATGAGTGAGTCTTTCTCGACCATGCCCCGGTCCAACTCCGCCAACTGAGCCACCAACCGCATTCTCTGCTCCGCCATCTGCGCGCGCTCGACTTCCAACCGCCGTTTGCGCGCAGCGATTCCATCTTTCCTTGCGTCGCTGCCCTCGAGGTCCTTCAACCTGGCCCTCCTCTCACGGCAAACCCTGCTGAGGGCCTGGACGTCCTCGACCAGAGTCTCAGACCGCTGAGACAATGGCATTTCGTCGCCATTGTCCCCGATCACGGCGACGGTCCTCTGGGTCGTAGCTGGTGGTGGAGGTACAGTGAAGGCCGGTTCTGGGACAGCCGAAGTGGATGGCTGCTCCGGCGGCACAACGGCGGTCTCTGCAGTCTCCTGCGGGGTGGAGGGTGGCGGGGGTGCCGTGGAGGTCGACACGGCGGCAGTTGCTGGAATGGTCGGCCGCTTCCAAATCGGTTGCCGCATTCCGGTGGTCTTCGGAGGCGCCTTCGTGGTCGGCTTCCTGGGGGCCGACCTCGACGATGGGGTGACGACGGGTGGTTTAGTCTTCGGCGGGGTAGGTTTGGGGGTCACGGATTTCTGCCGCGTCCAGCTGCTGATGCGATGGGGGTTATTCGCATCCCACCTCTCCATAGCTTTCTGCAGCTCGGTCTTCGGCTTCTTGGCAGTCGTCGGCTTCTTGGGCGCCATCGGCTTCTTGGGCGCCCATCTCCGTTTCGTGGGGTTGGGTTCCACGAAATCATCGCCGCTGTCATACCCCGCGTCACCGGCTCCAGCACTGACCCCTTTTCGCTGCGTGGCCGGTTTTTCCACCAACTCCTTCCGGCTCGGGTGATCTGCAGCCCTTTTCACACCTCCAGGAGTGGCTTCGAGCAGGGGATCCGCCGGCGCAGTTCCGACCATCGGGGCGTCGTCGACTCTACTAGGTCCAGGCGTTGGAGCGACCTGCACCACCTCCATGATAGGGCTGGCCGGAACTATCAGACGATACTCCTCCAGCATCTGGAAGACATCTTCATACTCCGACAGATCCATCGGCTGGAGGGCCACATCCTGCAGGACGTTCACCTTGCCGCTGCTTCCAGGTTGAGGGCCGTTTCCTTCGAAAGACATTTCGGAAACTGAAAATAAAACAAATTCAATTAGACATGAAATCAACATCACTGACAATCATACTCACAATCTCGATTGAATCGAATAAGGCACTTGTAGAACACTAGTAGAGACCTAGGAGACGCTTGATGTTCGAAGGCTAGACGAAGCTGTTCGAATGAAGAAAGATCGCAACCTGCCTCCTTTTTAATAGCGAAGCTCCTCCTCCTAACCCCTCCTCTACTTTACCTAACACGAATATTTTATCGTAACTCCGGCAACACTGTCGATGCACAGATCATACGGTGAATATTAGCGTGTACCAGTACAACACATACAATTTAAACATCATGTAATGTAATTGAGTAAATTGCATTTGTTTTATTGATTTATTTCACAACCCTTTTGTATAACCACTTTGAAGTAATGACCTTGTGAAATGAATGGAATAAAACCAGAATAAGAGTTTGATGTATTTTATTTTATATTACAAAATAGTTTCTATTACTATTCCAATTCAGGTATAGATTAACCAGCTTCAATTAACTAATCATCAGACTGTTCATTCAATAATTGTATGAGGAGATCCAATTTATCATTCGAGGCGACTTCGGGATTAGCCATAGATCTGAGGGCATCCATGACAAATTTGAAATTTTGCTCCGGACTCGTCCGGTAAAACGCGATGTCCCTATGACCCCACGGTAGAGTTTTAGTGGTGTTGGGGATTATGAATCTTTTATCATCCTTGTAAGAAAGAGCTACTTTATTACACATGAGTGTATAGACATCATGTAAATCACTTCGGAAAGTGCTCATCTTACGTAATATGACACCACCCGATTCGACTATTTTCCGATAGTCTTCAAGCGACATTTGATTTTGTATGACCGATTTTTTTACCCCTTTGGCCTTCTTCAATTCATCACTAACAGATTTGACATGATAGGCTTTTGCACCAGTACCGTAAAAACTTATGATCGGATCATTAGGGAATTCATCTTTCATCTTTCCCAAAATTGGCTCAGTTATGGGCATATCAAACTGATTACCAATCTTGTAATTGGATGTGTCAAAATTGTGCACATTGTTCTTCATGAAATCATAAAAATTATCTGTGAAGATTTTGAGGATGAGGGAATCGGTATCGGTATATAGGAGCGAAGCCTTCGAACCGTAATGTCTTTTAATGAAATTATAAAAAAAATCATAAATGACCGTTTTTGATAAATCGAGAATGCTGAATCCGAGATAAAGAGGCTTGTTATAATTGATTTTAACCTTACCCATATGAATTGCGACAAAGTCTTCTGAGAAAATAGAGAGTGTTTTAAAATTGGGTCGAGCTATGAGGGCATTCGCACCAGTCGCACGTCTTATAGATTCCCAATGGGTCACGAGTCGTATGTCATTTCTATTATCAACGTTCTCCATTGTTTTCCCGAACACTGCATTGGTTCTGGTTTTGAATATGTTTTTATGGTAAACATTTGTCGCTTGATTTCTCATATGAGTATTCAAATCGACATATTTCTTCAACCACGGGGATTGATTGAAGGAGAGGATTCTGTGTGTTCTCATCACTAATAAGCCATTCTCGATTGCCTGTTTCAAGGCCCTATAATGAACAATATATTTTTTTTTATCGTTCAGGTTGGGTATCAGTTTAGGTATTTTGGAATTCGATCCAGGTGGGACGACACTTTCAACTAGGAATGGTAAATCTGAATGCGCGTCATGAAGTTCTTCGGGATAATGAACATCTACTTCCAATACGTAGCCTTTCGAACCTTCATTAGGAACATTCATGATGTCCAACTGGATAATTTCTTGTTCGGATAGCCATGAAAAACCACCTGTTGGTAATGATTGCGACATGCTATGCCCATAAAGATTGGTGGCATCCAAATAAGTGATGAAAGATGAAGGCTCATTTAGATCATGATCAGGCAGAAAGTGATTATTGGCGATATGCTTCCTTTCAGAGCACTGGCTGATACCGCCTCGTATTCCTTTTTTGAAAAAGTTTATCATGTCAATATCTGTGAGCAATTCCAACTCTATACCTGTATATTTGAGCATAGCGTCCCAAGAATGACCAGGTGATGTGAAATAGTGGGCAGGGTCCAATTGATATTTATCGATACATATATTACGGAAGTTTTCAAATATGTCGCATAAAAGTAGTACATCCGATTTCAAATACAAATCTGAATAGTCCCCCAATGTCTCACAATTGAATAAGGTCCATACACGCTTAGCTCTTTCATAATCGTCGTCGGATATATGTCTCTCATTCAGTTGGTCATAAAAATCTGATTTTAATGGCAACTCAGTAAAATCTAATTTTTCTATATCTTTCACAAAATTGTAAGGAAAAACGCCCTTTTGCCGCATTAGATGGAATTTTTCATGATCCGGAAAACACTTTCGTGTTTCACTACATTGCTCATCTGACAAACTATCACCCAATTGCTGCAATGAAGATGACATGAATCTGAAGCTATCGATGAATCGCAGTTTCAAGAATTGCTTCTTCACTCTACCTAACTTATCAGTTGTAGTGCCCATCAATAGATGTTTAGAGAAAGAAATATAATTTTCCTTTGTTTGGGCGATGACATCTACTTTATTTTTATTTGTGCACATCTCTTTTATGAATAAGTGACAATCATATCCACTTAGATTATGAAAAATTATCGGAATGAATTTTGGTAACTTGAAGTTCAAATTACATCGAGAATGTGCTGCACCGAATCTTTTTTTTCCCGTCAAGTGGCAATGATCTCTTACTCTCACATCACCCACTCCGAAGGGTTTTTCACAAATACCGCACTTATCGGCAGTTGAGAATTCAATTTCCTCCGAAACCGTTAATGGCTTCATCGGTACGATGCGATTCAAATATTTATAATATATCGAGCTCAGGTCAGATTCCAGTCTGGTAACAAATACTTTGGCAGCATCCGCCCCTCGATACAGTACAAATTTGGAGATTGATTCATCAAAAGAGCAATGAATTCGGTATGAGAATGAGTAAGGTTCATGAATGAACGATTTATTCGTGAAAGAGCGTGTAGGATCCGGTTCATTTGTCTGTATAGGTTTCAGAATAGATTCGAAATCGGCATACACTACGAATGGAACTTTCAACTGCCTTTCGAAATTTTCAAATTTCAATATATTCTCAGGCACGGCCCTACCACATTTATCAATTTTCATTTGCGTTGTCGGAATAGTTGTAGAAATCAAATTACAATCATTCAATTGGTGTCTCAGTAGTTTTCTTTCATCAGAAAAATACATCAAACATCCATCACAAAAATACATCCTATGACCGTGAGATGAAATTTGTGATGAAACCAATCTTGATAAATCCTTTATCCAGCAATAATGACTGTTACCGGATTCATCAGTGATATTCAGCAAATTGACGTGTCGCCCGAGCTTACGTCGTGCATAATATAACGGTCCGACGATTTCATATTTCAACCGGTTGTCCTCTAAAATTGTTTCCAACCCATAAACATTGACTGAACAATCATTCAAATTCTCAAATTTAGGAATATCGCGTAATTTCATTGGAAAATCTATACCTTCAACATTGAGTACATCCCTAAATGCCGGGTATGATCCTACTTCAGAAGTTCTGATTTGGGCGGGTCGTAACGCTGATGTGACGGCCCAAGCGAAACAATACTGATCTTCGTTCTTCACATTCACAACAGCTCTCTTCAAAGCGATGAATTCTGGAAGTTTGATGTAGGAGGAACCACTGAGAGGGCTGAATTTGTTGATATTCACTTCGATGAACATAACTCTCTCCAGACACCAACCTGTGAAAAAATAAAATTGTGAATGAGAATCTCAAGATTTTATAGATTACATACCTGAATCTCGTTCCTGAAATTCCAGAGCTTTTGCGCTCAATAAATCGACGAATGTTCTATAGACGTCTTCAATGCCATTGGACTGGTCAACAACTTGATTGGGGCTGTTGAATGATTTTACTTCGGATAATTCCTGAGTTTGGAGTATATATCTTCCAAACAGCTCCATATTCATTTTAACAACGTTATGGACTTGCACCATACGATCAATCAAAGCTACCACATTCTGCTTCACTTCATTGAAAAATGATTGATAATCTGAATGTTGATTTTTACTTTCAACCCTGTAGCTTACGATTCTATGTTTGAAGGCACTATCAATGACTTTCACACCATCGGTGAAATATGTGCAAGCATTTGTCTTGTGCTCCAGCGTTTTGAGGTGCGAGACCATCCGATTTGCAGCCACCATTTTATCACAAAAAGTACACAATTGTTCGGCCGGTATCGATGGGGTAGAATCCACTTTAATTTTCTTCGCTGAAGGACCCGCACTGTCATTCGACCTACTACACGACTGCATCTGATGACGATGCATATTATCTTTACGACTGAAACTTTTACCACAACCGCTACAGCAAAACATTGTTGAAGAACTATTCAGTACACTCGATACTCAACTAACTCCCATGAGTGGGTAGCCCTTCCTTTATATGCAATCTTTGAGGAGTGGGAGAAACACCCGATTCCGTTCTTGAAAACACTCAAGGTTATTTGTAGGTCAGACACACTCAAGGTTATTTGAAGGTCAGACTCAACTAAGATGTGAACTCATCATCGTTTTCATGCAGACAAGGTTATTCAAGGGCAATGATATTCATTACAGAGAGTATGTGTATTCCTCCTCAATATGACATTGCACAAAGTCATTCGATGCTAGAAAAATATTCAGTGGGATGTTGTTCGATCGCAACCAGCTCAGAGACGATTCACAAATGTCAATGTCATTCAAGGGTAATGCAGCTCAAGCTAGACCATGCCAACACTCAAGGGCATTGAAGGTCAAACATGCGCTGGACTGTGCACACACGCACACCAAAGGTCACTCAAGGTGACAACTCATAGAGGTCATTCAAGGTGACAACTCATAGAGGTCATTCAAGGTGACAACTCATAGAGATCATTCAAGTCATCTAGTTTTCAAGGTCATTCAAGGTCATAGCGTTTTCAAGGTCATTCAAGGTCATCTCGTTTCCAAGGTCATATGAAGGTCAAACGGACTGTCAAAGTCACCTTGTTGACTTCACCGTCAAGGTCACGGCAAGGTCAGTGGAGGGGGGAGGTTTCTAAATCGGCATAAACTAACTACTGATAACTGTGTTCTAATAATTCCCTGTCATCTCATGAAATCTACAAAATGACAAAACACTTCCACCACGAAATTTGATTCAATTGGTTATTTTGAAGGCGGTAACAGATTTGTTCTGTCTGAAATCTCAACGAGATAAGTATAAATGTAATAACTATTATTTATCTATTTCTACTGCAGCAACTTTTAGGGCTAGATCCTCTGGAAGAATCTATATTTGAATTGGTTTCGAGAACGGAAGCGGATTTTATTCCCGAGACATAAATGAAGGAAACAGAGGCATTTTCTATGAATACCAGTATCTCCGATTTTTTATGCAACTTTTGAGTCATAAGACAAGTTATTGACCAATTTTAGCGTTATCTTTATTGGGATAGTACAATTTTCATTACTGTATCAACTTTTTGGGGTGGACTAGAAGCTCGTCATTCTATGTTTGTGTATAGATTCCAACAATGATTATAATTTTTTCACAATCTGGTTGGTTAGAAACCCAAAAAATCACAAACAAATATTTCATCACGAAATATGACATTCAATTACTTTTAATTGATATTCAAACACATGAAATGATTACACTCTTCTGGGAGTTTTTCCGAAAGAATGCATATCTCCATCGTTAAGTTTTAATTTTAAAAAAAAATTAAATAATTTTTTCTCTCCTGTGAGCATTGTCTATATGATTAACTCTATTGTAACCTGTTGCTAAGAACGAAAGGATAGAAATACAAATTAAATAAGAGAAACAAATCCAAACGAAAGGTTGAAATGGATTTTTTGGTCAAAAATAAAATTCAAGGTTTGATTGACGAAAAAAAATGTTGTGACAAAAAGATTGAGATATCGAATGTGAAATATCAGTAAAACAAGTATAAATAAAGAATAAATGAAAAAGTATGAATGAATGCTGAAACCAAGTTTCAAGTTGAGTGCACTCACGACGTTTCGATTGCTGGTATCGACAATCATCTTCAGGTGATAACTTTTTTCAGCTATCATAATCAGTCGGGCATATCTTCGCTATTCAAGTTTAGGAGTTTTTTTTTCAAGATAACTTTCTACGATAACTCAAGTTGAATACAAGTTAAGTTTGCTTGCTTGAATCCACCTTTATATAGTTGATTCCATGGTATAAAATGATCGTAAAACACAGATCAACTCATATGGAACAAACGATTCGAACTTATGCTTTGATTAAAAGTCTGTATTACGTAGGCTCCTCCATAGAGCTGCTATACAACAAAAACTAATCAGGAAGTGAGCTTTTTAATGCTTTCATGAATAATAATTACCAGTAGGGCCCTCCGTAAAAGCGCCACGCGCCAATTTTTTTCCACCATTCGGCCGCTGTGACAGCTGGTCTCGAAGAACCTTTGGAAAAGTAGACATCAAAAAGTATCAGAGGCGTACGACGTACCTAGTAGATTTACGTTCATTAAGATAAATATGAACCAAAACTGGTAAGTGCAAATAGTTGAAGAGAGAATAACGTTCTAGGGTAGTACTTATTTTTTACAAGTTATTTCATTGAACCTAGTTGAATCGCCATAACAACAGTTTTTATTCGATTGTAATGGCCGCTATAAGAACCTAGTCGTTAAATTGATAGGAACCACAAAAGTATGAGTACCTGAATCTTCGAAACCATTTAACCTTCATTTACATTTGAGGAAAACCGTATTTTGCTCTCCTTCGAGCTCATGAAATTTCGATTCACTACGTCTGTTTCCTAACGAAATAATATATATCTTTCAATTATGTACATAATAGTTGTGTAAATGCGTGAAACGGGAATTTCACTCTTACGTATGTGAATGTCCCACATAAGTTTGGTGTTATCGCTCGATTGAGAGGAATACAATACGTTCAATTGTAGCGGAATGTAGTTGAAAAATTATTCATTCTGTGACAAATGCAACTGAAGTACGTCAACAGACTTTGTTATATATTCTGATCAGAAGATGTTTTGAAATTATTTCGTTAAATTCGACTCGATTGCTTTCTATTAAATGACCCTGAAAATCTCAAAAATTGCTTAATTGTTTCATTCGAAACCAGTTCATGAAATTTAGCTTTTTTTATATGCAGATTCACACGAAAGAAAAACCCTGTAATGTTCAAAGAACACCGCGTGAATCAAGGGACAGGAGATACAAATAACATTTACTTTGAATTTTTGAAGTTTGTAAGCCTCAGGAAAGACCTCTTTCGGCAAGGAATTCCAAAGCTCAGCTGATCTATTGAAAAAAGATCCCTGAGCAAGAGAGGTTCGATAGGTTGCCAAATTCACAACAAAGGGTTAAGAATTTTGTACTGGTCGAGTCATTCGTGTAGATATTGCCAAGGGTGGAACGATTGATAACTATTCAGAAGAGCACCGACCATGAAAATATCTATAGAAGAGAGACAAGTCTCCGACCCTTCTACGATGTTCCAATGAAGTGAGCGAGTCTATGAGCGAAGAATTACCAACAAGACGGATTGCCTTTCTCTGAATAGAATCGAGAAGCCTCAATGAATGTTTTGGTGTCGAACTCCACACATGAGAACCATATTTCAAGACAGGACGTATCTGAGCCTTCTAGATCATTAGAAGCTGACAAGAAGTGAAGTATTTCTTTGCACGAAATAGAAATGCAAGTTTCTGGGAAGCACCTTCAGCTATCGATTTCACATGGTTTTTCCATGAGAGATTATCACTGATCGTAATTCATATTATCGAGATACTTGACATTTTAGGAATAGTTACTCCTGACATCTGAATACTAGATGATGATAGATCGGCCTTCTTTGAGGAGAGACATGCCTGGGTTTTCCTGAACTTTTGTTTCTTGTGCTGGCAGGGGGACTCTGGAAGAGAAACTAGTATGAAGAGTACTGTCGTCCGCCAAAGTATGTACTGAACAAGATGTTTTCTCGAGCAAATCGTTGATATGAAGCAGAAACAAAGTGGGCGCCAGAACTGAACCCTGTGGAACACCTGCATTTATTGGGAGAATATCAGATGATACTCCCAAGTAATCTAAACATGAATTCAAGATTCTGGTATGTCTCTGACACTCTGTAGAGTATATGCATATGCCATAATAGAAATCCAACCAAATTAAAGTTTTTCCAATCACGTGCATGGTCGAAACAAACCAATCAGGTCATCATTAAACTGATTAAAAGTAAATTATTTCTGACCACATCAATCTCAACAACCCGAGCAACAAATTTGACTAATAGCATTTAGTTCATCGATTTGAAATTCAGTGATCTTTTTTTCTGTAGGTTGTCAGTATAATACGATGCTCAGTAACTCAGTACTTAAGGACGAAATATAGTAAGATTTTTTTCCATACAATATGGAAAAATGCAGTTCTGAATGAATCCAAAAACGATTACCATATTCAACGTCACTGTAATATTAGATCGATATTAGATAGTGAAGGTAAATAGTAACTCATATCTGAATCTGGACAGGACGGTTTCCATTCATTCCTTAAAAAAACGTCTTAGAATTTACAAAATTTGACAAAACAACTTGAAGTCTCAGTTGAGAAAGACGAACATTTCATTTTCAACGTAGATTGTGGATTCTTTCTCAGAAAATTGAATTCGTACCGAATAAACTTGCCCTAATGTGTATAATTCAATTCACATGCATGTATTTGTTACAGCACTTCGTAATTTTTTTATTGCTATGCCGACGATTTCCAAACAATTGTAATGATTGTCAGAAAGGGAAGTTTCATTTAAGGCTGAATTCAACTAGATTTCCTGATTATACTCAGATATTCACTGAAATTCATATTCATATCATCACTGTTCTCTAGCCGTTGCCAATCAATCTCAATGTTACTCATTTTGAAAGAGAAATTGTATTGTTTTTTTTTTACAGTTTTGATAGTTTTCTTTATTCCTTTCGACTCTGACAAGTTATAATTTGAAACGACCAGAAAAATAAACATGTTGATTTCAAGAATGAATTCTTCACAATTCTCGATAACTTTAAAGACATACTGATCTATTTCTTCGCTTAATATTTTCTCAAATGCTTGAAGAGTGTACTTAATAGACGGAAACCGAAGTGTAAACATCAAAATTATTTCCAACTCAAACATTTCCTGTTATATGTTTACGATACCGAAAATACTCACATCCAATAACAAAAGTGTTGCTCTACTTATGTATCACTTGAAGTGGTACAGTTCGTGAATTTTTTCTTAATAGCGTGACGGAACTCGAATAGTTTTAACAGTAATTAGTGACTGAAGGAATTTTCGGGTCTCAACATAAACATCAGTTTCAACAGATGGGGTATTTTAGTCTATTTTTGGTTGTTTTCACTCAATGATGCAACCCTAAACTGTTCCTAAAATTGATTATACTTTATTTTTGGATAAATTTCGGTGGTTTATATGAAAGCCGTTAGATACTACGAATGTTTGTAATTGCCTTTTATTTTTCTAATCTTACAAACGGAAGCTAATTGGAATCTGGAGATTCTTTAACGAATTTACGTGCTTTATTTGCTTGTTTGATTTTTTCTAATTTTCAATTCCCAACGCATTTCTGATAATATTTGCTCAACAACAATTTTTTCGAATTTTTACTGTCCATACGATTCACTTCATTAAAACCTGCCAAAATACTTTAGAGGAAATGGAATTAAGCAGAAATTGCAAAGGAAGTAATGATAAGAATGAGCTCTCCAAAATAGGCATTTCAAAAAAAAAATTGAAACATTCAAAACATCCAAGAATCATTAGAAAAAAGAATGTAAATGAGCAAAAAAACCGAAATCAATAATTAACTGGATATAAGATAAATATAACCCATTTGATTATTCATTTCGTGTGTTTCATCTCCTTGGTTGAAATTTTTTTTTGTATCTACAACAATTCAACAGATAATATTTATGTCAATGTAGGGTAAGTACTGCTCCTTCGATTCCACCATATTTGGTGCTGAAAATTTATTGAATGATTTCATAGCGATCTGTAAAATCCAAGTTGAAGGTGAATGTCAGGAATTCTCAGTCTACAGATGTTGCGTGAAATGCGAAATAGAACTATGTAGTAATTTATTTCTGTTTTAAAATAGGCGTCCAGACTTCCTCAGCGGCGTGCAAGCTAAATGTGCCTAGTATTGAAAGAATTTTCTATGTAGAGATATTTCAAAAGGGTGCCTGAGGGTCGTTACAGTTATAATTCTGATAATGGAGCATCGTATTATACTGACAAACCCTGCAACAGAGAACCAATGCTACCTTTCAATTTTATTTAGTGCACTTGGCCGTTCCTGTCGTAGAAAAATGATGTTACTTCGAAGCTCTGTGACCTATAGTCTAGGCGAAAAAGAATCAGTCTCTGCAATTTGTGGGAAAACCTAATCAACGGTGGAATATATTGAGTTAGGTGCCAGAAACAACCCATTGAAAATCCAACGCCCCAAACCTTGTACTTTTTTTCTGTGGCACGTTTGAGCCTCCAAAATCAATTTTTCGCGATTATCTCGAGAAACTCAACTCCAGAGAAAAAATATTCTGATGTACAATTGTTACTCCTGAAATTCTACATACGATGGATACTTCAAAGTTAGTCTAGGCCTAATCATCGGCCGACAAGATTTGTGACAGATGAGCAGTTTCGAAGTTTTGGCATATATCTCGGAATTAAAGACCTGTAGGAAGAAATCGTGTGATATAAAAGTGGTTGATCATCACATTATGACTTCTTGCATGAGATAAAAGAATTGTTGAACGGTAGTTTCACATATAAGAATAATATACGACTACCAGAGGAGTTGATAAAATATCAACGTAAATATTAACAACTATTGCGTATTCTAAAATATGATACATCATTTGCAAGCCAATGTGACATAAGTTCGGTGATATCGCATAATGGAATTATTCCAAGGATGAAAACAAAATGGCGGCTCGAAAATGGATGTCAAGATTTGCAATTATGGTCTGTTACGCTATAAGGTTGACACGATTAAATTTCCACAAAATTTATTGTCTTCGCGAAGACAATAAATTTTGTGGAAATTTAATCGTGTCTACCTTATAGCGTAATAACTATGGATTTCCATCAAGTAAAGGCCACCTCAGTCCAAAAAAAAAAAAATTATGGTCTGATTCGATTAAAAAATGATATGCTGTGGTTTTTCAGTGTCGGGGATTATGATTTGTTTGTCAATGCATGGAAACAAGAGGTAGGCTTCAAGATGGCGACGAGCGACGAAATTTGTAATTATAGTCCAATTTGAATCAAAATCAGTAAGTGGGGATTCCATGATTATGGTTTTTTGTCTTTTTGTCAATGCAGATTAAAGAAGTCGATAATAATAGTCCAGTTACATCGTCAGTGACGAGCAGTGTATGATAATTTCTTCAAATGGCTGTATCTGAAACGAAAAAAGAATTGTTTTTCAATCGATTTCTATGTTTAAATCACTGAGATTTAGTTTTTCATAAGTATGAGAAGGGACTAAATAGGTGTCAAAATCCAAAAAATGAAAAAAAATTCTCTTGAGGGAGCAATATCTAGAAAAATGTCGTTTTGTGAAGTCTGTGGCCATGGACGATCTCTATCTACATCACACCAAAAATTTGAACAAATTCACGGGAAGCCATTTTCCATAAGAATGCGTGGTCCTTCGGTAAGACAAGAACGTCACTAGATTTGTCTGATCTTCTGTATAGGAATGAGTTTCACTATCTTGCCGAGTTTGGCCTATGTTGTTTCTGCTTCAATTCTGCCAAAAAATTTCGTATATTCCATTTTCTTTCATTCTCTGAATTGGAAAAACAAAAAATCATTTTTGTTTGTATTTAGGTACCAGGAAAAATCGTTCAATGAAAGCTACTCATTTATTTTCTGTGATTTCAACTCAACGATTAATAACGGGATCATTTAGACGATCAGTTATTATAACTGACAATATGCATCTATTTTTGATTGCGCATGTATTTAGTATTGGTTGACATAACTGAAATTTTTATCGATATCATATATAAAATATATGTCATACGATTAATAGAGATCGGCACCTTGTTATTTGTATGTATGTTCTATAATTTTCTTATATTTGTTTATTATATGATTACAATATACCGAAAAAGTTCCATATTCTCTGTGATATAAAATATGATATTGAATAATGAATTATTACTACACTAGAACAAGAAAATGAAAAACGCACAAGTATCAATTCCAATTGCCGTATGTATAAAAGAAAGAAAATAAGCAGCTCTCTTCGTATTTTTTTTTGATTCTCAACCTACCATAAACTGAAAAATAAGAATCGATTTTGGAATCCATACAAGTGTAGAAGGTAAGATTTTTTATCTACCTCGATGAGTTGACAATCTTCGTAGTTGACAACAAGAGATATTTGCATTTGAAGAGAAATTTGCGTATAATCGGGAGATCGAAAATCTTCGCACCAATCCTGCAAAGAGCTTTGAAAGAGGGCACTGTTTTTGAAATGAGTGTTCGAAGTTCCATATAAATGAAAACCCCCAGTGCTATGGAACCTATCTCTATTTTTTAAAATGAAAACACAAATTCCGAAAATATATATAGCACTGATGGTTATGAGGTTGAGACCTCTGAACACTTCCGTACATGCATCATCTTTTTTGAGGCTAAAAATGCACCTGACAATTTTTTTTGGCGATGACGTATACCCATAGACAAACGCCATACCTGAGTCGGCTCTCTACTATTTTTATAAACCTCGATTAGATTCCAACTCGACCACATTTTATAAATCTATATTAGGATTATAGATTATCAATTGTGGTCAAGTTGAAATCAATTCGAGGTTTCTAAACATATAGTGAATCGAGAATAATTTAGCAATGAGGGACTTGCAATGATCTGTCCAGTTCAAAAAGGAATTCATGTGAATACCCAAAATTTCACAGCTGTCACTAAAAGTCGAGCAAGTATTATTTGTCATGATTTTTATTTTTTCTGGTGTCCGCTGGGTTGTCCGAAATTGGATTGCATTTGTTTTCTTAGCATTGAAAAAAAAAAGATGCTACCGAACCAATCTAACAACTGATTCAGCAGAGTCCTTTCACAACCTTCTCTCAATGCGGTTTGATTTTTATGCGATATCAACAGTGATGAACCATCTGCGTACATTGTTAATTTGATATTCGGGAATAAGGAAGTTAGTTCGTTGATGTACAAAATGAAGAGCACCGGACCAAGGACAGAACCTTGGGGTAATCCCATATAACATTCAGTGATGGATGATATCACATCTCGAAGGCAATTATTTTCGAGGTATCTTAGAGTTACAAATTGTGAACGACCCTTGATGAAGGATTCAATCCATTTCAGAGAAATTTATCTGATTCCATAACTATTTAATGTACAGCTCATCCAATCCATCTTGGCACAAACTCAGACACTTTCACAGTTGCAGACTGGTAGTGTGAAACATTACGAAAGAAAATACACTTTCTAGGAATAAATTTCAACACAGTGAACACATATAATAGGTGTTTTTTAATCTTAGTATACTCCACAGAGATCGCTGGGCATATACGTTATCATTTCTGTGCCGAGATGGATTGGACAAGCTGTACAAATAAGTGTATTGTGATCTACGCAGTCGAAAGTTCGACTTTTATTCTGGGGGTTGACTATGAAATTCAACAAAAAATATTCTAGTAGTGACGTGATTAGAGCAATTCGATGCCTCGTTTTTACGATATGAATGGACCGAGATAGACCCCTCTTAAAAATTGTTGAATGTATAGTTGATTGAATTGAACCGGCCGATACTTGATGATAATTCATATTTGAAAGAAATATTTGCTCTAACAATTATTGTAAGTGTAATTTTTTGTTTTATGCATGGCCATAAGATCTCGCGTTATATTGTACTAACCTGGTACAATACCATTCATCAGTGTTGAACCTGTTATAGTTTACATTCTAGAGGATTCACCCCTTCTATATAGCAACCAAACAAGAATCTGCCGAGTTTCGAGACTACTGTATGGTTTCAAAGATATATAGTTTCAATACTGTATGAATAACCGACTCGCACCCTTACATCAGTGCTGATGGAATTCGATCCAGCCTTCAGCATGAAAGGATCCGCTTACACCTTACTCAAGTTCAAGAAGTTTGACTTTTTGATGGAAGGTCACGGAGATGTACATGGCTCGAATGCAATTTGTATAAGTATTTCTATATTTTTCCATTGAGACATTCACTGATGGAGGATTGAACTTCGGTCATAAGCTCTGTTACCAAAATATACGGAACAATAATTACCTTCAGTTGTCTAAATTATGTTGTGATCACAACGTATCGTATCATAGGTCCTCATTACGAATCTTTCAGGAACCGCTTTACACAACCTCAATAGAAATCTAGACAGAAATGAGTAGTAAGTGTTCACTGAGGAATATGTGCAATATGATTTTTGTTTTTTGTAGGAAGTTCTCTTCCTGGGACACGGGAACTGTTTCAGAATAGCTTTCCTTGCAGAGTATTTCAATGGAATAATAGATTCCATCCTCCTTGATCAGTTATATTTCAACTCCCAACTAACAGATGTCTCCCCATGCATTTGAAGAAATATTCTTTTCGGAGAAGCTGTGCGGTTTGGGTCAGATACATAACCTGTGGTGCGGTATTAATGCTGCATTTTTAATGCTGATTACCTGTTTTGTAGGTGAGTTCATCTTTAACAGACCCCAAGTTTTGGCCTTCCGTCATGACTATTTATTTTTTGTAGGCCATTCAAATAAACTTCGTCTCCCACTGTCGCCTATTTTTTTCCCATTCGACCTTCCTTTCTACCCTGAGTACGAGGCGCTCAAATTACAGAAGCTTTTGTATTTCAAAATCAAATCAGGGCCATCCAAGACCAAGAAGTTTTGGTAATCACATTTTTCACGAATGAGTTTTCCTCGTGGAAAAATTCCATAAATAATTCAACTCCTATTTTTGATCATTTACCTCCACTATGAAGTAAGTAACCACTTTCTTGAAGATGAAACAATCTGTTTTCAATTCGTCTTCTTCTAACATCGACGGTATTTTTTGCATTCAATGCATTCACCACTTTAATTTTGCCAAATGCTTGATTTTGATCTTTCAACTACACAAAATCAGAGAACTTCTACATATTACCATGTGTCATTTGCAAGTCAAATCAGTTTTCTCACATTAAGTACCTCGCTTTGAACATGAAATATTAACTCTTGAACGGAACTAGATATCAAGGCCAGATAAAATAATTATGAAAAATCTTTATTTCCAGTATTTTTTTATGGGAAAATCAAGTGTGTAACGTCTCAATATTTTTTAGTTATATATTATATACAGTATTAACCTCGTTTGTAAGGTTTTTCAAGTTTCTATTCAACGGTGATTTTTTTTGAAACTTCAACTAGCCGTTTTTGAGTCATCACCAGCTCTATTTCATTTTTGATGAGCTTCGGAAAAATCATGATTTCAATCAAAGTTTAATTAGAAAATCACTTAAATGTATTCCCAACTTACCTTCATGATAATTACGCCAGTGTAAAAATAGATAACTTGGGCTGCTTATAACTCGGCTACTTCGAATAGTAAAAATTGGATAGAGAATCGGAAAACCTGAGAAAATATCACAATACAAAACCTAACCTACAACCTTTTTTATGTGGAATCTTCCGGAATGGGTAGTTTTAAATGTGGAAACCTTGTCGCAACAAAAAGCTATAAACACCCTTTGTTTTTTCAATTTGAAGTGAAAGATAACTATTGGAAACAAAAATGGCTTACACGAACCCCCCCCCACCCTCTTAACAACACGTCAGAATAACGAACTTATAAAAAAATATCAACAACGAATTAGGCTTACACAATTATTCAATGAGTATGAGTGAAATGAAATGGTTATATTGGCCCACAATTTTCATGGGCAGTTTTCTCAGATCCTGAAGGTCAATCATATCAGATGAATGATATTATGTTTATGGCGATTTTACATTTTAGTAGGTATACGGGAATGGCTGAGGTTTCGAAAACCGTTTTTCGTGAAAACCCCTCTGTACAAAATTTCAACGGAAACTCCCAATAACTAACTGAAGACAAAAAGATTTGAGTACCTGTGATTTTCACAAAAAATAAATCGGAGTAATTCCGAAACAGATTATTTATAATTTTCTCTGAGAAAACAAATAGGTGGGTAGCTGATTTTTCTATTAAATTCGCTCAGTCATGCTATTGCAGAAAAAAACTTTTTTATATGTTCTAGTGGCGCCCCTGATACAATTCAAAAAAAAAATTGGTTTCCAAGTGGGTTACGCATATTTCTCAATATTTTTGTAGACTTCTCACATATCACTTGATCGTCAATTAGATCAACTGTCCTGTGTATTTTGTGTTCATTCAAAATGTCTTTTCAAAATGTTGAAAATTTGCGAAGTATTGATTGAAATCAACTCGAGTTATTGGCACTATGAGTTGATTTGAATTCAAACCATTCCTTTCAGATTTCTTTTTCATCAAGGAAAAAAGCTGAAAATATTAAAATTCGTGTGAATTCTTGGCATGAACCAGTCCTTGACCTCCGAGCGACCCTTCAGGAGGTCGTATAGTAGAAGTGTATGTTATTTAAGGTATTTTTATATCAAACGCCGTTGACTTCGGCTTATAACTGTAGACCTTGTTTGTTACTCATTACGCTATAGCTCAGGAGCAGCAATTATTTACAATGCAAACCTGATTCATAGTGGAGTTCGTAATTGTGATAAAACAAAGCCTAACCCAGGCACATTTATAACCATTTCTTTCTCATGTAATTTTCGATGAAATCACACATTAAAATGTTATTCAATGACGTTATCATAAATTCTCAAATATCGGCAAATATCACCAGTTCAATGATTTGGGTTATTGTTTCAGTGCATCACCATTTGAATGATTGATATTGTTACACGTTATGAATAACTGAAAAAATTATAGAGAGAAAATACGTTCTCACTATCGACTGTCAAAAAGAATTCTAATGAATATGGTCGGTATTTCTGATGAAATCAATTTCTCAATATTTTGCAAAATGTACATAAACGAGAACCGATGTTTTTTCCCCTTTTTTTTTGAATAGACATACGTTTCATAGAGCTGGAAGAAAGGGATGAAGTGGGATAGAAAATGTTCTGCTCACGTTTATGCATGCCATCCAATTTTTTTTTAATAGTCAACATTATTTTCTCTACCGATCTGTTCGGAACAGACCTCGTAGGTTTTCACATATACATTCATCTATACACATGACACCTGGAGAGCATCATGTTTTTTTCAAAGTTCTGTGGATCATAAAATAAATCACAGTTTCCTCCAATAGACGGAAAAATATCCAACCTATTAACTAATAAAAATATCGTTAAATAATAGTTGGGCGCTCACTATCTGTACATATTCCTATGATTATTGTCTTCATTCGGTTTGTTAGATTGAGAATGTTTCTCATTCAGAAGCTCCCAAAAAATGTGTCTTCGATCCTGTAGATTTATTCAACATATCAATAAATGTCTGCTACATGTAGGTACATGTAGACGATAAAGTATCAGATTGAAATTTCAATTTATTTATATACCGAAAATATTAAATTATATTCTCACATGAGAATTCGTTTGATTTATGAATTCAAATAATTTTTTCCGGTTGATCACATAACCCACTCTATGATCCGTAATCAAATATTTCTGAACAGTGATTGGAAAGTATCTTCCGTAGGCCCGAAACTTAATTTATTTATGTTTTTAAACGGTATGGATATGCCTTCGTAACTTGTATCCATCACTATAGATCTATCTATCTATATTATCAGTATATGTACACACTTTCTCCTATTTTGATATGTATCATACATAACGTAATCTCCTGTCATTGTTGGTAGTTGGTATATGATAATGGCAGGTCTCAGTAAATGGCAGATATCCTGTGCTGTAGATGAATTTTCCTTGCTCCATAGACATTAAACTAATGGACTGGCCCTAAGAGAGAGAGAGGACTCCAGAGTGAGGAAGATAGAATACTTCAAGTATAACCTCTAATAAACGATGAGGTTGGAACCTCTTGTGTAAAAAATTGAAACTTTCCCTAGAGATCAATTACCCTTACAAGAATATAACCTCTAAGCCAATTCTTTCCTCAATGTAGAAGGTAAAGAGATGTTGAGAAGGATAAAGTAATTCAAATATAGAATTATCATTCTGTCCTTCATAATGTCACTTCATTGTGCATATCCCTCCGCTCTCTATTTTATTCCGCATCGTGTTGAATGCAAAACTGTCATAAAGGCCAGTCCATTAGTTGTAATATCTATGCCTTGCTCTCTGAAAAAATTAATAACCTCAACGTTGATAGTGCTTACCAGGGTATTCGTCTTTCATTCGGGCAGTTTTCCAGCTTTCTGTCAGTTTCTTGAGGTAGTTTCTTGTATTTTGGCGTATGCTATCATCACCACACTAATACAAACACGATATAAAAATGTTTTCATCACCGGTAGTGCTGAAATTCAATTTCATTTGCAGTCTACATGTTCCCGACCACTATATTACACAGCACATTTCAGACTGGCCCGGTGCATCCAGACAAACTTCATTCCACCAAGGTTCTGCAAATATCGATCCGGAAGAGGATTGGGCTGAACCCTGATTAAATAGATACTGTTTGATAACGGAAAAGTTATACATGTGTTTAAATTTTTCAGTGCTCATTAACATTCTCTGTGAATTCGTATCAGAAAAAAGTCCCTTGATAAGAAAATCCAAAGATTGACGATTTCGTTGAACAAAGGGCCCTGAAAAACATGAGTTCCATAGTTATCAAGGCTCACAACAAAAATGTAACTTGATAAGAGATCAATTGTTTTCATGAAGTCAAGAAAGATTGTAATGCAATCCACCACATTATATTTTTATTCGTGACTATTCCAGATTTTTTATTACATCGGAAAGCCTGTTTTGTATAATTGACCTATCAATGGAGAGCTGAACACTGAAGATGATATCAATATGAAGAAAAAAATTGCAAGGTGCTTTACCTACCAGATCTCCAAGAATTGGTTTGCAATTGTTCGTTTACAATATATATTATAGTCGCCAATCATAAGTATAAAAATAATGTTATTTTGTTTCAGACCCAAGTATCAACTTTCTTAGGGCTGCCATTCATAAAGGAACAACATTTATATTAATAAACATCTCGGTGGTGAAGGATTGAATTTGACGTTGATGCGAGTTCTTTCTCAAAAATTGCATTTGTTTAACAGTTATAAAAAATATTCAAAATTTCGTTTCAAAATCTGAAATCTTCCCGCAAAGTTGATTACTCATGATTGGTTTTATTTGAACGAGTGCACACTTCACATGTGTGTGGTTCTATCAAATTTTCACAAAATCTACTTTCTCCGCGAATAAACTACCTATAAACGAATGATTCAAAGCATAATCTGAAAGCAAGTCTAGATTTAGTTATCATATTTTTCTTCTCTCAAGTGTTTGGATAATCTAGTATGCACTGAGTCAAACTTCAAGTACAATGGCATTTCTCTATTGTCTGCCAGTTTACTGTGTTAGATGTCATTAACTCTATTATACAGTTTTTGTGGTTTGATATATTACTACACTAAAATTTATCTTCACAACCAATGATATGTTGATATATTTTTCATATCTGATGTGAGTAATCGATATACATTTTTATTACTTTGATCGCTACTATCGTCTTGTCATGATTACTCTTTTTCAATTCATTTCGTTTCAAATAATTCTTGAATTCTTTAAAATTTGAATATAAAATTTGAACATTTTGATTCTTTGAAATTATTTTTGATTATTTTTATGTATAAGTCTAAAAATTTTTATACAATTTGCGGCTCAAAAACTTGTGACACCGCATTTGTCGCGCTTCTTGCAAGAAAATTCTTGTCGGGATTTGTTTTCCTTTTGTCCTATAGACTCGCTATACAGTGCCGACTGATACACGAACACGAACGCGTTTGTTGTGCTTTTTGCAAGAATATTCCTGTCGAGGCTTGTTTTCCTTCTCAACCTATAAATTGACACTCGGATATTAGAAACAGATTAGGCATAGAAAAAGGAAGAAAACTCGTATTTTTGTTTAAATTGTATAACGAAAATGAATAGACTGATAATATACTGTAATAAAATTCAGGTGTTACGTTTAGTTTAAGGATTTGGAATTATGTACTTCTTTTTTCTTGTTTCTGCTAAAAGCTGTTTCTCCTTTTTATCTTCGAGAAAACTTTTATATTATGTTGTTATCTGGTTCTGAAAAAAAAACAAAATTGATTTAAATCATGATTTTGATTTTAAAAATCAAGCGATTTAAATCATGATTTTAATCACTTGATTTCAATCAGCCCAACCCTGTTCTTGACGCAAGGAACTAGATCATCAATGCAGCAATGAGACGTACTAAAATATTCTATTCCTTTTGCTTCAGTGAGTCAGATGAAGACAGCTAATGAATGTCACTTGAATTTTCTCAGTGTAGTTTCCTATTGTTGGTATATATTGTCAGATTTCTCAGTGTCGATAGAAGAGCCAAAGTTTGATCAAGGTCAAATATTTTTGGGACAATTGTGTTAGATACCTGTCCTTGTCTGTTGTTTTTTTTTCAATATTCGGATATAAATGGAAAGGTGCCAGTCTGATTTGAGTTCAGGTAAGAAAATCAACCACTATCGAAACGTTGACGGTGATCTTCCTACGTATTGATAAGAATCGAAACAGGTCAGCAGGTGATCAGCACGTTGAATCGCGATCAATTACGATCGCAGTACTATGACAATCGTATCAGAGAAATTCTTTTTGGAGACTTTCACACAGGTTCAAATAGATTTAACACAACGCCTCTCCTAGTATTTTCCAGAGGAGTAGTTTATAGATGGTGGATGTTAGCTAATGTTAGCCTACTGCACTAGTAGCAAGACTTACTTTCAAGACGTAAATCAAAATTTTTTTTGGATATTGAATTATCACTTGGTATTTCTTTTCGTGTGGAGTTGAAAATTTAAATTATTTTCACTTACAATGATCAATACGCAATAAATCACTATCTCACGCAGGCAAGGAGAATTCCACGTGGTAATTACACTGAACGAAAACTCACTTTTCAATAAGGCCAAAAACGAGTTCGAAACAACGAAAAACTGAGTTACCCCACAAGCATTTATTGAAAATTGATTATATAGTAAATATCAGGTAATGAAAAACCTTCCACAAGTTAAAACACGAAACACAACTCTCTTTAAATCCGAGCGAACACACGTTATTATTGTGAGAACTTCTACATATTTCAGCAATGGTTGATAACAAACATTCGTTCGAAAAACGATTAATGGAACAGGTAATTGCCTTGACGATAATATAACAGCTATATTTAGTGGAAATGGGTATGTTGAAAAAATATTTACTGCGACTTTTTTCAGCTAGAATTTGACACCTGGTCAAATACTCAAATACCCAGTGATATTTGAATCGGGTATATATATATATATATATATATATATATATATATATATATATATATATATATATATATATATATAGTTTTTCCGATATTCTATAATTTTTATTATCATTATCAGGGAATCCCTACGAAGTTGTTATTTTCAGTACTCCAACTAACACTATTGCTAAAAAAGTGACTCACTGTAATTGGGGTTGGTCAAAATAATGTGATAACATGTCACAGAGAATGGAGAGAAAAATACTTATTCAAATCAACATTACAATATTCTAATAATGAAAAACAGAAACTCAATAATCAACGTGTGATTAACAAATTTCAAGAATGACTGAATTTACAGTTCAGAAATGACAATGAAATATGAAACAGAACGAAATATTCTCTGTCATTTCTTTTTAATTTACGATGAAGAGAAGCTCAAAGTCGTCTCCACAGTTTAATATACCATTAGGTGTTAGGATAGTGGTTCAGTACATGTTTCGAACCTATATTCAGGTTCAGGTCCATCATCAGCTAAATATACATGAAAATTCTACAAAAAAGAATATACTTATATCACTCTTCTTTTATTGTAGGATTTTCATGTATATTCAGCTGATGATGAACCTATATAGGTTCGAAACATGTACTGAACTACTCTCCTAACACCTTATGGTATATTGAATTGTGGAGACGACTTTGAGCTTTTCTTCATCGTAAATCTGCTACACTCCACTTCGAGACGTTCTACCACAGGTCATTTTTTTAATATTTACACATCATGTGAATTATTCGCCATCTTTCGTTCGAAAACCAGGCTGCCGCGCGATCTCAAAAGTAGACGTTTCTTCCTGAAGAATAGCTTTGTACAATAGGACTTTTTTTTAAATATTAATTTAACGTCGGACTATTTCCGCTACCGAAGCTAATCACCGACGCCGGTTACCACACTTCCTACAACCAGGAGTTTTTACCGAATCCTCTGGTATTCCAACCAGAGGTTGGGATCTTCTACTAGCCCAACATCCATGGACTCGGGACCGTCGGCTTTACGTCCCCTCCGAAGGACGGCATATCCTCAATATACCTTGTGCTCATTGCTATATCGCCTGCGAGCTATGATATGCTATTTTGCTGCAGTTGTATGGGCTTTCGACGCGGTCTTTCCCTGCATGAGGTCACCCGTCCCAGTACTAAACGCTCAGTGTTCTCCGTGCAGTGGCACGGATAAGTCGGCCTGCTCAGCGTGGGCAAAAAGTAGTGTGTTTTTTGTGACTTGCGATAAAAGAAATAAGAATCATGAGAGTGAATACTATCAGTTTAGATTTTTCGAATTTGTTACAAAGAATTACTCCTTATGAAGTACATGAATTTATCGATGAGAACTTGAAACTGAAAGATGAGCAATTGTTGTCCATTGCAATCCAGGGAAGCAAGGTATTTGTTAAATTAGTTTCTCTAGAGCTGGTTGAGAATATTCTTGAAGAGTATTACGACAAATTGAAATACGTTGACACCAACGGAATTCTTTACGACGTTAAACTTGCGAATGAAGGTCTGAAACAGGTGGTAAAGATACATCGAATTCCTTTAGAAGTTCCTGATAATGATATAAAAAACGCCATGAATTTTTTTTTACCCATAGAGAGTATTACTAATGATACATGGAAAAACCTGCGATTCAAATGCTATAATGAAACCAAAATTGTTAGGATGGAATTGAGAAGGCCAATACCGTCATATGTAACGATTCAAGGAACAAGATACTGGGTTACATACTCAGGACAGGTACGAACTTGCCGAAAATGTAACTCCACTGACCATGAAGTAAAAGACTGTGACCAACTTATATCAAATAGGTTGAAAAGGAATGATTACGCATCGGCAGTCCGTAGACCTTTGAATCTTCACATCGATGACGCTGATGAGGAAAACTTTGTGCAACTCGGCAGCTTTGTACCACAAACACGTGAAAAGAAAGAGGATAATGAGGATGAAGAGAAACAGAAAATTACAGAGTCAACTGCAAACCAGCTGGAACAGGTGGACATGACCGAGGTCGATGAACCTATTGACGTTGGTGAAAGTTTCGACAGCCAATTAGCAATGAGTCTGAGTAGTGAGACACCGAGACCCAACCAGGAAGATGAAAAAAACAGGAAGCGACGGAACAAGAAACCAATTTCGGATATCTCCACATCTGAGGATGAACGGTTTCCAGGAAAAATTCCTACCAAAAAAGTCACTTTCGAGGGGGATTGGAACGAGTTAATGGGTTTGAACGCGGAGTCCACCACGCCTATCCACGATTCTTCAGGGGACCAATAAATGACCTATAATAGTGATAACTGTGTTGTGTCATATAGTGTAGCATCGATAAATATTTGCGCAATTTCCTCTGAAGTGAAACTTCTCATGTTGAAAGATTTCATTTATAGCAACCAGTTAGATATTGTGTGTTTACAAGAAGTAGCGACAAGGGATCTCTCCTTTATAAGTGGTTATGATGTATTGTGTAATATCAATCAAGATCGTAGAGGCACAGCAATATTGGTAAGAGATAACCTCACTTTCAATGATGTTCGAATGTTAGATTCTTCCAGAGGCATATCAATTAAGATCAATAATATTAGAATCATAAACATTTACGCTCCCAGTGGATCACAAAATCATCATAGGAGGGAAAATTTTTTTGGGGTTGAGTTGTGCGCCTTATACGATCATAATGAGACTATTTTCATTGGGGGAGACTTCAATTGCATTATAAACGACAAAGATTGTAACAATCCTAGCTATACCGGTAAATCTAAAACTCTCTCCACTTTTGTCAAAACCCTCAATTTGAAAGACGTTTGGAGCTATAAAAGACCTGATGAAAAAGGGTATACTTATTTTCATTGTAACACTGCTACAAGATTGGATCGATTTTATTTATCTGGGAATATTATTGATCGAATAGGTTTAGTGGATCTTAAACCAGCTCCATTCACTGATCATCAGGCTCTCATTATGAATCTGAGGCAAAGCCTAGGTTCTAACAAAGATTTCTTTATAAATAAAGGTTTATGGAAATTAAATAACTCCCTTTTGGATGACGAAGAAACGACAAAACTCTTTATTACTAACTAGCAGTATTGGCTTAGACATAAAAATCGATATTCAAGTTGTTTGGAATGGTGGTGTGTCTATGTCAAACCAAAAATACAAATTTTTCTGAAATGGCGTTCTAGTGTGTTAAGAAATGATAGAAAACAAAAAATTAATTTTTACACTTCATGTTTGAAGGAGCTCATGTGCAAAATGAACTTCAATGAAAATATATTTGCGGATATGAAAAAACTCAGAGCATTAATAATCAAAGAACACCGAAAGAATTTGGAAGGGGTGAAAGTGAGAACAAAAAATACAGAGTCAATCGAAAACGAATCTATATCTCTTTTTCATATAATGAGGGAACGAAAAAACATAAGACATAAAAATATCACAGAAATAATTATCAATGGAATTAAATATGAGGGCACAGAAAATACACTCACCGCATTTCAAAGTTTCTTTGGTAATCTATATTCGCAAAATATTAATCCAGTTGGTACTGGAAAATTTTCTCTGAATCAACTCAAATCATTTTCATATGAGGCCAATGATCATTTGACTCGATTGATAACAGAGTCGGAGATGGAAACTGTCCTGAAAAACCTTAAGAAAAACAAATCTCCTGGTCCTGACGGCCTTACTCCTGAATTTTATATTCATTTCTGGAATACAATCAAAAGAGAACTTCTCGATATTATGAACGAAATACAGTCCGGTGTAGTGATTCCACGTATATTTAAAAGAGGAGTATTGGTATTTGTTCCCAAACATAGCACCCTCGCTGATGTTAATGATTTTAGGCCTATCTCTTTATTGAATTCTGATTATAAATTATTCATGAAAATATTGAGAGAGCGATTTTCGGAACATCTCAGTGATGTGGTTTCTGAGGAACAAGCTTGTCTATCAAAATCAAAAAATATTTTTTACTTATTGAATACCTTGCGAGGAATAGTATCTTCGACAAGTTTAGAAAAACGTAACAAACTGCTTCTGAGTATTGATTTGGATCATGCCTTCGACAGAGTCGATCACAACTTTTTGTGGAAAGTCCTCACAACGATGCAACTGAATAATAATACATTGCAGGTCTTGAAAAATCTATATTCAGAGTCAAAATCGATTATTCATATCAATAGATCCACTTCAAAAGATATCTGGATTAATTCTGGTGTTCGTCAGGGATGTCCGTTATCAATGATCCTTTTTGTATTATATATCGAACCTTTATTGATTCGTCTCAAGAGTAAAATCAAAATAGGTGCATACGCGGATGATCTCACACTTATTTTGAATAACCAAACAGAAATCAATGATGCATACTATACGCTGGAACTCTTTTCATCTTCTTCTGGTGCAAAACTCAACAAGAATAAATGTGAAGCACTCGAACTAGGACCGTATAACCAAAATAAATTTCAAAATACAGGCTACCATTGGTTTCATGTTCGACACTCGATTAAAATACTAGGCGTCTCTTTTGCTCGTAATATACACGAAATGATTCGATCAAACTGGCAACAAGCAACGAATAAAATACAGGCCTATGTGTTAGTGAACAAATGTCGCCAGCTAAGTATATTTCAACGAGCTCAGTTTATAAATTGTTATGCTCTGTCCAAGGCATGGTTCCTGAGTCAGATACTACCTATACCAAAACTTGTTGCGAAACGGTTATCGTCAGTTTGTGGTTGGTTTCTCTGGAATCACATACCCCTGAGAGTTGCTCGAACCACAGTTACATTACCTAAAACTCTAGGCGGTTTGTCTATTCAAGATCCATGGATGAAAGCAAACACACTCCTGATGAATCGGATGAAGAAAGATTTCCAAAACGGATTAGATTTATATGGGTTTTCGTTCAGTTACATAAGCAACCCACCCTTTCCAAACAGCTTCCCTCATCAATTCCCTTATCTTCGACGATTTTTTACTGAAGCCGCCTATATAGATATTCAGACCATAACAGACCAAAGTATAAATTCGAAATCTTTGTATCATACAATACTGATCCAGAATAAAAAATTACCGTCAATCGAAAGACAAGCTTGTCTGGGAAACAAAAACTGGACTCAAATTTTCACGAATATCAATAACTCAATTCTCAACCATGAACATAAAAGCTTAATTTACCTTCTCATTCATGATGCTTACCCGCTTAAGAAAAACTTGCTGAAAATAGGGAAATCTCTTACCGATAAATGCTCAATTTGTAATATACATATCGACACTCTTCATCATAGATTTTCATGTTATGACGGGGTACGACACATTGCGGTTTTTTTGATCGACCTGATAAAAACTCTAACTGGTTCGAGTTGTGAGATATCTAACTTGTTAGATTTCAACTTCACCTTCAGTAAAATTTTGAATATGTTTGTGATTCGCTGTGTGGCAGTATCTATCTCTTTTATTATCAACACCCCCTATCCAGCCACATTAGCTGATTATAAGGAAGCTCTTTTCATGGGAACCAAATCCCTTACAAATTATAATTCCAATCTATTTGAGATTATACGAACAGTTTGTCGACAGTAACATTAGTTCTAGATTATATACCTATAATTCCTGTTTATATGAACACAATTATTGATTATAGATATTAGATGGAGCTTGTATTCTACCATGTATTGATTATTGATATAATATTTTAATAAAAAAAAAAAAAAAAAAAACGCTGCTCGGCGCTGCCCAACTTCAGATATCGAATGACTGAAGAGCTTGCTCGGCCGTACCCAACAATAGGTCTTGTTTCGAATTATATTCCGTCTACTTACTCACAAACAAGCAGATTGCACCGCTTCGTGCGTTGTGAGATGTTTATTTTCACTCGTAACTGTGATAACACTGAAATTGTATCAGAATTAATTTAATTTCTTACTATCTATATCGATATTATAATGAATAAAGAGGTTTGTTTCTAACTTTGTATATTTCTGTTTGTATGTAGGGCATAATAATCGGAAGTACTGATCCAATCATGAAATTAATTTCACCAACAGAAAGCTTCGATATTCACAAGTGATTTCGTTTCCAAGTCACGACTTTTCTTACATTTTTCTTGCAGACGTAGTAGCATAAATCACACATTTTTATGCATCACTTATACATAATAGCAAAACATGGCAATCAATTTAGAAACAAACGTGAAATTTTTTGACAACGTCGTAGATCATTCATGTATTGAATTTAATTTCAATACTTTCATTTCCTTCATGAACTTCTATCGTTAAATTCATTTCGAAGCTTCATTATCTTTCTCTTAACATTTCAATCAGACTGACAGACAGAACTCTGCATCTATTTTTCCCTTCAGTGTAGGAAACTTTGTGGTGCATTGTCGAGTTGAGGAAAATATCGACATTATAGTGTAGATGGCGTAACAAAAAAGCTGCAATTTTTTTTCATCCAGGCATTGACTAACTAGATATATCTATAAACAATGTTTTTACATTACAACTTTTTTGAATCTCACTTGGCTAGGTGCCACCTGTGAAAATTGGGGGAATGTAAACTACCGTCAAAATCTATTATCGAGTGTGCTATTAGTCTAGTCTTTTTGACGAAAACATTAACTTGTAACGCTATCCAATTTATTTTACCAGGATTTTTATGCACCTTCCGAAGAACTAATGCGAAAACGACGTTAAGAACATTCACTTGAGAATTTTGTTACTGATGAAAACCACATAAGTTTTGAGTATCAGGAATTACAACATTCACAATTAGTGGTAGGTGTTCGTTATCTGTAACAGCATCTCAAAAGTGAACATATTATTGAAATGATTCATTGAAACGTCACTTCAAAAAGATTTGAAATTATGATCCATTTGCTTCATTACAATATTATATATATTGTTGGAATTCATTCATAAAATTTTGTTCTGGTGGAGTCCTGCGGTGGTGTTTCACATTACAAACGAATCAGTTATCGATAAACTAACTTGGCAACATACTAATCATCTCACTCACTTCCCAGATTCTGTCTTCCCAGGAACGACGAACCGGACGGAAGTACCAATAACACCCTCACAATACGACTGGCAATTTGCTAGCACTATAATTGATGAGGACAAGATAAGGTGGGCCATATCGGGCTTTTCCCCCTTCAAAGCACCAGGACCTGACGGTATAAGACCAGCCCACTGCAATGGGGACTGGATATTCTCATGCCGCACCTGGTCGGAATATTCAGAGCCTCATTAGCTCTGAGATATGTTCCCAGTAAGTGGAGAGAAGTACGAGTGGTGTTTATACCCAAACCAGGAAGGATGGACTACACCTTACCAAAAGCATTCCGACCAATTAGTCTCACATCGTTCTTTTTGAAAACAATGGAGAGGCTGTGCGAGCGGTATATAAGAGATGAAGTCTTAGTTCACAATCCACTTCATCCATATCAGCATGCATATACTCCGGGAAGCTCCACTGATTCGGCCCTTCACCAAGTGGTTGGCAGAATCGAGAGATCATTGGATAATAAAGAATCCACCCTGGGTATATTCATAGATATCGAAGGAGCGTTCGATAAAACGACCTTCCCAACATTCACCCAGCAACTTAACTCCAGGAATATACCCCTGGTAGTAGGAGAGTGGATACTCAAGATGCTCTCTAGTAGAGCAATAAGTATAAATGTAGAAGACATTACTGTGAGAGGACTGGTCATGAGGGGATGTCCGCAGGGAGGGGTCTTATCACCCCTTCTTTGGAACATAGTCCTGGATACCCTGATAAATCACCTCAACAGTAATGGTTTCTACACAATTGCATATGCAGATGACATAGTTATTCTGCAGACCGGCAAATTTGTGAACACACTGTGCGATAGAGCGCAGGATGGTCTCAAATTAATAGAAACATGGTGTAAAGAACACTCACTGTCGATCAATCCCAAGAAGACGGAGATGGTCCTTTTCACTAGGAAAAGAAGCTTATCGGGCTTGAAACCCCCCGAAATCTTCAAAAGCAAACTAAACTTCTCTGAAGAGGTGAAATACCTCGGTATTACCCTCGACAGGAAGTTAACATGGAACTCGCACATTCAGAGCAGAGCAAAAAGAGCATATGTGGCCTATGAGCAGTGTCGGAGGACAGTGGGACGCACATGGGGCCTCTCGCCCCGTGTAGTCACCTGGATCTACACTGCAATAATAAAACCTATGCTAACGTACGGAGCCATTGCATGGGGACCGAAAACTCTACAAGCAACGGCCATCCAAAAACTATACCAAATACAGCGAATGGCTTGTCTGAACATCACAGGAGCCATGAGAACAACACCAACCGCAGCAATGGAATTAGTTACTGGTCTGACGCCTCTGGACCTGCACGTCAAGGAGGTTGCGCTAATGGCCATGCTACGATGGCGCACGGCTGGTGTAAACCCCGAGGTAGGAATGGGTCAACTGAGGCGGGGCCTGTGGAGGGAGGCACTCACTGCGGTGCCTCTGCTACAGGCAGCCAGTGACGCAATTGAACCCAGGTTTGTGTTTAATAAACCCTACAAAATACAAATAAAACAGAACACTGAGGCGGATGCTGCAAATGCAATACGCATATACACAGACGGCTCAAAAACCAAAGAAGGATCAGGATGTGGAGTTTACTCTAGATCACTTAGCCTAAGGATTAAGTGGGGAATGGGAAAAAATACCAGCGTGGTTCAAACAGAACTGGCTGGTATCTCAATCGCCACAAAAGAGCTAACCAGAAAAAGAATTTCAAAGACATAATAATCTACACTGACAGTAGACAAGTCCTACTAACCTTGAATAGACAACGTATTATCTCAGGGTTAGCACTAGAGTGCCACCAAGATTTAGCTAACGCCTCGGTAGATAATAATATCGTACTAAGGTGAGTGAAAGGGCACGACAGGAGCAAAGGTAACCGCATTGCTGACTCTTTGGCCAGGATGGCGGCTGGAATGAACATTTTGGGACCAGGTGACACCCATGGCTTGACGACTTCGACAATTGCGGAACTAGCCAAACGTTACACCCATACTCAAACCCTCAAAAGATGGGATGAAACCAAAGGATGCAGTTTTGCCAGGATCACCCTGGGCGACCCTGAGAAGCTGGATCCAAATAAATATTTGGCGATGACCAGGAACAACCTACGTTTAACAGTGGGATTTCTGACTGGACACTGTCAACTAAGGAAACACCTCCATATTATGGGGCTAGTGGACACACCTCTATGCAGGATGTGTGAACAGGAAGATGAAACTGTCAGGCATGTCTTATGCGAATGTCTGGAGCTATCGTCGATAAGAGAGTGTGTGTTCGGTGAGTCTTGGCCTACACCTGCCGATATCAAGGAGATGTCCCCTGGTTACCTGTCCTCCTTCCTGGATAAGGCAGGATGGACAATGTCATAGGAGGGCGACTCCTTGGGAGGATGTACAATGGGCCATATTGTGGCCTAAGTGCTGTGGGTCTATACTCACCCTCCCTACTCTACAGATACAGATAATCATCTCATTGGGATGAATGTCCTCAAACAAGCGAGCAGTTAGTGTAGCAAATATTTTTTTGAGAACGAAAGTTAACAATTTCATCCCGTTCCGGAAAGTATTATTTCATAATGAAATTGAAACAATTCTCAAAGAAACCGAACAGAATTAGTGACTGAGTTAAACGTTTGCCCAAATTATTTTTCTACAAAAGAGCAAAAGATGAATGTAGAATTTGATTGTAATGAAAAATTTCAACACTGAAATATTGCTTCCGTTGAAATGGAGTGACTCTGAAATTTTCTAGTTATTCTGATTCTTCGAAATTATTGAGTTTATAATTTTAACGCCGATGGTTATGCACCTTTTCACATGATATAATACTCAATCCCACTTTCCATTTGAAAATTTAGGGTTGTGACATCCCCTCACTAGGGTTTCAGAGGCCCACGTTGAAAAATATGTGTGAAATGTGTCCCCTTCGAAAGCAAACTGAACATGTTGGAGCCTTTTTGCTTCAAGTTCCAAGTAAAGGAGAAAAGCTGGGTGCTTACCATTCTTTGAGCCACTCTGAGAGGTATCCTCTTCGATGCCACAGAACTCTTCGTTACGACTTTGGCGAATACTGTGAAAATTTTCATATACTATTCACCACTATATTCACTATTAACAAGAAGAAAATAATTTGTAACTGAAGATCCAGGGGCGGCTCTAAAAATCTTAGCCACGATGTTGAAAATTATCTACCATCAACTGACGGCAAAAAATCGCACGTAGTTGATAACTTTCTGATATCGGTATGGGGAAGGGTACATCTTCGATTGGCAATTAATAATTTCTCAAATTTTGAGGACTCCTACACGTTCACAAACTCAAATACCCTCTTACTTATTCATTTCAATATCCGTCATATCTTTTTTTATCTGAGGTAATCAATCATAGAGAACTATCATTTGAAGGGATGGACACTACGTATAGATGGTAATAGTTCGTTTCGAAGTTATGTACTTTTTCTACTCCCACTATTCTGAATATTTTATTACATACACATTACAACTAATTGACTGGCCCTGGGAGAGATAAATCTGCAGAGTGAGCAAGATGGAATACTTCAAGTATCACCCAACTAAGCGCATTCCTTCCATTTAGCAGGGAAAGAGAGGTTATGAAGGATATGTCCTTCACAATATCACTTCAATGTGCATATCATTTCTCTCTTTATTGTATTCCGCATCGTGTTACATGGAAAACTGTCACTATGGCCAGTCCATTAGTTGTAATGTCAATGGTTTATTGCATATTTGATAGATGTAAGGTAATGGCTCATTTAGAGTACATGTGTATTCTAAATTCATGGAAGCTGCATCCAGAATTGTTCTTGCATCGAATGGAATTTTTTTATACCGAATGTTAAATATCCATACTAACAAGGGAATACACTACCTAATAATCGTTTCTAATCATTAACTGATCCGTTAAGGCAAACGGATCCGTGAAAATGTCTGAATATTCGATATGATGTAGATCTCGATGCACTGATCGAGTGTCTATTGATACAGACTACAATAATGGACAGTTTTTGGGAAATCGTTCTAGCTATAATCGATTCAATTTCTAGATTATGGCCCATATTATCGCTTAGATCTTAAACTCAACAAAAACGGAATTCAATTGATTCCTGCACAGGAATTGATTGAAAAATAATCGTTACTCATTTTCAGATAAACCCATCTGGATAAATTATCAGGCACTGCTCATCACTTATTTTCAACTTTTGTATTTCCGTATTCGTTGAAACAAAATCTTTCGAATTGCTCTTCTTATTACAGGTATAAGTATACAATTCAATTGTGACATTTGAAAAAATAATATTCGATACACATTATATTTATCAAATCTGAATAAGTTTTTCCTGGAATATTTTCCAGGCCTTCAGGAGAAGTGCGGAAAATGCAAAATAAGCATCTGGAAAATCGTATTTATTGTGTATGCTGACTAGATGAATACTATTATCGAATGGAGTTTTTTTATATACAGTGTCATTTTTGTAATCTGTAGCAAATGACACTCGAACAGTGCATCAAGATCTACATCATATCGGAATATTCGGACATTTTTACGGATCCGTTAGCCTTTATGGTTCAATTAACAATCAGAAATGATTATAACGTATCTATTTCCTTGTAACTGTTGATATTTAACACTTGGTATAGAAAAACTCCATTCGATACGAATAGTCATCTAGTCAGCTTACATCAAAAACCCGATTACCAGATCAATTCAGAAGTTTTTCTTCCTAAGGAAACAAAAATATAAAAGTTGAAAACAGTAGTCCAGTTACATCGTCATTGACGAGCAGTGTATGATAATTTCTTCAATTGGGTGTATCTGAAATGAAATGAAAAAGAATTGTTTTCCAATTGATTCCTGCACTGAAATCAAAGAGAGAAAGGATGGGGTATACTCTTTGGATTATTGAAGCATATTCTGGGTTTGACAAGCGTACCACTCAGTGCGTAATGATTTTTTGTGCATTGTGATTAGTTTCAGCTTCGAGTTTATCCTATTTCGGAGTCAGACTGAAATAAAATAAGTCCATGGAAATTTGTCAATTCGGTCGCATTCGTTTCATCGATGCTCAGCTGAATATAGCAGATTTTCTTACAAATTTGGATTTCGTGGTACGTCCCTCCACAACATTTCTCAATCATTGACAATGAGTTAGTGAATCATGATTCGGTGATGATGATCCAATGTTCAGTGATCACATATTTAATGAAAGTGGCTATATCTTCTCTATCAACAATGGTTTCACATTAACCAGAAACCACCCCATAAATAATAATAATAATAATAATGATAATAATAATAATAATAAATGCCTTTATTAATTATATTGATAACCAATAAAATAGTGTTTCTACAGTTTAGGGCGAGATTCAGTACAACCGAATGTTATAAATAACAGTCAGATGTCTGCTCTTTCACCTAACCCCACAGAAAGGATACAAGATAGCGATATACAAGTGGAAAATTAGAATTTAAAATACAGTGAGGCTGAGAATTGAATGAACATGAGTGTTGGAATTATTATGTCTGATATCTGATGTATGATATGGAATACATATTTTTCAGTAACATTTCTGTTAACTTGGCCTTGAATGTTCTTATGATTGTCAGTTTCCTGAGAGAGATTGATATATCGTTCATACATTTGGCAATATTTTAAGAAAACGATCGCTTGAACTGTTCAGAGTTGTGAGGAGGAGGGGTGAGTGTACCCTTAAAGCGAATGTTTAAGGTATGAACATCAGACCGATACCGAATTTTTGCATAGAGATAGGAAGGGCTCTTATGAATCAATATCGATTGATACAAGCAGACAGAGTGTAGATACCGCCTTTTTTCCATATTGATCCAGTCGATTAATTTGAAGGTATGGTTAATATGCTGGTATTTCCCCATCCCAAATATCAATCTTAGGCAGCTATTCTGCAGTTTTTGAATGCGCATTTTGTCGAAGCTTCTCAAACACGCGTTATACACAACGTCACAATAGTTGTACGAAGCTAGCACTAAGCTTTCACACAATGCTATCTTCGTATTCCTGTTCAGATACATTATGTTTTGATATATAGTTCTGAGAGAGAAATATGCTTTTTGTAGTTTGTTGGATATATGCTGAGTGAATCTTAGATCCTCGTCCATTAGGAGACCGAGATTTTTCACACAGTTATGCTTAGGTATAGCTTGGTCGTTAATTGAAACATTGAATTCATCATTTTGATTCAGAGCAATTCTATCTTTTCCCTTGCCAAAGATAATCATAATTGACTTTTCAGGATTCAGCAACAAACAGTGGTGCTTTGATATTTCAGAAATAGTTTGAAGATCATAATTTATTGCGGCGGCTGCCTGAGAAGCTTCATCTAAGTAGAATGATAAATACATTTGGGTGTCATCAGCATAGAAATGGTGAGAACATGATAAAAAAGAAGAAAAATTGGAAATATATAGCGAAAACAGTAAAGGACACAGAATGGATCCTTGCGGAACACCCGTCGATACTTTTAAAAAAGTTGATATTTTATCTGACAGCTTAACTGCTTGAGACCGATTCTGCAAATGATTCGATAAGAGAGTAATAGATGACACATGGAGTCCTATAAAATGTAATATTGACAACAACTATTGATGATTCAGCGTGTCGAAAGCCTTTGAATAATCAAGTAAAACCAAAGCAGTTAGCTTACCTTTATCATAAGCCGTTATTATGTCATCTGTAATTTTCAGTAGTGCTGTGGCACAGCTGTGTTTTCTTCTGAATCCAGATTGATTATATGGAATGATGTTTTGTTCTTCCAAGAATCCCGAGAGTTGTTTCTCCAGGATTTTCTCCATTACTTTAGATAGTGCAGGTAAGATGCTTAATGACCGTCAACTCTCCATAGAAGTTGTTTTTTTATTCAACATCGAGCCTAACCTGATTTTCCTTGGAGGAATTAAGAACTCCTGTACTTGGCGCAAGTCAGGAGTTTTCCACATCATCCGCGCACGCCGCAATCGATTTTGGGTTAACACGAGATGATTGTATCGCAGGATCTCGTGGAAATGCAGACGGAAGTGAAAAGAAGGTGCTGGAATGAATGACGAGTGTCTGGACCCGTTTTATTGTATTCCTCACAAAAATACAGTTTGCTACACTTCGGGAGTTATTTCATTTGATGCTTTGGCATTCCAACTGGGGATACATAACTATATCATTGAATTTTGTCATTTCAAATTACAAATTACTTAATACTCGAAGCGACTTGAAAAATTAACTATCATAGTGACCGGGGATCATCAGACATTCGAGAAGTATACTGCAGTTTTTGATGGGATCACGAAAGTCGTTACACTTGTTGATTGGACAGGGAAGAACCTTTTGGCCTGAAGCACTCTTCATAGAGTCGAGTTACAGACAGTGAAATTATGAACATTCCTTTTCAAAAACTTTCTTTATGATTAATTTTTGATAGTTTTTGCCAATTCCTACTAAATCGAGATTGTGGTATCTAAATCTGCATGCTTGAAAATATTTTCGAAGAGGAATTGCAGCAACGTGCAAAGGAGTGACACGAGACCACAGTTGAAGGTGCCTCTAGTTCTGGGTCTCATAGGGTCGAGTAGTTTTCATATGACTATTTAACGTATATGAATTTCTGGCGAGTCACATGACATCCAAAATCACAGTTATTGAATGAAAAAACATCTCTAAGAATGTGTTTTAGTGATCAGAGATTCAGCTACTTTTATGAATTCCCCAAAAAAAAACAGCATTGAAACAGAAAATTCGTTACAATGGATTTAAAGTTCACAAACTCCTTTTTCCTTAGTTGAGAAGTTTTGCCTTTCAAATTTGGGAAGACAGGGCTATTTCACCTTTTCTGCAGCATACAACCAAAGAAGCACATGTTACTCATGATATTCACACATTCTTGAACTCGCTGCGAATTATTATTTTCACAAACATATCCATTTCTCATAGAGATGCTACGTTTTGAAATTATTTGGGAATTTGGTCGACCGATCGACGACAAACTATGCTTTTTGATTTCAGCAGCAATCGAGAAAATAAGCAAAATTTTATGTCGAATTCATGAAAAACGAAATCAAATTCATTCATTCGTCAAGGAAGACAATTGAGGGGAATTTTGCCGGAATTCTAAACAGATAATCTAGGCTTTCGATCGGTCAGCGTCTAAACGTAAAAGTACAGCAAGCCGATTGGTAGGCTGTTCATACATTTCCTAGAAAATTCGTAACTCTTCTCGTTGCGAACGCCATCTGAACTGATTCAAAGGAAGAAGCCATTATCATAGTAGGTATGTGTCGCCAATTTTACCCCAAAATACTACAGGTATTTTAGTCATCATAGTTTATGCCAATTGAAATAATTGAATATTGTCAAGGTGTTGTTTCTAAAAGATTAGTATTTTGAGATTCTAGTCAAACCGCTGCTTTATTACAATGTATACCACCAGAATTCATGTCGGTTTTTCGGGAAGAGGAAAAATTGGCAACGCAAAAATCTACTTGGAAGATTTACGCTGATTTCACGTCATATATACTTACAATGATAATCATATAATTGAATCTACTGAACTAAAAATTTGAACATGGTGCTCACTCCAATAATCCAATTGATTATCCTACCTCAACCACGCTCGTGAATAACTATTTGATTGTGAATAAATTGGGTACTCTGTACAAAATCTCCATTCATTGTATATGTTTTGGTCTGCCAGAAAGTCAACAATTGTACAAAATGATAGATGCGTACCTATATGGTGCAATGAAGGGTGAATGTTTAGCTAGGCACTTGCTCTTTATGGATGGGACTGTTGATTCAGAAGTCAGATAATGCATTGTATATACCTATCGAAAAAAAATCCTGAATACTTAAATATGAAAAATATAACAGCAGACAGTGAGTATTTCAAATGGAATCGGTATTTTGGGTCATATAATATAAAAATATACGTAGCGTGGCTAGGCTCAAAAATCTACATATTTCTCTTCTCCTACCAGGGCAAGGGGAATAAAAACGAAATGGTAAACAAAGACTCTAAGAGCAAGGAGCATTGAACCCCCTGTTCAGGTGATTCCAATGAGTATTCAACGTAACATGAGAATGGCAGTCTACTTATAGTCTAAGAGCCAGCTTAAATCTGACAACACATTCTTTACGATATCTGATATAACGTCCATGGAGACTCCTTTACCCAGTAAACAAGCAATGGGTACTAGCCAAGCCCGACCGCGGTAGGTTTGGGGTCCCTCAGGTAAGTCAGTTATGAAAATTAAGTAAATTTTTTAAGTATTTTACGGCGTCTGCCATTTTGATATGTTATATCATACCACTAGAAAAATTGGAAAATAACTATGGCTGCTGATTTCAAAGGTTGCAACATCCTGGCAGCCAATTTTCAAAATTAAAAAAAAAATTTTTTTAAGTATTTTACGGCGTCTGCCATCAAACTATTTTAAGCTGATATTGAAAATGGCTGACATTTTTTCCAGTTGTAACTATCCGGTTTACAGCGATACATTACCTGCACTCCGTGCATACGTTTGTCCACAGTTGTAATTTTCACATTCATAAAATTTATATAACAAAAATTATATTAATAAATGTAAACCATTTTTTTAATATACAATTAAACGAACACATCCACTACTTTGAACGTGCATAATAAGGAAAAAAAGGTCCATTATAAGAATGGTGATAATATATTTCATTACTAGTAATATTCTGCAGCTCATCCAACATTTCATTGTAATAGTCTGAATTGTTTTTCATATTCTTCATAATACTTTCTTGAAACTGATCTTCATTACAACTGCGCAAATTTTACCATGAAATTTTTTATTTATTCTTTCTCACAAAAAAAACAAACATTACCTGTTTTGATTGGACTTTCATTTTCTGCTGTTGAAATATCCGTTGGTGAATTTAATGAGTCAGAATATTTCACTAAGCCTCCAGTTGAGAATTATTACCCTCTATTACAACTTCGTCTAGTGCAGATGAATCTATAGACAAATTAACATTTTGAGTCACAGTTTCAGCAATCATAGATTTTCTGTTGACGTTGACGGCTGCTGAGCAGAAAGTGATTCCGTTGATAACGTATTAGATTGAGATGTTGATGGCGCAACATCTTTTATTTTTGTATCTTTCGTTTCATAAAACTTCATTTTCAAAGCTGTAAAAACCCGATAACAATTGCGATGATATCCACAGTCATGAAGATCCGAAGGCAAAATTACATCTTTGTATTTTAGGTTATGATGTTTTCGTAAGTATAGAATACGCTGACACTTTTTCAAAGTTTCTTCAGAAAATAAGCACTTTTTCTTTTTTTTCCGAGGCACAAATCACACACTTTAAATCATCAGCCATACTGATGAAGTAATGGAAAATAAATTAACAATCAATAATTGCAATAAAAACTATTCACAGTTTTATGTCTCTAAACTTTCAACATGCAACTAAAATACAGTTTTGCAATCCAATGAAGTCGTTTACGCAAAGCTGATATGGAAAATATATTCTACATCTGGTTGAAAACTGAATTGCTATGAAATGAAAATTGTGTTCGAGTCTGTTATAATCTATGAATCTGATCATATTTTCTTCGTTTTTCAGAGAAGAAAGTTTTGATTTCTTGAAGGAATGCACCCCCGATTTCCAATCATTTCCTCAGATGATTCATAAGTTATGGATTCTTATCAAACCTTTGGCTGACAGTGTTTCTCTGATCTTTCGATTCTAGATTTGCCATCAGTTGGAAATAGAAGTTTTGGGGCAGCACGCTAGCTTCGGCCATAAAACAGTGTGTTTTGATAAAAGGAACATGAGATCGCGGAATCCTTCACTTTACAAGTGTATCCCCATCATTCATCCCTAACATAAAAGAAGAAAATATTTGACTAAAGAGATAGAGAGGGAGCATAAACTACTACTCTTACGTGTTTTCCAAGCATAGGTAATGTTTCGCTGTAAACCGGATAGTTATAACCGGAAAAAATGTCAGCCATTTTCAATATTAGCTTGAAATAGTTTGATAATGGCAGACGCCTTGAATTTTTTTTTTTTCGAATTTTGAAAAGTGGTTGCCAGAATGTTGCAACCTTTAAAATCAGCAGCCATAGTTATTTTTGGATTTTTCTAGAGGTATATTATAACATATTAAAACGGCAGACGCCGTAAAATACTTTAAGAATTGACTTAATTTTTATATCTCACTCACCTGAGGAACCACAAACCTACCGCGGCCGGGCTTAGCTAGTACCCATTGCTTGTTTACTGGGTATAGAAGTCTCACTGGACGAAATTTCAGATACCGTAAAGAATGTGTTGTCAGATTTGAGCTGGCTCTTACACTATTCAGATCTCATAGATAGGTAGCGGCTAAACCGAGAAATATTTCTGAAATGCTAAGCCCAACCTCATTTTGCTTCCAAGTGTCCTCTCCTTTTCCCTCCTCCCTCTTCCCCAATAATAAAAACATATTTGGGGAACCTCGGTGAATTTCTGATTGCACGATGTTCTTACGTATTTCAAGTAAGGATGAAGATAATTTGAAGATTAGAAAAAAAAGGACGGCAGTGACCACGATATTGTGCCCCCGCCAAGACTTTTATGACTCTCTTTCGTAATATCAATACCCAATGTGCGTGGCAGAAGTCATAACATAATAAAATTGCCTATGCCATATGACTTTGAAAGAGACCAAAGTAACAAGATTTGGGTACGTGCAAACTGACGCAATTCCTCAAAAGTAGAATCATAGAGGAGATACTAGATAATTGTTTGTAAAAGACTCAAAATCTCACGAATTGCATGTATCTTTTTTTGAGTTGCAGCGATATATTGCGTTGTGAAACTCAGGTCTAACATGGAATAATATACACATTTCTGATTCATTCCTAGTTGCATTCCTTTTAAGAGAAGAAGCTGTTGGAGTTCAGGAGTAACCCAGATTAATAGATTAATTGAAACACTTAAAATTCTGCTCTTTCATATAGGAACGTTGTTCAAGGACACTTTTTCCATATTGCATCAGCTGGCTAGGGAGCAGACTACCAAAGGCTCCAGAAGTGACATTGCTATAACAAAATGAATTCATATTTCTCTTGGAGTAACTCACAACTGATTAGAGGCCCGAGTACCAGATCAGTTATATATGTTACCTCATCTTAAAAATGACACATCTAATTCCTTCGAGACAGAACACTCTACTGTCGAAAATCACATGACTTCTGATACGTTCAGTGACAGTACACTGACAGTTTCATAAAAATGGTTAACCACTCAACAAAGGTTTATGCAAGACTGAAAAGAGAAACTAAACGAAACGACTTGGAGGTAATCCCTGATTCTAACTGGAATATAAATATTTTTATCGAAAATAATTTGACATTTTCAGCCTTATGAAATCATCAAGAAGAAGAGTGAATTTGACGATATCGTTTTCATTAGGAATGGTGTGAGTAACCCTGCTCAATGCAGGTTCAGGTAAGAATGATTGAAATGATCATTTTCACTTTTCTCGTTCACAAAATACCAATACTCTGTCCAGATAGCCTAGGAGCTGGTGAACATCAGAGTCGATGAATCTGCACATATAACGAATTCGAATGACTGCCTATAATAAATGCTCTTCGAGAAATGTAGATTTTCCTTATCGCATTGTGTACCAAAAATAATTAGGAGTTAGTTGTGAACGTTGAAAAGTTATTTGTATACTAAGGACCGGTTTTCCAATGCAAGATATCTATCAGATAACCAACAGTTTTCATCTTTATCAGTGCCAAACATTACGCACGCGCACCCTCTCTCTTCTTTCATCTGTCTGACAGATTACTCATTTATCCTTGTATTGAAAAACTGGCCCTTAGACCGCGAAATGCTTTTTCGCGTTTCGAGAAAGTGATTATCGCTTAGGCCGCTCCGGCCGAGGCAAGATAATCTCGACGTCGTGAGAACACTTTGTGGCCATAGTATACGCAATTTTTTTTACTATGAAAACTACATCATTTCAATGAAAATTATGTCGTTTTGAAAAACAGCGTTTCAACGCGAATCTAGGATAGTAAACTGATGGTGACAATAGCACAGCGTATCCAGGAAATGAAATATTCAGCAATACAAACTTTCAATTTGCGTACAGTTACTCTGGACAACGGCGGTTGAATATTTTGCCGGTTGTCACCCTGCGTAACGGCAGCAGAAAAGTATTTTATTAAAGGTCAATATCAATGAAAATGATTTTCTATCAACAATCTATCAACAAAAATGTTTGGAAATCGTGTTTTTTTCACATGAAAGCTATCATAACCCGTGAACAGACAATAATTTAGTCAATGAAGCACATGGCACATTTTTGCACGTCTTCTGACCAATTATAGACAGGAAAGTAAAAATTAATGAATATGGTTTCTTCAAATGTTTGCGAAAACAAGATTTCACAAAATTTCTTCAAATGTTTCATATCAACAACTAGTACGCATTTTTTCAATTTCAGGTTTCATAAAGTCTTCGATCAGAGAGCGTGCCAATCAGAAGTTTTCGACACTGTTGCCAAACCAATAATTAACAGGTAACAAGTAAGGATTTACTGAGTTCGATAACATTTTCAGAGAATATTATGAGTTCATTAGAATCCGAAGACCAGTTGGTGGAGGTTTAATAAAATCAAAACTGTACAATTCAAACGCACCCATTTTATCAATTGTACCCATTCTATCAATTGTACATAATTCTCACAACGAATTCATCAAGTTCTTGAGAATATTATTGATATCCACCCCTACAGTCACTGACTCAATTAAATGGAACTGATCGATACTGATCTTGATCCATTTTGAATTATCACGAATATACTTTCTTTCCATATTTAGAAATGCACTGCCAAACGAATTAGACAGATATAACGTCGTTATTGAGATAGACAACTCCTGCAAATTATTGGGCACCATTCTTGAATGTTCGTTTCAATGTTTATTCATGATATTCATGTGTGAAATAATGATATTGTGAGCTTCATTTTTTGTCATTAAATATTTGAATATTATCAACGATTTCAGCTTTAATGGGCTCATTTCCATATTCAACAATATATTGATCAATTATTCAATAGACACATGAATATAACAAACAAAATTCTGTGTTATCTATAAAAGGAGTTCGAAATGAATTCAATTCGAGTTCACAGATTCTCATTCTCATTTCTAAACTGGGCACTTCAATTTGTTCCAAGGTAGGATCCGTGGAATTCAATTTGGGTTTTGACTGTATATTATGAACAAATGTTTCCTGTTTTACCTCAACACGTTGGCGCTGTTTTTCACTATGGAATGAACACTTCTCAAATTTCAAATTGCTTTCTCAACATCCATAATTCAATACTCTCTAGCAGCTGAATTCACTGAATTTTCCAACAATACTGAATCAACTCTTGAATAGTCTAATCGAGAAAACTCACTATGTTAGTCAATTTTACGAATTTGTAATAACATCGCAATTATTTTTAGGAATCTAGAGCTGAATAGTGAAAAAGGTGCTTTCCAGAAACTTGGATTTCTATTTCGTGCGAAGAAATACTTCACTTCTCGTCAGCTTCTAATGATCTACAAGGCTCAGATACGACCTCTCTTGGAATATAGTTTATGTGTGGAGTTCAGCACCAAAACATTCATTGAGGCTTCTCGATTCTATACAGAGAAAGACAATCCGTCTTGTTGACGAAGGGTCGGAGACTTGTCTCTCTTCTATAGATATTCTCACGATCGGTGCTCTTCTGAATTGATATCAATCTTTCCTGTCGAACATCTCTCGCTCAGGGACCTTTTTTCAATAGAACAGCTTAGCTTTGGAACTCCTTGCCGAGAGAGATTCTTCCTGAGGTTCACAAACATAAAAAATTCAAAGTGAATGCTAATTCGTATCTTCTGTCCCTTGATTCACGCGGTGTTCTTCGAACATTACCGGGCTTTCCTTTCGTGTGATTCTGCGTATACAAAAAATTTGGTCGTCATGTAAAATTTTTTTCGATGTATATTTATGAAGGTGTTGTTTTTCAAGATGTTCTACTGAAATCTTACGATATTGAAAATTTCTCACAACTATAATAACTCGAAATCAAATTGGAATATAATCTCTTCCAATACACTCGAAGAATATTAATGACTACGCGTGGTTTGACGTAGTCGAGAATACTGAATAATAATACTGAGATACTTCCATCCACACTCAAGCTCCTTGCTCGGTCCTCGATGATGTTTCCCGGAGGGTGGACCATGGGTTATTACCATCTATCTCCCATGGGATTTCGAGTTTCACAAGGGCAGAACGCTCCTGCGCGTCCTTGCTTCTAGACTTTGTAGTGATTCCTGTCCTTTCTTGAGAAAGAGAGTCAGGTTTGGTGCCGTTTTCGACAGTGGGTTTCGGTAGTGTAGCCGTTAGCACGTCCGCCTATCATCTTGGGCAACCAAATCTCGGACACTATAATAATTTTATACTTCGAACACGTTCTTCAACTCGCCTATAAGCCTTTGGACAGGAGATGCGCTTCATCTGTGAGAGAGCAAATCTCAGCCAAACCCGAAATTGTATACCAAATCTAGTCAAGAGTTCTAGAGCTCCCGCATAACATCAAGGGCACTTCTGGTCGGTTCCTTCCGGCTTTATGTTAGCGTATCAGGATCGAAGCGGGCCGTGCCCTACACGTAAATGTACGTTTCGCTTCGAGCGACTCTTGCGATGATCGCAGAGATCGGCGATAATTTTGCTCACAGCGAGTAGTCTGTCGACAGAACCCAGAAATAACTTGTGGCTCAACTTTGTACACATTCCAAATTAGGCTGTTATAGACATAGTTAGCCTCACGATGCTGCTGGAAGAATTTCTCAGACTACTAGTTTAATTACATTTTCAAAAATTTCCTATATTTTTCCTCATTTTAGTTCTAAGTTCATGAAAAAAAACATTTTTCTCTGGAAATGAGTTACTTATCTTAGGTTGACGAATAATCGGTTCAAGTATATTCTTGTGATTGATGACTTAAGCCAAGTTCCTAGGTATGTTGAAGGAAGTCAGTAGCAATGTAACATATTCGTAACATTATTCTTGTACATTGTAAATTTTTTGTCTGCGGAAATCGCTAGAAAATTTGAAGCTAACTAATAAGGTACCTAACACTGTGCAGGACCAGATAATTCAAATAAACTTTTTCGTGACCATCTGATGACTTGTTGAAAATTGATATCAGATTATACTATGTGATATATTATTGGATTTTATCTCATTATTTCGACCAGATAGCATGTTCATAAATAGAGAGTACAACTTTACTAGTAATGAATGTAATTATAAGAAGTGAGAAAAAATATACATGGTTACACACCTGAAATAAAAGAAGTGGTCAGAAATGAATTCGGTCTCAAAGCTGGTAAAACGAATGAAAAATTCACACATGCCCAATGAAAAAATGTTGAGTTATTATGTACACATAAATTCCCTTGTTGGATGATATGCTTTCAGAAAATGTGGAATTGAGTTTCATATTATGATATGATACGTCCAAACTATGTGTAAAATAGCAGAATGTTAATAAAGATTTCTCCCCAGAATTTTCTGTACACCTCAATTCCGCAACCACACTGTACCACGTTTCATTCATCCATATCTGTTATTGTTCTCAAACAATTTTGTTCATCATCAGCGTCATGGAAGGATTCAACGGAACGATCTTCGCCTACGGACAGGTTTGTATTTTTTTTCAAAAATAATGGTACCCTCTTCGAATGACTCATTGTATTTTCAGACTGGAAGCGGCAAGACCTACACCATAACTGGTTCACCGAAAAACTACAATGATAGGGGAATCATTCCAAGGAGTATACAGTACATATTTGAACAGAATGAGACGGTAATGAGTAATATTTATTCATAGGGGGGTTTGGAAAAGTTGCAGGTAGCAGGCAGGTGGATATAAAATCAAAATCTCATCACTATCCTGTTGGAGTCCGTACCGAGCGGTCTGGGCGACTGTTTGTATTGGATTCAATATTAAAGAAAAAGTTAAACCACCCTCTTGGCCAAAAGTGGCGTCACATACATGTTTTCGGTGAAATAGATTGGATCCTTGTGATTAAGATCATCTATTTCGATTAAGTTACGATTCGAACAAGAAGTATAGTTTGAATTTCATATACAGAAATTTATTTATTTACTGTTCACCATTTTCTTGAGCATTCGGTTATCATTACCTCCATTGATACTTGTTTTAGATATCTGAAAAGTCAACTATCTACATTTCTTACATGGAGATTTATAATGAAGTTGGCTATGATCTACTCAGCCCGAAACAACATAAGACTGCTAGATGTTTGGAAGAATTGCCGTAAGTATTCGTCAAGAGTACATATTATGTAGGTAATGGAAGAAATGAACCTTAATTCCAACATTATCTTATTACGAATGATTGCTTCTATTCTGCTTCGGAAAATAACAATAGCCCTGAAACAAAAATAGTGAAATATTGCATTCTGCCATTTTGTTACACAAAAAAAATCATCGAAAAATTACCAATGTCTGTTGCCCATTCTCAATTCAGTTACTTCCCAGCTTCTTTAAGCATATTCAGTTGATTGTTTCGTTACTCGTCGATTGTGTGTCAAATTTCGAAATATATAACATGTGCTCTGTTGGAAGGAGTGAATTGATAACCGTCATGAAATTTTGCAAAGGTCAGACACATCAAGTTTCTCTCAAATATGATATATGATGATGATAATAACTTCAATAATCCTAAGAAATGTCCATATACATTTTTCTCTACACAGTTTTTTGAGTTGTTAACCAACCGAATTCTAAAGAAAAATTTGAATTTATATTTATACATGTGTAGAAGGGCAGACTTCTAATCTACTCCGAACACTTGCTACGTTTATTGAGAACAGTTCCCTATCGCAAGTTTTTCGGGCTTGAGGGCCGTGTCCTGGAATTTTGAGTGGTTGCCAAATCGAATGGAATTGGCCATTATCGATTTTGTGTTTGACCAAGTTAGTACGTCATGTTGTTGGCAAATCAGTGATGTCACTTTTACTCCTGATAAAACTCTTAGCTCATTTCGTATTCATTAGGGCTTGTGCAAAAACCAAATTGCTGGGGGATTCATCACACGGCTGAACGTAGCATCCAGGGTCTTCATTCAATGTAGCACAAACTACTTTCTCTAAAAATCCAGGTATTCTTGCAATTTTCACTTATCGCAGTTTCACAGGCATCGCCCTTTCTGCTGGAGTTGTGATGGCAAATTCTTCTCCAAACTTCATAATTGTATCTCCATAGTCGCTGATCAAATCCATCTCAGGTATGAACTCATTTTCTATGACTGCGACGTATACAGTGTCTGTGATGGTGAGCTGCCCAATAATCAGTGTAATCTCCGCTTCTCCTCGAATGAATGCGTTTAGTAGTGAGTGTTAGAAGAACGGAGTTTGAAGAAATATGTTTTGCGCCTGTTAACACTCAATAGGTCCAGCAGGCCCTAAGGCCAATACAGGTGGTGTAAAATATGTTTGTGTTTTTAGTAGTACATGGTATTCAATTTCTAAGTAAATTGCCCATTTCACGTTTGAATTATATGAATGATAAGAAGAATATATCCACACAGAAATAATATTCAAGCTTCTAGACATGATTGTTGAGGAAGAATTGAAGTGATGCAGTGTATTGGGGAGAGGAATATTTATCGTAGTATCAGTTCTTGCGGTAAGACGAGGGACATTGAAATATAGGTGAGATAATAACGTCGGGGAATCTATTTGATTAAATATTATTTTATAAATGAAACCATATCGCTAATTTCTCGGTGATTCCTCAATGAAATAATATCAAATTCTCTCAATAAGGGATGATAGTTATGGCCTCTATCAGGATAAATACCCTACTTCTTTCTGTTTTCTAACAAGAATGTTTCTAGTGAGAAAATCTCATTTTAGTTACGGGAATTAGATCGCACGCTCCAGACTGGCAATATTCGTTATTCACAACTACTATTACGCTTCCCCCACGGGTTACGCGATCGTAACGATAATCATCATAGGTTTCGGAAAAAAGTTCTCTATTGTGGACTCCTCTTCATGTAGCCGACTCTTCGTGATCACTATAATATTGGCATCTATTTCTATAATATTCTGCAAGAACAAGTGGGTTGTTGAATTTAGACCTTTACAGTTTTGGTAATGAAGTGAAAAAATATTCTTGATTTCAATTGAACTACTGGATTTGTTTTTTAGTTTTTTTTCGTGTTTTTCTTAGTTGTGACAATTAGTCATTTCTTGGCGCTACCTGATGAAGTATTCTCGTTGCATAATCGTTTGATGTAGTCTGATGTAGACATCTTTGAACCTATTGAGAGTTTTCAACTTCTTGTTGTTTTTGAGAAGCACTGAATGGTTGGAATTGTCGGACATCATGAGTTTTATTGGACAAGACTTGTCAGGAGAACTCTAAGCCAGACAACGAGTTTTTGACCCAGTCATGTTAAAATCGGGTGAAATACACCGGATCACTTCTTCGACAGCATTTCCATCATCTGATGACTGCTCTGGTATACCAAAAATCAGTACATTATTTTCACGTCGCCTCATTTCAATAATCTCTGAAATTATTTGTTGTGGATTTTGGAAAATTCTAGTTGAATCATTAGATTTCGCGTTAAGTGAATCCAATTGCTCCCTGATCATTTTTACATCTTTTTTGATGGCCCCCTCAGCACACACACACCTCTGCTTCGATCTAATCGATACGTTTTTCAAACGTGGCAAGTTTTCATTGAGATTTTTTACAATCTCATTTGAAACACTATCTGAGAAACATTTGGTCTGTGAACATCGGCTGCACTTTCCAATTCACTCATTCGATCCCGCGTAAGAGGCATTCCAGACATTTTTACTTCGGTGTCAGAATAACGGAACTATTGAATTAGGCAGAATTTGTGGAGTTCCACCGAAACACGTCTGTATGCTACCACGTACCGACACAAACCGATTTGCTGGCTGCTGGCTACTTCTAGTTTATCCTGCTGGCCATTTGGGGACTCGCTGAATGACCTTCGCAGATGATTGTGACCTTGGCGGCATTCTGGCAGGTGATTTGGATCCTTGGTGACATATTCACCCTGTAATCCTTTATGAGATATCCTGGTCTCCCATATCTATAATATGCTTGTGATGAAATTGAGAAACACACCATCCCTGAAAGTGTTGCCATAAAATTATTAACAATATCGCATGAGTAACAAGCAACACCAGCGTTTTTAAACATCTAAAATTTTCATCAGATTTTCAAAAACAATCATGAGAAAATATTTATGAATAACTTTCGAAAATGAAAACTTATTTGGTTTTTGAAACATTAACAAGGAAAACTATCTTTAAAAATATAACGTCTTGTAATTTCTTCAGCGGCAAATTTAAATTATACTAGAAGCTGCCGACTAATAAAAACCATTTGTATTTAACGCAGCCACTTTTTGGGGTAGAATAGAAGTCTGCCCGGCTATATTGTATAGATTTTAATATTTTATTTTAATTCGTCCACCACAAAATGAATACTTCCTAACAGTATCCAAATTCTTCATCTGTTTTGTGAAAACTATTATAAAAAGTTGTCTTAGCGCAATTCATCATTATTATTTATTGTTATCGAATATCACCTATTTTCAATTTTCAGAAAGGTAACGCTACTGGAAGATAAAAAGGGCGAAGCTCATATCCGTAATTTAAGCGTAATACCTGTTACTACTGAACAGGAAGCCATGAGACTTCTTTTCTTAGGAGATACCAATAGGTAAGTCAGTAGAGTGAACGAAAGGAAAGCAGGAAAGTAAAGTATACTTCAAGTAGTACTTATGCAATCCATAGATGAATGAATTGGTTGAATTGAGACCTAGTACCCCTAGTAACCAATTACTATCATCGCATCCTAGCTGAAACATTGAAAAGTCACTCGCAACAGTAGAGAGATGATAACTCATACCCCATTTTTTGTTTATATTATTTTTTGCAGAGAAAGATCAAGTCCAAGTTACATTGAATTATTAGGTAAAACAGGATTTTTTAGAAATATTTCCTATTTGCAGAAAATATTGTCCTTTGAGATACGACCACTTTCAGTTTAAAATACTTTCAAGATCGATCTGAACGATTGGGCTCTTGGTGTTCGTATTCCTATGCATGGTGAATCTAAATTATTTGAAATAGAATACTACTTCCTGTTCGAACATAAGATATGAAATTTTCTAATTCGAAAGACTCTTCGCAATCAGGATGATTCAGGTGTCATTTGTAAAGAAAACAATGGCCACAATCACTCAATAGTTGTCACTTTTTCAATGTTGAATAATGTTTTTGAGTTACTGTTGGAAACGAAATAGCATTCAAATTTTTTCGATTATTGGAAAGTCCTCAATATTGATTTCATTTCCATGTTTCCAACAGGCTATCGGTTTCGAGTTGGTTGATTGCAAAACTGTCCAACAAATGACTTTCAAACTTGTTATTTGCCGTCAAATAGAATTGTTGAATGCGGATTTACATTCCCCATTGATGTTCTTGATGGAGATGAAAGACGGTATGAAATGAAAATTGTCTCTATAGATCAATTACACAAACAATAAACTGATATTGTTTGCTTTCGAAGCGCGTTTCGCTAACAAGGTAACCATCTTCAGGGCGAGTGCAAGTAATATCAGTTTGGTGTTGAGATTATTGATCTCTAGAAGAAGTCTTAGCTTTCACACCAATGGCTCCAATCTCATAGTTTATACGGTTTGAAATGTTCGAAAAAAAAACAAAGCTATAATCATGTAGTTATATAAAAATTTCTTGCTCTCACAACATTCCATACTGTTTCTCAGCATCAATAACATTATCAATGCATGAATACATTTCAAATCATTCTGCACGAATGCAAAACAATGTAGATTATCGTTCAAGTTCAAAATTTCGTTTCTAAAATACACCAGTCAAAACATAACGTTTTCAGAGAACGGCGATTGGTTTAAGTTTAAACGATCAATGACGTGGTACTAATTTTCTCGTAAGTCTTCATTCGGACAAAAAAGGTATTATAAATACCAGTATCTCTGACACAGAACAGGCTTTGTCCTGGTCGATTACTTCGTCGGGGAAGTGATTTATAGGGGCAGTATTGACAGATATTTGTCTAACAGTTCTTGAGAATGTCAAAACAGAAGTCGAAAGCGACATTAGCGTCGAAATTTTTGGAATTGAAAAGAAATTGTTGACCTAAAGAACAGTTTGATCCTTCAACAAGCAGTTTATAAGTTGTTTTATATCATTTTTGTTCACAGAACTATAGCAGAAACACCAATGAATGAATATTCGTCAAGGTCGCATTGTATATTCACAATATACATTACTCACCGAAACTGTACCACGAATCGACTGAGATCTTCGAAACTGCATCTTGTGGACTTGGCAGGGTGAGTACTAAGAAACAGTTGAGCATCTTTGATTTCATTTAGGCATGAATAAGGTCTAAGCGTTCTAATCTGTCAATTTCCAGATTTGTTTGACATTTTCACATTCCTCTTCGTTTCTAGAGGGAATGACTTGAATAAAACAAAACATACATGCAAAGTGTTTCTATTGTTTTATAATAATCTGAATATAGTATAGAATCTATACTATATTTAGATTACAAATGCGTTGGAGGTGAACAAACTTGCCGAACAAAAGAAACAGAACCGCTTGGGCCATTTTTGCCTATTTTAGTACCTTGAAATCTGTATTAAAATTCATCCATATTTTTCTCACTTATAATTACACGAGAATTTTTTTTGTCGAAGTAAACTTGACATTTCGATGAGAATTCTGTTGCCTGGCAACTCAACGAAAAAAACTGCATCTGAAAAAATTCGAGTTCGTAGGACGAGTTATTTTTTCTGGCAGTTTTTTCAGTTAATTTGCCGGAAGATCGAATCATAAATGTTAAGTTTTCTTCGACAAAAAAAAAGCTCAAGTGTAATTCGGTACGACAATTTAATAAATACAGTTAAAAACACAATTCTTATATTTCATTTTCACAGATCAGGTATATTCTTTTGCCAACGCAAGTGAAAAATTGACAAAGACGCCGTAGAAGATTTCTTTACAATTCTGGTTGCCATTCTTTCAAGAGTTAGGTTCCGTTTTGTCGCTGAAAACCTAGGGCAAAGTTTTTTCGCTGTCATAATGACAAAATCACGGCGGCCTATGGGATATTTTATACATGAGTTAAATTGTCACCAGACAATTTCAAAAAATAAGCAATATTGTTGATCGAGTATTAATTCAAGAATAATCACTAACGAGGGAAATATACCGATTATATAATTATCTTCATTGAAATTTTTCGCTATTTCAAAAAATACAAAATATTAGATATGGGATATGAATAATGCATCAGGTTTCATTGGGAAAAAGTATTTCATTTGGTGAAGAGTTCGGCGGGCACTGTATATTCGATCACCATTCCTGTTATATAATTGATGCTCAATTTCTCATAATAATTTTCCAGATCCGAACGAGTATCGAAATCTTTGACAACTGGGATAGCTTTGCATGAAGCCAAACACATAAATTTATCTCTACATTTTCTGCAACAAGTCATCTTAGCCCTATCGGAATCTAAGAGATCTCATATTCCTTATAGAAACAGTATAATGACATTGATATTGAAGGATTCACTGAGCGGAAATTGTCTAACTGCGATGTTGGCAACACTTGCTCTATCTAGGAAAAATGTTCAGGTATGTCGCTCAATAATGATATCTCAGTACAATCAACAGACTTTTGCTTCGTTCATTCATTTGTTCTCCTCCATTATTTGTAGACGTTATCAGTTGTTGTGCTTACTATTGCGCACTATTCATAGACTTTCTTCACAAACTCGCTCACTTCGTTGGAGCATCGTAGAAGGGTAGGAGACATGTCTCTCTCCTATAAATATTTTCACGGTCGATGCTCTTCCGAATTGTCATCAAACCCGACGAGTACAGAATTCCCACCCCTTTGTTGTGAGCTTGGAGACCTGTCGTACCTCTCTTGCTCAGGGATCTTCTATCAATATACTACCTGAACTTTGGAACTCCTTGCCGAGAGAGGTTTTTTCTTGAGGCTTACAAACTTCAAAAATTCAAAGTGAATGTTAATTCGTATCTCCTCTCCCTTGACTCACGCGGTGTTCTTTGAAAATTACAGGGCGTTCCTTCCGTGTGAATCTGCATATTGCTCATACAGAAAATACTAGTAATGAACGTATTAAAAATAAAATATTTCCGTAGGAGATTCATTTTCAGGAGGATCAGCATATCTGGAATGGCAGAAGCCCAAAGCAAATCAATATTTCAAACTGGCGTCAACACCATCTGATTTGTAATTCCTATAATCTCTACTCGAATTCAAGAAACCTGCTTTAAATATCATCGAGATAAGATAGAATATTCAACGAAAAAACTGTATTGATATCACCTAGAAGAGAAAGGATATTACAAAAATGAATTTCTCGTGAAATATTCGAAGTACATAATGGTAAATAGTGAAGTTCACCTACTCTTGAAGCAGCGTCACCCGAATCCGATTGTATCAAATCATATTGAATATTCTTTTCCTTTTCTCTTCCTCTAACTCCGCTGTTCTACCCATTGGGTTCTTTCTCTCTTATGGTTTCCTATATTTCTTGTCCTACTTTCAGTCAGTTCAGGTAATAAAATATTTAGTATCAGAAAGGTCAGTACGATCGATATAAGTGCTATGATAAGGTAATTTTTCTTCGTTAAACATTTTCAGTTACGCAAAAAAGGTCAATAATACGATGAATAAATTTATATTGCTGCGCACAGTGGTATCCCGGGGCGAATTTTTGACCAAAACTAATTAAGGCATAACTAACTTACATTTTTATAATAAAAGCTCGAAAAGTAGTTATTCATTTATATCATTCGATTAAAGAGAGGAAGCTCTAGTTTAACGAAATAATATATTTTTGTTGATCCAGAGAAGAATAGCGACACTAGTAAAACATGTTTTTGCTAAAATAGATACTGGTCTATAATAATAACTGAATGAAATAATCTTTGCAATTCATCCATTAGATTTTTAGTGGAGAATTCGACGAAATATGTGAATATTAAAACACAAACCAAGGCAAAATGAAAAACATTTCTGAGGCACGAATAACATCTCCCTCTACCAATTTGAGGTCTCTTGGCGGCTTGCTTTATATCTAGGTTTATTGTTTCCTCGATATTCAGAGGAATTATTGCTTTTCTTTCAATATTTGCACCGACATTCTTTAAAGTATCAAGGGCCGTACTAAAGCTGATGCGATACTTTCTAGTAAATTTTCTCTGGTGGGTTTTTAGAAATGATTATTCATCGCATAGAGACAAATAACAATAATTCCAGCAATATTCAAAATATTGAAGAAAACTGTAAGGGGCCAGCGGCTACTATTTATAGTAACATCGCTTTTCACACAAATTTCATCCAGATTATCAACACCAGATTTCGTTCGATTATACTCCAAAATAATTTTTTTTCTATCATCGTGATGCATTGTTGAAATCAATTAAATATTTTTTTAGCAATATACGAGCCTAACGTGAGTTTGTCATGAAAAGCAAACATCCTACTTTTTTCAGGTCGGGATCGTGTATTGATGAATTCTAATGGGATGTCAGTTCAATTCTTCCTGAGTGAACCAACTGTTGTCAGCTTGTAAATCCGAATGAAGTTGTATACTGGAAAACCAATTATCCATAGTTCTGCTGTGCCCTGTACCCTGTACCTTTGAAAGGTTGCACCAACGTCTTACATCTCCTGAATAGTTACTCAGTACTAAGGGTCCAGAAGGTTGCTTTCGTACATATATTTCAGAATTACAAGAATATAACGCTTTTGCGTCAACAAGTGCAAACTCCTCAAGTCCATACTTTTTGGTTATTTTTGGCATATTTGGCTTTAACGAACACTCCCCTCTGGAAGCAATCAACTGGTTGTTTATTGTTAGATATGCTTATGGAAGCCAGCTTATCCAGATTACGTCTTCCTTTCTTGGAGTTGATATTGTCGAACATAATGCAGCGACAAATGAATCACAAACGGATATATCTCATCCCTCACTCTACCATTATGAGTTTGTATTTTTTACGACAATTTCAAACATGGAGTCATTGATAAAATTGTAAAAACATTCCATATACGATTCGGCACCACCAACAGGACCTAGAACTTTCAAGATCATAATATACGCCTTGGTTCTAGATGCAGGAGGTTTCATTTCGTTCCATTTGATAATACCATTTTTCCAAACGAAATGTGGTCCTGTAACAGCAAATTCATTCTCTTTGTCGCCATCGGCCTAGTCAGGATCTGCGTCTAGTTCACTGTCTATATTTTCATATTGAATTTCTACCCCATCCAATTCACTAACTTCTGAATCCTCTTCTCCATATACCTCTTCTTCTTCAGAATCGACTTCATTATCACTTGAGCCACTGTCCCTCATCTCTGCTTCCTCTCTTTTTTATGTTATATTATTTAACCTAGCAAAAATCCGGTTTGAAAATATTTCAGATCGAACTCATCAAAACTATCCTCGCAGTAATCGCGCAAGATATGCAAATACCCAACTAACTTTAGTCGTGTATTCCAGAAAAAGCTTGAACGCTTGAAAATATTATACACATAGGGTAACTGATACCCCGCACGACTTCTGTAGGGTTAGGGTTAATGCCATTTCCTAGAGGTTGATAGAATAATAATACAGGTTGTAACTGAATAAGTGTAAAACATTTAAGGAGGGTGATTCCTTATCGAAAAAAAGATAGGAGCTTTCATATAAAGAAACTTCGTTGGAGCATCCCTTGTTAAGATACAGCCACCAAAAGGGGGTACATAAAACTTTTATGACAATTTTTTTCACAAGCACTGAAAAAGTTACAATATCGAAATTAACCTGACGTTTTGTACTACCCAAAAGACAGTAAGCCAGTAATTTATTTGGTTTACCCCATGGTTGTATGGGTGGAAAACGCAACCCCTAAAATTTATTTCCAATGTAACTTTTTGTCTTATTATTTGTTTACCATTTAAAAATTTATTTCTAGCCTGTTTCATTCTGAACAAAAAATGTCTCTTGGGTTTCCTGCCCAAAATAAACCAGTTCGCAGCAAAAAATTATTTTACGAACAACTACAGAGATACATCGTCATAAATGCGAAAATACGAAAGTATTCTATCGGGTAGGTCGCTATTAGTGATAGTGACAATTAAATTGGTATGACGCTGTCAGTTGGTTGATTTCAATATTGTAACTTTTTCAGTGCTTGTGAAAAAAATTGTTATACAAATTTTATGTACCCCGTTTAAGAGGCTGTGTCTTAACAAGGGATGCTCCAATGAAGTTTCTTTATATGAAAGATCCTATCTTTTTTTCGATGAGGAATCACCTAATTGAATGTTTTACACTTATTCAGTTACACCCTGTATAGGTACATATAATGTATGTATGTAGAATAATCACATATCTATTACCTCCTTCAATTTCAGGAAACTATAAGTACGTGTAACTTTGCCCAGCGTGTATCTTTGATAACAACTGAACCGGTCATCAATGAGATTTCAGATCCTCAACAAGAAATATCGTTCCTGAAGAAAAAAATCGAGGAACTCAATGAACAAATAGCTTCTTTGACAAGTTTCCAGGTCAATAATCCACTTGTTTCTACTCATAGATTTTTTATTTTATTTTCACTTACAGAATGTCAATGAACTTTCCAAAGATCACAAAGAACGTTGCCGATTCGAAGTCGAACAATATTTGCAGAATCTCGACGAAAACAAAGAACTGAAAATTGCTCAGCCTGGTTACAAGCAGGTTCAATTTTGTTTCAATTTGCTGAGAAAAGAAATCATCTCTCAGAAGAAAAGATATGAGGATATTAAGCTGAAGTTGGAGAGCAGTAACACCGAGGTGCAAAATTTGAAAGAAGATGCCCTGAAAAGGAGTGAAGAGATCGGTATCCTTTATAACACCTTTTCGAAAGATATTGTCGCCACATATGCATGAAAATGCAAAAAGGTATATATATTCATCCCCTTCACAGCAATTGCGGTCATATATCATGTAGGTTGATTAGACATGCCAGCTAAGCGCTGCTTTGCAGTGGTACAAGATTTTTGAAAAAAAGTTCATGCCAAGTAAAGTCAAAAATGTTAGTTCTAAGATTTGAGGAGAGAAATGTATCTTCCATGTGAAATGGCCTATCAGCGTTCTTTCCAGAGGAGCGGTATAAGGAGAATGAGAAAATAATGTTCTGTTATGCAAAACATATATTGGAGAGAGACTGGACTGGCGGCCATTGAATCGTCTTTGAACAATTCGTCCAGGTCAACCTGACAACTACTTGTCTGATACCACGAAGTACGTCGAATGATATCCGTCAGGTGCTAGCATAACACAAAAAATATATGCAAAAATTTATTTTATAGCGAACCCTGCACTGACACCTGTTGAATATAAAATAACGCCCTTTGTGGATTAGCCAGCCCATTAACTTACTGCGTCGGTAGTTGAAACTGACCTGAACCAATTGTTCAAAGACAATTCGATTATCGCCAATCTTCAAGTGCGCTCACAGGCAATGAAATTTTTCTTTACCAAGGAATGGAGCGCACTGGAATTGGGTTTAGTTATTTCGTCTATGGGCTGATGGGGAGATGACAGCTTGTTTGCTAGTTTTCAGCCTTTTTTAGGATATGAAACACGTGCGGAAGGAAAACAATTTATAGAAACCATCGAGCTTCATTGATTTATTGGTAGGAATTACCTATTTCTAGGAATAATCTTACAATGTAATTAATTAGACAAATTAATTACGGGTCGAATATCGGACCTGAGTCGGACCTTTATTGCAAGAGACGTTCGACCTACATGTATATAAATAGCGTATTATAGAATGGTGATTTATTTATCTTGCTTGAAGAAGCTATTGTAATAGCGAAACACGTGTCGCGGTTTTGTAAACCCATTGTGAGTGGAAATCATACAGGAAACTGTAATATGTTTTTTGATCATTTTTCCGGCCTAGCCCAGGAAGAGTCACACCGTTGTCATTATAAGTCAAAAAAACTGAAATTTTCGAAATTTTGTTTCACAAAGATATATAATCAGGATTTGTGTCTCATTTATTTCTTATTCTTAACGGTTGTCGAGAAATAGTTTACGAAACACTTCCGAAAACAGTAAGATATTCGTCCAAAACAAAACGGTATTTCCTGGATTTCTGTAATGACTGGAAAACATTTGCTTTACTCAATGAACAATAATTCACACACAATTATTTGAGAGTGATTTGCATTTTATGACGTAACTATTTTTGAAGTGGCACCATCAGACTTTCTGCAGTATTTTGTGAAACATGTAGTGTCAAAATATATCAAAAATACTTGTGAGTATTTGACAAAAAAGCACATTTCTGTTTTCATTCCAATACAAGATTTTTTGTGATCGACTATATATATGATAATCCACACCGTGTTACCATAGTAACAGAGAGAATTCACTCAATTTTGTTTCGTTTGAATTTTCAAAAATATTTCGCACCAGATCTACACAGATAAGGAGGTTCAAGGACCATATCTTGAACATTTGCTCAGATGATTCATTTATGTGAAAGATATATTATCAAAATAAATATAAAGTTTTCATAAATATATGAAAGTGTGAAGAATAATAAAACTTGAGAAATATGGAATCGGGTGCCTTCCTATCATAAAACCGAATATACGCCTCGTCACTTGCTATGGATTTGGATGAAATAGGTGACACGTAAAAATCGTTATATTCTAACCATCCATTCGTGTAAGCATGACGGCAATAAGCTGTTTGATGGCCGGTGTATGCTGTATCTTTGTGATTTGATAGTGCATATATATTATAATAAGAGGCTTCATTTCCTGTCAAATAGTTACTCATATCCAGTCCTTCCAAAGGAATATCTACGGTATTATGAAATATCATGCAATAAATAGAAATTTTCATTCATGCATTCTACAACTTATCAGTCAATATTCACTAAAATGCTATCGTTTTATACTTTCGAAGTGAACAATTTTCTTCTGCAAAAGATGTCAGTAATTGATTTATTCTTCATACTAATGAACAGTAGTTTAAAAAACTGATATTTGGTGATGGGTTATGATAGTCCTAATCCCAAATTCAAATATCAGTAACTCCGCAAACGGTTATCAGAACTAAAAAAAAGTGAAGGACATTGTATAGGGAATTCCATTGTCTTTCATGCAAGACACCATTTACATATAACAAAAAATTTCATATCGCCCTTCCGGCGGCGAGTGATGACACTATTGTAATTGATTGAGAAAAATCTGACTGCTCTTTTTTGTGTGAAAACTGAAGAAAAAATTTTCTTTCCTACATACACCCCACACAATGCCAAACCACATAACAGGTACAAATCGATCAAAGAATAGTAAATCTTATTTTCATCTTGTGATCCTTACCCGTTGAAGACCATTCTGAATGCGGAGCCAAAGACAGAATTCTATTTAAATAACCTACATTCAATAAAAGGACATACATAACTTCTGTGACAGAAGTAAATTCAGAGAATTTCACGAACAGTTCGCACTCAAGTTCCTCCATTACCCACTTGTTGCACAAACCTTAGCTGTCTATTCTTATTATACCTGAAAGTTTGGTAGATTCTTCATTTTGAATATACCGCCGTGTTTAAATTCGTTTTATGATAGCTCACTGACAAGTGGTGCCCAGTTCCAAAATATTCACGAGCAGATTTTCTTTGAAACTTTTCCTAGAGATCAATTGGTATCAATTTTCTTCTCCTGAAGATGCTAACCTTGTTAACGAAACGCGCGTCGAGTGCAAAAAATATCAGTTTGGTGTCAGGGTAATTGATGAAAAGTTCCAACTTTTACACCAAAGGTTCCGATCTCATCTTTTATTCAGTTTTTTTTTACTATTATTCTATCAGCTATCGATTTCTGATTTTATCAAATATGAGATAAGCTAGTCAAAATTGAATCCCTTTACGCTATAAGGTAGACACGATTAAATTTCCACAAAATTTATTGTCTTCGCGACATGTTTCGGTACACTGTACCTTTATCAAGCGACTGTATTTAAACACTAAATTATTCTTCGCTAAAAGTTCCTTAAATATATCAGGGCCTACTCTAATTATCTATGATTCCTAGAATAATACCACTGACAATGATGATGATTCCTAACTGATGCTGATAAGATTAATCTTAGTCGAAGGTTTACTAGATAAAAATCATGTTAATCCGCTCATTAAACAAGAGATATTAGAACTTTTGTCGATATGTCTTGAACAAAATTACTTTCAATTTGACAATAAAGTATACTCTTCAACTGACGGTTTGATCATGGGAAATCCGCTAAGTCCTCTACTGGCAGAAATTTTCATGGACAATCTGGAAAATATAATTCATAAACATCCACTGTCGCAACAGTTTTTGTATTGGTACAGATATGTAGATGACGTTATAGTTTGTTTTAAAGGCACCAACAGACAATTAGATACATTTCATAAATATATTAACACTATTCATCCAAATATTCAATTCACAATAGAGATGGAAACAGATAATTCAATTAATTTCTTAGACTTGACAATAGGTAAAGCCAACAGCAAACACCACTTTGCTATTTTTCATAAACCTTCCCACACTGATATCACTATTCATAATAATTCGGTACATCCATATAAACATAAAATATCAGCATACCATAGTATGATACACAGATTAGTAAACATTCCTCTTTCTGTGGACAATTTCAACAAAGAATTAAATATCATAAAACAAATAGCAGTTAACAATGGATATCAAGTCAAATTAATAGAAAATATTCTTGCTAAAAAACTACATAGAAAAGCTATCCAAGAAGTGTACCCCACTTTGAGGACCCATGACAATAATTATAGAATCTTAACTTATTCAGGACCTGCTACGGAAAAAGTAGCTTCATTTTTGCATAAACAAAATTTAAAAGTAGCATATAGAACAGATAACACGTTGGGAAGGTTTATCAAGAATAACAAAGATAAAACAATAAAAGATGAAAAATCAGGAGTTTATAAATTGAATTGTGGATCTTGCTCCAAAGTATATATTGGCCAGACAGGTAGACCATTCAAAAACCGCATACGTGAACATCGTATGAATTATGAAAAGAAAACAACTCATTCATCATATGCCAATCATATTTTGGAGGAAGGTCATGACTTCGATAAAAATTTCGAAATTCTGCATGTTGAAAATAAGGGCATTAGACTTAATTCTTTAGAATTTTTGGAAATCAATAAATTAAAAAATTCAAATTGTTTGCTAATTGATCAATTGGATCTCAATAGTTCCCCTTTGTTGAACTTATTCAATCAATAAGTAGTAACTACGGTCCGATATCATAATTATTATTAGGAATCAGTATCAGTTATCAGCATCAGTTAGGAATCATCATCATTGTCAGTGGTATTATTCTAGGAATCATAGATAATTAGAGTAGGCCCTGATATATTTAAGGAACTTTTAGCGAAGAATAATTTAGTGTTTAAATACATTCGCTTGATAAAGGTACAGTGTACCGAAACATGTCGCGAAGACAATAAATTTTGTGGAAATTTAATCGTGTCTACCTTATAGCGTAATAACTATGGATTTCCATCAAGTAAAGGCCACCTCAGTCCAAAAAAAAATATTGAATCCGTAAATTCAGTCCCGTTTGGTAATTGATAATCGAAGCAGCAACGAGACATTCCCAGAATCCAAAGTCTCACTAACTAACATCTCATCTTTGAATCAAGAAGAGTAGCTAAAATGACTGAAAATCATGATGTTGGAACTGATACCTCTGAAAGATTGGGGTGAAATTGGCAACTCATGTCCTTCTTCTACGATAAAAGGCTTTACTGTCCCTCCCATTATATACCTAATCCAGAAAACGATTGTGATAAATAGGGTTACGGAATTTGGGCCAAATTTCCCAGAAAATGTATAGTCAGCCTAATTGTCGGCTAATAATTGAAATCATTTTTGGACGCTGACCGATCAGCATCCTACATTATCGGTTCAGAATGCCGATGCCGACAAAATTCCGCACACTTTCATCTCGTCATTCATGAATTTGTCACTAGGTTGCTTATATTGTTGACTGCTCAAAACAACAACTATATTCAGTCGATTGGTCAATTGATTATACACTTCCAATTCCCTACCAGAAACATCGAGGACTTTCAAATCGAAGTTTTTTTATGTGAAATTGAAATATTTACAAAATAGATCGAGGAAGGTGAAATGAGATGTGAATGCAAAAAGCGAGCGTATCGCACAGAAGTGTTACCATCTCGTAAGATTCAAACCGTATGCATGAATGAAACGAAGTAAACAATATATAATAAACGATTCTACTTGAACCAAAAATATCACAGTTTGACCAATGAATTTAACTAACCTGAAACTACGATCAACAATGAGAATGAGAAATCAAGTTTCAGAAAAAAATTAATTACCATCAATGTATGTGTCAGAAGAGTCTAACAGGTGGCTTCACCTAGCGATGATATCTAGAAGGGACAGTGATTTATCAACGTGTTGCCAAAAAAATCTAATCATCGCATCATATCCAACACCAAGGTTTTTAAAAACATTCGACATAGTGGGTGGGCAATTTTTCGACATCTTAGGTTTTTTTTTTAATCATTCGACATAGTCGTTGAGCGGTTTTTAGACATCCTAGGAGTGGCCAGGTGCGATTCATATCAACCCTACTCGTCTCCTTTATTTTTCGTTTTCCGCCTTCCATCATTATGGTGTGATTGCATTCTACTGTGTGATATCGACGGCAGTAAGAAGTTATACTGATAATTCAGAAACACCAAACTGTCTATTCCTGATTTGCATGAGCACTCCCAGAGTTATTGATATTGCACCGATATATTTTTGACCGCACGAACAAGGAATTTGACAAAAAATACCTTTTTCTTCTGATTTTAATATTATACCTATTACCGATCCTCTTAACCCTTCCAGACAATCAGGGAATATACGATATAATGTTTGTTAGAGGATGTGTACTTTGGTACGCTATTTGTCTTCACTGTAGGGTGCATTTTGATTTCATATTTCCGTATTTTTTTTCATATAGAGAAACTAGAGAACTATTCTCATTGAAACAACTTGAAGTAGACTATAAATCCACCCTTCTAAAAATCCAAAAAACGACGAAAAAGAGTCCATTCCTCAAAAAGTATGTATACAGAGTATATATCCTTAGCATCCAATTCAGATACCCTGAAAAATATCATTGATAAGATTCCAGAACAGCCGGTCAGTTTGAATTCATGTCAAGAAAATGATTCTGAATCAGATAAGGATGCCAATATTCCTCGAACTATTTATTTCGAAGGATACAGTAACGAACGATTAGGCAATAACAATAAAGATCTTCAACTGTTTCTGTCGAATCCACAAAACACTAAAACTCTTGAGTTCTTTCGGAAAGCTCTAGAGAACAAGCTGGAAATGGCAAAATTGTATGCCGAAACCATCGACCAATGCCAGAAAAATATATCCTATATAACACAAAAATTGAGGCACTGCTTCAGTCTCTCAGAAAAAAACAATCTCGTTAGTGAATTAGAGGGACAGCAGAATATTTATAGAAAAGCTCTGATTGATCTCAAAGATGTCCAGAAAGAAACTGTTCATCTGGAATCTGGATTGAAACAAGCAGAAATTAAAACTGAACGAAATCTCAAATATTGGCTTCAGAAAAATGAAGGCAACATTGAGTCTAATACATTTGTTTCTGACAATGGATATCGTGACCGATCACTGATCCCCTGTGGTACTGACAGGTCTTTCTCCCCAAATGGAAAGCCTAGCTTTCCCCAAAATCCAAATATACAATTTACATGTTCCAGTTCGAAACCTTTCGCTTCAGGCAACTTATCCAGTTATCCATGCATACCTAATATTAACAGTCAACCCTCCATGTTAGCCTCTGGTCATCACACTTGTTCATTATCTACAGAAAAAACACATGCAATGTACATCTCATCAGACCATAAAATCTGTACATATGGAATAAATTCAACTGAAGGATCAAAAGATACCGTGTTCGGTGAAGTTCCATTACATTCACATGGAAATTGCACTAATGGGGCATCCTCGGAAAAACAAAATGGTTCCAAACATACACCATTGAATTGTGGCTCGTTTCCAGAAGAGGAGAAAAGTTTTATTTCCCAAAGAACATTTCATGATAAAGATACATACAGAAATAATCATTTTCTCCCACAAGCTCTTAGTAACTGTAACTGTGTTTCTCTTGGGAAGAAGAATCATGCAATACTGGCATCAAGGGACTGTACTATTTATCCGAATGAAATAAACAGACACAGAGATTACCATGTTATGCCACAAGCTTCTATCGATTGCACATGTTATATTTCACAAGAGAATAAAAGTCATCGTCTGCTATTGACATCAAGAGAGCATGGTCTCAATATGGAAGATATGTACACAATCAGAGAAGAGCATGTCATTCCACAGCAAAGTTTCAGGAATTGCAAATGTATCACATCCGAGAAAAGAGATGATTCAATTCACTCATCATTGGAGTATGCAATTCATCCAGATGATGTGTACCAAAAGGGAGATTGCCATGCCCTTCTACCAGGTACTACTGAGTGCACATGTATTGAATTCGAGCAGAATAGTAAATTATTGACGTTGGCTGGGTGTCCCCATCATCTGGATAAGGGGACATTTGGGGAGAAACAAAATAATCGACAGATTGAGAAAGAGCATAATCACCTTCAAGCTGATTATATTCGCTTAACTCAAGAAAACACATGTAGCGAAGATGATATCAATAATATATGCATAAATCAAGAAAATATAAATCGCGAAGATTCTTTTCAATATGAATCTCATCAGCCTGAAATAGTTGGTAGTCATCATTCAAATACCATCGAACTTGCTAATGTGGATATTATAGAAGAACCCCGAACAACATTCAGCAATTGTAAATGTTTTCCAAATGCTGTAGAAGAATCAGAAGTCACTAAGGATACAAGATACCACTTCAGTCCGTCGAATGGAAGATTCGATATTATAGCTGAAGATGTGAAAAATGAGGAAAACGAGCCCAGTAGCGAACTTGACCAAGAAGATAATGTATCAACTGATGATTCACGAAATGAGTATTTCGAAGAAACAGATTCGAACGAATTCAGACATTTCATGACGACCGTCTCACTAAGTGGTGATGCTGAGGTAGATAAAGAAATTTACAGTTTCTATAGGAGCAAATTCTGTTGATATTTCCAATAAATTGTTCCCATACAATTGAATCATGTATTTATTTCAACTTTCTGTCTACAGCGACAATAAATAATATAAATAAAATAATAAAAATCTAAAATTCAACAATGTTAAATCACAAACCACATTTCAAATCACTTTTAATTTCATTGCCATCCATCACAGCCTCAAGAAGACGAATTTTGTTTTCGTAAATGACACCAATAACTTTCCTTTCATTGGAAACTTCAGCTGGTAATGTCATTTGGAAGATTTTCGATCCTGGGATTTTCACAGAAGATCTGTGCTTGAAACCTTCGATTCCTATAAAAATCAAGCGTATTTATTGTTTTATTACGGAAGACCAAATAATGTTAGTGGCACAGAGCATAGAACCAAGTGTAGATAGGAAAGAGCATACTTGTATTATCTATAAATCATCTTGAGGTAAGGTGTGGTTATTTTTGGTAAGAAAATGAAATTTTTCCTTCAGCCTTGAGAACCATTTCTACTCTTTGATGAAAGTGGGATTTTAATTGTCTAACCATGAAACGAAACAAGTTTCATGATGAAACAAAAATGATGTTTGTAAAAAACCTCAATTTTAATCCTGACAAATTGCAAATGAATTACGTTTTTCCAAAATCACATTGATCAGTAGATATGAATTGTCTGAAATAAGTTTTACCTTTATATTCGTACACCTGAAGTAATCTTCTATTCTCCAAGAACACCAATAATGTTTCACCCTGGTTGAACTCGACCGATAGAAGTGAAGAAGGTTTGTACGTTGGGACTTTATCGAAAATCTCACCCTTTATAGCATCTCCATACACCTGTAATTGAACTTGAATCAAAACGGTAGGTCTAATAACTCCAAAACAATTCCGAAAACAACATAAAGTTTGTTGTTTCCACGTGTTATATATTAAATTATATCCTGAAATGATGAAGTATAGAAAATAATACACATAGCAAAGAGCGCATTCGGACAAACCAACACAGCATTAAATGGCCTGAAGCCGAGGTCATACACATTTCGAAAGAAAATCCAAACAAGCTGCCTACATTCTCAACGACACATTCAGTCATCCAACCGGGGTGAATATGTAAGAATATGTAGACCGGCTTCGGCTCGACAATACATTAATTTCCCGCTTAAACCGATCAGCTCAATATATCAATCACCTCTTTCCCCACTATGAAGGATTTGGGTCTTCATAAACGACCGTACCTCGAAATGTTATCAGTCATCATCCGTAGACCACTGCGAGTGCCAATAATGATTTAGTACACTCAACTTGAAAGTTGCTTTCAACATTTGTTCATATTGATTCATATTTCTTTATTTGAATTTTATTCGATTTCACTGATTTATATTTAATATTTTAATTTTTGTCACAACAATAATTTTTGATCGATTGATGTTTCAATTTTCATGAGATCTTGCCCAGAATCCAATATAATTTTTTTTTTAATAAAATGGTTAAGACTTTCGCGGCCGAGGTTATTAGTATAACTACTTTTCTTCGGGCTTGAAGGCCGTCGTTCTTTGGAATTTCTTCCTAACGTTTTGCTAGCGCGAGTGGCCAGCTTCTTCAGAGGCTTACTCATTTCTGATGACTAAACGTTTCGATTTCTTAAGGCGTATTTATGTTGATGCAGGTAGTCTGGAGTGTTAATTACTTCTGTCGGGTTCGGGGAATAATCATCATTATCAGTTGCTGCACTACCTATCGTGATTTTATTAGTTATTCTTGATTTCCTCAGAATGGGATTCCAAATTCTGTTTAGACTCAACGCTTCTTCTTTTCTGTTGAAATTGTCCGCATGTTTTTTGATCTCTATTGCCTCCCGTACCAGTCGGCTATGGTAAAAGTACCCCTTCACGTACAGTTTTCCGTCAGTTTTGGACTGTCGATCCATCAGTTCAGGCCGAAACTGAACGTGAAGGGATGCAATAGTTCCCGCCTGCCTCAGTCCCGGCGCGGACTGAAGAAAACAATTCGAACAAATATTTAGGCGCGGCCTGAAAGGCGGTACAGGCAAGACCGAAGCATGTAGGTGTGCTTCAGTTGTCAGTTGCCGATTAGCAAGAGTGCGACTATGGTATTTTAAGTGGACGAAAGCGAGACGTGCGTAAGCACTATCAGTTTCGTCCATAGCAGCTCAGTAGGTAGTGCCTTCTGAAGTATATTTATTTTAATTGCAATACAATATATTGTGTAATAATTATAATTATTGTTGATTTGAGATGACACCTCCTCAGTCAATTGATTTCGTAACAGAGTTCATAGAAATTTATAGAGGATATCCATGTTTATGGAAAATTAAAAGTTCACAATACGCTAACAAGCATTTGAAGGAGAAGGCTTATGAAAAATTATTTGAATTCTGCCGCACGGTTGTACCTGATCATCACTGTATTTTGCTTCACTATATAGTCTTTCATTGAACTTAACAAATCATCAAAAGTGTCATAGTTCATTCTGAAATAGTTTTTATAATCTTCAGGATCTGTTTCATTTATTTCTTTCAAGAAGCTGACATGAGAACATTCGCTCCTACGCAAATACCACGGTTTTGACCAATAACTCATTTGTGCCCTACGAGTTACATGTTCTGTTTCGTCGGCTTCTGCTAACAGAAACAAGGGAATCGCTTTTTTTTGTTCAAGCTCATTATTTCAAGGCGCATTCGGTTTCTTTCAGTGAGCAATGAATTTTCACGTTGATGCCACCACTTCTCAACATCAACTGACAGTTTTGGACTGAACGTGTAGGCACTTGGCATACCATCAGTCCAGGAGCGCAGGCCTAGCCGTCAGTCCTGGCGCGCAGGCCACGACTGTACGTGAAGGGGTACCTTAACCCTGGTTGGGGGCAATCAGTTCAGCATTTTCATAGCCGACTGGTACGGGAGGCAATAGAAATATTGAATATTTCCAAATGGAAGATGTCCATTATATTCCGTTTTTATTGGTGTTCAGCGAATATGATTTGTTGCCTTCAAAATATTTATATTTGAAAACTTCATTATTCTTTAAAGACTCCGCATCTATTTCAACACTCGTTCTATTTGGAACCGATAAAAAATAATCCATCATTATTCGGTTTGCATACATTTTTTGGACATGAATTGGTCCTTGATTGCAGGGGGTTGGAATTATTGATATTGAAAATGGATTTTTGTCTAAAGCTCTCAAGTTATTGAATATTTTTGGATTTGATATCCAATGGCTTGCGGTACTTACAGAAATATAGTTATGTACACTGAGTTGAAAGGGAATAATTTTTAGATACGACTAGCAACCTGTTCGAATGTTATCGAAATTCAAATCAGTCCAGATAAGAATCAGATGTTCATGATTATTGAAATACTGAATATATTGAATACTTAATTCATTATCATTTACATTTTAAATGAACCGTAGGAATATATAGAACTTTTTTCAGTGCCGGCGGTTTTGTTCTGTCAATGATTTTTTCCGAGCAGTCAGGAATTAAAATTTTTGGATGAGATATTGTTTCATTTCAATAAACCTTGAAAATTGCCTGGATCTTCTGTTTCAATACTGAAGTTTCTTCTAGACATAAACATTATTTCATCATTAATCTGTTCATACCTTGACAAAATCTAAGCGAGTTTTTATGATGGTTTCTTCGTGGGTCGCAACAGCCAAAAGACTCTTCCTTGCACTCTTCATACCAACGCGCATAACAACCATGTCGCTCCCATTTTTTCCTGGTATGAAGTCATTATCGATACTTCTCGATTCGCCTAGAAACAAAAGAATGAAAAAAGGAAGTTGTATCGGTATAATATAAACCTCTTATAGTAACTTCAAGATTGTTATTTGTGTCTTCTTCCAATACGGGATCTGATTGATCCAGGTATATGATTTGTTTTCCTGTTCTCAAAGCTAAACCAGTTCTTAAACCTCTAGGCATGAATGCAACATTTTCTGAAACATAAAGATCCTGGTTGACATATTTTATCTTTCAACTATTTGCGTTCACCTTCCAAAATATTCCATTTTCTATATTTCTTGTAACCTTCGAAGCCATTTTTCAATTTGTATTCAATTACACCTTCGTCATTCATTGCGTAGAAGGTAGACGGTACCAGTGATTCTTGAAGAAGGATTTGGTCTTCCATATTCATAACCATCTGAAACACACGTGGAGTAAGTCGAGTTGAATTTCTAAAATAACATAGTTACATACATCCAGGCTATTTTCAGATAATTTCCATATGTTGGTGCCAACAATGCCACAATTCGGATCTCTTGAAACTCCCCGTATGACTAGAAAAATATTATCTTCATCAAAAACTCGTACCACTTGTTCGATAGAGCCAGTTACAATGTTGTCTATCAGTGGATGGAAACCTGTTCCGTTGAATCCAAGTAAATGTGACGAACAATTGTTTTCATTGACTAATAGGTAGTGATAGCTTTTATGTTCGAAGTAAAATACGTGTCTGATATTATGCTGGAAAGATAATTCTTGGAAATCATCAAAATATTTGAATTTGTATATCTGGGTTTTGGCTTTCTCGAAAAGGTAAGTGACATCGGTGCAAATGTTGATGTAGTCATCCTGAAACAATATTGAAATTGAATAATTTGGAGACATATTCACACAGGAATAAAAATTTGTGAATCGAATGATTTCTTAATTTCGTATCACCAACGAACATAAAATTATCGAAAAATGTTCCGATTAAAAGTTTTAGACAACACAACGTATTCTTAAATTATTAACCAATACACGGTACTGATTGAAATCGTGGCGTATCAAAACTATGTTTTTATATAGAACAATGCATATTGATTCCTATATTCATAACACCCTTAAGAAAATCTTCCAGAGATTATGGGGCTTCATGAGTATATACCGGGCGATTTAGAAGTCAAGCTCAAAAGTATTTCTATTCAACAGTCCCATTTTCAATAGAAACTCAATTAGAGAGACTCGTTTGTCATCAAAAATGTACCTTTTCGTTGTGTAATAATTTGGCCATAAAACATATTTGAATACTGGGTGAGTAAGAATTCAAAAACCATGTTTCTCTCGAATTCTTGGAATCTTTTGTAATATTCATGTGTGGGATACACTTGACGAAGCGGTTCGATAGTTATAGTACGAATATCAATATCCAAAACACAGTTCAATCTCCCCAACAAAACTTCAAAATCATTTCTGGGTAGTATGAATTAAGGCCTCATTATTTAATATTTAATATTTTCATTGAGGATTCGGACTCATTATTTTTGTTATTTATGGGGGGGATTATGGATCTTCTCGAATCTTAATGTATTTGTGTCACGAAAATGTATACGTCGGGAACCTTCTTTCAGTTCATACTTTTCGATCTCTTCGAGGATTTCATTTCGTGATGTAAAAGTGTAATATTTTTTTGAATAGGATAATAATAATATTTTATTACTAGCAAATATGCTAAAATACATTGCAATACGCAAAATCACAATTCAAAAAATATAGATCCATTATTTCAAATAGAAATATAATAGTAATAATTTCTTCGGAAATTTTTATATTTCTACTATGTTCTGTTTCTCTTGGAAGATTATTATCAATTCTAAGATATTTGTGGAAATACTATTTTGTTGAAAAAGGTTTTTATATAAATGTCTTCACAACTTCTAGTATAATAGGTATGAAATCATTAACGAAAAAAAAACAGCAATGAATCATAGTTTTATACATTGTTACGAATCTCCTGGCGCCGGCCCTGACGATTGTGAACGCATAGTAGTGTTTCCAGGAACTCTTGATTCGCGTGTAGAATTCGATACACATCATCGAGGCCTCTCTCGAAGACTCTCCATAGGCGTACGCAGGTATAAACGGAGACACTTCATCGCGGGAGAGTCAGTTATCAACAGATTATTCGCAGAGAGAGTTTAGCAGTAAATCAGAGTTTCAAGCTTAGTGGAGAGAGCTTTGTTATTGCTAAGTGCAGAATTTCGATTACAGAGAGTTTTAGTACCGAGCGTTGGAAAGATAGCGAAGCAATTTAAGTGACTGTATTGTGTTGTGATGAAGAGTTGTAATAAAAGGAGTTTAGTGTTGTTTGGAATTTTAATCAACGAACCCAAAGAAACATCGTATCAATATCAATAATTTTGTCCAGTACGAAATATTACTGGATATGTTGCAGCATCTCTCAGTCGTTTACTAAGAGCATTTTGGAACATCCAACGATGATAATATTTTCTTGATGTAGCACATGTAGTTTTTTGTGGGGGTAACGCCCAGCTCAACAGGTTGACTGACAGTCATCCGATATATGAAGCTGAGCAGCGCCGAGCGCAGTTAGTACTTGGATAATCGAGTTATTAGGTTTGTTCGCGCTAGCATGAAACCTGGTTCAGGATAACTGCAAAGCAGTTTGATAGTTGTACTCTGACAAGTTTTACGCGATTCCATTTTCAGTGGTTAGATGATCGGAAACGCGAACAAGCCTATTATAACATTCCAAGAAATACTGCCCCCTCCGACTTCTTAAATTTTTCGACTTTTCCAAACTCGAAATAAATTGTTCTTGATACAAAAATGAATATCCTAGCGATCGCTGGTAATAGTTCTTCGACCCAAATATTCGAAAAACCAATAAAGAAGGGTTTGACTTGGGTGCTAACGCAAAAAAATAAAAAATTTTCAAACGAGATAATTTCGCAAATGAAAGAAAACAAGTTATAAAATAAATATATTTTCTCTTTCAGTGTTCTTCTTTTTGCACAAAAATAACAGAAATTCGATCTTCGTTACTTTTCATCTGAGAAATGTTTAGAGGTACATTAATATTGCCCAAAAATAATTCGTATCTTCAAAACATTCAAGAATGTTTATAAATTAATATGAAGCAAAAGTCAATATCAATTGGACTGTCTGATAGAAAATGCAGATGCTAGATGAATTTCCATATTCAACAAAACATACCAAAACAGTTTCCTGTACGATTCTCATCTGAAATGTGTTCACGAAACTTCAACTCGTGTTTGGCTATACAATAGTTTACTCAAGAAAAATGATTCTCCTTGATAGCAAATTGTACGTAATTCCTCAGTATTCATGGTTTTATCACATTTTCTACTAGTTCATTAAGGACGAATATTTCAGCCTTGTGCTTCCTACAGCTTGAAATTCTAATATTTGTTTGATTATGATCGCTAATAACATTGGGGAAGTCATTCATGTTGTTTCATTTGGTGTTGTAGCTATTAAAATACAACTCACTGGTTACCTACTGAATCTGATTCGGCTGCTTGTTACGACTATGGATTCAATGTATGCTATACTCCTAGAAATTATGCTGTGCCACAGCAACAACACAGAAACAATTACCATAATGCAATATTGAATCAACTCGTCCAAAATATAGACTACCAGGCAGTTTTTTCCAGAACATTCCTCAGGTTCATGAAGAGCACGAATCGAAATCTTTATCCCGTAGGTAGTGACGTAATTTGACGGTCTGCTTATGTCACATTACGTAATTGAGACTCCACAACCTACTGGTAAAAGATCATTGTTTCAAGAATCGAACCCTTGAGGGTTGCTGTTCCTGATGATAGGATGGTGACAGCTGGCTGTCTAAAAATTCCTTTGAACCAAGTGAGAAATAAAATACAGATGGCTATCAGTCAACATTGCAATCTACTCGTCTTACCAAATTTTGAATATTTAAAAATGATTTTCTGAAGCAGATATTCGGAAAAGTCGTATTAGATTGTTCTTAAAATAATCTTCTTTACGTTCAAAACACATACTCACGATTATGCCTTTTTCAAATTTATACTTATATTCCCTCCTCTCCGCAACTTCTTCGGCAATATGAAGTAGATCCAGTCCTCCAATCGTGATATTTCCGGAAACATCGTTGCTGAAAGACAGATTCTTTGCAACGTTCCATTTATCCGTTACATCTTGACTCCTATTCGAAAATAGTCGAAGATTGCCATTCTTCCAGGAATTCAGGTTGATTTTGTTAATCAAACCATGCACTTTCAGATCAGATTCGATTACACATTTAGATCTGAAGTTCAATGCCGAGGTCAAATTCTGATCAGAGTTCGTGGTAACAATTTTCGAAGCAATGAATCCATTGATTGTGGGCGAAGTCAAGACTTGGCGAACCAGAATGCTGTTTGTAAAAATTATATCGGAGTTGATGTTTTGGTCTAGATTTCCCTAGAATGATCAATATAATTATTAATATTTTTTTAGATAGTATTGTTTTTGTTCAGTATTGTCAAAGCAGAACACTGCCAGTTCAGACTAGGTATCGAATTCGTGTTTGGCACTTATGAAATTTCCCGATTTTTTCTATGGAATTCCACATAACTCCTAAACTGAATATATCTTCGAGAGAATTTGTTCTTTATTTTTGTTTTTCAAATTGTCTCCGTATACGGAAAATGAAGGAATAAATGCTATTTTGTGCTACTTGATTGATTTTTCGAAATAGTTTCGAAAATAAGTTATTGAAAGGTTATTTCACTCCTAGTCAGAACTGGAAACTCAAATAAGAAATCATCTTCAGCTCGTATTCCTCAATTGTTTCTCGAGACTTTTGAATTAAATTCAATGAAAGGGTAATTTTTGGCACATCGTTGATATTATGGCCCTGAAGAAAGCGAGAAATAATCGCCAAAACGTTGGCATTGAAAGAGTAAAACACAGAGTATTGTGTTTCAATAGTCCACCCGCTCGAGAACAAAACAAGAAACAAGTACAATTTCTGGACGTGAAAATAAATTTCACGTCAAAGTATGTTTCCTGAATAGGATAACTAGTTATAATGTGATAATATCCGCAGTCATGAAGAATATTGATGGAGATATTATCACAGTAAATCTAGGATCATCCTGTGTAGGAATACAATTTCAAATATTTCAAATGATTTTTGAGTACTGAAGTCAAAAAAAATCTCTGTTACCGAGAAGTGTTAATGCTGATCCTCATACAGATGAATTCTGCTTTTTTTTCTGTGAACTTAGCTGTTTTCACTTTCGTATCTTTTTTTTCTAGTAGCGAATTTCTACCTATTGATCGTTTTTGTCAATCTGCAATCTGTTGAGAATTTGTATCTCTAGAATTTGAACAACTCCGACAGAATTTCGAAAAAAAAGTAAAATGTGTATGTACGAGTATGAGCTCCAAACCTGTGGTATTCTTTATTCACTCTACCCATAGAGTACTGAAAATACAGATCTGGTGGTACATTACACTAGAACCAAAATATTCGAATATCATTAGAACATCAAAACCAAAAATATTCAATTCAGCGGTACTAGTGCCAGTCCTCAGTTTCACTTAACAATAGTTTATCGAAAATAAATGTTGAATTGGGTTAATCAGCAATGTTTCGCGTATTTATATTGGAGTGATTGCAGAGTTTTAGTTTTGAATGAGCTTGTTGATTATAAATAATGTACGAAAATCACAATATAGACTACAATCATCAAAAATAGCTCAGAAATTGTGACTTCTGCGAATATTGTCACAGAGAAGTACGATTGGAGAGTATTTGTTATAGTTCAACGTATTGGGTCTCAAAGTGGTCAAAAAGTTTTATGAAATTGGTGAATATTCAGCAACACTGAACACCGAAATTTCAAAAAAAATGTAGAACGTACTCTGTTTCCTCTACGAAAAATTCTAGTGAAATTTTTGCGGTCACGATTATTTTCGAAGATATGGGAAGATTTTATCGTAAAACTTTGCTTTTTTACACATCAAATGCACAACACATGCCCTCATTCACTTGCGTTCAACATTTGTAACAAAAAAATTATTTTTATTTCAAAAAATTCAACCTTCTCCAAAACGTAAACGATTCATCAAGATATCATAGTTCAAGTTCAACATGAAATAATCGGTATTTTTTTATTTGCAATGGTGGTATCCCAAATGTCATTTCGTTCCTCGTGGGTTTAGTTCAGTAGGTTCAGATTCAGGTCGATGTGACCAAGCGGTCTTAGTCGTGGTCCTTATATTCAATTTCGACCCGGTAGCACTGTGGGATTTTCTGCGTTTCCTACAGTTGAAATAGCAGATGCGCTACCATGAAAATCGGTAAGACGCCCCAGAGCGACACACAAAATGATTAGCCGACCCTTGCCCGCACCAGCCTGTCCCTTCTGGACGCACTCCTAAGAGTCTTCAGCAAAGGAGAATATGAATGTAAGAAATGTCAACAATAATAATAAGGCCGTCACCATTGAAGAAAAAAATACTAAACATTCATCAGTATTGAACTATGATAAGCCAACGAATTGTGTACGTTTTGAAGAAGGGTGTTTTTTTTGAAACAATACTAGTTTTTCGCCTAAATATTGAAAACAAATAAATAAGGGCTTTGTGGTGTTCTAATTAGAAGTACAACTTTTGTATGGTTGCAATAACAAAAATTTCACTTGAGAAACGGAGAAGTTTGACAACAAAATATACCTGTATCTCCGAAAATAGTCCTGACCACCAAGAATTCCATGTCGATGGAAGGACCAAATTACATGGGCTCCATTAACATTTTTTCCCAATTTGCATGCTCAATATAACCGAAAACTAATACTCGAGTTTGAGCTGATGTGAAAAGTTACTGATGAAACATATGATTTCGAAAACCTACCATCATTGTATTTTCGAACGCTGGGAACAACTTGAAACCATTCACTAAGTTGCCAACACTAATATTTTTCACAGCAGTAACTTCATCAATTTCCAGAAAATCTATATTCTGATTCGATCTCAGAGGTATTATATTCCTCATATCAATATCATTTATAAAGGCTGTTATGAGTTCTTCGTTAACAACAATTTCCTCAAATGTGTAGTTTCCTGTAATGAGTTCATTATTTTTTTAAAAGCTCATCAGCTTCTTGCAATCTACTCACCAATAAGGAGACCTTGATCTATAAATTTAGCTTTGTTCACCCATCCATCACTATTTATACCAGAAAGAAGATCTGCAATGAAATTGCCATCTACTCTCATTTGTTCTTGAATCACAACCGGCTTCGAAAAAGACACTAGACCAATTATATCCGCATCTGTACTTGTCAGGACGATTGATTTCATATGACTCAAATTCATTTTATTGAAGAAATTAACTTCCAAATCTCCCGATACATTAACCTGGAAATGTCATATCGTCAATATATAAAGTTTGGTCAGAATTCAGACAACAAACCAATTTTCTGAAAATTATTTTGTTATTCATTACGGCATCAGAATTTTTGTAAACAATAGTATCGAGTAATTGGTCCGGTATTTTGTTGTTTACCATTCCATTTACAATCAGATCTTCAATATGAGCCACCCGTTCAAAAAGCATATCTCCTGAAATAAGCGCAATAAAAAGTGAAATATAACTAAACTTTCACAGTACAAGACTGAGAAACCCCAAATTCACCTCTGAAGAATTGTGATACTCAAATCGATGGATTTCGATAGATAGATTCACCTATACTCTGAATCAACAGTTGTAGTATTCAGTCAGTGTGATAATTTTCAGAACTTGTATTTTATACAGTATGTCCCAGTCATAACTTGTCACCCCTATAATCTCCGAAATTGTGAAAAAAATTAAAAATCGCTCAGACCTGTCGATTTTAATTTCAAAGGGAACACTCTCACCAAATACATCATCATTGTGTTGTCAATCCCCTCACCACCCCCCCAGCACCCCTTACTTCAGCTGTTTGGGCCGGTATTCTGGGAGATCATATTGTAGGTACATATTTTATTGATGGTAACCTTAACGAACAAACGTACCTTGAACTTCTTGGTACGACTGTGAACCTCAGAATCACTCAGTTACTTGAAGACGATGATAGTCTACTTGAAGGTCAGCTCACCTTCCAACAAGATGGAGCTCCTCCACATTTTATTGCACCTGTAAGTCAACTTTTAGATGACAAGTTCGCAGGAAGATGGGATTGGAAGGCGAAGACCAAAAGATTGGCCGGCTATATCTCTTGATTCATCACCATTAGACTTATTTCGTGGGAACAGTTCGAAAATCGCTTGTACTTCTTTATGGAACTGCATATTCTGAACCTTTCATATGAAGATAACATTTTAGGTAAAGGAAAATAAGAATATATTGATGCAACTTAGTTTTCATTAAACCTTCAACAACACTTGATCGATCCTAAATTTCAGTACACCCATGTATTTGGGATTGAATTTCCTTCAAACTGATGGGGGTGAGGGGTCTGACAACACAATGATGATGTATTTGATGAGGGGGTCCCCTTTTTAATAAAAAAAGACGGGTCTGGGCAATTTTCAATGTTTCTCTCGAGTTTGGAGATTAGAGGGGAAACAAGTTTTAGCTGGGACACACTGTATATTGACATCTTTTGCCATCATTCTTTAAGCTCAACGATGTTTCATACTTATGTTTAGTGTGAAATGTTTGTAATTTTCGTATTCGTTCTTGTAAACCGCACTACCGTAACACAGATTCAGTGTCTGGCAATTTTTTGTGACGTATTATACAGACAGTTTTCTGCCACTTTATTGTGTTAGATTATTAGTACTCTATGTATGAATAAAGTATATCTATCTATCGTACCTGCTCATATTATCACTAGCCTAATCAGTGGAAGACATAATGAAACAAACATTCGAACACTATTAACATAAACATCACATATATCGTGGTTATTCGATTCGAAGTGTTTGGTGTTTTATTCGCAACGGCCACTATACAAGAGAAAATATAAAATAAGAAACTTACCATTAACAGTGCAGATTCCGTTCGATACATTCATGGCACTCAATATGTCCTTAATGGGGGTTTCATTGATCTTTGTCAGGACCGTTGAATCTTGGATTGTAACATTGCCAATTATAATCAATGGGCCTCTGATATCTTGGTTACCTTCTCTGGTGAGAATATTATCCAGAAGAATATCATTGAATTTTTCGGTTTCGACGAGTTGGTCAACTACGATGCCATTTCTGAAATTTTTTGTTCCAGTCATATTCAGAGTGGTTTCATTCTTGAAGACGATATTGCTCACGAACATATTCCATCCGACTGAGCTGAGTGTATCAATTTCGATTTCATTGAAATATATGTCATTCTGCAAGGAGGAATCATGTAATAAATGGAAACCTCAACAAAAAACGGAATATCCAAACCTCAAATATCAATTCTTTCTTCATTTTTCCATCTTGTGTTTTCAACGGATTTCTGGATATGATATCATCGATAATCTTGTTGTTTGCTCTCTTTATATGTATGGACCCATCCACTTTCAAATCTGATAAATGTATATTAATTAATATAGATGAAAATGGTTTATAAACATGTATTATAGTAAACGATGAGTTTGAAACCTTTGGTGTAGAAGTTGAATCTTTTCCTAGAGATCAAACACCCTAACACCAAACTGATATTTTTGCACTCGACGCGCGTTTCGCTAACAAGGTTAGCATCTTCAGGAGAAGTAAATTGATACTCGGTTGAGTATACATCCATACTCGAATTGAACTCAAAAACAAAATATAATGATAATATTATAATAATAAATCGTCTTTTATTCGGCGAAGTTTAGTTTGAAAACTATTCTTACACTTAACCCGGTTCATACAGTTCACATGAAAAGATCATATTATACATGTTTCTTATAATATTTGACGATAAAAATGTTGCCAGAGAAACAAAGAACAAAAAAAACTATCAATTAAATTGTTACAAAAATAGAAGAAAAAAATAATAATAGAAAATATCTAGAGATCAATATTCGAGTGACATTTGAATCGAAATCATTTATTCTAGACAATAATCCATGTATTTTTATGAGAATCCTGTGAAATACAGCCATTAATCGGTATTTCCGAAATCAGAAAGGGAAAAAAGTAGAACATCATAATAATCAATATTATATCCAACTCTCACTAGTTACAACAGAAACGAATATCAGGAGTGAAATGATATGATATGACATCCATCAAAAATGGTTCAGTGAGCGATCACGTGTTCATCATGATGATTTTTATTTCGTTTCTGAAAGAAGCGATAGATGTTGAAAGTTTGATGTTATTATCAATCCCATTGTAAACAGCTGGAGTTTTGTATGAAAATGAGCCTTGATACTTTTTGGTTGAATGTTTAGATATTTGTAATGACCTCAGTTCCGAATGTTGACTTCGTGAAGATCAATACGAGCAAGCAGCTTCCTGCTTAGGTAAGAAGGTTGTTTCGTGAGAACGGCCAAACTATTCAACAAGCTACCCACCGATTTGAGAAAAAATAATAGTTACAACAACTTCAAATTCATGTTAAAAAGTCGCCTTACCCACCATGCTTTTTATTCTATTGAAGAATTTTTAGATTGCAAAAAATTAAAAAAAAAACTATTTTTCTGTGTATGATTACTTCTCTGTTATTGTTTTTTTTATCGACATTTTTTACTGCTCTTGTATATTGATTGTAGCACCATTTTGACATCATCCTACACTTGTATTATGCAGGTCTTATGGAAATGAATGTATTGTATTGTATTGTAGAACTATTTCATGAACAAAAACTGCATAATGGATATATCTGCGCTGTTCCATATTCAGCCATTTGAGTGATTTCAGATAAGTAGAGACATGGTCATGTTTTCTCAATCCGAAAATGAACCTTACACAATAATTTTGAATTTTTGTATCCTGTAGGCATCGAATGAATCGACACAGGGGCCATAAACAACATTAGAATAATTGAAGTGAGACAAGACAAGTGATTCATATAGATATTGCTTCAAACTCTTATTCATAAAGTTTTAAGCAGCATATAACAGTTCGAGAGAGCAGTAGGCTCGTAGAATCCATTTGCTAACATGTTCAGAAAATTTCAAGTCTTTGTCCATTTTAACACACACATTTTTAACCTTGTTGTTTACAGGTAAAACTACGTTGTCTATTCCAATCTTTATGTTATCAGTTACTTGAGATGTATATTGATCATTACCAAATAAAATAAGTTGCGATTTGTATGGATTGATATGGAGATTGTGATTTTTTGAAAGATTTATAACTTCTTCAAGGCTATCATTAATTAACATAGATTCCACAACAAAAGTCTGTGGTGAAATTTTCCTGAAAATCTGAGTATCGTCAGCGTATAGGTGAAATTTACAGTGGTCTGTTTCAGAAAAAATATCTGCCGTATATAAAATAAATAAACGTGGGCACAGTATAAATCCCTGGGGAACTCCTTCAGTAACATTGAGAAATTGGGATTTTTTATTCTTTATGCAGACTTTCTGTTTTATGTCAATGAGGAATGACCCAAACATTGACATTGCTGTTTCGCTGAGATCATAATATTTCAACTTTGAAAGCAGCAGGTCGTGATTGATGGTGTGGGAAATCTAGCAACACAAGAGCACCGACTTCTTTTTTTCATCCCACGCCTGTCCCAAATGATATAAATGAAAAATATAAAAATGTCCGTTTGGTGTTAGGATATTTGATCTCTAGGGAAAGCTTCATTTTTTATAGTATATATACAAGGATCAGGATGTTTCAAATCGCATCGAAATACTGACAAGTAGTAACAAGGATGTAATTTTTTGAGGTAACAGTTAATCTCATAAAATAATAATTTTTTTGAAAAAAATGTCATGTGTTACGTTGAATTGTGTTTTCGCTAAAGAGATTGCTCAATAACTTAATTGAACTATTTTATAAATATAGGTCTGAAGATTGAAATGAAGTGGAAGACAATCGTCAACGATGTTATAAAAATGTAAAACCTGACAAAGTGATCTGAACATGTGGAAAGAGCAATACTTATGTGAATATAAAGATGAAAGAGAATTTGGGGACACAAAAAATGATAAAAAATAACAGCATTGTCTGATATAATATTCATAATGTTTGTTGTCACTTTCTGAATTTGAAGTTCGAGCTGAACATTATTTATTCCTATGAAAATTGAGTATAGACTGCGAGGGATTATAAATACCCAACTGGAGATTTCGAAAAAAAATTTGATTGAAAAAATGCATGATCATCGGAATAACTATCAAAATCAACTTACTTTCAACTTTGCTTGTTCCATTATTAAGCATATTTTTGATAATATCTGAAAATCGAGTTTGATTAAACAATTTTCCAAAATCTGAACCATTCACAGTTATCACTTGCAAATTGTCGACCTCGGATGATCCTAAATGAAATAGGGCATCGATCGATTGATTTTTCGTGAAACTCAAGTATCGTTTATTGAAGTCAGCTAGATCGAAATCAGGAAAAACTGCTGACAAGTTGCCTTGCACAAGCAAAATCTGCACCACGATGTTATCAAATGATACGTTCTGGGGTACTTCCACATCTCCACTCGAGTAAAAATATTCTTCAGCTTTCAGTTCGTTGAGTTTTTCTGTGATTTCCAAGTTTTCCACGACAACATCTTCGGTGAAAATGAGAGTTGATGCGATGAACTGTTCTCCAGTTAATTTGACCAAACTTTCATCGAATTGGGCGATATTAACGCCATCGTAGGTACCACTGACTTGAAGATCATGAATTGATACAGCACCTTTCAAAAAGTTCATCTGAAGATTTTGATCCGAATCTTTCAAGACAAGTGAATCTAAGTTAACGTTATTTATAGCGTTGGACCCAATATCTAAATTTCCTTGAACGGCGAGTCCCTTCAAGAATACTTTGGGGCCAGTAACATTAGCAATGTCTTCATCCTGGTAAAATGTAATGATCCGTTATTGAACTAGTTTGGAAAAATGATTTTTCAAAATCATAATAATGATATTAATGTTCCACAAAAAATAGAGATATATATGACATTCATGAAGGAAATAACTGACATGATGACATTATCACCGAAGTCAATTGAAAAAACGCATCAACCCCGAGGTTTGATTGGTACTGTGTAATAAAACTTCTTTATTTAGGATATCGAATAGAAATTGAGTGGATGGCGAAAGTTATCATCAAGAGCAAGGCAAAATAATAACTTTTACTGAGTAAATCACTCGTCACTAGGGATTTCTGGTAAAGTAAGGGAATGTTCAATATTCTATCAAATATCACGTTATGCCGTATTTTCACCGTCTCTTAGTTATGTTTCAGAATAAAACTTAGACCTTTCATTTCAATTTCGAAGTGAAATGTTTGAGAAAGTAAGAATTTTCAACAACAGTAAGGTATATTATATTAAGGTATATTGTTTTTCATTTTGGATTCGAACGAATGTAAATTGATGCTATTTTCAATATCTGCTGGTTGCTTGTTGAATTGACTGGAATGAAATAAAATTGTCATAGGACACTAGTTGAATCTACGTAGAGAAAAATTATTTTTTGTCTTGTTTCGTAATATTTGTGAGTTCTTATAAGATAGTTAATGATTTTGTTGAAATATGACGGCAACATGTCATTATGAAACAGCTTAGAAAATAAATTCCATGGTTGATCTGTACAACCTCTCGTGAACTGGATAAGCATTGTAACAGATGAAGTATAAATGATATATACCTGATATACCGGTATAGCGATAACATTTCAAAATCCCTCTCAAGCCTCGGTTGTGCAGTTTTTCTATTAGGTTTCGGTTTGAATTATATAACAATGTACTGTTAAAATCAAAATAAAGTTAAAATAACGCAAATTTCTCAATGTTCTTCAAAATATCGAAATTTTTAATGATTCACGAGTCGTCCTTTCTGTGTTCATCGCTTTCCTTCAACGCAGAGGCTAAGTCAAGAAGTTTTCAATTCGGCCTTGAAGGGGGACAGAGCTCTACTGATATCAAGAGATGAATTGTGCAACATGAGACGAAATTGTTGAACTCCGCAAAAATTCCAAATGATATTCATTTATTTGTATTCGGGGGCTCTTGTTGAGAGCATAAATTTGGTTTTTGATATATTTAGTTTCATTTTTGGTTTTTGGTAGGTGAAATAATTCTATAGATATATTCATATTTTTTATTTTCACCTGTAATACCAATAGTTATCGAAATATTTTCGGATTTTTTTCAATATCACGAATAATTTTAAAATATTGTATTTTATTCCGAGTCGAAGGTGAGGCATAGATACCTTGTAATATTCGTGATCAAGAAAAAACAAGGAACTCAAGTACGCGTGGTATTCGGTAAGAAATTTCACACCCCACCTACCTGGTAACAAGGCAATGCTACCACCACCTGCCACCAGATATTCTTCTCAAACATTCTCATAAACATGGACGACAAAAAGAGATGAACATCAAAGCAAACTACCAATTATCGAATCTAATTTCAATGACTACTTGGACATCTGGTAAGTCTCCTAGTTCAGCAATGAGCACTCAAAATAAATGTATAAATAGTTATTTGAATTCCACCTACATTAAATATAACCTCAAATTCATTTTCACTTCATATTTACCCGATTCAAAAAATAACAAATTATCTGCAAAGTTCGACTAAAATAAGAACCACGGAAATACATCAACGCCTGGTAAGGCCAGTAATGCAATGAAACAACAAGCCTCACTAATTCCGTAGTCGGAGCAACAAAAGATACATATATTTTTTTAAACAATAATAGTGATAATGAAGTGTCAAGGGGCTTGTAAATAAAGATATGACTCACTATTGTATTTTCATTAGTCTGATAAATTTCTCTAGTGCCGAAAAAAATATTATTCTCTGCTTATTCGGCTATAATACGCTCTTTATATCCCCGTTTTCTTCTCTTTGTCAAGTATTTAGAACCCTGGCCAAGCAAAGAAAGACTCTTATGATGGCATGGGTATGTTATCACTGAAGCGATTGAGTTGAAAATTGATTTCATTTCATATGAAGGGGAAATATAAATTCAAGAAGAGGGTCTTGATATGTTTGTATGATCGATATTCAAGCAAAGCAGTTTACGATTAATGAATGATTTCGTGTTCAGTTTCAGACAATATAACTAGACAACAGCAGCCAAATATATGTCCTCTGCACATTTCATGGATTACACTTTAAAACAGCTCGAAATGTCGAAAAACCCCAATTCAATGCCATTGAAGAGTTTGAGAATGCATCGAAACAAAAGTGAATCGCCCAGAACCTACATAAAGAGAATATAGTTTTGTTCGGATGTAAGGGAAAATGTCTCATGATCCTTCATGTTCATCTAGCCAGGAGAGTATATTGGAGTATTCTTGAATTTTGTTTTTCCATCCAAAAACTTGTTATACTTATGATACATGACAATGTGACAGATTGAAATAAAATGTATTTTATATTTTGAAATTTCATACATGGAGGACTAGCTTGTAACCTATAATTGGAAAAAAGTGGAATGATGAAATGAAAATAGATGAAATCCAATATGGTAGTCATGAGAAAAAATAAAGTTCATGATGATGGTCAAGAAAAAAATGCCGGATGAAAAATACTTCATCAAATGAAGCTATATTGTTTTTGAAAAACTAGGTCTTTCTGGACTATTTCCGTAAAAACCCGAATTTGAAAACTTCCATGACAGCATTCTATTTCATACATAAATGCGCAACTGTTTTTGATTTATCCGTCTTCATACCCCCCATAGTTATCGAGGTCTGAATGGTGAGAGTCGAATTTGTTATACCCTAAATATGGTGGCAGAATAAATAACCAATAAGTGTGTTACCGTTATCAAGTAAACTATGGTAAATACCACCAGGCCCCAGGTGGGGACTTTCACGATATGGTGCTATCGTGATGGTATGGAGTCCTTTAAAAGAAATGCCATTTAAATATTGCTGGACAGAAAAGTAAAAAAGTCTCACCAGATATATTAAGTTTCTGAGAATTTCTTCGTAGTTGAAGGCATTTAAATTATTGTCCAGAGTTATGTTTCCTTCTACTTCCAAACGCCTGAAATTCACGTTAGATTTGATGAGATCGGTTTCTTTCAGAGTAGGATTAGGCACAAATTCACTGACATGTTCTCCTAGTATTTTACCAGTAACCTGAAATGTGAAATGTGCAAGCAATTACAAAAAATATTTTTCATCAAACTCACGTTCAATTCTTCAGTCAGCTCCAGGTGTTTGAATTTTAACTTTCCGGGAACGATTTGATCGGAGGAGAGTGTTATGAGTTTGTTGGTGTCAACACCTCCCACAGTGCCTTCTGTTCTAATTTCAATTGCACGAAGGATATTTTCGAACGTTTTCTTGCCTATAAGAATATATTTAGGTGGTTGAATTGACTGTTTGGTGGAAACAAAAGATTCTGGTACTTGATGCTGAGTTATTCAAATTCGGATCGTATAAAAAATACCAATAAATCTACTGTGTGTGGATGAATGTCTGGTATTTATAATCATATAACAGACAGATGATAAATCATTACTAAATAGTGTTCTCGGACCAATATTTGGGATGGTTTGAGAAGGTTTCATTGAAAGATTTGTTCGATGGGACAGTAATTGTTTCCGATATTTAGGAAGTATTTGTGACTAGTCAGACATTTTTCAATTTCTATCGTGCTCATACAGAAGTGGTATACCCAACGGGACACAAGGAATATATGAAATTCTTTGCCGTGACTGTCTGAGAACATGCTCAAGGGAGGCGAACAAATGAGTATCAAACAGATTATACTAACATGAACTAGCAGTACACAATTGAAATGTGACCTCAATCATCTTCAAACATCACAACGAACGCAAAGACACATTCACTCCAGAGTTTTGGACTAACTTATCTTTGGTGAATTTTGTGTGAGGTTGCAGTTAGATCAATTGGGCTATCAAGGCAAAGAAACCTCGATATTCATCAAGCTTCTGACAGTGTTTACTCTCTTCTTTAATTCAATAGTGGAATACCTACCGAAAGGCATGAAAATTGTAAAATATATCAGAATACAAGGGCAGTCAATGAATCTTCATAAAAACTGTTGGAGTGCATTGTTGAAAGCTCAAATAATAAAGATAAAAAACAAAAATGCCCCATCAACAATTATTAACAACAATTTACTGGAAAACGAGAAGGGCAATGAAAAAATTTGTTTATACCTAATAATTGATATCCGCGTAATAACATCAAATTTAATTTATTCATATTTATTCCCCCTATCTTCCCCCCTCTGAGGGTGAAAAAATGGCATTTTTCATGTTTTATTTTTTTTTCTCTCACTCCAGGACTCGAAAAATATTGAAAAAATTCAAGTATATAAAAGACAGTCTGTTCTTCGATATAAAATTTTTTGGGCCCCCGGGCCCCCAATGAAGGCCTTCAAAAAAAATTTTAAAATTTCAAATTGGAAAAAAATGGCAGAAAACCCAGGTGTCCCGGGTGATATTTTTTCATCATTTCAATGGGACTGATATGTACTATAACAACTAGTATCGTCCATTCCGTTATCAGTGGTGGCACTTGAGGAAAAGGCATTTTTTGTGAATTTTTTATGAAAAATTGCCTTCAACTTTTTTGTCATTAATTTTATTGAAAGATTTCAAGGGACAAGAATTGTTTAAAATGCAATTTTACATAGGGTACACTCGAATTCAATTGACTTATTCTGAAATGTTGAGCTATTATACAAGTTGAAAGATTTTCACTTGGAGATTTTTCACATTAAATATAGCCAATAACTGTTTTTTATCAATTTTCACAGAAATTTGATACACACACACGAAAGCGTACCTTTTATTGTCATTTCTTATTTTTTCGCCCCCCTTGTGAGAATGAAAATTTTGTATTTTTTACGATTTATTATTTTTTCTCATAATCTATTAACTTGAAAAAAATAATATCAATAGAAAATAGTATGATCTCCAAAATAAAATTTTCAGGCTATCTGGACCACTATTCAATTCACTTATTCGAAAATGTTCAGCTATTATACAAGTTGAAAGATTTTCACTCAGAGATTTTTAATATTAAATATAGCCTATAACTGTTCTTTATCAATTTTCACAGATACCCAATACACACACACACACACACGAAAGCGTACCGCATGTTTGTTACTTATTCTTTTCTTTTTCTTCCCCCTCTTTCCCCTTCTGAGAGTTAAAATTTAGTATTTTTTACGTTTTATCATTTCACACACATATTCGACATAGTCGGTGGGTGAACGAATTGTTCAAGAGATGATTTCTTTTATGATTTTTCTCATGATCTATAATATTGAGAAAAATAATATGTATGGAAAATAGTATGGTGTTCAATATGAAATTCTCAGGACCCTCCGGGCAACCAATTGAGGCATTTGAAAAAAATTATTGAATTTTCATTCGAGAAAAATGGCATGGAACTCGAGTTCGGAGATCGAAACTCAAGACATCACCTAGAAGATGGCAAATGAGACTTTGCCGAAACGTTGTGAGAATTATCCTTCAGAGGATCAAAACCACAGAACACGGAATGAAACCCGAAAAAACAACGCATCATATATATATATATATATATATATATATATATATATATATATATTTATATATATATATATATATATATATATATATATATAACAGAAAATTATGAGCTACTTTTTTTTAAACTTTTTTTAAATCGAATCGAGTTGATTTAACCTAATCAACAGCATATTCTACTCATACATAGTATATTCGAATCGTTACCGGCATACACAATACTCATCACAAATGTAACAAGTCTAATTTTTCAAAAACTGCGCCAAAAAGTATCCAATGGCAGCACTGTCAGAAATTTCTCGAACTTTTCCTCGATAATCCTGACAAGTGTCAATTTTATTTAGAGTGTCATCGAGAAAAATTGCAATTTGATAGTTAAAAAAAACCACGACCACCGAGGACGAAATTCTAGTAGAATTTTTCAAAAAACCCCGAAAATTTACCAATGTTTAAATTTAGCCTGCTCTTTAGTTTTCAATGGAATGTAATAATAATTATTAAAGTTCTTCAATTTTAAAGCAAAAAAAATTATTCTTTTTTATTGTTTTGTCTTGCTCATGTGACATTTCTTCTTCCCTAACAAAATTTGGAAATTAGGAGCCGATAAAAATTGAAAAAAAAAATTTCTTATTTTCCCAATGGGGGGGGGTCGGAACCCGAAACTCCCCCGTGGATTCGCCACTGGTGTCAAGATAAACAGTAGGTATAGCTATCAATAAATAAGTCATGCCAGTGTCATATTCAGACACTACATACCAAAATTGCAATTTCACTGAAATTTTTTTGGTCAAGTAGAAATCCAATAGAAATCCAATGAAATCAGTTAATTTGAAGTAATCTAATCGAACACAAACAATCAGAACAAAAATATACTGAAAAGATCCATGGGCTCTTTTCACTTACATACAAATTGATTTATTTCGATTTTGACGTTTCAAATATTTGATATTTCGAAATGTCACCATTTGGTTGTAATACTATCTGGAAATCAAATGAAATTATAGAATCAAATAAACCAAAAACCACAGTTCACAGCCAAAAATTTGTATGGAAAGCATTCATGGACTTTTGCAATAATAGAAAGTATCTTTCAGATGGAAATCGGGGGGGCAGAAGAATTGTCCTCAATTTCAAAGGATTGCACTGTGAACATGAGAAGAGAAGATAGTAGAGAGTTTATGGCAAAACCATGTGGAATACATCAGGATTGATTGGTTTTTCGCTTAATTTTGATCAAAAACTAGCAAAAAATGTTCTATTCGAATAACCTTCGATCATTGATAAACGCTCAAAAATTTTATAACAACTTTATCAAGCTTTCTGCTCATAGGAAACAGACCTCCGACGCCAAGGGGAAGTATACGCATTTTACGATAAATTATAATACAATCTCCAAATTAATGAAAATACAATAAGTAACTGACAAAATAGCCACTCAAATTTGTATTTTTTCAATTTGCTAGGTAACGAGGCGAATATACCAATTTGCCCAACGAACAGATATTATAAGGACTTAACATTTTTCCTTTCCATTTCTAGAGGGGAGGAATCCCAAAAAATTGGGATGAAGAAATTGATGCACGCATACCATATTTTGAGTGAAATTGACAGATGACTGTGCGCCATCTGGGAAAAAAAATAAAGAAAATGGGGTCTTATGACACATCCTTTTGAAGCTTCTGACGAATACCGCACAACCCTGGAATATAAAGTTGATATCTTCAACTACTACAGAATAGCGGAATATTTGATAATTGCCTGAATACATCGAAGTTTGAATTGAAGGCGTAAGATATTCGAGGCTAAACATTTTTGAACACAGGAACGTAGATATTTCAAATATTCATTATTGTCTGCCGTATATCCAATATTCAATCAGATTCAGTTTCGTACACCTTTTGCTTCAGTTAGCCCTTTAAAAAAAGTCTAAACGTGTCAAATCTGGCGAGCGGTCTGGCCATTCCGTAGGACCTCGACGGCAAATCCAACGACCAGGGAAAGTATTATCCGAATAATTTTTTACATCTCTGGAGTGATATGGTGGTGTGGTGCTCTATCTTCTTGGAATACAATAATATCCCTATCGAATTCATTAGGATTCGCTTTCGACGACGGTTTCGGTGATTAGAGAGTCCACAGTAATTTCCAGCATATGCAAATACTGTTCCCCTGTTGAATTTTTATTTTGCCAATATTCCTGCCCAAACGTTGATTTTTTTTCTAGATATTGAATATGAGTTTCCCAGAAAACTTGAGGGTTAGTGTCACAATGCAATGCTGTCTGTGAACATTGCCGTTGGGAAAAAATGTACAATCGTCACTGAAACAAATATTGCGGAGATAGTTAGGATGCCTTGGAATGGTTTCTGTCATAAATATGCAATTTTGAGAGGCGTGGTACTTTTGAATATTATTTCATTACACGTATTCCTTTTTTAGCGACTCATTCTTTACATCGATTTTGTGCAGTTCTTGTTATAACCATAGATCCGGCATAAATATTGTGTCAATTTTTATGTAGATATATGACATCATTATCAATTTCAACTAGTTCGGAGCTTGATTCGAAACTAGATCCGATTTTGTCACAAATGAGGGAATCATAACTTTTACTTTCATCATCATTCGATGATTCACTCATTTTGATACGAGGCTTCAACAACTATTAGTAATAGTAATAACTGACGTTCATGTGATTATTTATCAATATCATTGCATTTTACTGTAACATTCTAACTTCTAGCATCGATTTAATTTAAAATATACGAGTATTCGCAATTGTGTTCTATGAACGTGCAATATAAATGAAAACAAATACTCACTATCTTCTTTGAAACTTTTAATAACACAATAATTGTTACGTAATGATGTAAATGTTCAGTATAATTACCTTTTGTCGCACTAACTGTAAAATGATATAGATATACATAAATAGCAAATATATAAATATTTCTTTCAAAACGCACAAAAATATCTACGTATTTAACCTAGCTAGCTGTCACGTGCACTGTTAGGAACCTCGTCAACAGCTGCTGTTGTCCCTTTTATAATTACACCCATCTCTCACCTTCATACCTGCAGTCCATGAGGCCCAAGGACAAGTTTGTAATATATCCCTTTTTCAAAATATAACTTTGAATTGATAAAAATCAAATAAAATTCTGAAAAATTCATTTATTTTTCCAAAAAAATGAAAAATTAATTAATAACTTATTTTTAACTTTTTTATATATTTTTAAAAGTATATTTCAAAATCGCATCTAAAAATTCATTGACGGGCCCTGGATTCCGAGGTATAGATCTTACGGCTCTCCACTGCAAGTTACAGAAATACAATATAAAGTGGTAATCAGTATCACTACTTTTATTCGGGTTCGAAGGCCGTCGTTTTTTGGAATTTCTTCCTGACGTTTCGCTGGCTCGAGTGGCTAGCTTCTTCAGAGGTTCATTCATCTTGGAATTCACTCCGATGACTGGAGATTGTTTCTTCGCAAGTTGTATTTATGCCGATTCAGGTAGTTTGCGGTGCTAATTATTCCATTCGGATTCGTGGAATTGTCATTAATATTGATTACCTTGTTTACTTCCTGTGGGTTCGGAGAATAATCATCATTAATATCTGAAGAACTACCTGCAGTTATTATCGATTTTCTTAAAATGGGATTCCATATTCGGTTGAGGTTGACAGCTTCTTCTTTTCTGTTGAAATTATCCGTGTGTTTGTGGATTTCTATTGCCTCCCGTACCAGTCGGCTATGGTATCCCTGGTTGGGTGCAATCAGTTTTGCATTTTCAAACAGAATCCTGTGGTTTCCCTCACTAAGTGCGTGTTCTGCCACAGCCGACTTGTCAATTTGCCCTAGTCTGCAGTTTCTCTCATGTTCCTTTAGCCTAGTTCCCATGGATCTTTTGGTGGTACCGATGTATACCTTCCCACAGGTGCACGGTATGCGATAAACCCCTGCTGCAGACAGTGGATTTTTTTTGTCTTTAGCCGATCTGAGGCTCTGTTGAATCTTCTTTGTGGGTTTAAATACAGTTTACAGTTGGCAGAACACGCACTTAGTGAGGGAAACCACAGGATTCTGTTTGAAAATGCAAAACTGATTGCACCCAACCAGGGATACCATAGCCGACTGGTACGGGAGGCAATAGAAATCCACAAACACACGGATAATTTCAACAGAAAAGAAGAAGCTGTCAACCTCAACCGAATATGGAATCCCATTTTAAGAAAATCGATAATAACTGCAGGTAGTTCTTCAGATATTAATGATGATTATTCTCCGAACCCACAGGAAGTAAACAAGGTAATCAATATTAATGACAATTCCACGAATCCGAATGGAATAATTAGCACCGCAAACTACCTGAATCGGCATAAATACAACTTGCGAAGAAACAATCTCCAGTCATCGGAATGAATTCCAAGATGAATGAACCTCTGAAGAAGCTAGCCACTCGAGCCAGCGAAACGTCAGGAAGAAATTCCAAAAAACGACGGCCTTCGAACCCGAATAAAAGTAGTGATACTGAAAACCTCGGCCGCGAAAGCCTCAACTATTTTGTCATAAAGTGGTAATTGTATATAGAGTACTCAATAACGTGAGATGAATGAAAATGGTGTAGAAATAACAAAAAAATTTGATTGGAATAGAAGATAAGAAATGATTTAATGTGACCCTGACAAAATTCACGTCAGGGTGTAACATTTTTATCAGGGATTGTTGCCGGGGATATTTTTATTTTGATGGGATCAGAGTCTAATAGAATTATATTCGTTGGTACCCACCATTTTTGCAAAAATTCTATTTGGAATTTCTCCCAATGTATGTATATACAGGGCGTTCACCATCTTCACGACCCAATTTCACAGGTGTGATGCGGAAGTACTCAGAAATAAAATAATCTCCAAACGATAATTTGCAAATACATTATTTTTCAAAAGTTATTGTAAAGTTTGATGTTGTTTCGGTTTCTCATTCCTTACCTGTAACAGTAGCATGAAGAACCGAATCTGAAAGTAAAAATTCTTCAGGAAATTTCAGTTCATCTAAATAGTTAGTGTACATATCTTCCACAGTAACATTCTGAAAATAATAAAAAGTAATACATCAGGAAGGTTGAAAAATACTTCATTCCATGATGTTATATTACTGATTCTCGAAAGTGTTTTTCCTTGACCCCACACACAACGACAACTGGTTGAGATACTTGAAGGGGCATAACATCCTCTTCGTTTTAATGTGAATACATCGAATATGTCAACGTATTAGCACAAAATAATCAACTACAACACAAAAGCAAAAAGGTTACCTGACACAATTGTCCCGAAAATATTTGACCTCGATCAAACTCCTTTCACGGACACTGAAAAATCTGACAATATATATCTACCAAAAATAGGAAACAACACTGAGAAAATTCAAGTGGCATGCGTCAAATGTATTAGCTGTCTTCATCTGGTTCACTGAAGCAAAAGCAATAGAATATTTCAGTGAAGTGATAGAGAACAATTTACATTGGTGCACTTAGGGAAGGCGTGACTTTTACCGAATATGTCATTGGATTCGCTTCTGTACAGGCGCGTATACAGCTCAAGTTTATATTGGGGGGGGGGGTAATCACTGAGAAAATTATGCATTTCCACCATTTTATCAAAACACAAATGCATATTGGCCTTTTTACAAACTTACCTTCCACAATGACTTAAATTATGAGGAAACTGTGGAATAAAAACGTCAGATTGTTTAATCTTCATTATTTCATAAATAAAACTGGAAAGTAGAGAAAACAATAATTTTCGATGAAAATAAACTTCAGACTTCAGAGATAACTAACATTTGCCTTGTCAACGTCGGTAAAAATAAACCGTTATAATGATATTCGTTCATGTATTTATCATACTACATATCAATATGTGTAGAATGAAAAGTATACCGTGTGTCACAGACTCATGGTACACCCCCGTTTTCTCCTTTGTTTTTCTAGCTATATTTTTGAGATTCGGAACATCGAATAAGCTCACTGAACAGCATTTCTCGACATATCTGAAAGAAAAAAACAACTTCCAATTTTTCCGGAAATGACATCAACTTTCGATTCTTGAATGGGACACCCTGTATATTGTTACATGATCGGCTAGGGATGATCATGAGGAATCCAACGATACCAGGTTTGATGATGTTATCTCCAATGACTGCGGAGATATCGCCATTTATATTATCCATAAGCTCAATGAGTGGGAGAGAGAATTGGATTGACCCGCCAGTAAAGTTTCTCTCTCCTACTCGTTGCGCTTATGGATAATATAAATGGCGATATCTCCGCAGTCATTGGAGATAACATCATCAAACCTGGTATCGTTGGATTCTTCATGATCATCCCTAGCCGATCATGTAACAATATACAGGGTGTCCCATTCAAGAATCGAAAGTTGATGTCATTTCCGGAAAAATTGGAAGTTGTTTTTTTCTTTCAGATATGTCGAGAAATGCTGTTCAGTGAGCTTATTCGATGTTCCGAATCTCAAAAATATAGCTAGAAAAACAAAGGAGAAAACGGGGGTGTACCATGAGTCTGTGACACACGGTATACTTATTGAACACGAGATAATGCAACAGAAGGATTAGATAATAAATTCAAATTCAGGTTTATCAGTTCCTCCCGGAATACCAGAGACTATATAATCTTCTGAGATATTCTATAATTTTGATAATAATTTTGAATTTGATTACTGGATTCTGCGATCTTACATTTTTATTATAATTTTCGATATCTCCCCATATTTTTCAATATATATTGTGATATGCTATGTGACTGACTGATCGTAGGGGGGTAATTACCCCCTTTACCCCCCCCCCTCTTGTATACGCGCCTGCTTCTGTATAGTAGTTAATTACTCTGTTGTAAGAGGTTGTATTATAGGTCAGAAAATTTTCCTACAGTTAAAATAGCAACCGCTCCAACAAATATCAGTAAATGACATCCAGAGCGCCACGAAAAATAATGACATCAATCTGAGGCACTCGTGAAAATGATTGGGAATGGGTATTTCTTAATCGTGATAAATACTGGAAAATATCGTGAATATATAAATCCGGTGAATTATATTCTTTTCAGATTTGAAGTTCAAAAAAATGTCAGTATATAACCAATGAACTGAATCGAAGTGGATCCAATATCTTAGAACTCAGCCAGCTTCACTCACCCCAGTGATTGTAATGTTCCCAGGAATATAGCATTTCACGTTCGATAAACACAAGTCTGACGTGAGGTTGGAGAAGTCAACTCCATTGATAGTGGTCACCGTTATATTTTGGGGAATGAATGAAATTTCTGTTTCATTCGTCCCTTCATCAGACGAGGTTATGTTCGTTGAAAGTAAATTGAAATTGTTCAGCTTTTTGGTTTGTATGTTATCCGTCACTACGATCTCTTCGAATTCCAAATTACCTGAAAAAGGCAACTGAACGTGAAGCTACAGAAATACACAAGAATCCATTGATCTTTCATGATAAGACAAAAACTGATTGATATAACCCATCAATAATAGAACTTGTTCGCATAAAATTAGTTCTAAAATAGTGGTCATATCGGAGGATTGAGGTGGAATGTTGTAACAGAACAAATAGTAGACGAAGAGTTATCATTTTCAATCTTTCACCTAATTTGCCAGCTCATATTATCCCACCCTGTAATCCATTCCGCTGTATGGAATATATATCTTATATACTATTCACTTCAATAGGATTATAAAGCCTCCGTAACTTTTTATCTCTCATTTTTTCAGTATCAATGAATAAGTATTCATAAAAATATTCCAAGATTTTTGTATAACCCTTTGATTAATCACAATAATTTGTTGTATAAAAACTGATCATTTCGAAGAATAATAGAGATGAATCACTCATATCAAACCTTTTTGTATGGATTAAAAATAAAATTGTTTTACCGGAATGACCATAATCCATTCAGTTGTATACATTCAATGAACTTCCTTGCAAGGTATGCAAGGTATGCAATTCTTAAATTCAATATCTTGATGAGTAAAATTTCAAACTGAGCTCCCTCAACTTGAGTAGGACAGATTGTACAAAACTTTTCAAAAAATTGATGAAAGATTTAGTCCAACTCACCACTGTGCCTTTTTCCCATGTCTATCACTTCATTAATAAGATCCAAGTCATTGACTTTACCAGTTATTACAGAAGTTTCGTTTATAATGACAGGTTTTTCGAATACGATATCACCCCTCAGAACTGTGTTATCATCCTTGTAAGTTATTTGGGATGCATTTATGCCATTCATCTCTTCAAAATTCAAATCATCCACTTCAAGATCAGTGAACGTTTTGTTCTTGAGGAGTTTGTTCAATTCATCTTTTCTGAAAAATGAGATTGTTATGGGTAATATTTCGAGAACCTCGCTTCTTACCTAACAATGTCTTTCAGCATATCTGTTGCGGGAGACTCATTCACCTCAACAATTTCTACTCGTAGAACCTCAAGATTTTTCGGGATTCTCATAATTCCATTCACTATAATAGTATCGAAATCAGTTTGATTTTCTTTCTCTTTGATATCTTTAATTTTTTTCATAGCCTCATCTACATTCACTCCTAATGCAATTATTTCTTCTTCATATTTAGACACATCTTCTTCTGGGTCCCCAACGATTTGCTCTTCAATTTTGAGCGAGTCCGTCATATCATGAACTTGTTTCGATTTGATTTCCACCAATTCCTCAAAGTTCTTCATTTGCCCGTGAATCAGCTCCTGCAAAAAAGAACGCGTCAACATGAATGTTATTCTAATTTTTGGTGATAGCCTTTTTGATCATGTCCTGAGAAATCAACTGGAGATTCACTTCAAAAGGCTTTCGTAATCTATTCATCCGGTGAATCAACAAAGTTTTTGTCACACCTTCTATGAGACACAAAACAGGAAAAATCAAATGAACCCTATAAATAATGATGTATTTTTGTGAAGATATGAGTGCCTCATGTACCAATCGAAGTACCAAGTACTCGAAAGTTGGCACTCGTATCACATAAAGTACACACAGAAAGTCCTTGTGGAATAAGGAACTGATATTTGTTGGTTATGTTTCAGTATTCTTCATGGTATTTGCCAAGTCAGTAGTTGTTTTCGGACATAATATTTATCTCTGAACGTACTGTGTACGTTCTCAACTCCTCAATATTATGACGGCCAGGTCACCAAATAAATCAGAAAAACGACTACTTCCAAGATGTTTGAACTATTTGTGCATGTTTTTTCAAGAAATAAGCGTTCATTGCACACTTCATAATCAAAAGCTGATTGATTGCAATAGTACCTTCCAAAAGAATAATTTGTTCGATAGGAGTTTCAGGTATTCATCTTCAAGTGAACATTACTATATTGTAGTGATTCACTGAAAATGGACTAAGTTTTTTAACGTCCCCCAAGGAATTGTTGTACAGATTTTCACGACTGAATTAAAAGCAATCATGAACGGTCAACATTGGTTAGTAAGTTCCAAGAATAATAAAGTTTGTTTCATCGTGATCGTATTGAAAATGCTCACCTGTATTCTGTCCTTCTGCTCATACAACAAATCTATTTCATTCTTTTTTGGGTGAGGCATCGGCTTCAGAGTACTATGTATCATGAATGTAACGAATGAGCTGTTACTTGGTTTCGATACTATCAATCCCAGTTTGTCGCCAATAGCTAGAAAGCTGGCTCCATCTATACCGTTGTCGTGTGTGAGACAAGTTAGCCAAAGTGAATGTTCCTCAAACAATGTGCAGGGCACATCTTCATGCTCTTCGAATTGACCTGAAATATACGATGAGAGTATTATTTTTTGCTTCGTTCTGAAATACCCCTATATATTTGATACCATAGACAATTTCTTTCAAGAAAGAACCGTTTTCTGAATGAATAAATCTAGATCCCTCACGGACACCTTTATCAATTGAAAACTCTGGAGAATGAAAAATGAATGAGAATGTGTTTTGCATTTTTTCCAAGTCAATGCAAAAAGAATACAAAACTTTGATGAAAGGAGTAATATCAAATATTGAACAAACATCCTCTGTTGAGAAGTTGGAGGAAAAACATTAAAATAATCGCTTCTTCAAGAGTTTCTTCTCACCACAAAAATAATATGGGGATAGTTTCACAGCTGTTCGTCAACAACAATAATATATGATTTTCAGATCACAAGTGAAATGAACTTTTTTTCGAAACACACCTCAAAAAACTCAGAACAGATTTTTGTCGAGGGAATGACGCAGAATTAAGAAAAAAACTTAACTGATATTGAATATGAGAGACTTGGCTATTTTATTGGCATCTCATATATATTCGCTATGCTCAATAACAGATTTTGGTCGTCAATGTCGTATGAAATGGCTAATTGTATGGCTACTCTGTTGAAACAATTTCAATGTGCCAAAAATAATCTCGAACTGTGATATTACGTTTTGGGTTCACCACGATCTGTAGCTGTTTGAGCGAATAAAGTTACAAATCTGAATGGGAATCGGGGATTTCTTTGGAGTTACTATCGACGACCTGTTTCTTCATCACCTTCTCCTTCAAAATCTCGAATTCTCGCCTCTCAGGAACTTTTGGTACCACCTCGACCGCATTCGAAGCAGAAATGTCTGCTATAGAGATCTGTGCGCTACGAAATTCAGGCGATATGGGAAAACTGATGTCCTTACATATGAAGGTCTCTTTTTTATGGCCTTGCACTATTTTGAGAGTTCTCGGAAAGAATTTCGTCGTTGAGAACTCGATTAAGTGAATTGTGAAAGTACCGGGACAGAGAAAAGAAGTTTCCTCAGCAACCCTTAGTAAAACAGTTAGATCGGATGATGAATGTCGTGGGAACTACAGAACTGAGTCAAATTCTGTTCTGCAAAAAGTTCCTGGAAGAGCAAGTGACTAGACCTGGATTATGTATAATAGGTATTTATGATAAATTGATTATGTTGGTCGTGGTGTAGTGAGACTGTTGTAAGCGTTTGATTGAATGTTGTAACTGTAACTACTAGTTTCTTTTGGTTCTTGACCTACTACAAATTGAAAAAATTGATATTGGAATGAACACAATCTACGTTGATTGAGAAACAGTTCCTTCTGAATGGTTCTCTAAGACAGCAACTTCTCGTGTTTCTCAAATTTTCCCATCAAAAAAATATAAGAACTGATATTTATCGAAATAGTTATCGTTGACGTTTCAAAGCATTTTGCACTGCTAAGCTGCCTTTGGAGAGATGTACATATGGAACAATGGTATTTTCATTCGTTCAGATTCTGATCGCCTGAAATACATCGGAATCTACGAAGAGCATTCGACTACCACAAACTTTGAACTTTAGAGTCAAAATTATGACATTGCTAAAACTTAAGGTTCTGCGAAGCTGTATTGATATCCCCCAATATAATTGAGTTGAGTGTATAGTTACCTCCATTATAAACGATTATTTCCACAGCCAACGCTTTGTGAGTTCCATGATCTATAGCTCTTTGAGCGAATAAAATAACCTCATCCCTGTACGTCTGGATGGGGACCGGCAACCAGTAATGGATTCCCTCCGAATGACTATTGACCATTCTCCTTTCAATCAGCCCGTCCTTTGTGAACTCGTATATTCCAGCATTATAACCGTCAACTGCCAGGAACGATTTGAAGCCAATTTCGAAAGGCGTTACTGCAGTTACTTTCGGGCTCTTTATTGTATCCTGATGGATGAAATGATTGTCCGTATATTTATAGATGAGAACAGAATTGAGCGAAGTTTGTGGTATGGCTAGGAAGTAGTCCGAATTGAAAGAACTGAATGCTGATGACTTTGTTGAAGTGGTTAGATGTATAGACTGAAGGTACCTGTGAATAAATGTTGTTCTCAATTATTTTCTTATTAGTTGAGACCGAAATAGGTTACAATCACTATGTTCCAGATGGCACAAAGAAAGAAAATATTTTTCCCAAGTGTAGATGTAGAATTGTATTTTATTGCAACGTTACCTAGATCTGCTAAATCTGCTTGTGCCTGTGAGATATAAGGAAATATAATTCTCTTTGAATATTCAAGGGAGTGATATAAATAACGATTTTGTTGATATTGTTGAAAATGAATTAACTGGAATTTCTATAACCTCAGTTCAGAATGGCGATGTTTGAAATTATATTGTATTGTACAAATCAAATGCCAGAAAGCTAATTCGACCCACTTTAAGTTTCATCAGTGACATTCGGCAGGACTTGCGAACATTTCGAGTTGGCTACTCCTTTCAAAGTAAAAATCTGAATCTGGTGAAGATGGCGAAAACTTCAAAGGCGGAAAGCCATCTACTGATAGGTCTCCTCCCTGATGAGACCTATGACGTGTTGAAACAGCTTCATGTCATTAGATTTGTTATTGCAATCATCTCGAACATTGAAATTCGAGGGTTGCAGCCTTCTTTGCAAGTAGATCGAAGACGATTCTCCTTCGAGGTGAGTTGTTGCACTACCTTATATTGTAAATTATATAAATAGCTAACCCTATTAATACAATGTAGTTCATTCTTACAAAATTTACCGTCAAAAAATTGAGTTGGATTTTTTGGGAACGTATACTTTTTGTCAGTTGTAACTCGCCACCCGTTAGACTAATGAAAAAAAGTGCGGATGAAAAAATTATAGAGAATTCAATCCTCTTCAAATTTGTCGTGAGATCAACCATTGGGGAGTTAAATCGAAAAAAAAATTCGTACCTTCAATACAAGATCGCGCGCACCCCCTCAAGGTCGAAAACTGTTTTTTTTTTCATCAGGGTCCCCAACCTAATAGCATACCCCAAAATCAGAATTACTCCACCTTTTGCACAACAAAGGCTTTTTCTGCTCTCCATTGACTGGAGTATTATATCGGCTGCTAATTGTTTGAGTTATTCAAACAAGAGATAGTTAATTCTCGAGTTCTGATGATTGCATCAATCAATGTTGAAAGTTTCAAAGGAAACAAATAGTTATTCTACGAGCAAATTTTTCGTTATCCCAACTTATCTGTCGATAATAATCATTTTGAATGCGGTCGATAATATTTTGTGTGAATGAGTTAACTGCAAGGTTGAATATGGCAGCGGGTTCACCGAAATCATACTATCAACCACCTTCACAGGCGAGAGGTCATCGAACATATTGTCAAGAGTTACGAGCAGTGTATTCAACATTTGGCGAAAGCCCACTCAAGAATATTACGATGAGAATAAACTTTGAGATTGGAACCTTCAGTGTAAAAGTTGAAACTTCTCCTAGAAATCAATTACCTCAACACCAAACTGACATTTTTGCTCTCGACGCGTGTTTCGCTAACGAGGTTAGCATCTTCATAGTATCAATGTTCTTCTCCTGAAGACACTAATCTTGTTAGCGAAACATGAGTCGAGTGCAAAAATATCAGTTCAGTGTGAGTGTAATTGAACTCTAGGAAAAGTTTCAAGAATATTGGTCAATAATTTATGTCCAAAATCAAGAATAAGCTTGTAACGAATGTTCGTAGGATATATACGATTTGGAGGAATGGACCACACATAGCTATATATACCAGATCGATACAAGCAAACAATTCGATATGTTTTAGTCAATAGTAAAGAGGAGTCGTGATTATGATATATCAGTGAAATTTCACAGTTTTCCCAATATTCGGATTATGCCAGTCAGGGAGCCTTCACTAAACCACGTCCACAGCATCTTGGTAACAAGAGGCAGTCTACCCCCTGGAATATTCTTCTAGAAAGCCTCAACAATAGCGATGACATCTACACAGTAGCGTGAACAACAGAATGCAAACCACTGTCAGTACTATCGAAACATAGTGCATCTATCAGTCCAAATAAGACAGATATGGTACTTTTCACGAAGGAAAAAAAGAAAGGAGGACTTAGGGCGCCCAAACTGCGCTCCGCTGTAGATGTCATATACCTTGGCGGAACCCTCAACAGGAAGCTTACATGGAACTCACACATTGATGAAAGTGTCAAAAGAGCAATCTGCAATACGGCAATCATTAGGCCAATGGTAAAATGTTGTTTGATGGCCTGAAATCCACCAAAACAGAGGAACTCAAAACAGAGAACAGAATGCCTCCTCATCATGAGAGTCATGAAAACTACACCAACCAAGATAATGGTGCTTCTACTATGTCTCACTCCCCTCAACATTGACATAAAGAAGGCAGCGTTGATGACAATGTTGCCTGCTCCTACATACTGGAGGAGCAGGCACCCATAGAACTCCTTTGTGGAGGGAATCGACTGATGTGATACCCTTATTGCTGGCAAACATGGCTGCCATTGCACCCTACAGGATATTAACCTATCAAACATCAGACCCCAGCGTTGTTAATGTACTAATGTACCGAGCATATATATAGGCGGCTCAGAAAAAAAAACAAAGTTCAGGATATGGCATTTCAGATTCCTGAGCCTGAAACTTAAATGGACCATTGATAGCCAAACAAGTATACTTCAGTCTGAACTCACCGGCACAACCATATCTGAAAAGAATTAACCAACAGGAACATCACATACAGTAATGTATGTATCCATACAGACTGCCAACAAGCACTATTCGCCTTAGACAAACCACAGTCTGATACCGAAATGTCATCAGGCCTTCACGCAAACTGCGCAGAGTAACTTGGTCACCCTCACTTGGATCAGAGGCCGTGGAAATTAAAAAAAAAACGTGTTGCGGATATAGGAGTTACGGCGAGTCTCCAGTATACCGGACCTTGTCCTCCAACAACTCAACTCTAAATGCGGTAACGGACCTCATACTCTAACAGGAAAATATCAATTAATGACCAGACGATACGTTCGCGAACTGTTGGGGATCGCAAATGGACTGGAAGATGAGACAGCCCTGCCTCCTCTCAGATCTGTGGTACCATGTTCGACGAGTACTGGCTGACACTAGCAAACGTCAATGGAATTCCCCTCAACAACGTAGAAGCCTGTTTAAAAACGGCGCGCCTGTCGACGACTTGAGGCCGAGATCTCCCTATCTTTTTCCGGAAGGAGGTACAATGGACCTCATGAGGTATGTCTGAGTGCTGGCTGAGCTTGTGCTCGCTTTTTCCCCACTTTCCAGTTACAGATCCGGGGAAACACATTTGGAGCATAAATCCCATTGACAATCCTCAGATGCACTATATTATAATTGCTATCGAGCTAGGAGATCTCTTAAAGAAATTCAAAAAAAAAACTGTAACTATTTATCGACGATTCCCCATTCAAATAAAAAAAATAAGGAAATGAAAAGCTTTCACGAAAGAAATGAAAATCACATTATTTCACAAACACTCAAGATACGTGTATACGTTTGGTTGAAAATTCATTTTCTTCTAAAAAATTAATGAACATTCTGAGTATCAGAAAGTCATTATACAATCATGATAAATAATTCAGATGATGATCAAGACTCACCTACATTGTTTTCATAACATAAGCATAAGATGTGAACAAGTTTCGAATATTGCCTGTTGGAAACTGTTCAGATATATCTCTGATGGAGAAAGTACTCACCAGTATGTTGGATTTTCACTTTTGATATCAAATTCGTACATATAGGCTCGTGTATCGTTAGTCACGACGAACATAATTTGTCTTCCCTGCATATTCCACCAATTAATGTGAACTATAGGTTCTTCCATATACCATGTCCAGAAGTTGACTACCTGAGGAAGAGAAAAAACAGTTGGAGGACAAGGAGTGAAATATGGATTAACTGTCGTGAGAAGAAAATGGGGGTGTGGAGTATATTATCCGGAAATGAAACGAAATTCCCCTCTTCACTCCAGAACTCGACGATTTGATATATATTGAGAAATGAAAGAATATCAGGATCTAATAATTTTATCAATAACTTCAACTCTTGCTGTAATCTGAAAGTATTTTGTGATCGAGGGAAATAAAGCTCGATAATTCCCATGGTTCGTGAATTAATTCAAATCTGATCGATTTTAATGAAATTCTCTTTTTAATTTTCAGGAAACGTTTGAAAATTGTACATTCATTAGTTCATTAGTGTTATAGACCTTCCGCCTCCTACTCTGAAGCCATCATCAACACCTTTGAACTCCTAGACTTGATTGATTTTAGGCAGCAAAATGTTCAAGTGACATTCTCTTTGGATTCATTGAATTTGAAGGCAAGCCAAATGAAAGCAGCATAATGAAAATCTCAGGCGGGAGCCTACTAACACACTTGCAGGAAGAACAGGTAGGAATCAGCCATTCAACATATTTTGATCTACATAGTACAGAAATGAATTCAAAAACGTAAGAGATGCCTTCCCGCATTGAATTCGAATACTTAAGGTTGAAAGACAGACGAAGGCGCTGATGGCGGTAATTTTATTTCAACTGAGAGTGAAGCTACTGAACGCCGATTTATATGATGGTGTTAATTGACATTAACATACATCTTTCTTTTTGAAATTATTATGACGAATGGTTTTCTGTGAGTTATGAACTGTATTTCATTCAAATAAAAATTCTTCATTTCTTTCCGAGAATAACCCAAAGATTTTCCATATTTGGATCGTTCGAACCTAACCACCAAACTATTAGAATCTCTCGGAATCAATTTCCAACCCATATTGGAAAAGGGCATAACGTACCCTTTTCGCTTCTAATAAATCAGTTATTTATAGGAAATTATAAAAAATTTCGAGCTGTAAGTCTGGTTTGGATACGTTACACCATGTATTCCAAAGAAAACTGTTTCTTTGCACAAAATACGTGTTGTAATTTTGGTGACGAGAGAGATTTTCATTATTGTTCGGTTTTTATGGATCGATCCAAGTACGTATATAATAAAAATATGCCCTCAACTCGTTGATAGTACATATTTTTTCCAAAATTTCTTCGACGTCTCGGAAACCAAATCCGTTTCAGTTTTCAAAAATCTTTCACAAATATTCTCTTCTGATAACCCCAAAAAACTACTAAGAAACAGATGGTATACTTTCCACCAACCCATCCAATTTTGTTACAAAGTTCATGTTAGGAATAATCGAAACTCAGATAATTCACTAGGACATCTTTCAACCTTGCTATCTCTATTACACTTTCCATGGTTTTTGTACCATACATGCGTTATGACCATCTTATCAATTTCGTATACGTTTCTAACAATTATATCCGAACCTATATCTTTGTGAATCAGGAAGGAGTAGAAAGGGGTGTGGTGGTAGTAAATATTATTACATAACAGACGCCATTAACTTCAACTGATGTCCTTCAGCAAGTAGGACTTGTTACTAATTACCCACGCCATTCCTCAGGAGCACCATGGTTATTTGCAAACCCGTCAATCATCGAACGTGGCATACTCACTCCCCAATAAGACACAGAGAAATTCTAAAGACGAAGAACTCTGCCCCATTGGGAGATCGAACACAACACCTTTCGATCACAAGCCGGGCACAGAACCATAGCACCAACTCCTTCGGCTAGAGTGGGGAAGAATTGGTGAAAATTCACATTTTCTACATTCCAGGTTGTAATCATATAAGAGGTAGATACTATTGCTTCCTGTAGTAATCAAAATCACTGTTGCAATCATAAGAATTCCGAGGGTACTTTCGTCAGTCTCTATAACCACTAATTGGATGAATTGAGTTAACCATGAGATTGCATCATCATCATCTGCAATGACAACATTTACGGTGTGAATTTTGCAGACGACACGAACCTGCTCACAATAGGATGGTCACTGCATAATCTTTTAGACATTGCTAATGAGACCCTAGAAAAAGCTCAGGAATGGTTCACTAAGAACAAACTGGTACTTAATAAAGACAAAACACATCATGTATGTTTCACAACAAAAACAAAAAGTAACACTCTTGTTGATACAATTCCAATTCATAGAGATATTAACTTATCAGAAGATACAAAATTTCTTGGGATTCATATTGACAGAAATCTAGATTTCGAAAAACATATTCAAGAAGTCTGTAAAAAATTATCATCGATTTGTTTCTCCTTCAGAGTAACGAAGAGTTACATTGACGATATAGCAAAGCGAACAATTTACTTCACAAACTTTCATTCAGTAATGAGATTCGAGATCATATTTTGGGGAGGTAGATGCCAACCGAAGTCAAACTGGAGGGTAACATAAAAAAGTACAAGCACTATATATTGAAATTGTTAATAGAATTAGAACCATATTCGGTCAAGGCATATGTTGAAGAAAGTTGAAGGCCCCTGCGATGCTGATGAGACATTGATAAAGCTGTAATTTATTTATCAATATTGTAATTTTTTTAAATTTTCATCTATTTTACTTATGGCATAGCTATCCCTATACTGACGCTGTTTTCTTCAATCTAGTCATGATAATTGTAGTGTTATGAATATGTATTTTGGAAAATAAAGCCACTATGACTATGACTATGATTGAAACCTTTGGTGTAAAAGTTGAAACTTTTCCTAGAGATGTATTTGTTGTTGCCAAGTTGTCAACAACAAATTCGTCGGCCAGAGCCGACGAGCTATTGAAACCCGTTTCAAAGAGCATTTTGCACACATGAAATACGGAAGGGTGGAAAAATCCAGTGTCGCCCAACACGCTCTACACAACACAATGCCCACAAAATTGGTGAAAGCAATCTTAAACATCAAGCATGTTCATGACACAAGACTACTCGATGCATGTGAGAGTCTAGAAATAGCAAAATGTTACTACAACATGAATGGTGACAAGGGACCTATCCCTTTCAGCCCGCTTCTCAATCTATTGTTGAGGAAGTAATTATAATAATCAATAATAACAGATGACGGACCAACAAACTTTGCAGGTAGTGACTGCACTAGTTCATTATAGGGAAATATTAATTAGAATGATTAAAAGTAACAAAGTCTATATCGGACCGGAAAACTTTGGGAATACACAACAACTAACCCTAGCTTTAGATTTAGTATCAATTTTCTTCTCCTGAAGATGCTAACCTTGTTAGCAAAACGCGTGTCAATTGCAAAAATATCAGTTTGGTGTTAGGGTAATTGATCTCTAGGTAAAGTTTCAAGAATTGAGTAATCCTAACGTTCTTTGTCGCACTAAGTAAGGCGAGTCTTTCACCAATCTTCTGTACGCCATTATTTGAATACATGAAAATCGGTCATAGTCTAAAAAAATCGCTAAACTAGGTGAATGTGATAAAAAAACTTGCCATTTTACTAGGTGTCAACTTGATCCATAGTAGGTCAGAGTTCTCAACAAACGATACAACTAAAACTGCTTCTGAACGGCCGTTATTCCGATTGTGGAACAGAATTACATCAGATGGTTTTTCCTTCAGATCTGAAAAAGAAAAGGTTTGATAATTTCCACTGGCTATCTCAACTCACTCTTTACTTCACTACCTTCACTATCCTTGAATAATATTTAATCACGTATTACTAGTAATTGACATTTATTATATACTGAACGGCGGAATTAGGGCTTGTTACTAACTACAGTAGTAGCATGATTATTCGCTAACACCTTAACAATGTAACGTGGCAAGTTCTTCAATTTGATGAGAGAAATAACAGGTTTCCTACTTTTTTGAAATCGTATTGACCACACACACATATATATATATATATATACAAAGTTTTTTTTTTATTGGGCTTTGCACTCAAATGAAAATAGCAACCGTAGAAACGTGTTTCTGGGTCATTGCCCTTCTTCAGCACGGTGTAGCCAAGTGCAAGGATGGACAACACTTGGAGAAATGACCCAGAAACACGTGTCTACGGTTGCTATTTTCATTTGAGTGCAAAGCCCAATAAAAAAAAAAAAAAACTTTGTATCATCTATCCACTCGAAACTTCTATGAATTTTATAATATATATATATATATATATATATATAATATATATAATATATATATAATATATATATATATAAAAATAATCATGAAGTACCCAGTACCGTATAAAAATATTGGTATCGGAAACGAGGAGTTTTTTATTTTCCGAATAACCATTTTTAGGGCTCTCAGTGCATTGATTTTTGTGAGGTACTGGGTTTTTCGTAATTGGTTTTTCACGATATATCACCTTGAAAACCTTGAACATGAATTATGTTGGGTCATTTAACCCTCTAAATGATACTATGGGCTTGACTCCAGACTTTAACAACCAAGTCACCAATAGATGAAAACAGCACTCGCTCTTTTATTATGTCATCGCTAGAAAATTTTATTCGCTTGAAAAATCAAAATTGAAAAATTAAAATTCATCAGAAAATGTTGTGGTTTGAAGAAGAGCAAGAAAAATATATGACAACTCCTGAGATCGACAAATATATTCATACGCTGTTCATTCATGAAAATACTCACAGCATCAATAAATAACGATAACTCATGATCTCTTTTTGAAAAATTTAAATATATTCCTTTTTTTTGCAACTTACCTTATGAAACAAGTTCTTACCCATTTCACCAGGACCACCAACTGCGAATCCGGTTCTATTCTGGTCCAATTCCGTGATTATAATATTCAATCCAGTCTCCAACAATCCAACAGAGTAACATGTCAGTCCAATTGTCAGGCTTTTCCACCTCCTAACGTTGAAGTTGACCGCGTAACTCCTCTCGGCTGTTACATTTGTGATGACCAACTCTAGAGATAAATCTATAGTATCATCACGAAAATATCAGTTGAATTTCGAAAACTACGACTTGGTTTATTGAGTGCAATTCTCCTACAATTTATTGGAATCTATTCCACGGGAAGATCATCAAATGAGAAAAGAGAATTATGAAAAATTGCTATCGCTTTTCGGGATATCCCAACTTTCAAGTGGTTATCCTGAAAGTGTGAAACATTGGCGCACCCAAACGAAAAAATTGTAATATTTTTTCTCCTTCAGTAACCCTCATCTGAAGTTGACAAAATTCATGGAAATTCGTCTTTCTGAGCTCGCCTCCTCAAAAAGAAATTTAGAGGCTGTCCCATGGTTTGAAAGCAACACGAAAATATAGGTTTTATCGCAAACTATAATTATGTCATGATGATGATGATTTTTTTCATTTTATACTTTTGTCTATCGAATTTTCTTATGAGGGCACTCCAAGGACCGTGCCTTGTGCAAGCGAGGGACAACTGACTAATATATTTATTTACAACCATATATGTAATGCTGTCATTACTAACGTCATTGAAGATTGGAAAGTGTCACATTACACACCTCTAATTCCCGCCCTCACTTCTCGCCCTCATTTAATCTATTCTAGACTTTATCTGTCATTTATCGACTTCACCTGGCATTTATTTATATTGGTGACTATTGTTTACCTCGTAGTCACGGTAACAATATATCTACTTGATCATTCTGAGAAAACCGCGTTCTCGGTAATTTGTCGTTAAATGTAATATTTCAGATATGTTCAGAACGAAACAGAGATTTATTAATTTTAATCGAAATATGATGGTAGTAAATGAAATAGTATACAAACCTCGGTGGGAAGTTTCATTCCTGTCTCGGGACCTCGGTGTGTAATATACTATTGTTAACCCTGACTTTTGAAAAACGTTTAAACTTTTCGACTTCATACGCTATCTAATTCGTTATGGATTGATTTTCATATTTTTCGAAAATAAGATTATCTCTGAATATGAAATTATAATTAACAAATGAATTGATTTGATGAATATTTTGGGATATCGCATTGAAATAGTTAAAAGGCATTGTGCAATGGTGGTATGACTATTTCAGCTTCAATTTGAAAACAACTCACCTTCCCGATTAGCATTTCTCACTGAACTTTGGTACGAATACCAAGCTTCATCGATGCAGCAGCACAGGTTTACACCAACAATGATCAAAAAGAAAAAATGAATGATTCGAAACATTTCTTCCGATTTCAAGTTCAATATGCCATAACTTCCTCCGATAAAATTAATTTGTTACTAAAATAGTGATAAAATCATTAAAATTTATGTGAAGACACCAATGTTGCTTGTCTACTAGAATTTCAAAATCATTGAGATACGAGGTGTAGGTAAAAAATGGCAAAACCTTCAGTTTTTTCTTCGAGATAAAAATCATTTTGTTGAACTACTCGAATATTAGGGTATATACAGGGAGGTGCAAGACATTCTCGGGCCACGAAATTAGTAAATTTCGTCTATTTCTATCGCTTTCTCTGTTCTGTGAGTCCAATCCTAGAATCGGGCATTTCATTTTAATTTCTGGGCCTTCATTTTCACCGATTTTATTTGTCAGGAAACTCGGAAACCATCTGGTTAGTCAGTATTTTATGTGCCCACAGCACTAGAAGAGAGAGAGAGAGCTATTTATGATTGAAATTTTATACAAAGGTAGTACAAAACTTATCAGACTAGTCAACAAGTGAACAGAGCATAGGTTTTCGAAAATATTTTGAGATGTACATGAAATACAATAGGTAAAAACATACATAAAAATCACGAAAATAAAATAAATGGATGAAGAGATTTTAAAATACCATCACTTTTTTGAAAATTATTCATTCCTAAAAATTCACTCACAGAATGAAAAGCCTCTGAAATGAAATAGTCGAATAATCGTTTTTAGAATAGATCGAAACTGCTACATAACCAAAAATATCTGTTGCGCGGTTACAGCAAATACTATCCTGGTATACATGCGATTTTTGTGATTCTCCAAGGCGTGAAAATGGCAAGCGTAAATCATAACTTGCTCTCGTATTATGGTTATGAATCATATTATTCCTCTCAAAATATGATCGATGTTCTTTAAAGTTCATTGTCACTAAAAACATGTATAAAGAAGGAAGAATAAGAAGTGATAGTTGGATGAAAATTGGACAACTTTCACGCTTTAGAACTCCTGTCATACATCTTATTATTCTCTTCTGCATGCAATATACTTTATTGATATGACTTGAATTTCCTTAAAAGATCAAACCATAGGTTAAAATAGATTGTACTAGTCCATGATGGGCAAGCTTAGGGCGTTTAGTGACACAGTATTTCAAAGTTGTCTAATAAAGGATGTATTACTCAAGTATTAACTGTATCATCTGAATCCTATTCAAAAATAATTATTGGGATCAAAAAATAAAATTGAATTGAAATAATAAATGATTACAGTAAACAGGAATGTCGACTGATATTGAATTTTCTCAGTTGTCTGACAAATAATGAGAATCATGTTGTATACAGTGTGTCTTACTTCAACTCTGACCACCCCTATATAGTAATTTTTGAAATCGTATTCCAGTATTTTGTTTCATTAGGTTGGGCAACAAAAGACAAACTTGCTTTGGAAAATTCATCTTTTCGACAAAATCATGATTCACTTGTATGAAAAACCATCACGATTTCCTGAAAACATTGGAGATTTAAAAAAAATCATTTCAAAAAGTTAGTCGAAAGGATCCCAAGTCCCCCATCCCAAAAAAATATTATACAATTCAGAAATAATATGCAAGATGTATAATTCAGCTGTAAACTTTCTTGAATCTATTGTGTTTGAAGTTATATTCAAAATCTGTCCTTTTCGTCTGGTAGAATTTCAGAAGACGTGCTCAAAAGCAAATATCCTTTTTGAAAAAAAATGCTCACTGGGATGAATAACAATAGAATTTTGAAAGAACTATACAAAGAATGAGATATTTCAAGAGAAACTGCAATGAGATGTGACCATAGAGGGCAACGGGAAATAAGTAGAAACTTTTCCTAGAGATCAGTTCTCTAGGAAAAGTTTCAATTTCCACACCAAAGGTTCCAAGCTCATCGTTTTTCAGGAAATAAGTACGGAAATTTTCTTTCAGGTTTAACGAAGCTGCTGGGAGCACGCTGGAGCGATGAAGCGTATTTCGATCATTTGTTTTTCAGAAAAGTGTCGAGAGGTGAATGTAGTCAGCTGAGGGAGGTTGATATACAGGGTTGTTAGTGGAGTCCAACTGTAATTTCAAAGATCATGTATACTATCAAGGATATGGATAATCGTTGGTCTTCCGAGTGTTACGGAATATTGGTATGAATATAATATCATATTCAAATCGACCTGTAAATCAAAGGATTCACTGAAAAAGCACCTAACAGGTGCACGGGCCGACATTTTTGACATCGTTGGTGCAACGGAAGATTGACAAATCAATTACTAGTATACTGCTTACTCCACTTAGTTTTACCTCGCTCAAAAAGCTGGACTTACTTGCCTTTTCGAAAAGCCTATGAGAATTTGACGTGGAAAATCTACGTCTAGTGACAACTGCCATAAATATAGCCACATATTACTATCTGGCGACAGAGCAGGAAAATATCAATTTACAGATTCTAGTTACTACATTGATAGCAACATTTGTATATTATGTAACAATCGTGTTATTAATAAACGCGCACCAACCAGAATATATTCGGAAAAAATTAATGGGAGTGTGTTAATAGCCATAACACGAAAGTTTCATACGCTATTTTTTCTACACCCAACAAATAATGAAGAACTGTTGATACTATATTCATATTGAACACAATAACAGTGATTATTGGCTTCTCTTAAAAAAATGTAGAAAATTTCAATTGATGGTATCACCTCGAGTATTACCATAGTTATAATTATAATTACCATGGATATAAGCATTCTGTTCAATAAGCAGTTCCAAACTATCCTATTTCCGTTTATATTGAACACAATAAGTGTAATTAATCCGATTTCTCAAAAATATTGAAATTATATTTATAGTGCAGTTTGGAGAGTTTATTTCAGGCTCCACTGATCCAGAAGTGAAAGGAATGTTTACATTCATTTTATTATTGCTAGTCTCAGTAAAGTTCGATATTGTTTTTGATATGCTGATTTTATTCTGACACAAATTTTCAATGTAGCCTTCTGCCACTGAATTGGATTCCCTACTTCAAAAACCTCTGTCGTTATGAAAAATCTGTATCATAATCGATCTCATTATGAAACACTATGTACTCTTTTGCTCATTTGCAACTGTATAAACGAAGGTTTATGAATGAAGACATCATTATTAATTCTTTTGTCGATACAACTGCCGGCATAATTTTTCAACTATTTGGTTTCGAGCTACCGTACAAGGTAGTTCCAACCATCAACTCGAAGTCGGTGGTTTCTCGAAATTAAAAAACATATTTCTGAGTGTCATACTCGAGCAAGGCTGAAGCTAACGACAAGCAAATTAACCGTCGTTCTGTTTTCTGGCCATTGTCGAGGTGACAACCAAAAGCAAGGATTACTCCTAATTCTTCGTATGAGTAAAGATGTTGGAAAATATCTTCTAGTGACCGGTCTACTATCTGACAGAAATGAAACTATCAACCTACAGTGTCGGTAACTTGAGACTGCCCTGAAAGAATGGTTCCTTCAGAAGATTACACGTATAAGGTATTGAAAAGCTACTCCCAGCAATCTTCTTAAAAAAAATTGAGGCCTTCTTATCAGAATTTGTGAATACTCCTAGAGGAGCTCGCCTTTCAATTATTCTGATTGGATTTTCCATATGAGATCAAATATAGGGCTGAAAAAGATAGATTCTCTGTAAATGCTCTTAGTGTCACTGCATTCATCTATTTCTAGACGTTCAAATGCATCCAAAAGCTTCTTGTCACATACATTGTCAATCAGTTTCAGATCGCTCTGACTAATCATGTGATTGATTTGATTGATATCCGAAGGATGCTGCCGACTTTGCCAAATGTAGTTTCAGTTGCAGTGTTAACAACTGATTTCGTATGTTTTGGTTGACCTTTTGTTATAGTAGAAGAAAAGCCAATGTTTCCCACATGCTCTGGATGACAATCATAGGGTCAGGGAAAGCAATCTGATACTGGTGATCAAAGATTACATGACAAGGAGCAATGCATTGGAAAGACTGAAAGTAGCTTAATGCAGTTATACTATGAAAAGTGACACAGGACATATCCCATTCAGCTCGCAATTCAGATTAATACTGAAACATCAATAAGGATACGGAAGTGGAGTGCGAGTGATATGAGTTAGTAGTTATTGATCTGTTGGAAGTTTTCACTTTTATACCAAAAGTTTTGATCTTACCGATTATTCAGAACTTTTTACTTTCAGTTTAAAATGCACCAATTGATTATAAAAACAGGGCTTCGACTGATGGCCAGCGGCATCGCATTTCAGTGTCAAATATATATCAGGGGTAAAACATAGTTCTTGCCCCAATTATTCGCAAGGTTCTGATGACGTCGACGCCATAAAAAATATTTTCAAGCTAGAGTTGCAAGAGTTGCAAAACCTGGGTCAAATTTCCTAGGACAAGTCGGCCGGCTATACTTTCACTTCTGGTGAAAATATTTCATTACTGTGACGATAGATGATGAAAAAAGTATAATCATGAATAAAAATGCAAATCGTCTGCTCTTCAAATTCAAAATTTTTTTACGATGTCATTTCAATCAACTAGTTTTGTTATATTCAATATCCATTCAAGCTTCAATAGAATGATATATCATGGAAATTTTTTTTCTCTATAACTGTGAAGACAGTATCATTATGTTGATGAATTGACATTGGGGGTACTCATAAAAATATTCTAACGCCAAGTTTTGGACCGATGCTTAAATGACAAAGGTGCTTTACTCTGACATTGAGGATACTAATTCAAAAACAGTTGATTCAGCTGAACTACATTCAAAACCATCTCATGAATGCTGCTGCGTACCATACTTCACAAATAGTTTTTTTTATGAACACTAGAACAAACAGTTCAAAAAACAATATATTTGGTTCCACTCATAGCAATTCAATAAGAATTGTAACAATATGTTAATATCTATATAGATATACAACTTAAAAGATTCAAAACTCATAGGTATAATTATCATTTTCAATAAAGTTCAACTTGATATTAATTCGAGTTCTGATCAAAATCATCCGAATATCAATTGTACAGGAATAAATAATCGGAATATACGAATGAAAAAACCTTATTCACCTAAAATGGCTTGCAATACATCTTAGTCTTCAGGGTTAAAATTGAGCATTATCAAAAATAAATATCACACACAATTTTATATTCGATTTAGGGTACCGATACAGAATAAAATCTTTTTGGGTCCCCGATAGTTGGCTGGAATCTCAAATTCACTCTTTTCCCCTTTTGATCGTCAATGTCGAGAAAAGTGTTCCAGTCTACCAAATAGTAAAAGCCAGTCCTCCGGGATACAGTAGACGTTTCGGGGGGAGATGTTTCAGTTACAGTATCCGATATACCACCGAAAGAATCTTCCAGATCCTTGATATTTGGAGTTACAGATTCTTCTGTTGTTTCGATACGTTCTGTTGTGGTCGTAGTATCCTTCTGTCTTTTCACATCATTCTTACTCAAACCGAAGTCATACTTGAGTGGGTCAGGAGCATTTTGCTCATTCAATGGTACAACTTTATTTGTATTATCACTCAAATTCTCAATAAGATCTTTCAAATTCTTCTTGTCAATTTCATTGAGGTCCTCTTCAGTCACTGTACGATTCAAACTCTCCAACTGCTTGATGATAGTCATGAGATTATTGAGTTTATCCAGTTCTTCTTGGGTAGCATATTGATTGTCAGTTGGGTTGAAAATATGTTGTTTCTCTTGAGTTTTCACCAGGGGCGCAGTTCTAATCATTTTTCCTATAACATATGTAATATATGTAGTATATACAATAAATGTATGAGAACTGGGCGTTATATGAACAGTTGAGTATCATTATCGATAAACTTTGTCGATTTCAGTTATGATTCAGAATAACAGATATATAGTATCAATTTATGCCATAGTAGTCCATTATATTGTTTTTATTGCCCAGTTAATAGGTACCTAATTTCAATTTTACAGTGTTTCCCTACTAACAATGAATTCTTCTTTCATTAAACGAGAATGTTGTTTAAATCTAGTTTGGTGATAAAGAAATTTTTCAACATATTGGTGTAGATGCAATGATCACAAATAGTGTGACATAAACGATTTATTATTAGATGTATATCCCAGAGGTCCTCGGTTTTGCAAGATCATCTCTCATAGAGCAATTATTACCAATTATTTTTTGCACATGAATGACGTTCATTTTTAAGGGCGAAAATGAAAGAGGTTAATCAAGAAAATCAGTTATCGATATATAGCCGTGGTTCATGCAATGTTTTTTATCATAAATATTGAAATAGCCTTTGAGTATCGCATGAGTTAATGCCATACTTTGTCTGTTCTTTTCGTCTTGTTTCGATGGTGATGCTGCTGTCAATTATATTACATAATATTCTGATAGAGTCTCTTGTACGATTTTCGAAAACAGTAGGATTATTTAATGGCGAAATTGGTCTTGAGCTAAGCGTCGGCCTGAACAGACTAACGGACTTCTTGATGATCGCAGATGTTTTTTTTCAACAGAACGCAAACAAAAAGTATTACTTTTATCATCATTCACAGAATTTCACGAAGTTTCAACCCAGACCAATATTTTTTTACAACAATCAGACTCACCATTTCTATTAGACAATCCGATGTCTTCCAAAACTCCCTGATATTCTTCTGGAATCATCTGAAAGCTAAGATTATCTTCGAGAGGGACTGTTTTTTCATATTTTTCACTGGCAAGTGCTTCCTGTTTGTCAAAGGTTTTCTTTTCCCTCGAATTTCTACCCAAACCAAACCTAGCCAAAAACTCTTCCATTTCACCTCTGCTCTCATTGTCCTCTGGAAGAGGTTTGAATCCAGTGTAGGACTCAGGCCTCACCTCCGCTTTTTCGGGATTGAAACTATCCGAAGCAGGACTGTTGCTAACTGGTTTCTGTTGAGTATTAGGAATCAAACCAAAACTCATAAGAAGATCCTTCATATCGGGACTCAGGTTGTCAGCTACGTTGCTTATGTCGGGGATTTGAGTAGTTGTCGTTGAAATCTGAGGAGGTACAACACCCAAAGCTGCTAACATATTTTTTATTCTAATTTCTTCTTCTTCAGTACCGAGAGGTTTCGGAGTAGTCTTTCGTTTCTGGTGCTGCTGTTTTATTGCAGATTCCGAGTCCATGTCTTCTGCAAGTCCTGTAAAATACAGAAACCGTCTTGAGCATCTAGTGATGATTTCATTATACAGTATCGCTTAAATTATCTAATTTGTATATATCATTTTGGTTTTTGGAGTGTTAGGTACTGAGAAAGTCAAGTTCAGTTCGACGGCAGTCGTACAAAAATTATTGACCTATTGATTGGATGGAAAACGGAGAGATCTGAACATTGGATACAACCAAAAAATATATTGTGTCCAACTGTTTACAAAACTCGCCTATGATTTCAATGTCAGCCTTCAATATAGTGCCTTCACGACAAAAAGATTCTGAATCAGAGCACAAAGCTACTTCTATGGTAAGCTGAAAGCATCTTCCTACAGCTTAACAAAACACAAATGACTACCAATAATCTATTATTGTCAAATATGAAAAATTTCGTTAGGTACTTTGTCATGGAACTGTTATATACAGATAAAAAATTATCACGTGAGAAGCATATGGAAAAATTGAGGTGAAAACTTCCTCCCTCAGTTTGTGCGTCAATGAAAATTATACGTTTCTCACCCCTCAAATATTTTTTACTGTTCAATAAATTAGAATTCATGGGATTTGGTATCTTCTTGGAAACTTGGGAACAGGAAATTGGTACTGAATGAACAATTGCAAAACAAAGTAATGAAATGTGTTTATGAATTGATTTATTCGGAACCTCCTAACTCATGTAAACCCAACAAACTCTTTGAGATTGATTCTTTTCATGAAATGACAATATGCAAATTTGTTTGTATGGCAAAGTTTCACTTTTCCTCCCTTGGGGGATCAACTTGCAAATTTTCCTCTTTCTGAAACCGTATTTCCATTAGTGCTGTAACGCTTCGGGGTAGACTAGAAGTTCGCCTTCATACCCTTGTATTGATAAGAATATCAGTTCTCCATTTTCAAGAACTAGGGAGAAAAAAATAGGTGCCCCCAAACAGGGCTTCCCTTCTATTGAGTTGGAACCAAGTGTTTTGCAGAGTTTCGTGTGAGAAATGAATAAGTGAAATGAATATTATTAACTGTGAATTGAAATGTTCGAAGTTGTGAAGTTATCACCCCCATTATCCTCACACCATGAATTCCCTACAGAATCAAATGCGATTATTATCAGCATCATTTTGGCAGCAAGGTCTTATTCAAGGGGTGGTAGCTGTATTCCCCCATCCCCCTCAGGAGATAAAAAAGGAAAAAACTAATTACGTGACCATACATTTGCAAAGCTTAAATTCCTCAAAGTTGAAAATCCTAGATATACCCCCAAAGATGAAAACAGTTTGCCAAATTGATACCTTTCAAATGTTCAGGAACATCAATTTTGATCATATTCGATGAAGAACTGCCACTGGTATCGTCCAAATCGATGTCTCTTATCGTAACCCGCTCTATTGAGAATGGAACGTTGTTTTCGGAAAAATATTCCTTCTTCTGATCTTCAACTATTGAAAGATCGTCGTTGATAACATGCGGTGACAATTTTGGGGGACTGACAACCCTCATACCGTTGGAGGGTAGTGATGTTGAGCTTCCAACGGAATCAATCGTAAGCTCTTCAGGATATTTATGATTTGGATGTTTTTCTATATTCGATATTCCTGGTCTCCTTCTGATAGGCCGTTTTCCGCGGGGTGAATACGTTGTAACCAGAGGAGATACTGTTGTTGATTGATCTTTTTCAGCAGGTTGAGGCTTTCTTCTGCGGTATTTGTTACGTATCACGGAGTGATTTTCTTTATGGGGAACGTCTGTACTGCTTTCTGGAAGGGGTGAATGGGTGGTTCTTTTGTAGGTATCACCTCGAAATTTCCTCACTTTTTCATCCGTCAGTTTCGTCATATCAGAACCTGTAAAAGTGCCTAGTATCATGGAAAACGTCCAAGTTTTTGAGATAGAAGAATTTACGAAGCCCAGGAAGGGACACTCAAAATAAAAAATAGAGCATTTCCGTGTTTCTGGGATATGAAGTCAATTTGGTACTCCAGTATCAGAACGTTAATGATAGAGAAATCTTTCTGAAATTGAATATTGAGAAATGTATTTTTCAAAATAAAGGTACTGAGCCTATATTCTATTTTACGAATCGATTAAAATTTGTCAAGTAGTCCATCTTCAGTCCATAAGACTTTCAAGGAATCATTATGGCCGATACGACTGTTTTTATTCGATCAGAGCCCAAATTAGAATTTGGGCTCTGATTTGAATTGTACATAGATCATGCATGGAAGCATAGCAAATGTTTTTCAGTCATCACAGCCTTCTGAACTCAAAAAAATATGGTATTCTCTCGGTAAACTAGAATAATCATATGCGAAAAAACTTCTGAATCCATAAATGCATGAATGACTTCCGTTCGGAATTCCAAAAATGGTATAATTTTGCTTCAATTTCAAATATAAAAAGTGATTTTGAGTCAATCAACCCGAATCGAGATACATATGAACCACTAAAATATCACATTGATACCAGGAGACGACAAACATTTATGAATCAGGAAAAAAATCGAAACTTGTTATACAAATAGCCATTGATAGTTGTATTAACTCACGAAAAGCCACAGAATAACATAGTTTTGCACTTTTCCAACTATTCTGTGCCTACTATTTTTTCATCCTTTTTTCTATTTCAAACAAGTCTGACAGCGTTGAAATGGCAACCATAGTGAAACTCAGAAAAAACCTACAGTAGTACTTGGTCTGTTCGTGTATACGACCAACAGACTCCGCCTACCGAGATTATTATCTAGGCAATCTAAAATTTCCTTTCGCATAAAGCAAGCAAGGAAAGTTTTTGCAGTGGCCAGAGATCGAACCCAGGCGAATTGGCAGTGAAGAGATAAACCAATACAAACAGCCACTTTGACGCCCATTTCGGTCACTTCATATTCACTAAATCGCATCCACCATATACTGCCAGCTTTTCCTAACCTTAACCTTTCCTGAGCGATCAAGGTGCTCGCCTCATATATCTGACACCTCTCCTCTAAAAAACTTTCCTGACCCTGCACGTTTACAGAATGCCTCGCCAATGTAACACTGCTGGAGGCCATGTCAAACAAGTAGTTGCCATATTCAAAAACAAAATGAAACTCAATGTCAATGAGGAAGATATAGAGTTCAGTTACCGACTGCCTGTCAGCAAGAAAGGTGGGCCACAACCTTTATTGGTGAAATTTCGTTCAAAGGAAAAAAGAAATTCTGTATTCTACAACAAATCCAAGCTGAAAGGAACGAATGTCGTCATCAAGGAGGATCTTACGCCCACTAGTTATGGACTTTTAACTAAGGCAGCTGATGCATTTGGTAATACGAACACCTGGAGTATGGGCGGGCAAATTCGAGCAAAAATTAATGGCAAGGTAAATAAAATTTCATCCCACGAAGACATCGCAAAATTAATTCAAAGCCTAACACAGAAATAATCTGATATGGTATGAGCAGACCTGTATTCGTTAAGTACCCTTGGATAAAGAAGAGAATAGCGACCGCAAATCAGAAAAAGTTTCCTAGTTTTTTTTTTCACTTTCTTTTATACCTATTTCTTTGCTTTTCAGAAATAGTACCTAATATTTATATTGTTTTCGTTGGTTATTGTTGAAATATGATACAGAATAATCTAAGAATAATGCACTTGAATGTTCGTTCTATTTTGAGCAAATTCACTGATTTCAAGAATTTTGTCCAAACAAATAAATTTGATATTATTGCTGTTAGCGAGACATGGTTGGATGATAAAGTAAAAACGTCGGCAGTCACGATTAGCGGGTATAAGTTTTTAAGAAGAGATAGGTGTTTGCGTGGTGGCGGGGTAGGCATCTATATTCCCAATGAACTTAAATACACAGTCATTAAAACCTCCACAAAAATTGGACAGTTATGAATGGTTATTGGTTCAAACGGCAACGTCTGTGAACTTCATCTGTGGTGTAACCTACCGCCCACCTAGCTCAGACATTGCTTCCTTCTTCGATGAATTAGATAACACATTTTCCCATTCCTTAAATATGTCTGATAATATAATTTGCATGGGCGACTTGAATGTGGATGTTTACAATCCTAATAATTATTCAAACAAATATTTGGAAAATCTTATGAGCGATCATGAGCTATCGCAAATCATAAACTCGCCAACAAGAGTGTGTGAGAAAAGTTCGACACTGATAGATTTGATAATGGTTACACAAACAGAATTCATATCCAATTCTGGAGTCATAGTGTGTGATATATCGGACCACGATGCGGTTTTTGCAGATCTTGGTGTTTCGAAGCCGAAACCTGTCATGAAATATTGTAGAATCTTCAAAAATGAAGATATGAATAAAGTTTGCTCCGAACTAGAGGAAATTAATTTACATAGAATATACTATGCTAAAAATATAGATGAAAAATTGAAAATACTCAATGAATCTATCCTAACAGTAATTGATCATCACGCCCCAATGCGGTTAGTAAAATTAACAAAAGCACCTGCTCCCTGGTTGAACGATAATCTCAGAGAATTAATGAAGCTTAGAGACAAAGCAAAATTGAAATACAAGCAAACTAAATCAGAGGACAATTTTCGTCATTATAAAAATCTCCGAAATATCACCAACACTTCTATAAAGCATGAAAAAAAAGTTTATTTCAACTGTGTTTGTGCCAATAAAGACCAGAAGCAACTATGGAAAGAGCTAAGAAACCTAAATGTTACAAGCAGAAAACCTTACGTTGCAATCCAAGAAAATTTGAATGACGCCAATCAGATTAACTCCCATTTTGTAAACAGTGTCCCAAATTTCAATAATGACAATAAAGAACTTATTGAATTTTATAATAACAACTTATCCCCGAATCTGGACGGTAATAATTTTCCAATTTCACCTTGTATCTGAAGAAGACATTGTAGATGCAGTAAATTGCCTGAAAACAAATGCAACTGGAGTAGATGGTATTAATATGATAATGTTAAATATATGCTTTCCGGTAATAAAAAATGCTTTATTACATATAGTCAATAGCTGCATTCTTGAAAATGTTTTCCCAACTCAATGGAAAGTTGAGTATGTTATACCTGTCCCCAAAACAGCTGACATTTTGGACTACAAAGATCTCAGACCAATAAGTATTCTCCCCACTATGTCCAAGTTATTGGAACGCATTTTGAACAAACAAATCAGGGAATATATTAGTAACTTTAATCTAATGCCTATCTTTCAGTCGGGTTTCAGGCCTCTGCATAGCTGTACAACAGCTTTGCTTAAAATAACAGATGACATGTTGGCAGCAACAGATAGAGGAGACATCTCGTTATTGATCTTACTGGATTACAGTAAAGCATTCGACTCATTCAATTCAAATATACTCATATCCATGCTCAATTATATTGGCTTCTCAAAAACAGCCGTTAAGATGATGCAAGAATACTTCACAAACAGATATCAAATGGTGAAACTCGAAGGCGAACTCTCTGAATCGGTGAGATTAACGCGTGGTGTTCCGCAAGGATCAATACTTGGGCCTTTGCTTTTTAGTTTATATACCTCAAATATACTGACCAAGATTAATCTCTGTAAGTATCATGCTTACGCTGATGATACCCAACTTTATGTATCGTTTAAACCAGAACTGCTGAATGAAGCTGTTGCTGCCATCAATAATGAACTTCAAAAGATTTATGAGTCTTCTGTGAAACACGAACTGCAACTCAATCCTAATAAAACGCAGGTTCTTATGTTTGGTCCCAAGTTATTATGCCAAAGGTATTCACCTCAAGTAAATATCTCTCTGAACGGGATAACTCTAAATATAGTACCGGAGGCAAATAATCTTGGCTTAATGTTAGATAATTATTTCAGGTTCAAAAAGCAAGTTTCATTATACATCCAGAGAGCTTACGCGAACTTAAGATTAATTTACCCTCACCGAGCATACCTAAATTCTCAGACAGAAACCAATTTATGCCAGACTCTCATTCTTTCACAATTCACCTACTGTTCACCTGTATATTTTCCCTGCTTGGATAGCCTAGATTTGTACAGAATACAAAAAGTCCAAAATTCCTGTCTACGCTACATCTAAGGCTTCCGTAAGTTCCAGCATATTTCTCATAGCTTTCTCAGTCCCAATGGCTGTCAATGAAGAATCGTTTCTTATTGCAATCTCTAACCTTATTCCACAATATAATCATTAACAAATCACCGCAGTATCTTTATGATAAAGTTCGATTTCGTGAAAATGAACATGAAGTGAATATCCGACACAAAAATACAATAACTGCCCCCCGCCACAGCACAGCACTGTTTGAGAGATCGTTCAGTTTTTCTATCTACACTCATTACAATAGTCTTCCCACACATCTGAAAAAACTGAAACTACCACTTTTCAAGTTACAGGTTCGTAACTGGCTATATGAAAAACAGCTATCTTGCAACTAAAATCTCGCATAAAATGCAAAATTTCAAAGTCATTCTCTAAGCATTATGAATCACCCTCATTTTATTCTTTTTTCTTACCACATAGGCACTACAACTTTTGGTACATTATATGTTTGATGAATACTCTTAACATTTTTCTATATAGTAAAGGAGTTGAATGGAAGAGCAGGATTCGGCGTGTTGCGCACGCTTGTCTCCTGAATTCCGCTCCAGGACTTTACCGAACCTATTGTATTTTCCTTTGTGCTCTTTCAATTTTTTACCTTGGTAAATAAAAGACATTATTATTATTATTATTCGGTCACGGATAACTTGCTACCTCTTTGATGTTTCTCATATGCTATTTTTCGGTGCAAAATTTTACAATGCTATACCAGTACATTTAAGGAAAATTGACAAACTGAGGAAGTTCAAAATTGAAATGAAGAACTATGTAATGAAAACAAGAAAACATTCTATGGAATACAACGATAGTAAACACAAAATTATTATAACCCATCATTGCTGCTATCAGTGCCCTAAACCAAACGTCAAATATCATCAGAATTTTGGTTAAAATTAATGTGGAAACATGAAATGCACATGTGCATGAAGTTATGCTTTACACCAGAGCCAGTTACCTTACTTACTTCTTCTTCTAAATTTTTAGAGGAGCCCTGGATACAACACACACACACACATAGGCAATCATGTCTAGGTGTGTTGTACTCAGAGAGCAAATCTAACCCCATTTTATAAAAAAAAATGTGATAATTTTGTACATGTAATACTTAAACGAACTTAAACTTGAGAATTCGAAAAAAAAATCATCTTTTTCTGGAGCCAGCTCGTATTTCAAATCATTTGAATGAACGAATATTGTCTTGACAGTTATTGGAGAGACTTTCTATAGGGAGAAAGTTATGTAGTCACATATTTCTAAATTACCTTAGGGACCATAACAACCCGATCTACTCGTCCATTCCATCTCTGTACGGAAATGATAACATATTGAGCGGTGCTGGACAAGTAGCCATTTGAAATCTACTGTAAGTTTAGTGCGTAACCAGCTATGGAACCAGTTACCATGCCAAGTTGAATTGGATAAGCTGTATTTGAATACTTTGAGGAACATCTGAAATATGGGTATTGTATGAAATGAAAAGCTTTCTAAGTACTGTTTGAACAATTCATAGAAAAAACTTTTACAGAAATTGAAAATCCGAATACAGTCCACAATGAAGACATACAACCTACAAAAGACACAACCTGTATCAAACATTATACCTTATGTCCCTCGTTTGTCTGAAAATATAAAACGGATCGGCAACAGCTATAATGTTAGAACAAAATTCAAAACAATAAATACTTTAAGGTCAATACTGACACATCTCAAACCAAATAACACAACGGGAAACACAAAAAATTGTATTTATCAAATTCCTTGTTCGTCAAAAACATATCGGTGGAACGTCTCGACCATTGGAAGTGCGAAAGAGTGAACACAAGATGTGCATCACGAACAGACAGATAGGTGGTTCTTAATTATCAGAACACATTCTTACTGTTGATGGAGATCACACAGTAGAGTAGAATGACACTAAAATTATGACGAAAGAGAGCAATGGCAGAAAACGAAAATTAAAGGAATCTGCTCTCATCATGCTGTCTGGTGAAGAATGCATATCTATGAGTTCGCTTGATATGGATCTCAGATAGCTACCTCTCCTGAAGGACAAAACGTTATGTCAAATTGGAAATATTTGACAAATGTCAATTACCAAGATTGCCTACAAGAGATATTGGGATTTGTACAGGAATATGCGTATCAGTTTTGAGAACGGAAACGGATTTAGTTTCCGAAACGAAGGATCGAACAAAAAAAAGTTACCTGCATCAAGATTGTTGCTTCCATGCTGAGGTTGTGTTTCCTTTGCATCAGTACCATCAGTGGAAATCTGTGCACCGACGATATGGGTAACAGGGGGTTTCGTGTATAATTCCTCGATATTTTTACCATTCGTGTTATCTAAGGTATATGGCTTCACGACCATGAACGCTTTTGCATCCCTTGGTTTCGGTGTGGTTGTGATCCGATATAACGTATTATGTGCAAGCTTATCGGTTTTTGTAATATTTTCGAGCAAATCCAAAATTTCGCCTCTAGTCAGCCTAGGCAAGTCGGGATTAGCTTTCAACATCGCTTCTACTTCTTTGACAGTGTCTTCTATGTTGTTTGTAGAAGGCGGGCCATTTCCAATAGACCTTGCTTTATGATTATGGGCTAGGCCATTAATATCTTCTGGAGGCGAGAACTTAGCCTCAGGAATTTCTATGGCATGGGCATGCGTGTAAGACAATGCTGTCGCAAGAAAAATAATGATGGAATTTGCAATCTGGAAATGAATGAGAAAAAATGTTATATTCTAAGATAGAATCTCAGGTGCATTCAACAAATTTCCATTTCACTATTGCATTGTATTGAAAACAATACAGTAGTAAGAAGGGCTGGGGATTTGTTTTTCTGGCTTTTTCTTCTCCAAACCAACAATAGAGGAGGAAATACATGTACTCATCAACCGAAAAAGTTTGTAAAGATAATTAGAGGTAACTTATTTTAAGTTTTTTTTGCGTATATTTTCATTCGGAGGAGAGAAATCCGAAAATAGTTCTTCAAACTTTGTTTTCTCCACGAAGATAATCATAAAAGATGAGATTGGAACCTTTGGTGTTAAAGTTGAAACTCTTCCTAGAGATCAATTACCCTAACACCAAATTGATATTTTTACCCTTGACGCGCGGTTCACTAACAAGTTAGCGTATTCAGGAGAAGAAAATTGATAAAATATCAGTTTGGTGTTAGGGAAATTGATCTCTAGGAGGATTAATGCAAAATTTCGTATTGAAATGTGAGTTGGAGTATATGCAATTCATACATCTCATCTTGTCTTCAGAATTTAGGCATGTTTTTTCTGAAAGGTTTTTTCCACAATGGGGTCATAAGGAATCGTTTCTACATTTGTTCTAGTATGATTAATGTGAGCATTTGTGACATTTAGTAAAATTTTGCCAAACAACAAATAATCCATTGTTAGTTTGTATAATTTTCCCATTCACTAGGTTTATTGGCGAATAATCCAAGATGGTTAAATGCTTTGATTTACAAAAAATTACTAGGAAAATTTGCGTTCCGTGTTTACTTCCCCTCGATATTTCCTCATGCTTTGTTCTTCCCAGGCAAGTTTGATTTCCATTAGTAGAGTTTATTCGAATATATATTATTGAGCAACTTTGTCCCAGTGATGCTACGTATTTTATTTACTCTGTTACAATTCCTTCATAAATAATCTTCCTATTTAGAGATTTAGAGATATTCATTGTAAATTGGTGTTTAACGACATACTTTTCGCAGTTAAGTCCATCAGTAATCATTTTTAGGACGATTTTACTAAACTTTCTCATACAGAAACTATGAATGGGATATAACTATTGTTTGTGTGCAAATTGATTTTAAGATGGTTTGGGTTAATGGTTCATTATCATATCATGAAGTATTCGTGATAATTACTAGTTATAGACAATTACTTCTAATTTTACACATCAGATATACCAAATGTAAGTCAGTTCATGCTTGCCCTACTCTCCTGGTTAATATGCATTTACGATTCGTATTAATTCTACTAAAAATTAGTTACGTAGCATTTTCGGTTTTATAGCTTACGAATATCCAATATAGTCATACATTTTTAGATTCAGTAGTTCATTTCTAATATATGTAGGTAGTTTTATATGTTAAGAAATCCTAGTAAAAAGATTGTGATAATTTTTTTAATACACAGATTCACACGAAAAGGAAGCCGCCCTGTATGCTCGAAGAACAACGCGTGAATCAAGGAAGAGAAGATACGAATTAATATTTGGGGGTTATATCTCGAGTGCACCATCTTTAATCGGTTTAAATGTGTGCTGCACTTCCATGATTTTCGAAATTTAAATTGTTATACACGAATGCGTTTGCTTGAAAGCAAAATTTTGAAAATCAGTGAAGGACGGATATATATTAAGATTATTTACAGAAAACATACACTCGGTTTATTTTGTTCAATTCAATAGGTTAAAAGGTCTAGTGCATTTAATCGCTGTAAAAATCTGTAAAAGCAGTCTGGCCTTCAACTTTTTCGTGAATTGGATGTCGTTTTTTGACCTCAGTAGATTCATTTAGCTGAGGGATGTTTGGGGTTAGGTCGAATAACTGAACCCACTTTTATTTCGTTGCCGACGTGTCGACTTTTATAAAGTCATCCTGAGGGCAATATATTTGGTTTTCTCGTCCATTGAAATGAAAATAAAAAGACATTCACATAAAATGAAAAATTCCCAGTTTTCAATACTGAAATATACGAAAGTATATTCCTGACTGGTGGATGGTTCACTGTGTGGGCGGCAACGTTTTCATCGTTTACTCGCATTGAGGGATTTTTTTTTTCTTTGAGCTTATTGTTTTATATTTCTAGGTTAATTACTCCAGTTTTGCTTTTATATAACACTTGAATGAGTAGGAGACAATCATACACAGCTCTCCAAAAAAAAATCCACTTCGAATTTTCTTCAAACGTATGGAATTGTCAAGAATCCTCTATGTTCGTAGAATCCTCGCCGGGCCACCGTGCTGGGTAATCGCACGTTAAAAGGTAAGGCCTCGTTGATCCATTGCTCGCACAAGTTTCGACTTCTGAGGGTTGACGTTCGTCAGCTGGTTAACGGAAACGAACAATTTTAGAACAATTTTTTAGAACAATCAGAGAAAGACATTTTTGTACTTGAACAAGATTTACCATTTGACTGCAATAGTTGAAAAGTTAAAAAAAAAGAGATATACTTCAACTATAATGATTCATTCATCGGAAATTAATGTCAATATCAGAACAATTAGGAGTCAGATGAAGGAAAACGAAAAATAAATTTGTTTGAGTGTAAATTTTTTTAGTGGATAAATATTTTCTTCGTAGTTTTCTGGGTTTCAATCTCAAAAAATAAGAATTGATATTGGAATCTATACAAATGTAAAAATAATAGAGGAATCGATCTTTCTTCCAGAAAATATGATACATACATGCACGACAACGTTGTGACACCCCAAAAAGAAACCAAGACCTGTAGGTGGCGCCCCCTACAATGAAATGCCAAACTGAAAACGAATTTGAATTTTTCATATTAAATAGTACTCAAATTTGCTGTCCAAATATCGGCAATTTGTCAGAATTTATTCACGAAAAAAACTAAATAAAAATGAGTTTTCAACACCATGTAATGAAGATCTTGCAGACTCCTACTCATAAAATATGAAATGTTTACCATATTAATGACTGAGAAATCGTCCTGTGAAAAATCGGACACTTATTACATAACAGCCTGTTTATATATAAAATGCTTTGTCCTAAATATCTGACTGACGCATGACGGATCAAAGCACAGCCTAGACCGCTGATCGTAGAGACCTGAAATTCGAAGGGTCATATACATCGAACATGATTAGGCAATATTGTAGGGTTTCCCTACAGTTGAAACATGAGCCGTTGCTTAGCTCCTACAATGGAGGCACTCGTGAGAAAGCTTGATATTTTAAAAGAATACATGAAAACCTGGTAATGTTCTAACCAATTTCTAAACAAGTATTACTCATTAGCCAATATCTCACAAATCGATTTTTATCAAGAAGAAGCAAACCATCAAGCGATTTACTGTATCGTTGTTCAGGGGCGCCGGAACCATGGGGGCTCGGGCGGAGCCCCTATAGTGAATTACTGGTTTGCGAAACTGTTACCACGCTCTCATGGCAAAAATTTTCCGTTTAGAGCAAATTATGTATCGGTCTCATTGGTGTCGGGTTATAGAGATTTTCATCTGCACCCGTACTCTAATAATACACTTATATGCCCACAACCCGTTTTATAATGAAATCCATTACGATACAGATTTTCATTAGGATACAGATTTTCAACCAATAGAAACCCATTATTTTTCAATCAAGCATGATGTGCAAGCTTTGCATTTTGACGTTTGTCAAGTCAAAATCAGTGGGTATTGAATTTTTGAAGAATATAGTAAATTTTCGATAATCGAATGAAAATGTCTTATAGCAGTGATATAGAAGAATTACCAGCGACTCCTCCACAGATGTCTTAGACAAGACAAAAATACAATCGAAAGGATTATATTTTTCATTTGACAAATGCAACACATATATTTTTATTTTCGACCAAATTAATCGAGCCCTCTTGGCCGAGTGGTCAATGGCGCAGGCAGTGACCAGAAACGTCCGGATTCAATTCCTGACCTCGGCAGAGATTTTTTTTCATTTTTTGTTCTTTTCATTTCTCATTGTGGTATTTTCCGTGATTATACCATTAATTATAATTTTGTAGAATTTTTCAAAAAAATACGATTGACTACCTACTATTATTGTGTTCAATGTAAATACCTCATAATATAATTTTTTCTGTTAATCATTATTTATTGGGTGAAGATGAAATAACGTATGCAACTCTCATGTAATGGTTATTAATACAGTCGCATAAACCAAACGAAACTCACCTTCGGCTCGTTTCGTATCCAGGTTTATGCTCATGTATTAATAACCATCATTACACGATCGTTGCATAATATACTACTATTATCACGCTGTCAGTGTTAGTGACAAAATCGCCGGAGTTTGTTACTAAAAGCCGTAGTCACTATTAACAAAGGTACGTACGTATACCGTATATATCTCGGTATATATTGTAATGAAAAATGAAAAGATGTGATATCTGATATATCAAATAAAAAACGTATTTGCTGTCCACGATAACACAGCAAAGACTAAACGATTGTGCTATTTTGAACTTCTACAGAGCTTCTTCTTAAAGAAGTTAGTAATCATGAGTTAGCAAATATTTTCATTCTAAAAAAAAACTGAGACGGCAGACCTTCTAACATGAGTGAAATTATAATTTTGGTCCTATTTGTTACATATATATTATATAGTTCATGTTGAAATTGGTTATTTGTTTCTTTTGTAGTACTCAGACTCGCCATTTGGCATTTAAGGTTTGAAACGGGCTATGATCATTAGTTTTTTTTTGTTTTTCCTTTACCGAATAGTTTGGAAATTAGTTTTATTATTTCAAACATGTACTTAGGTCGTTTTGGTTAAGTATTCACTTTGTGTTTGTTTGTTGTGAACATATATGATATTATAATACACTGGCTTCATTTTACCTAGTTTATTACTAGTTTATCATTATATATATATAAATATATATATTTATATATATATATATATATATATATATATATATATATATATATATATATATATATATATGTATATATTTCACAGTGAAGGTTATCACGGATGCTTGAGTATGCGAAATTGGGAGTTTATCCGTTGATTTGTCGGTATTGACTTTCGACGTTTCGCCAACATCTCAGTTGACATTTCCAAGAATGTTACTGCTCCTACTTGGTGCTATGCCAACTGAGATGTTGGCGAAACGTCGAAAGTCAATACCGACAAATCAACGGATAAACTCCCAGAATACCAATTCCTCATATATATATATATATATATATATGTTTATTTTTGGAGACCGAGCTCCCATAGTAATTTTGAAGTTCCGGCGCCTTTGTCGTTGTTAGTAATATTCTTCACTAAACCGTTCAAGATCGCATTACATTGTACCTCGGAGCGTATATTCATTCCAAAGTTCATTATTGCAACCTTGGTTGAACAAATAATAGAAGAGAAAGTAGGGAATATAGATAATAACTATACTTTGAAGTCGTAATCATTCATACACACAAAATATTTGTGGAAACGCCATCAATTTCGAGTTTGTTCTAAATATAAATAATTCAGATTGGTATAAACAATTCAGATGCTGATGAGTGAATGCACACTCATTCAGCACCAGGAAATTCACTTCTCAACTTATCAAACTTTTGAATATAACTTATGCTTGTATATACGTTGCGAGATTTGCATAAATTATAAAATCTGCAAATAAAAAAACAATTATTAATTAAAACAACAAGATTGAATTCGTATCAGGAGAATAGGTGTACAGAGCCATTGTTTCTACAAATCCAATGCCAGATAGCTGTTTCGAACTGACATAGGTATCAGAGACACAAGGTGGGACTCGCGAACGCAATTAATTATTTTTTAATTTTCTGTCCCTGGTGGAACAGAATACAACTTGGGATACATCACTTAAAACGCCCTACATACCATCTGTTACCCCTCCAGAACTAGCAGTCTATATAATAAACGTTCAGTTTTGCTGCTATGATAATACTTTGAGCACTGTTTTCAGTTCGTAGGTGAATTTTTTTCCCGACTATTCGATATTGAATCTTGATGATTGGTAGCCCTGTCCATCAAGAGGAGGTTTCGAAGGAAGGAAAGAAGGGTCCTAGGCCTATTGATTATGAGAGAGCTCGGAAAGACGTCCTGGGTCCACAGTTATATTAACCTTTGAGGCCACTCTTTTTTCCCGGCGGTCCGGTAGCCAGCAAAAGCAGATTTTTGGCGATTGATCGATGTCGATTCGATAAAAGCGAAAGCATGCCAAGGTTACCCGATGAAGATATCTGAGAGGTGACATCGAACATTATCTCCATAGCCATAACTTTTATGGCTCCAGTAATGCAGAGACACAGTATTCTCCGCATATGGTCCGACTTCCTTGGTTATTATTCGGTAGATCTTTGAAACCCAGAAAATCATCTGAATAGTTGAAATTAGCCTCATGATAGCGAAGACTTGACTGAGATTTTAATTCCAGCTTTTTTGGGTAATATAACGCTGCTACTCGCCTTGAACGTCAATTTTCTTCAATAATATATACTGATTTACTTTCCGGTTCGAAAATCGTACGGAAAACTATCTCAGAAGAATTCAGGGGTATATTTTGGAATGAGGGTGATTTTAATTCGAGATGTATTCGTAGTCACACTCAGTACGTCATTTTGAGGGGAAGAATAAACTAATTCTTCCTATAAAATTAAATTGTTCCTTCAATACAACCGAGAGATTATTTTAGAGAGATAAGAAGGTTCGAGCGAACTCAAAAATAGGATGCTCAGAAACTTGTGCTGAATCTATTATTGTACTTAAACCGGTGTTCAATCCACAAACCTCCTCAGGGTGGTGGAATCAAGTAAGCGTCAACGTGGATACCGTGAGATATGAAAAAATATTCATGAATCTGCAAGACGTTCAGATCGATTTGAAATTCCGTTGTATGAGTCCAGTGTCAACGAACCCAAACCATCTTCCAAAAACCACTTTCTCCTTAGTCGATTAAAAAATTTGTCATTGGCCTAGTGAAGCGTACCCGTTAAAATACATCGCTATCAATCGTGTTCTTTGACTTTTGACCAAATTTCGTTAATGATTGGAGAATAATTATGAGTTGAATACCTATTTTCATTCGCCTTCGAACTTCGATTATCACTCGTGTGATTATGAAATTGATCTTCAGATAATGACAGCGACTTTTCATTCGAAAAAAGCTCAACGAGGATTGAAAATCAAAAAAAATTCACAGAATTTCTCAACGCTCCTCGATCTCAAGAAATATCCTCATCAGTCCACCTTTCCACCTTTCTGTTGTGAGCCTGGAAGCCCAACTAATTCCCCACTTTCAGAGTATTTTTTCTACAGAGTGGGTGATCTCTGAAATTCCTTGCCAAAGGAGTTTTTCCCGAGGAGCATAACCTTCAAAAATTTGAACTAAATGCTGATTTATATTTTCTCTTTCATGGATTACACGATCTTCATTAAAAGATTATTCAAATTGTTTCAATATCATGTCGACATTTCTGAATTCTTAGCCATTTTCATTTTTTTTTATACATGAACACAAGACGAACTATAAAAATAATTTTCAACAAAACGTTACCTAGTTCAGAAAATTAAACTGGACGATAGTATAGAAAATTGAGTATCTGGTTTTTGTGAATATATTATAAGTTGAGTTTGTCAAACAGGTTGAAAGGTAAACGTAATGTGTTAAATGGCTGAAATTCAATTACCATAATTGCAAGGATATTAATTAGTCTTCATCTGATATAGGTCTCATTTTCTTTTTTGTTGTACGTGAAAGTCTGACATCAGTTTCCAATCAATTCGTGCATTTAGAAGTCGGTTGGTGGTGTGGGTTTAGTCCACCTGAAACTAGGTAGGTATGATAACTAGCTATCAGTTGGTTATAGATGCTAGGTAGTGAATCTTTCAGTGAATTGAATATTCACGATGATATTCAGAAATGTGATCGGAATGAATAAGTATACTTAATTCAAAGCTTTTTTTCGGAGACAGACACCGATGTTATCCACAACATCGGTGTCGGTCAAATTGTGGCAAAGTTGCGTATTTCAGCGACCTATTCGATGATGTAAAAAATCGAATTCAATTCTTTTGGTTGTAGAGATATACAGGAAAAACCAAAAAATCACAAATCCTGTTTTTGTCTGTGTCTTTATTCGCAAACATATTGAAAATCGGTTCACATTTTGCTATTGGCACTTTATGTCCATGAATCTTTCATACAGGGTGTCATCTGGCTTGGGCCACCTCATCTTCGAATTTTTAAATACATACCTGTGATTTTGGTGGAAGTTCTGTTTGGAGAACCATATTTTTTGCAAACACGACCAATTTTTGGTAGCAATCCGCACTTCTTTGCCTGTTTATAGCGAGAACTTTGTAACATCTCGGCTTCCTTTTTTTCTTAGACACTAATTCCGCTGTGGTTGATAACATAAGCATCAATACAATCTCGATTGGTCAACATTTTTTCTCAATAATAAAAGTAATCAGAATATAATTCTGTGACGTATCGAAATATTTACGAATTAAGTTGACCGAATTTCGGCTTACTGCTTATTCCTTATTTGAGCTTATTCATTTTATTAACGCTCTCCCTCAAATATGTATATGCAACATTCTTTTGTTTATTATCTTAGCTTACTTTTTTATAATCTTGAATGAAATTATCAAGTTTTATAAAATAAAACTGTTGACAAAATCAAATTGAATTATGGGATTTCAGTAAATATTTGATGTGAATGCAATAACGAACTACTATGACATTGAAGTCACTACGGGTATCCAAGAATGTATACGTGCTACACTCCGTGAGATTGTTAATCTCAGGACTCGAAATTCTATTCTTTATGGCCTTATTAGTACATTCATTAAATATACATTACATCGGAAATAATGGCCAGAAAGCTGATAGAACACGATTCAGATGTTTGCACAATGCTCGTCATAATTATCTTCACCCCTCACCGACCGACTCTTTCGTTATTTGCCACATTCCATGTCACACCCAAGAGCAGTCCTTTTGGAGAATCGAAATTCATCTCATTGATTCTCGAGTCATGAATGATCAACAATGTGAAAATAACATTAAAATTAATTTCAAATCAGGTTCACACGAAAGGGAAGAATCATGTAATGTGAATCATATTAGAAAAGATACAGATTCTCATTCTCGAATTTTTGTGGGTTGAAGCCTGGAAGAGAGAATTTCGTCAGGTATCCAGACTCACAACAAAACAGTTGAAAATCTATAGAAGAGGAATCAGTCTCCGACTTTTCTATGCTATTCAAGAGAAGTGAGTTTATCATCATCTCTTTTAAATCAGAAACTGACACTGACAGTGTTAAATATTTCTTTTAAGAACCATTTTCAGCAATCCCTCGCACATAATTTTTTCATCAGTGATCTCAATTGATGGTACTTCCTAGTTAAAATCTTGATGAAAAATAGGAACAGCCACTCTTGATATATTACTGGACAGATCAAAATAAACATGTCCTTATTTTTTTCAGCATTCATCTGTAATTTAATTTCTGTCAAGTCCTCATTTATAACGCCCGTAGTTACTGCTCTTCATAGACCACTTATGCAAGTGATAATAATCTGTACTATTACGGTACCGTTTTGTTTCATAAAAATTCGATCTCACGCTATCATATATTTGACATGCAATGTGATTATCGGTGAATTATCGATAATGAGTTGAAAAACAAGTATTCTATAGGAAGGAAACACCGAAAATTATTCAGAAATGCAAGTAGATAAAATTCTAACCTTCACAACTCTGTTCTCGGAGAATTTTCAGTCAACTTGCAAATATACTTACACAATACTCCCAAGAAAATTGAATGAGAAATGGAATTTCAACCTTTATGACTTTGCCACCTTCCACCCAGCTACTAAAGTGTTTTGATCACCTCCTCCATCAGGAGTAAAAAAAATATATTTGTAGTAGTGTATAGATGAAGATGACCTGGAAACGTCTCTACAGATACGTAATATGTGTGTGCTGCTTACCGCAGAAAGGTCACATTCAAGTCATATTCAAGGTCATATACTAAAAGGAAATTGAATATAATAATAATAATAATAATAATAATAATAATAATAATAATAATAATAATATAGAATACCTCTGGAACAATAGATTATTTGAAACGCGAAACATAAATTTATAATACGAGAAATGGTTTTTCCAATTCAACTCCTCTACGGTTGATCCCACGGCAAAAACGCTCCAAATTTAAAGTGGACAAAATTTCCTACAATTTTTGTATCTACACTTCTTTTCGTAATTCCTACGGGTATCGAGTTACAACGGAGAGAACGTGAATATTTTTTCTAAAAATTGTAAAAGTCCTTGTTTTTCTCATTTTGAGAAATGAGTTGTAGCTTTAATTCACTTTATTACTGATTTGTAGCCATTCGTTGAAAAAAGCCATGTATCGTAGCTATTTGTTACAGAATTATTGCTTTTTTATTCAAATGCAACTCAATTTCCCACCAACAGGAGGCGGAGCTAACAGCGCTTTATTTTAATAATAATAATAAAGTGTCTTTATTTCAGGCGGAGTTCAGTCAGAGACTGCTCTTCAATTGTGGTATCCCCAGAAGGCCTAATCTATAGATGTTCTTGTCCGATTTTGATTCATTCATTTCTTTTTTGATGGTGTCTTCGTCATCGTCGTCATTGTCAATGTCACATTTCTTGTACAAATATGTACTGACTCCTAATAAAAGCGACGACAGAAAAGATCTAGGTCTTGCCACATATGTAACAATCTGCGATAACGATTGGCATATCCTGTTCCATCTATCCAAGGGACCGCTCTTCTTCTTCGCAATAACTTCATGAAAGAATACCTTTAAAGATTGTGAATCTACCTCATCAAAAAACTATATTATATTATGTTCTGAATATCTGCTGAAATAATAGCAGTTGCTTCCCTCACAATTCGGAGCCTCTCTTCTTCGGGATTTGAACCCTTGGCCTTGTACCAATTGTCTGAGAGAAGTTTGTATCCTGTGCTTCGGAAGCAGACAACAGGTGAGTGGTTATTTCGCTCAGTGTAGAGTATATCCTCTTCATACTTCTTCAGGAGACGTCATTTCACGGTCCTGATGTCCAGACGGAACTCACCTTCAATTTGATCCATGAGTTCATCAAGGGAGAATTGACACTATCCGAAGTTTTCGGTGAGATGGGTTAAGATGTACTCTATTGCTTGATCAACGTTCGTTGCGGGCCGAAATCCTTTTTTCTGTCCGAACGCGACTCGGGAATATAGCTGCTTGTGGCAAGATACCTTGCATCCACAGCAACCAAGTCCGTCACATGTTGAAGGCGCCTATTATCTACCGTTCCCATTCATCAGAGTGTTTGTTAGCTGCTTTCATAATCGTGTCTTTCATCGATAATCTTCCTACCCGATGGATGGAATCTCGATCCGATAACTTTTTTTTCATCTGGTTGCTGAGGAAATCGAGGGTTATTTCTTCAGTACATAGGGTTTCAAAATCGAAGTGCGGATAGCTCGAGCGCCATGCCGTCGACGCTATTGAAAGGTGTATCAGCTTTTTTACGAAGATACGCAGCGATGAATTTTTCATTGATATAATTTCATTTGGCATGCAGCCTGAACAATTACAGACGGTAAATCTCTCAGATATATATTGTACCAATCCCAGTAGCGCTCACGGGGGAACTTTCATAAAAGGACCGTCAAGGAAAAAGACCAAAGACCTGCTTCAGTGTAACGGGAATCAGATAAGGGTTATAACAGGGCTGTTGACTGGAGACTGTCCACTCAAAGGACACCTGAAGGGCTGTACAACGGCGACCTTAGCTGCAGACAATGTAACAAAGGGATAGAGACAGCTCGACACATACTCTGCGAATGTGAGGCCCTGGATCATAAAAAGCAACAAATATATGGAAAACCAATGTTGGATCCAGAAGAATATGACAAATACCCAGCAATCAACCTGCACAAACTTGTGCAGGGGACAAGGTTGTTGGAATGGGTGTCGTAAAGTATAGGGAAGAAAAGCCCTAGAGGCTGAAGTGCTTTTCGGAGACCTGGAAGTGAACGACAGGTCAGACGGCTTCCACGAGGAGAAAAAACAATCCACAGAATACGCGTGTGTTCACGATTTCCACGTTCTACACTGGATTTCAGAAGAGTCTTGATCACCTTCTTTGAAAGTTACGTACTAATACCAAACTGATATTATTTGAATTTTGGGCTATCCATTTACATAATTTACAATATGAGATAGTCCGACCTGCAGAGTTTTTTGGTCGGATATGTACTTTGTCCTTTACTACTACTTATTCCAATAAATTAATCAATAACAAACAAAGTCCACAGCGGACCAAAAAACTTCGCGGGTATTTGTTTCACTACCGTATATTTTAAATTATATATAAATAGCTAACCCAAATAACAGAATGTAATTCATTTTTACAAAATTCACCGTGAAAAGATTGAGTTGAACGATTTTTTAAAGAAACGTACAAGTTTCGTTTGTTATAACTCGCCACCCGTTAGACTCATGAAAAAAAGGGTTGATACAAATATTGTATGGAATTTCATTTTCCTCAAATTTGTTAGGGACATTTGTGGAATCAACCGTTGAAAAAAAAAACAAATTTTTGTCAAGAATTGTGCAAGTGCTTGTTTCGCGTGCAGTTGGAAGAGAAATGTTTTAAGTGACTCACGTCGTCCGGGTCGAAAAAAAATTTCCAGCAATCCCTATGAAAGTTTACTTCGTAGAAGACACTTGTTTCGCAATATAAAGTATATTTACACGTTTCGTAAACGCTTGTTTTCCTCAATTATAATCGCTCTCATACATAATTTTCTGACTATCAAACTTCTTGTCGTATCCCGCTTTCCAACGGAACTGTCCAGCTTGCCCAAAGTAGTATTTTTGGGAGCTTAGGAACTTCTATATTTTCACTGGTTCACTGGTGGTTCCGTTGAGTATCACGTGATTTTTTTTCTTGTAGACCGGAAAGTATGAGAGAATTTTTTTGAAATTCAATTCCGCTCTCTATTTTTTCTTACGTCACATACATGTATAGTATTTTTCACAGTAAATGGTATTGGATTATTAACTGCAATAAACTACCCGATTTATTCCCATTGTGTACAACTTAAGGGTCTAATTGGTTTTATTATAATCCTTCAGTCAATTCCGCTCTTTATTTTTTCTTACGTCACATACATGTATAGTATTTTTCACAGTAGATGGTATTGGATTATTAACTGCAATAAACTACCCGATTTATACCCATTGTGTACAACTCAAGGGTCTAATTGGTTTTATTATAATCCTTCAGTCAATACCATTTATTGTGAAAACTACTATACAGGAATCGTCAATGTATAGATAAAATATATTGAAGGAAAAGGCTATCGCAACCGATCTCAAAATATGGTTGCAATAAGTACCTAACTTTTGTGCATACTCCAAGGTGATTTTCCTTGATCATCACTATGATTATAGTTCAAAATTTGATAATGTATCCTGATCAAACGATGACAGAAATGAGAGTGAGACTAGTACATTCGAAATCAGTCGCTGGAATTATTCACTTCATCAATACATAACTCATATAATAACCATATGTAACACTCGTTAAAAAATAATCCATTATTACTCCAATGTTTCATTCAATAATGCGCTATAATATCCCAGTGTCATTCGATTTGCACCATTCACCTTTTCCTCTAATCTGCATTCAACTCTAGTGTGGTTCAACACTCGAGTAGGTACTCACCATCATAACTCTCTTTTCAAAATTTGTTGCACTTGGTCTTCACAAAAGTATCACGAAATGTCTGTTTGAAATATTTGCTAAATACATAGGAATGAGAAACAACTAAACGTAAAAACTTTCACGACACCACAGTGATCGTACAAATATGACCTGGAAAGTGAGACTAACAATATCGATACCAAGAACAGCAGACATGAGATTCAACCTCAAGTCCGTGTCCCCACTATGGCGTTCCCCTTCATTGGGTAAGTTGCATAAACAGTAATTAAATGAATAATTAAGTTCACCTCTTTTCGTAATGAGTTTCATGCACTGAAAATATGTCTGAGCCCGTTAATGTAATTATAATGTTCTGAGGATTGTAAATACTACTGTAATGACTAATTATAGGTACTTCTGTATCTTTTAAATCGTAGGGTCCACCACAAATTCTTTGTTTCAAAGCATGAATGAATTGTTGATTTGGTCGTGATGCAATTATCAAGTTGAATGAAAATTCCTAGACGTCACGTCAAAGATTTTATCAATAGTATATATACTCTTTATGAGAGTAGTTTGTGATGTAGGAAATTGTGGCAAGAGTGATTTTGCGTATGAACGCAATGGTACGAATACGTATCGGATGACAACTGAACCATCGCACGGCTCAATTCTTGTTCTCTGAGTTAGAATATTGAAATTTGGTATGGGAGTACAAATTAATTGGGGTCAATATTTTCAACACCAAAGCAATTGCTATTCATTTCTGGTATCGCCGAAAATGAACCGGATTCAAATAACACCCTGTTTATATTAATTTCTGTAGACGATTCGATAGAACATAACATCCTCTCTTCAACGATATTAATCATGAGGCCATTTTTTAAATGGCGGCAAAGGAGTCTCTTTCCCCAAATCCAATATAGGGCGGCACGATGACTTCATCTTTCACTCAAACCTTGAACTATACACATTTTCGTATGGAAAATGCTGAATATACTAATCGTTTAATTTTACTGTATCAGAAGAAGTTAACAAATTGTTATGGAAAATCATAGCTTCGAATCTCCATTTTCTTCTTCTGCAACAAAAAAATTACACACGTAGTATATCCGCAGCAATTCATTAAGTGAATATGTGTACGTCAACGTCAAGGTAAAGTTTGGAGCATACTACTTAATTCCCATCAATACTTTCGAGAAAATTTTTTGAAGTTTTCGACAAAAATGACCAACTTCTGTTTTTAGTTTCATCAAGTTGTTTGACAATAGCTCTATAAAACTGTAGTAGGTCAGCCAAATTAATTATTGTGTTCGAAATTCACCCTCTGTATTCCCCAACCTACAAAAATGTTTGCTGACCTGCAAGCTTTAAGTCGGCATCGAAAGTGTAATTTGTCATTTTCGAGGAATCAGGGAATGGAAATTAAATTTTTCTTATCAAAAGAGCATTTATATAGTCCAGATTCACTTTTCTGTACCCGAATACAGAAAAATCATTTTTGTATACAGGGTGTTATTTGAGTTCCTTGCCACACATAAAGAGGTAATTCTTCGAGTTATTTTAGGACAAAAAGTTCTTACGTAGGTCCGACAATGATTCGTTTTCAAGATACAGGGTGTCAACAACATTTTTTTATCAAAAAGCTTTCTTATGATCGAGTTCTACCTCTGTATACGCCATCCTGCTTGCAGAAATTTTCTGCTGTCCTGCATATGTGTAATTGTCATTTTGGGAAGAACTCAGATACTTTTCCAGTTGCACACTGGTACGCAGACCATAACGAAAGGAAAAACACCTAGGAATAAATTTCAACACAATGAACACATATAATAGGTGTTTTTTATCTCAGTATATTTTACAGAGATTGCTGGGCATATACATTATTAGTTCTGTGCCAAGATGGATTGGATAAGCAGTAATAATTATGATAATCACAATTCACAATTCAAAACAAGTCAATTTCTAACTCGCTACAATTTTTGGAAAGAGTCCAGGATTAAATTTTCCGAAATCATGCCGATTTTTCTGCTTTTTTCTGAGCGAGGAAATTGAGTTATATTCTTTGAATGCACATTATGAGAGAATCAAGTCCCCTTTGAAATCGAACAAGAATGCATCGGGATACTGAACAGATCCCTATTTCTGGTTGTGAAAATTGACTAGATTTTTAAGTTTATCCAAAAGACATTATGGATATCCAAACCCGAAACACAAATCCTATTGGTAGTATCAAGAATCTTTCTTCTAAATAAAATTTATACGAGTTTCTATGAATCTGAGTGATACGAGATAAAATATGTTCATATATAGAAGTTTGATTGAAGAATAACAGTATTTCACTGAATGGGATACATGTATTACAAACATCAACATTGAATCTATGGGTGAACCAACACTCTTACAATGTTTCATGATATTCAAATTGTTGTCTCTCAATGGTATTTTGAAATTAGGATCATTATGTATCATTTCCGATTAATACTTTCTGTTGTTGATTCATTGAGGAGAAGTCTATGAGATTCTGATACTGAAGCGATTATTCCAAGATCTTCATCAATTTTGACACTTGCTATATAGGAAGCTCTCTGTTATTGAGAATGATAGGTATAACTGGGTGTCTTCACTAAATCGATGGGATTGAGAGTTCCTTCATGAAGGATAAAAAGTCATCTGTATAGAATGTGAATAAGAGTGGTCCCAATATGCTGCCCTGAGGAAGACTCCTAGAAACGTTTTTCGATTTCCAATGGTTGTTATCAACTAATACTCTTTGACGTCATCCTGATAAATAGTTCCTGGAGAAACTGACCGATATATCATCTACCCCAAAGTACTTTAGCTTCTTCGATAATATAATGTGGTCCAAAATATTAAATGCATTACTAAAGTCGAGAAGTATAAAGCATGTATGTTTGTTATCATCAATGGATGTGAATTATTTGTTACCTGACCTGATTGCGTTACCGGGTGCAACGGTGCAACTTATAGGTACTATAATCTGTATCTATGTTTTTCAATAAATAAATATGATATCCACTTTCTGTGTGGTATTTTTAAATATGAATATAACCCATATACTGGGTGAGTTAATAAAAGCTGTGGTAATAGGCTGTGTAAAATTGCAAGATCTCACTTACCACCTGTCATGATTTCAAAAACAGTTGAAGATAGATAAAGAATATAAATGAAACATTCAACCAATTCAAATAGGTATGCACCAATACACAGGATGATTAATTCGAAATGAAAAATCGTTGCCGAGTGTAGCTGGAAGCGGCAACAACGCTGTATCAAAAATATTTCCAAAAATTTCAAATTCAAAGGAAATTAGTATTTTTTACTACTGCGACCTTACATACACCCTACTTATTATTGTAAACTGAAGAACTGCAATACAGAATTTGAAAAATGTATTCCCGAATTTGAGTGAACAAAAATTAAAAACCTTTCATATGAAATATAAGTAATTGAAATAGATTGTCATATCGTTTCCATGAGATTTTTCTTGATATTGGGTAAATTTAAGTTCTTTATTTTGATTTGGAGACCAAAGACCAAAAGTTTCACCCTAGAGACTTGAAAGTCAAGTCCTGGTCTTGAGAAGATTTATTAAGTCTTGGTCTCGGTCTTGTTTCAAGACCAAGGCAAGACCAAGACTAATCTCTTGGTCTTGTGAAGCCCTATTCTGGCCTATATATTGCTGATCACAGTCGCCGCATGTGATGCTATATACTCCTTGGTTTTCGGGAGGAATCCTGTCCTTTGGTCTCGGCAAGCAAGACAAAATGGTGCTTTTAGGTTTTAAAATGGTTCTTATATTTTGTCTTCTCAATAATCTTCCAATTTTGTTAGTGACTCATGGAAGGGAGTGTCACGGACAATTCGAGTTCCAGACGATCTTCTGCCCTACTAGTTTGTCTTGATTTGTTTTGTCCGTGGATTGCCCTTCTAACTGAATGTGTTCCATAGCCATTTTGTCGAAGTGCTTTGGACGTCTCTTTCAGCTCTGCCTGTCTTTTTGTTGTTTCCGTTAGTGAAACAAGAACATCGGGTCACCAGCGTCTTTACTGCGGATTGCAGTTGTGTGGGGTGGTGTGATTCCGCTTCTAGGTATGTTGTGTGGGTGGGCTTTCGGCATACTAGGTGTATTCTTTCTAAAGTGTCGTTTGGCTTTCTGGTTATTAATAATTCCAGGAAAAGAAAGTTGCATGTCTAGGGTCCTCTGATTCCGTAGTGAAGTGGATGCGCGGAATTAAGCTATTCAGATATGTCACGATGCGAGTCAAATTTTCTTTTCTGTTGAGCATTCGGTAGTGATTCATCATGAACAGATTTGCTATAATAACTGGGGATGGGAAAGAGCCCATGGGAGCTGCTTCTATGTGTTTATGAAATATGTTGTTGAAGATGTAATAGGTATTCATTATGCAGTGTTTCGTCAGTTCTGAGACGTGATAAGTATTGTAAGTCCCCCTTTTTCTGATCATTGCCAGAGCTTTCTGAATGGGGTGCTGGAATACAGTGACTTGATATCTAGGCTAGCAAGTATGTCGTTTTGAGTTTATAGTTGAAAATTTTACAATAATTCTACCAAAATGAGACCCGAACCGTCTGGAGGTCAGAACCTGAAATCATCAATATATGAACCAAATAATTTGAATTCAAACAAGAAGTTGCGAATAAAGTATCAGAAGCGTAAATCTACCAATTAATTATAGCAGAAATAAATGAGTACCTTTGGAATATCAGTACTTTCCGTAAACTACGTAACTTGATTCATTTGGTGAGAATATTCTATCGAGATCAACCTCTCGTACTCGATGCGATGATTTCAATATTGAACCAGAAATAGTTAGTTATGTACCAAGGGCGTAAAATAGGGTTTTATGGACCGCCCGAGCGATAGCGAGGACTATTGACAGGCCCTTGCGAGATCAGAATGATCATTTGCGGTCTTTTATATTATAAAAATGGCAAGTGTACGAGACAGGTTATCGGAAAAAATATATTCGGACCGCCCGAGCGATAGCGAGGACTATTGACAGGCCCTTGCGAGATCAGAATGATCAAAAGCGGTTTTTTATATTATAAAAATGGCAAGTGTACGAGACAGGTTATCGGAAAAAATATATTCGGTCAGATACCATTGAGAATAGCCACTTACCTAAGTCTTTCTAATGCGAAAGAATATACTGGTCACTGCTTCAGACGTTCTTCAGCAACTATATCAGCAGATGCAGGCGAGAATATAATCAACTTAAAAGACATGCTGGGTGGAAGTCGACGACAGTTGCTGAAGGTTATATCGAAATTTCAATTGCAAATAAGCTGAAGATTGCTAATATAATTGTAGAAAATGAAGAGCCTTCTACTAGCCATTGCAGATAACCTGAAAATATTGCTCACTTCTTTGAACCACCAGAAAATAACATGCATTCTCCTCAGAGTTCTAGTAATAAGGAATCAGTTGAATCAGTAACTATCTGTAACAACAGAAAACAACAAATCCCAATATTTCCATTAAATAACTGTTCTAATTGTATTGCCAATATTAAGAAATAATTCATTTTTAAATTAATTATGTTCATTATTTTCGTTATTGTTAATAAAGTTTTGGGTTTGATCATGTGATTTTGCATCACAGAATAATATTTAGAAAATTGTAATATTCAAATAAACCATCACAATAATTATTGAAACATAGATGTCCTGACTTATACAGGAAGGCATAGTATATGAGTTACCTGTAAGTACAATATATAAAGGTATTAGTATTCTGATAATGATGGTGGTTAATGGTTACTCGACTCGTAATGTGCACTCCTATATATAATTCAGTTATACGTTTCAATAAATTGCATTTATTGTAATCATCGGAAAATAGGTTTCTATCGATATGAGATTGCAATTCACGAGAATGGAATTCACCTTAGCGCTTGCTCAACGATTTTATCGCCCGCCGGGCAATAAACTAGTCCGCGGGCGCTAATAAGTGCTACTTTTAGTCTTTACGCCCACAAATCCGGGCGATAAAGGATAAAGTGCTACCTTACGCCGGTCGTGCTTGGTCGTGCATATCAATCGATAAAGTTGGCGTGTAGCGTGTAGCCATCGTGTAGCTCGGGCTAAGATGCCTAGGAAACCCTGGTGCATCTAGTTATACCTGAATAATTTTGGGATGAACTTGGCGAAAACTGATTGCTTGATTTCTGAGATAGCAAATGCTTCAGATCGCTATTGTAGATGGCGATCAGTCATGTACCATATGAAGCTTAATTTTCAGTAGAGAGGAATGTGCAACCGAATATTCTACCACTGTTTATTATTTGCCTACTGAGATTTTGACAGCCCTGACAGCCAATCAAATGCGTTTCAGAAAACGTGCATGTAACGTGGAAACCTACCGTTAACAACCTGTCAATACTGTCACTGTTACCTCTACAAGTTTTTAGTGTGTTTATATCAGTTTGTAAGACTAGACTTTGATTCCGAGAAAATTTACTTTGCCCATTCACCTGAGAATTTACGACAAAGTTCATGCTAGTGTATTGAAAGTGATAGACTGTCTTGGAATTGGGGATACACACATCAGTTATGCAACGGTTCAAAATACGTATCACATCGATATTTCCTTTATTTAAACAAAACTTTGTTTTCAAATATCTCATTGATAAGAGCTACAGATGTTTCCTCCTCGATATAAGACTTTCGCTCAAGCTGAAACGAATAAAATTAGCTACAACGCCACATTCATGTTATTATTTTGGGGCGATTTGTTTTGTATTTACCTTAGGTGCTAAACAAAGAAGAATATTTGGATCCCCAGATTTTGACTGACCACACAAAATACGAAATCTTCTACACATCGTGAAAAAGTACTTGTGATAACTTATTCTACTTATTTATATAGACTCTCAAACACTGTTGAATGCGAAGAAATAATTTCAGAGTTTTCGTTGACAACAATAAACCTCAGAGTTACGTCAATTCGTCAAAACCGACATTTGACAGATTTTCGAAAATGCTCGTATAACGCCCCCTATACAAAAATTAGAAAGCTTTTGTAATCGTCGATTGTTTTTCGCCAAGAAATTCTAAACAATATCGAATCACTAGATACACCAGGGTTTCCTAGGCATCTTAGCTCGGGCGTACGGCAAATGGCAAATGTCATTCGCACGTGATAATGGCCGCGTCTCAACAGATTACAGCGCTTAAAGCCGCTGCACAAAATTTGACAGTTTTCCATGGTGAAATGTCAAAGTTTGTGAAGCGGCTAAGCGCTATAAGCTATTAGACGTACCCAATGGATGCGTCTTACAGATCTTGCGCTGCGAAACTAATAGACTGCTGTCATATTCCTGAAAAAGAGATGTCATGCGAAGTACAGTTTCTGACAAATCGTTGACAGAATGGCCGCGTCTAACAGCTTATAGAGCATAAAGCTGCCTCACAAAATTTGACATTTGACCATGGAAAACTGTCTAGTGGTTTGGTCCATATATATATTAATACCAATATGGATAATAAGGACAACTGCCGTGAATCCGAAAAAAAAGACGATCGCCGGTTTCTTTATACCTATGCGCATGCGCGAGAAAAATACATTTCTTCAATGATACACATACTTCTAATTACCTGTTTCTTTCTAACATGCGTGAGCTTCGACCAAGACCGATAGTGGGAATGAATTCCTTATTTCATATGATTGAAACCGGAACATAACCAAAGATTTTAGCGTCTGCGTCTGACAGTTGTTGAAGAAATTCATCGAGCCAATTCTTTTTATTGAAGTATCTTCATCGTCTTCTCAATTATTAGTGTTTTATGCGATTAATGTGTTTGAGTTTGAGTTCTTATACTTTACCCATTCTTTTCAAAGTTGGGTTTTTTAGTAGTAGAGAGTTTTGTTAGTGTTCGTATATATTTTTTCAACTTGTCCCCGACACCCTGCTTCCTGTGCAATAGCAAGAATTCGAGCTCCTGCCATCGGTAAATATGGAATTTAGATTAATTATTGTCTTCATATCACACGACTAATATTTCAGGTTTCCAAAAGACCCCGTCCTGAAATTATTGTTGATGAATATTTGCAATTTGGAAAGTACCGATGACGTTTCCAGCATAAGAATATGTGCAAATAATTTCGGTAATACTTCGGTCGCTATGAGCACCTTTTTTTCGAAATTTTTTTTTGTGGAACTTACGTAACTCGGTCTCCTCTACAAAAAATGTAAATGAAATAATCGGCGGTCTCTTATATTTTCGGAGATACAGGGCCTTTTTGGTGTAAAACTTCACAATTTTCCATATCAAATTTCTGTTGTTTGAACACACAAAATTCCTCCTTCTTCTGATCAGACGTTAGTCACTCTCTTATTCACTCGTTTTCAACATTTTTAAGCAGAAAAAAACATTAGTTTTCCAAAAAATGCAATTATTTTCAAACCATAACCAATTTGTTGTGATGTCATAGTGCAATGACAGTCGAAAGTGATGTATTTGCAGTGTTGCCGCTCTCATTGTTATTGTTGAGAACTGAATGCATTAATGTTGACTTTTGGAGAAAGTTGGATTTTTTGAGAAAATAATGTTTTTTTCTGCTTAAAAATGTTGAAAACGAGTGAATAAGAGAGTGACTAACGTCTGATCAGAAGAAGGAGGAATTTTGTGTGTTCAAACAACAGAAATTTGATATGGAAAATTGTGAAGATTTACACCAAAAAGGCCCTGTATCTCCGAAAATATAAGAGACCGCCGATTATTTCATTTACATTTTTTGTAGAGGAGACCGAGTTACGTAAGTTCCACAAAAAAAAATTTCGAAAAAAAGGTGCTCATAGCGACCGAAGTATTACCATAATTTCTCCGAGGACGATATTTTTATCAAGCCTACAGAAATGGGTTTGAGAACACAGTTGAAACATTTTTGAAAAATATAGCTTGCCCTCTGCTTTCACGTTATCCAACATATATGCCCCTGCTGCAGTTGGTAAGTGACATAATGGATCTTTTAAAAACTAGTCTATTTTGAAACAAGCCATTTCTGACTAATGGAGGGTAAAGTTTCGTTTATTATTCGGCACCTCATACCTACTATCAACACATCTAATTATTTATGTGATTTTCAAACAGGCATACTGCAATGCAGCCTCAGCCTCATACTGCAACATAGTTCAGCACATTCTCTAGCATACACTCTTGGACAATTCTAGCCAAGTTCGTTAATTATTCATGCATCGAGTAGAGCGAGTAGAGACTGAGCCGAGATCAGCTGATCACTGCGCATGGAGCTTTAAGGTATAAAAATCGTGTAACATAACCTCATATTTTTGAGCAATTTTTGCTTGAATATTTACGAATTTTTCCTTTGACATTCGCCATGCAGATTGTTCATATGAAAATCATGTTGAATGAAAATGTAGGTAGGTTGAATTTTTATGTTTTCTTTACGATGATGTGTTTATAGGTAGATGAGGTTGATTTCACATTCAGACTTGGCCTGGCATTCCATTTTCCATTCTCCAATGATGAGCATGTCAACATTGATACGCTGCATTGCTGCTAGTCCGTTGTACTCACTTGGGCAGAGGCTAGAGAAATTGAAATAGTTGCTACTCATGTTATAACCAGTTAGGAGAAATTTCATGTTGTATAATGAATATGATTCCTGCAGTACGAGAAGAAAAACTATGGAAGTGTTCGAAAGGAGTCCAAGTTTCCCAATGCTACACAGAAAAGATTGCTCTACATTATATCCTTGGGGTATTTAACAATGTATTATGAATGCCTGTGTTAAAGGTAAAACGAGAGAATGAGATATGTTGTTTTGATAAGGGAAAACGAACTGAAAATTATCAACACTAATGTATCACCATTCAGTGTTTAGAATGGAAGTCAACAGGGATAGCACATATCCTTACCTTAGAACAAGTTTAAAGGATCTGAAGGTGAAATGGAGACCTATGTACAAGCTTGGAGAGCTCAAATTGTAATAAACGAAAGGCTTCGAGCAAAGTGAGCGCTCAGAGCTTAATAAATGAACTTAGCTTCTTTTGCTCTCCTTGAAAGATATGAAAACTGAAAAGTGACCTTTGCCATCTGTCATCAGAATTTAGTGAACTGTTTACTGCTTAACTGAAGTTGAGTTAAAATAATATTCTAGCATATAATACGGTCACTACTGAAAAGTATCCTTTCTCTTTAAAGAAGTGGCAGGCAAGAAAACCATTGATTCACGATTCAATTGGAAAACAGTGTTTCAGCGGCTGATTGCATTTCTATTGGTCAAGGATAATTTTTTCAACTTCATGAAATCTTTAATGGAAAATAGGACCGAACAACACCCTTATACATATTTTTGTGCAGGTGCTCCATCAGGAATCTCAACTGAAAACACTTTGAAGAGAAAAAAGGAGGATTTTGATGGACCTGATGAAAAAAAATTGAGGATCCCAACACAAAATTATACTTGTAAGGTTATTACTCACCATTTAATTCAAATGAACTAGTCTCATTCTTGTGTTAGCTTATTTCATCGTTCATAATGGTACATATAAATCAAATTCAGTACAAATTTGAAGAAAAATAGATAATTTTTTGTTATATCTCACCATCACCAATATGTTTTCTTGAAAAAAACATTTGGAACTTCTGGTATTGAGACCTTTTTCAGAGATCAATTACCCTAACACCAAACTGATATTATTTGCATTCAATGCGCGTTTCGCTAACAAGATTAGCACCTTCAGAAAAAAAACTATACTAGTACCAATTATTTTCTTTCTACTTGATACTAGTATCAATTTTCTTTTCCTGAAGATGCTAACCTTGTTAGCGAAACGCGCATTGAATGCAAATAATATCAGTTTGGTGTTAGGGAAATTGATCTCTGAGAAAAAAATTAATGTTTGCGTAATTTTTCACTCATTTTAAAAATTTAAGATAGATAGGACATCACCGGATTTTGTAACAAGTCATGAATATTCAGGAACATATGGACTGGTTACTTTCAATCAAGAAATAGATATCAAAGTTAGGAATGAAGAAGAAATGGATTCAAATCAGGAAATCAGTAAGTTTTTTTCTCTATTTATATTTTGAGTTGAAATCTTGGAACCATTGAAAAATGAAGAATTTGTATTGACTTTATACAAGGGTAGTGGGGACAGGCTTTCGAGCTTAGCCTGCAGAATCTTTACACAAATGAAAAATACTAGTCGCGTCAAATATACTTTGTCAGAAGAAAATAATTCTCATTGACAACGAATTAATATACAGAGTAAAATATAAATGATCAAAAATAAATCATTCACAACAATTATGTAGAAAAATTTAAATGAAATGTAAATATATACAAACTCGAATCAAAATATCTCTTTGAATTATATTTATTTAAAGGATAGGTCATACAAAAATTCCTGAGTGGATTGATATATTTTTTCATGTCCTTTCTGAAAAGTTTAAAGTTCTCGATTTCTTACACTACAGCTGGTAGGTGATTGAGCATTTTTCCATTTGATTTGATTCCATAGTAAATAATTGAATCTTCAAGAAGTGAAGTAGATGGATATATTACTGTCATGTTGGCGAGTATTGTATGGAGTATTAAAGGTCTGCCAAAAGAAGATTTTTTTTCATCAAAAAAACTGTCTCAAGAATAAATATTGAGGTAACTGTTGGAATACCATGTGCTTTTAAATCTTCTACATGTATGCCTGAGGCCTGCTTTGGAGATGTACCGTGCTGCTCTTTTTTGAAGCTTAAAGATTATTTGTAAAAGCTCTTTATAGTATACTCCCCAGAATGCAATTCCATATCTATAATGATTAATAATCAGCGCGAAATATATGCTGTTCTTGATTGGGAATATCCCAATTCTCAGGAGATAATTCTTAGAACATAGCAACCTGAGGCTATTTTTGTGCTCGTATTGATTGTATTCCCTTTAAATTGAGTGAATCATCCATGTGGAGACTATGGAAAGTATGGTTATGTTTACTCTCCATAATTTCATTATTTTCATATTTTTGTTGTGCCATAGTATAGTGGTGTCATCTGCAGAGAAGGTGAATTTGCCTGTGGTATTAATAAGTCAAGTCATTGATATATAAAATAAAGAAGTTTTGAACCTAATATATATCAAGAAACCCCACAATTGTTATATTATTCTCAAGAGGGCTTTTCTGCTCTAACTACTTGGCTACGATCTGTTAGATAAGATTCAAATCACTGAAGTGATTCGTTTCTGAAACCATAAAGCTGCAGCTTTCACAGTAATATTTCATGACTGAATCAAGCGAAATATTTTGAAAGGTCACAGAAAACTGCGGCGATTGATTCTTTAGCATCGGTTTCTGTATATAGCTTTTCCAGAACAGAAAACATAGCGTAATTAGTTCCTCTATGAGCTTGGAATCCTAACTGATGACTGTTTAATATGGTGTTGTCACTGCAGAAAGCAACCAATCTGCTTTCAACAAATTTTCCTATGATTTTAGCAAGTGTAGGAATGAGTGCTATAGGTCCGAAGTTGAAGGGATCCACGTTATTTCCAACCTCATAAATAGGTATTACAATGGTTTTTTTCAAAAAGGTTGGAAACTCACCATACATGAAAGATTGATTGATGAGTTGTGATAGCACAACTAAAAGGGAATACGGTTGAACTTTGAATGGAATATTTTGATCGACATGTCATTGAGACCAGAACCAATTTTGTTTTTCATATTTTTAATAAAGGCTTCCAGTTCTTTCGGGTTGGTTTCATTGAATTGAAAGCTTTCAACAATGTCAATTTTTTTGAGGCAAGTTTAAAAATAAGTTCAGAGTGAGTTTGTCAGCTATAGAGCAGAGCAGTAGTATTAGTTATTTAACAGACCTTTAGATTTGTTGTCCGCTCAATCCATCCTCTTTTCATAGTAAATCTGTTTTGTTACTTATAAGCAGTTTTCTGTAAATTCCCCTATATTTTTTTTATATTCAAATAAGAATTTTTGTTTCCAATGTACATATTTTCTAATGTAATGTGAGAAGTTTCCGTTTTCTTGTCAGATTTTTGATTCCATATGAACCAAAGATTTTTCTTTCTTAATTTTATTTTTTGAATGGAAAATGCTTTGTTGAAGTTTCCCACTATGATTATGAAATGACTTGAAAGGAAGAGGGTTATGTAAAAAAAATGTCCAGTCAGTTTGCTGGCAATATTGATAAAATATATATATATATATATAAGTTTCAATGATATTTTTGTTTTCAGTTGTGATCCCAGACAAAGAAGGAAAATACACCAACTGCAACAAAAAACCAGACGATATGTTAAAAGAAATTGAGAGTTTGAAGAAACTTCTGGGACACTTGAAATCAAAGAATTTGATATCTCGTGGTGCTAATTATCATCTGATGGTAATGTAGTGTTTCATTTATCAACAGATATCACCATCACCTGCTACATCATTATGCATAGATTTGTGAGTATGGAATATTGGAGGATGATGGGCAAAAAACGTAAGGAAAAGGGTACCAATCCCAATATATAAATGTTATTCATCACTGCAAAAGGTATTTTGTGTAGAACAATGATGTGAATATAACGTGGCAAATAACTTTCAATCTCTATATTGAACAGACTTATATAACTAATGTTAAATGTATCACATCATGTTGTTGGACTGCTGCTGCTGATGTATAGAGGTTGAACACTGTACATCAGGATTTTAAAATCGTATTGTAAAGAGTGCAGAGTAAAAAACGTAAATGAAAAAACTTTTATTCCTTCTTTTTCAACAAAGATAACAACCTGTCTACATTACTGAGAAATGCTCGAGTAAGAAAGCCTTCATGTACCACACAGAAAAAATCATATATGAGAAATCTAGAAGTTCAGGACGATGATTGCAAAATCTGCTGCATCGTTCTTTTTATTCGAATAAATTTCTGGATGGTATGAGTTACTATAAAAATTTCCCCTTTATATGTATAGTAATGATTTGTCTAACTGTTTTTTCGTTTTGTATACAATATGTTGTAGCTTGAGATTATTTTTCAAATGTTTTATTACCTACCATGAATGTAACTAAACATAACATGGTACGAAATTGCGCGATTTTAATTTTTAGTCATTTCAATAAATTTCTCATTCCAATATATAAATTCCAAATTGATACTGAATATGTATTTGAAAATAGTTGTGTGTTTAACAGGATTGTCGATCTTTCTTGAATTTATGAAATAGTAATTTTTATTCACTAAAAAATTACGTACTCATCAATTCTCCAATATTCGCTGTCTCTGGTATCATCAACTGATGATAACGATGTAGTTACAATCTTAATCAACCTTTCCTATCTTTTTAATGAATACCTATCCTTCATATTTGTGAATCCTGCAATTTTTCGACTTCCAAAGATGATGTAACTATTGAGAAATATGAATAAAATTTTTCTGAAATTATTGTAGTATTATTTCATAAATAGCTGAACTCTTCCTTTTTGTATTAAAATTAATTAAAATGCTGGATTACATCTGACACCTGCATATCATTCCAAAAGGAATATTCTCATTGATATTCTTGAATTTACTCCTTATAATTTGTAACTAAAAGGTTTTATAAATGAATAATGATTATATAGATAATCATTATAATTTCACAAGAAAAATTCCTTGCTATCCTGGCAGTTTATTTGGTGGCTACTAGAACAGGCGACTTATTGCATATTCTTTTGGAATGCACATTTTCATATATCTTTCCATTCATGAAAGCGTTCAAGAGAAGCAGAAATACATGCAATATACTCTGATTCTGGCAGATAGTTTCATTTTTGAGCATTTCATATTTCGTTTACCAATAAGGATTATTCAAAATGAAAACTATTCACACTTAAATCAAATCTACAGTAGCCTGGCAGAATCCTTATATTCCTTTGCAGTTGTGGATAGATAAAGTGATATGGTGAGTATTATATATGCATGAAAAATATAGCTAATCAGTCAATGTTTATAGTATATTTGCTATTCTTTGATGAAGAAACTAGATAATTCGAATGGTATAACAAATAAAGAAGCAACTGCCATTTCGTAAAACCCTGGTTTCTTAGGATAATGTTTGTATAATTCTGATTTACCTGCATGATACAAATGTCTTATTTTTCTCGTGCATACCACCAAGTGTCCATCTTTTTACCTGTTTCTGAGCTTTCAATCACAAGTAACACAACAGAATGAGCATAGTATCTCAACTTTGGCGCTTGATCCTTTTTAGTAAACAATCTTTATTTCAACGAATTTGTTATGAGCTGAATTCATGGGTTTTAAAATTACATTCATAAATGGACATTAAAAATGAGTAACATGAATTTGATACTGAATATTTCAATCAGTGAAACTTAAACCCTATCAATTTCACACATATTTACTATTGACCATAATGAGCAGCCATCCTCTTGCAGCAGTTCATTCCCCTATTCGAAATTGATGAAAACTTGGTCTCGAGATCGATGAAAGATTTTTAATTTTGTATTATTAAACACTACACATCATTTCACATCACAGTTAATATGCAATAGAACTCATTTAGTTATTCAATCATTAGGGAAACCTTCCAAACTTCCTGGGAAACCAAAATGCACTTTGAATTTTTCATACTGCTACATTCGTATATATATTCAATATTCTTGAAATCTTCATGATCTTGTTTGTTTTTTTTGACATTAAAAAATAACAATAACATAACCAAAAAATTGAAAATGTCATATGACGTTAAAAATCGCGCATGCGCTAAAAATGAAAGAAACCGGATGGTGGGACTGCAACAGAGATATAACTCGGCTTCACTTAGTTAACATTAGCTCTTATCACGGATAATAGAAGCTAAGTTCGATTATTCATGGATCGAGTAGAGCGGGTAGAGACTGAGCTGAGATCAGCTGATCACTGAGCGTATGGAGCTTAAGATCTAAAAACGAACGGGTTTTGAGCTTTTGGAGCGTGTAACATAACCTGATATTTTTTTATTTGTTTTATCTTTTTCGAGCAATTTGTGCTTGAACGTTTACGAATTTTCCTTTGAATATCCATATTCTCCATGCAGATTTTTCATATGAAGATCGTGTTGAAGGAAAATGTAGGTAGATAGGTTGAATTTTTATGTTTTCTTTACAATGATGTGTTTATAGGTATGAGATGAAGTTGATTCAATATATGGGTACTCTCACAAACTTGGCCTGGCATTCCTTTCTCCAATATGATGAGCATATCAACATTGATACGCTGCATTGTTGCTAGTCCGTTGTACCTACTTGGGCAGATGCTAGAGAAATTGGAATAGTTGCTATTCATGTTATAACCAGTTAGGAAAAATTCCATTTTGTATAAGTAATGAACATCATTCCTGCGGTATGAGAAGAAAAACTATGGAAGTGTTTGAAAGGAGTCCAAGTTTCCCAATGCTACACAGAAAAAATTGAACACGCTCTACATATTATATCCTTGGTGTTTTAAAAAATTTAATATGAATGCCTGTCGATAAGGTAAAACATGAGAATGAGATATGTTGTTTTGATAAGGAAAAACAAACTGAAAATTGTCAACACTAATGTATCACCATTCAGTGTTTAGAATGGAAGTCGACAGGGATTGCACATATCCTTACCTAAGAACAAGTTTTAAAGGATCTTAAGGCGTTTCGAATGATAACAAGCAAGTGAGGTTTTTTAAAACGTTATTAGGATGCAATGGTTGCTGGAGTGGAACAGCTTGTATAAAGGCAGAAAGAAATGTTCACTTCAAGATATTATTGAGGTGTTCTAAATTTTTTAGGTGAAAGTTGACCTTTGTTTTTTGTACTAGGTAAAATGTTATTATCATACTCCATGAAGTTAGTAAATAGGTACATGTGCATGAACTAAAAGAATAAAAAAATATGTTTATTCAATTGTAATATTTGTGATTGTTCTCACAAGATGACAAAGTACATAAATTATTTCAGCGAGAATAAATCTCTTAATACAAAAATAAGAAATTAGCAATGCAATAAGAATGTGTGAATGCTAGCCACATATGGGGAAAGAAATGCAGTACATGTACTAATAGAATTAAGACAATTCAAATTGATAATACAGTTTATTTATTCCAAAAATAATACATGTGGGTGCATGGCAAAGAACTCTCCTGAAAGCTCTTTATAATCGTCCCCATTACAATCTTCAAAAATCTATATGCTGTCAGAAATTTCAATCTTCCATTACATTTATTTATGTATGTTATGGTACCAATGAACTTTGCTGTTATTGAATTTCTCATGCTATCATGAGGGTTATTCCATTACCTTGAAGACAAATAAAATATATTTCAAGGCATGACTAACCCTGGAGTTGTAGAGCCTTGTTATCAAGTATATTGCATATGTCATGATACCTTCGGGCAAATTTTCATTTCGAAGATTTTTCACTTTCATTTCGAAAGTCTTGTTAGAAGGGCACTTGGTTACATTTTTTTGTCTACGTTACAAAATAATAGTTTTTCATTAATCCCTTATAAATTTGCTAATGGCGCTGATGATGTAAATGGCTCATCATCTAATAGCTTGATTTTTTATTGTGAGCTTTCAAAACTCGAACAACTCCTGTGTAATTACAGATAATTGAAGATATCTGATAGGATAATTAATTAAAAAATTGATATTTTGGTAGATCACATTCCTCATTCTGCAACATAAGGATTAATAGCCATACTGATATTTTCAACAATTTCTTTCGAGGTGAACTTTGAGACTCGAGTAATCTTTATAGAGATTGTCGAGGAGATTACCCATTTTCAGAACATTTACAGCAATACATAGCTAACACTCTTGAGGTCTGAACTTCCATCATATACTTAGTTCATGGTTCCTGGAACAAGATGTGCCGTTATTATGATCTTGAGGCCTATTTAGGTTGCATTCACTTCTTAGATGATTTTGATTGGTATACTACCTCAGTGTATAACAATAAACCTAGATCTATATTGTTCAACCAATAAATTCTTCAAAACTTCAAGAATATTTTTGAAACTAGCTAAAATAGAGGCTATAGGTAGGTAGGTATTTTGAGAGGTTCGTTTTCAAAATTCTTTACCAAACAGGTATAGTTCGTCAGTATGACTTTCACATGTGAAAAATATAATTACAACTGCAATAATTTTGAAAAAAATTTTTTTTTTCCATAACGAAAATAAATAACCTCACTTTAATGTTCAATGTCAAATTTATTCTTCATCATACGTCACATCTTTTCGCTCGATTTTCTCTTCAACGAAGCTCCGCGCTAAATGAGCTGCTCAATATGCACGCTCTGTGAATAAAAGGACACCAAAGTTATCGCTCTGCGCGCTCGATATCCTCGCTTCGGGATAAACGAACGATTTTGAGTGGATTGAGCTCAGCCGAGCTGAGAGAGCTTGCTCGATTCGCTCGCTCAGTGAATAAATGGACACCTATGTACACGCTCGGAGAGCTCGATTTGTAATAAACGAACGGCATCGAGCAAAGTGAGCGCTCAGAGCCTAATAATCGAACTCAGCTAGAGAGTATACGGTCGTTCAATGCCACGTCATTGACTTGTACATGTCACTGGGTAACCAATCAGAAAACATGATTGTCAGCTGGTGTCATTTTTAAACTTCAGCCCTGCTCAAATCATGTTTTCTGATTGGTTACCCAGTGACATGTACAAGTCAATGACGTGGCATTGAACGACCGTATACTCTATTATCCGTGAGCTCTTATCAGGTATTACTCATATTGGTATTAATATATATATGGTTTGGTCTAATGCGCCATAATGGAAGCAAAGACCATAAAAAACGAAGAAGAAGAAGGAGAATGTCTAGTGCTAGTGTGTGTTTATTGGCCGTTGCTTCCTAGCCTAGTGTAGGCGCGTCTAGTGGTTTGTGTTTGTGGTCTCATACAACAGCTGTCATCACATATCACATCAGTCATGTATCATGTAGACCAAGTACAAGGACAGGAAACGGGCATGGCCCAGCTCTTCAGGTTGACTGACACTACTGACAGTCATTCGATATCGATATCTGAAGTCTGAAGTTAAGCAACGTCGAGCGCGGTTAATACTTGGATGGGTGACCATGCAGGGAAATGCGTGTCGAAAGCCCGTACAGCTGCAGCGAAATAGCATATCATAGCTCGCAGACAATATATCAATGAGCACAAGATATATTGAGGATATGCCGTCCTTCGGAGGGGACGTAAAGCCGTTGGTCCCGAGTCCATGGATGTCGGGCTCGTAAAAGATCCCTACCTCTGGTTGAAATACCAGAGGGTTCGGCAAAATTTCCGGTTGGGGGAAGTGTGCTCACCGGCGTCGGTGATTGGACTTGGTAGCGAAAATATGCCGACGTTGAATAAATAAATGAAAAAATGGACAGGAAACTCCTTGGACCATGTAGTCACAGTATGTGTGGTAATGGTAATGTGATGTAGTGGTCATGGTCAGGGTTCCGTCACAGTTCCGTGTTCCGTGAATCCATGTCCCACATTTGACCTTTTCAAAATTATGTTTATAATTTTCACATTTTTTATTTTGCTATAGTTCTCAGAGGTAGTTGATATTTCCCTTCTTTTTTTGGTGAGTAATTGTTGACGAAACACATTTATCTCTTCTGACGAAAAATTATTCCTTGTTACTGACCCTGAATAATTGAAAAAAAATTGTTTATCTATTTTTGACCTCTTATCATCTGTAGATCATGCATACTATCATATGTTGTTAATGGAAGGCCCAAAATATTCTACAACTGTAACAAGACGTCTTCTTATTCATCGTTTTCAGCTTTTACCCCATTTTGAAGAATCTCTCAACATGAGAGTAGTAGCCCTAATAAGTGGTGGTAAAGACAGCACCTTCAACATGATGCAATGTATTGCTGCTGGTCATGAAATTGTGGCCTTAGCAAACCTAGTTCCACACAACAAAACCGAATTGGATAGCTTCATGTATCAGAGTGTGGGACATGAAGCGATTGATTTCATTGCAGCAGCAATGGAATTGCCTCTGTATAAAAGAGACACTTTCGGTGAGTTTAAAATTTAGTATAATTATTGAACTAAGAATCTGCTTCATATTTTCGAAAATGTTGGTTCTAGAAAACTATGAATAGAAATAAAAAGCACTGAAACATCTTCTAATCCACAAAATCTAGACCACTGGGATAGACACTTGCACTTTAATCTCATTCAATGAATATTCATTTAATCAGCTATTCATTTTCAGTTCTTTATTATTTGTTTCTTTTTCCATTGTCATAGGCTGCCTATAATTTATTTATTTATTTATTTATTCATTCCAATATGGTCAATTACATGACCTGTGGACAGGTCACTCAGACTAACAATCAGTAGCCTAACAAAAGGATAAAAGGACAAGTTTTTCAATAGTCTCAACAATTCTAATTTCCTAATGAACAATATTGAAGCTACTAGCAAATTTCTGAAGTTAGCTGCAGACACTTTATGAGCCTTACAGAACTTGATCAGTAGGTACTGTCCTGAAATTTGAAAGTAGCACTGAATTTGTGCAGCAGCTCTAGTCAATAAAAAATAAGCTTTAAGTAAGAGATGAAAATGACCAACACTCTTATGGTAAGTATATAAATGTCCCCATTGAAAATTAAATGTTGAACTTCTCATAGCTCATTACTCATAGCCTCTTACTTATTAGTGTATGGGTTTTTCCTTTATTTTTTCTCCTGAAATTTAAAGAAGGTGGTATTTTTATTTGTGATGTAGCAACACTATTTCACCATGAAACTGTTTCAAATTGTCTTGTCTAACTTTCATATTTCATAGTGTATCCAAATGAAACTACCATGTTGCGATATAGGATATAGGTATTTCTCAGACAAGTGTTTCTATATCAAGTGTACATCTTTATATTATATACCGAGTTATATACTCTTTGGAAATATATCATATATCTATCTATCATAATCTATATTCAAAGAGTGTTTGCTTGTATACCAAAGTTATATGTAGAATGAAAGCCTATTTCTCAGTGAAGTCAGTAAAAAGAAGGAAACAAATATAATGTTACAAAATAAGAACCTATTTAACAAGTATTTCAGAAATGAATATAATGATATCAATTTTTTCAAACTCTTGTAAGAATTTCATTGAAGATACTCAAGTATCTTCAATGAAATTCCACACACTTTGGCATTGATTGTTTAGATTTATTGGATTAGAGCTATTTCTTTACAATAGAGCTCAATGAGAAGAGGACTTTCCTCCATTCTGAACTCCCTGACTTCAATGACAGAAGTCAACAGACTCTGAAGATTATTACAATCAGAGAAAACCATCAGTTGATTTCCTCAGTGGCCATATGTATGAATTATTAGATCTTACTAAATATGATAAATGTGAGCTTCTGAAAAATGTTCATTTCTCACATATACTTTCAGGTGTGGAACACAAATGCAAAGACGAAATGTGGCGCTCATTCGGAAGTTATGGGCTTTCAAAATTTGTCTTCTTTCATGATCACTCAATCAGTCAATTGTGAAAAGTCAATTTGGAGCGAATCTGCTCTGAAATAATTGACATTTTTATTCTAAATTAACGCCCGTTGCGCCATATATGCAGAGAAGTAGCAGTTTGGAGAGCCTCTTTCTACCTTTCACTGATCTTCTCTTGCGTTTAGGACTGTCAAACTCCTTTTGATAGCATAAATAGAATAGCAATTGTAATAATTTTTTGTTTCTGTGGAGAAAATAGGCTTTGAATAATGTAGGCATGAAAGTTTCAAGACAAAATAGGATCATTTTTTATTGGCCCCTGATGTATAAATATGGAATACTGGATTATCAATGCAATCGTTTGCTGACCCTCAACTTATTTCACCGTCACATATTAGCGCTCAGTGCTAGTTCCCACATAGCATGTATACTCTTTGAGAAACTTTTCAAAAATGATTTTAATTTTTTCAACAGGGTGAATGTTAATCCTCCTTGTGTTTAGTTTTTGAGATGACCAATTGAATTTCAGGGATTTCCAATGAAAGAGGAAAAATTTATAAGCCCTCTGACGATGATGAAGTTGAGGACTTATACTTATTACTTGAACAAATCCAGGGACAATTGGATATTGATGCAGTTTCTGTTGGTGCAATCCTATCAGATTACCAAAGGGTTCGAGTCGAAAATGTGTGAGTAATAATGAAAAAAAAAAATTTCATGTCACATTGGAAGTTTTGGAAAATCTAAAACTGATGTTGCTAGCTACCATAAAACCCACATTACCATAGTTTCATATTTGTAGATGTGTTAGATTAGGCCTCATTCCCTTAGCCTATTTGTGGCAACGAAACCAGAAAGAACTCCTAGACGAAATGATAAAGTGTGAAGTAGATGCAATTATTATCAAAGTAGCCTCCCTAGGTTTAGAAATGAAACACTTAGGAAGATCTCTTAGCCTGATGCAACCTCATTTACTAGCGATGCATGATAAATATGGCCTAAATGTTTGTGGAGAAGGAGGAGAGTATGAAACATTAACTTTGGACTGTCCACTCTTCAAGAGCAGACTAGTAATGTAAGTTTATCGATTTTTTTTAGTGGTGCTGAAGTTTCAGAGAGCATTTGTTTTCAGCAATCAATCAGACGTGGTAATACATTCCAACGATCCCATTGCTCCTGTGGGATATCTTGTTCTTGAGAAACTCACATTGGAACTAAAATTGCCATCATTAGACTTATGCGACCGCCTGAAAGGTTTGCCTTTAAAAGATAGCGATGGACATGTATCAAATCAAGGTGACCCATTTGATCTTGCAGAGAGTGATTCAGGTAGTTTATTAATAGAAACTATATCAACAATAAATTATAGAATATTTTGTCTACACCTGTACTCTAATAATACACTTATATGCCCACAGCCCGTTTTATAATGAAATCCATTACGATACAAAGAATTTTTCAAAGAAATACGATTGATTACCTACTATTATTGTGTTCAATATAAATACCTAATAATATAATATTTTCAGTTCTTCATTATTTATTGGGTGTAGATAAAATATCGTATGCAACTCTCATGTAATGGTTATTGATACACTCGCATAAACCATACGAAACTCACTTTCGGCTCGTTTCGTATCCCGATTTATGCTCATGTATTAATAATCATCATTACACGATCGTTGCATAATATACTAATAGGTGGATGATTATGAACCATTTATATTAAAAATTAACGTTTACAGTTCCTACTACAGTATTTATCAACCAACGATATTGAAGAAGTTCTCAAACCTTCACTTTAAGCGCTACTGCTTATGTAGACCTGTCATATACAGTGTGCATCATAAGTGTTACCCCCCCTATCTAACTCGTTACTGGACTCTTGTTAGGAAAATCGCCGAGACATTTCGATTTTTTATTTCTACAATATACAATTGAGTATGAACAGTTCACCCCTAATTTCATCCCATACTGGAGGGCAGCAACCATTTTGAAAAATTCAAATAGCATGGGGTGGTGAGTAATAGCTCATTTGATAGGGGGTTTCATTCTCTATTCAACCGTGCAAAGGAATTGAAAATTGCTACATTGATTCAAGAGTTATGATTGATTAAGAATAACGACAATTAACGGAGCACAATCCCATTATTTTTCAATCAAGCATGATGTGCAAGCTTTGCATTTGACGTTTGTCAAGTCAAAATCAGTAGGTATTGAATTTTTGAAGAAATCGATAATCATATGAAAATGTCTTGTAGCAGTGATATAGAAAAATTACCAGCGACTCCTCCACAGATGTCTTAGACAAGAAAAAAATACAATCGAAAAGATTATTTTCATTTGACAAATGCAACACATATGTTTTTATTTTCGACCAAATCAAATGAGCTCTCATGGCCGAGTGGTCAATGGCGCCGGCAGAGATTAGACACGTCCGGGTTTAATTCCTGACCTCGCAGAGATTATTTTTATTTTATTTTTTCTTTTCATTTCTCATTGTATTTTCCGTGGTTATACCATTAATTATAATTTTGTAGAATTTTTCAAAGAAATACGATTGATTACCTACTATTATTGTGTTCAATATAAATACCTAATAATATAATATTTTCAATTCTTCATTATTTATTGGGTGTAGATAAAATATCGTATGCAACTCTCATGTAATGGTTATTGATACACTCGCATAAACCATACGAAACTCACCTTCGGCTCATTTCGTATCCCGATTTATGCTCATGTATTAATAATCATCATTACACGATCGTTGCATAATATACTGATAGGTGGATGATTATGAACCATTTATATTAAAAATTAACGTTTACAATTCCTACTACAGTATTTATCAACCAACGATATTGAAGAAGTTCTCAAACCTTCATTTTAAGCGCTACTGCTTATGTAGACCTGTCATATACAGTGTGCATCATAAGTGTTACCCCCCCTATCTAACTCGTTACTGGACTCTTGTTAGGAAAATCGCCGAGACATTTCGATTTTTTATTTCTACAATATACAATTGAGTATGAACAGTTCACCCCTAATTTCATCCCATACTGGAGGGCAGCAACCATTTTGAAAAATTCAAATAGCATGGGGTGGTGAGTAATAGCTCATTTGATAGGGGGTTTCATTCTCTATTCAACCGTGCAAAGGAATTGAAAATTGCTACATTGATTCAAGAGTTATGATTGATTAAGAATAACGACAATTAACGGACCACAATCACCCTTAGAATTAAAAATTCATACCTGTTTGATATCGGTTTTGGTTCAGACTTCAAGAGACACGTATTTGTCATTTACGTAGAAAATGACTGCACGTTTTTGTAGGTGTTTTTTGAATGTTTGAGGATAAATGGTCGATACAAGAAACTGATATCACGGAGAATGCGAATCAGTGTATTCTAGCTGTTAGGTGTGCTTGCTGTTCATCTTCAAATAATGGTTGTACCACGTGCTTTAAATGAGAAATCTTTTTTTTTTTTTTTTTTTTAATTCTTTATTTAACGTCGGCCTATTTCCGCTACCAAGGCCAATCACCGACGCCGGTGAGCACACTTCCCCCAACCGGAAATTTTGCCGAACCCTCTGGTATTCCAACCAGAGGTAGGGATCTTTAACGAGCCCAACATCCATGGACTCGGGACCGACGGCTTAACGTCCCCTCCGAAGGACGGCATATCCTCAATATATCTTGTGCTCATTGATATATTGTCTGCGAGCTATGATATGCTACTTCGCTGCAGCTGTACGGGCTTTCGACACGGTATTTCCCTGTATGGTCACCCATTCAAGTACTAACCGCGCTCGGCGTTGCTTGACTTCAGATATCGAATGACTGTCAGTCAACCTGAAGAGCTGGGCCATGCCCCAAATGAGAAATCTGAAGCAATTGTTATATTTGGTGAGGCTCATCGCAATCATCATGAGGCTGTACGATTGTTCGATGAACGTTTTCCAGATAGCCCTATCGATAGACATTATTTCAAACAGTTGATGAAAAAATTTTATGAGAACGGCAGTGTGCAAAATAAAACACGTTCTTGGCGATCGACTACAGGGGAAGATAAACAAATGGACATTATGCGCTAATTTGTGAATGAACCGTCCTTATCGAGTAGAACTGTTGCCTTGATTTGTGAGGTTTCGCAGATGAGGGTATTGAGAGTTCTAATAGAAAAAATTTCAAAATGGTTAAGGCTTTCGCGGCCGAGGTTACCAGTATAACTACTTTTCTTCGGGCTTGAAGGCCGTCGTTCTTTGGAATTTCTTCCTGACGTTTCACTAGCGCGAGTGGCCAGCTTCTTCAGAGGCTTACTCATTTCCGATGACTAAACGTTTCGATTTCTCAAGGCGTATTTCTATTGATGCAGGTAGTCTAGAGTGTTAATTACTTCTGTCGGGCTCGGGGAATAATCATCATTATTAGTTGCTGCACTACCTGCCGTGATTTCATTAGTTATTCTTGATTTCCTCAGAATGGGATTCCAAATTCTGTTTAGACTCAACGCTTCTTCTTTTCTCTTAAAATTGTCCGTCTGTTTTCAACAGGTTAGGGTATTTTGGACTGGAAATTCTTCAAAAAATAATTTTGAGCCACTCCAAAACGTGATCCCACATAAACTACAAAGATTACAAACTGATTTTGATCTTTATTCAATGCATGTGACTTTCTCTGTTCTGTTGTCGGTATCTTTTGGGATTAATTATTATCATTAAATTCATTAAGATTTTGGGTGTTAGACTGGATTCAGACAGATCCGTAATCCGATCGTACGACGATCCGATAGCTTTCTGATTGGTCAAAGTTTGAATTTAGACCAATCAGAAAGCTATCGGATCTTCGTACGATCAGATTTCGGATCTGTCTGAATTCAGCCTTACTCTGAATGAATCAATAACTCATTTCAATTTTTCTCAGACATTCTCAATGTCATGCATTGCAGATGAACAAGGAAGCAATGCAGATGGCCCATCTGCCAACAGTGTCAATTATTTTCCCGCAAACATTGTGCAAAAAGCTCTGTCTGTGAAAAGTAAAAATGGGTGGCTGTGGATCGGCGGTATTCAGGGTGCTTCTTCGGATGCCTTCGAAGCAATGGATCAAGCTATGAGTATTTTAAAGTGTAGGTATGCATTGATACAAGATATACACAATATCTTTTCATTTATTTATAAAATAATTCAGGTGATTTTTCATTTCCGTTTTTGTCTTCTGTTTTTGTACCCTTGTGGCAACTAATTTGAGAGTGGAGTAGTAGTCTATTTCGTGGGAAAAGTATAACAATTATTATTATAATACACTTTTTTAATTTTTTGCCCTTCTTTAATTCGACATCGCTCATGATGCAGTCGAAGCTAGTACATTTATAGGATAAGTATTGCCAAAAGTCTTTCTGAAAAAACTTCATCGTTTTTAATATTTGATTTTTATTGTGGCCCTGTTGAGGGCAAAAATATGTGCCGAAATCTTGGTACGAAAATTGTAAAACATTTGGTGGATTTGTTCCTAAGGTTTTTGGGTTTCCAACCTACCACACTCTGAAAAAATAAGAATTTATAATTACTACGGAACATTTATTAATCCACCACAAAATAAAGACTTCCAAAAAGTACTTGTTGGATTTTTTTGGCAATTAATACCGTTTAATGGAGTATTTTCATTTCAGCTGAACTCTCAGCAAACAACCATTCTCCAAAAGACATATGCTCAGTCACAATGTTCATCAATGACATGTCACAGTATGCAGCACTGAACAAACTGTATGTGGAAACCTTCGACTTTGTCAACCCACCAACTAGGGCATGTGTTCAAGTGCCTTTCAGCCGAGAGTGTCCTGTGAGAATGGAAGTTGTGTCATGGAGACAACCAGATGAGATGGTTGGCGATGAACCCATTGAAAGGTGAAATGACTAGCATTTACTGACCCAATAATTATTGAACATTCCAACGACTTATCAAATAAATTCAAAATGGCACCTGGAGGGCTAAAACCGTTTATTCACGTAGGAACATTTTCTTTCCTGATGTTTTACCATTTTCCATATATATTCTGCATAAAGTAATTTGCATTGTAATGGGTTTTGGAAATCTTGGAGTGCGAGACAAACTATGCTTTCAATATGCCCCTATTATCACAATTTTCCCATTCTCATCAATAACGGATAAATACGATAAAGATGGAAGATCTGCTGCAATATATTGAAAGAAAACCAGAGAGTTTGAAGCAGGCCTTTCATAGAAGGTATTTTATTCATTCACCTATTGAAAATTTGTTCTGAAATATTTTTAGTGATATCTATTGGATGTCAGGAAAATATTGTTACGATATATTCTTGGATTCGATTATTAAAACTCCAAACAACACTTTACTACGTTTAATACAACTCTTTATCACAATACAAGACAATCACTTGAACTGCTCCGCTAACTATCCAACGCTCTGTATTAAACGCTCTGATAAACTGTCTCTAATAGAAACTCTCTTTCGACTTCCGCACAAAGCTCTCTCCACTTAGCTCCGAATAACTCTGCTGAATAACTAACTCCGCTCTGAATAAAAATGTCCCGCGATGAAGTGTCTCCCGTATATATACCTGCGAATACCCATGGAGAATCTTTGAGACAGGCCTCGATGATGTGTATCGAATTCTCCACGGCAATCAACAGTTCCTGGAAAATGACGTTCGCTACGACGCGACCCCTCATTTACGTTTACGATCGTTAGGGCCGGCGCTAGGAGATTCGTAACATTATCTCCCTCTCAATTTTGATCGTCCCGATCAAACAATATCTTGTTATTCCTATTGTAACATTTCAGTCTCTCTCTTTCAGTCAGTTCCGCGCCTTCCTCCTGTCAATACGCTCTAGAATCTCTTGTTGTTTGGAGAATGGAACTCTTCTTGATGGTTGTTGAATCGAGTGGACATGGCCAATGTTGTCTTCTTGTTTGACCAATTCGGCCCTCCCAGTTGTTTTCAACTCGGAGAGTTGTTTGAGAGTACGTTTACTTCTAATACGACACCTGGCGGCTCTCACAGGGATGGCTTGTTTTGTCTTCGCCCGGACTCGTCCTAAAACCGATGGCTAGACGCTGCATTCAGAGACTTTATTCACCGTGGCACAAACTACTTCCTTCAATAACGCAGGAATTCCCGCTGTTTTCATTTAACGCAGCCTCACAGGCATTGCCCTTTCTGCTGGAGTTGTTAGGACAAATTCTTCTCCTCCGAACAATTTTTAGAACAACAAAAATTTTTTGCTCATTATCGAATGAAAATCCATAGTCACTGATCAAGTCCATTCCGAGTATAAATTCATCTCCTATATTTGCGACGTAAACTGTATCTGTGATGGTGAGTCGCCCAAGAATCAACGTAATTCCAGCCTCCCCTCGAATAGGTGCGTTTTCACCAGTGACTGTCCGAAGCACGATGTTGGAAGAAATAGGCTTCACGCTTCCAGGCCGAAGAATGTCGCTGCGTACCAAGGAAACTGCAGCACCGGTGTCTATGATGCATACAACGTCTATTTTATTCAATTTTTCTGGAATGGTAAGGCTCTCAGATGTTCTTTTCAGCCTGTCAACATGGATGACCCTCGGTGACCTTGACCTCGCAGGTGATTGGGAACTTGGCGGCGTCCTGGCAGGTGGGTTAGATTTTGGTGGCATTCTCACCTTGAAATCTTTCATGAAATGCTCTGATCTTCCACATCTATAACATTTACTCTGTGGCATTCTCACCCAACAGTCTTTTATAAGATGTCCCAGCTTTTCACATCCATAGCATGTTCTTCTCTTCTGGGTACTCATTCCACTTATCATCAGTTTGATTTCCTTCAGAACCTTCTCGATTGAACCATTCGCTGCGCCAGATCTATGTTCGGGATCGTCTAGCGAACATCCCACTCAGCCTTGGACCTAATCATTGTTCCAGGCAGGAGGTCGCAAACACAACCATTGCCATTTTCTCCGACAGTCAGGCCGCAATTGAGGCGCTCAGCTCAAATCAAGTCTTCTCCCTAGTGGTGGGAAGTGCACTCAAAGAGCTAGGTAGTCAAAATAAGGTAACTCAGGCTTGGATGCCCGGCCATGAAGGTCACAAAGGCAACCAAGAGGCCGATGCTTTAGCCCCTAAAGGAGCATCCAAGGCTATGATTCCTCCCAGGAATGAGGCAGGCTAAAAGTTCATGAAGGAACCATCGCCCAGATTCAGGGAAGACCTGTTAAACCACAACCATAAAGTTTTAAGGGTAGTGGTGGGTCTACTGACGTGGCATAGCCGACTCAGAAAACATATGAGCAATACGGGCCTGACAAAAGAAACATAGCAGGTTCTGTCAAGAAGAGAAAGAAACTGCCACTATATGTGCTCTATGAATGCGAACCGATTCCGAGGCTGAGACACACGAGATGCATGAAAAAACAGGGGCTACTAGCTATATGAAGGGGTCATTATCAAGGGTATGGAGTCTCATTAAAGCTGGACAACGAGCTCTCATAACCAAAGAGCATCACAATAGATCTGATCGCAGTGAATTAGGCCATGGGCCAGCTCCCCCAACAATGTATTCTAGGGTGTGTGATACTATATGTTTCCAAGAAAACTATTTTTCGTACAGATATGTTGAAATTTTGGTGACGAGATAGATTTTTATTATTGGTTGTTTTGAATCGATCAATCCTACTATGGAAAACTGCCATCGATTCGTCGATAATACAGAATTCTACATTTCTGGTTTTCATTCATTAGTTGGGGTCAATAACCGCTACATGAATTTGGCGCAATGGTTTTTGTTTCATACAAATATGCTGTTTCCTATTTAAACTATTTTCTTTCATTTGTGGATATATCTGAGGACAATGATTTTTCCTTCAATGAGAACAACCTCCTCTTATAATAAGGATAACTCTTGTCTTACTCCATCATGAAACAGGGCTCATGTATTTCAACTCTTTCTCAAATATTACATGCATGAACAGAAAAGTTAGAGTTGACAAGTTAGTGGACATAGGCGTTAGAGGTGTAATGCCATGAACAATATGCATTTAATATATTGATTCCTCTATCTAAAATTTCATTTTGAGATTGTCGTCCAAATGGTTTCTTGAGAGATTTTTTAAATTCATAATCTCGAAAATGAACTTACACTGGCTGATACAATCCATATCAACGAAAATATCACAGTTTACTATACGATGTTCACTGAAAATGGATTCACAAAACCGCCCGAGGTGTTTCGCTATACAGTAGCTTCCTCGAGCAGGGAAAATTACTATCCCATAATACAATATTTAAACCGCCGTAGGTCAGATGTCCAGTGTAACCAAAGTCCGACGTTCTCTGCAACTAAAGACTGTTATTCCATACTCAATTCATTGATCCTAGTAATGTTTGGACCATTAATTACTGGTTAATTGCATAGTGTTATTATTTCTGGGAGTGGCTTAGTTTTAATCAATTGAACGGTAACATATTCAACAACAGGTGAGTTATTCAATTCTTCGAAAAATATATCAATGATGTGCATCATCATCTGCAAACCGAAAAACCTGACATTCTTGTTCTAACTGAAACTCAGGTCAATTCATATACGAATGAAGTACATATGCTTTGCCCTGGTTATGAATTCTATTTCCGCTTTCGTTTCAATGATTGTGTGTGTCTCTAATCTAGGAATGATTTATCATGCCATCACGAAGAAGGGCTGGAACAGAACGATTTTGACGTGATGAGGCTTAGGCTCGTCAATCGTCAACAGACTAAATTTATCTGTTGCCTTTATTCATCACCTTTTGACAGATTATTCGAATTTCTATTGGAAAAAATCAACTTCATCAAAGAAAACCATCCAACTGCTGAAGTCACCACATTGGGTGATATTTTTGTATATAATTTAAATTATGGATCAAAACAGAGGACGACGGACAGAAGCATTTGCTTTTACTAATGATCTGGACCAACTAATAGATCAACTCACTTGTATTCCTGATACGAACAGCTTATGTGCCGCCAATACACTGATGGACCTGTTTCTGACTACTACTCAGCCTGTTATCACTATTCACCGTTACTTGGGTGATTCTGATCACACTTTGATTACTTCCACTTGTTTGTATTCAGCTCCAATAAATGGTAAGCTACCCATACGTCGTGTCTGACATTACAAGTCAGCCGACCGGAATGGTCTTCGATTGTTTTTCTCTGATTTTCCTTGGGAAAGGGTCGGTTTTTCATCTGGTGACCCCAGTCTATGTGCTCAAGAAATCACTGTTACCATCATTCTGGCAATGGAGACATTTATTCCAAAGTATAAAGAACACATTCACATTCAAAACAACAGCATTCAATCACTGGTGCCAAAATCCAAATTCGGAAACATGATCTGAATATGTTGACGCGAGAAATGGGTGTACTTTAACAATTGGAACTGCTAAAAAGCATATAATCATAGAATTCGTTCAAGACTTATTGAATGCCCAAACGGTTCTCGTTCATTTTGATCATTTGCTACATATGCTTCATTTCCCCATTAACCAAATACATCATCGACCACTGCACAAAAAAAGCGAATATATTCACTAATATGATTGCTGGAAATTTTACCTAAGACTCATCAGAAAAGCAACCCCTAAAAAGTGCGTGCCCCTGCATTGACACCAGTACTTTGCGAATTTTTTAACCTTTCCTATAGGTTAGGCCGGTTAGGGTTTTTTCCTTTGTCATAGAAAATAGCAACAGTTAAGCCAGTTCCTAAAAAAGGGAAGAAAATGTTACCTTGTAATTATAGACCAATTGCATTGCTTTCTATTATTTCCAAAGTTATGGAAAAAACAATCAATATGGAGCTTTTCAAATATCTTAAGAAGTCAGGAATAATTGATGATCAACAATACGGATTTTGCTTTCCAATCAACTAGTGAGTTATTGGCGTGTGTTTTACAGATTTGGCAGCATTCAACTGAAAAATTCGGAGAAACGTTAGCTGTTGCACTAGCCATTTCAAAAGCATTTGATCGAGTTTGACATCGGGGTCTCTTTTCTAAATCGCCTTCTATTGGTTTGGTTGAAGATTTTCTTGTCTGATAGGCCTCTCTAAGTTGGTTGTTGATGGAGTATCATCTGTAGCAATAAATGCAGGTGTTCCAAAAGGCTCAGTTCTAACGCCCACTTTGTTTCTGCTTCATATCTATGATTTGCTAGAGAAAACATCTTGTTCAGTGCCCATACCGGCACGAGAAACAAAAATTCAGAGAAGTAGGGTCAGTAGAATTAACGATGACTTGGCGAAAAGAATAGAATAGGGTAACATTTCCTTAGGGAATAATGGCGAGGGATTAATAGTCTTCCCCTTTGTAGTCTCCTCAGAAAATTTCTCGAATTGAATATTATGATAAATTAGTAAATAAAGTAGAAAATACTACTCGCAATAATGACTATTATTATCGACTCGTGGTATAATCTACTATTACATCGAAAACTTAGTGAGAAATCCCCAGAGCTGTATATTGCATATTATTATTAACCATCTTGAATATTGAAACAAAATATATCAGTGCCGTACTAATACGAAAAAAAAAAACTTTAATATGTTGTGGAGATGACTTCGTGTTTCCTTCTTCAATAAAAATTGGTCTTCCACTTTGAGTATGGACTACCTTCCTTCGTACGAAAAAAAACATTTACAAACACTGTGAATCATTCTCAGCTGTTGGAATTATTAGAAAGCTACAGATCGAACCCAGCAAGTCGAAATCGACAATCACTTCAGCAATGAAAGAACTGTTGAATTCGGTGTACCACAGGGAACGGTCTTAGGTCCTTTATTGTTTATCCTTTATGTCAATGATCTCCTGAACATTGATATTTCTGGACAAGTAATAAGCTTCGCAGACGATACTGCCATTATTTTTGAGTCTGATGGTTGGAAAGGGCTAAAAGATAAAATTGAAAAAGATATGAGAACTATAAAAAAATGGTTTGGATACAAAGTACTAACCATTAACTTTGATAAAACGTTTTACCTGCCGTTCTCCTGCTATGGAAATACCCAACCCTCTTATACGGTCGTGCAAATCGACGAAAGTGATTCAGTTAAGTATTTGGGAGTTACAATAGATAAACACTTGAGATGGAGTAAACATATCACAAAACTCGCCAAAACGTTAAGAAGTCTCATATATAGATTTAAATATCTCTCAAGATTTTTTGAAAAAAAGCGAATGAAAATGATTTATCAAGCCTTGGTAGAGTCAAGATTAACGTACGGTGATATCGTTTGGGGTAGTGCAGTCAAACAGCATATCAAACATATTGAAATTCTGCAGAAAACAAGGCATTATTCATCGGATTTTTTAGCGAAGCTAAACTCTTGATATCCGTCAGAATTACTTTCTCACCACAACCTTATTTAAATACATACAAAAATCAAATTTGAAAATATTTGAACATACTTACCAGACCAGAAAAAACACAGACTTCTACAGGGCACCTCTTGCAATGAGGACAATCGGAAAACGGAGTTTATTATTCATATTTAGCACCACGATTCTTCAATCTTCTACCACCTGAAATCAGAAATATTAGTCACTATCAATCATTCAAAAACAAACTGAAATACTACTTACTCAGTTCGGATAGGCATCAAATACATCTCCTGTTCTGAAAACATTTGGAGTTGTCACAATGAAGAAAATCTCTTTCAAATTATCAAGTCTTGTACCTATAATATTTTGTAATGTATTGTGATTAAGTAATTATTATTGTATTCATAACGCACTCATCAACGGTTACATAATGAATAGACATTTCTCCATGGACAGCCTATGACTTTGTGGATACAGATTTATTTGCGTATGTTATCTATCAAATGTTGAATATTTAATATTGTTATTAATGAGAAATGCTAAAAAAAATTGTGATATTATTTTTATTGTTCTTTGTTGTATACCTCGCATATTTGTAAATAAATCTATTTCTATTCTATTTCAATCATTCTTCGACTTGCAGACAAACTATTCATGTGCAGAGTAGGTCTCATTGGGCTCCTGCAAATATCGGTCCCTACAGCCAGGCCGTGAGAGTACGGAACTTGATCCATCTAGGTAAGATACAAAATGTTTATTTTCAAATGTAAATTATTCTAGATGTGTTTTTGAAGAAAAATAATGAACATTCCATGCCCAGTGTCGTACATGACTGTACCAACAAAGTCAACTTTGGCGATCGGAATCAAAATTTGTTATATTCTCTTATGGCAAAACCACGTGTGATATTATTCAGATGATGTTCTGATTTTCAAAATAGCGATAGTTTTCGATTTTTTCAACAGGAAATATGCCGAGTTCGGTTCATTATTGATAATTGATTCATTAACTCACTCACATTTCTGTTTTTCTGACAACAAACAGATTTATTCATTATGAAGAATGATCTCGTTTTTAACATTCAATAATAATACCTCTGTGATCATCATCTGCAATAATTATGATAAGCTGACAAAAAATAGTCCGCTCGTATAACAAAAAATTAAAAGATTGTGTTAATTGATTTTGAATATGACAGACCAATTTTATTTGAGCAGATTTTCATAAGTAAGAAACATATGCTGAGAAGTACATTTACTTTGCAACCAACAGACTCTTATCAACCATTTCAAAACTTATGTTACGCCAACTCAATTTGATATTTATATATTATCTGGATCGTCGAATACTTTTCAAATCTTTTGGTGAAATTCATAATTACGTGAGTAGAATACTGAAAAACTGTATTTTCCTTCTGCCCCACTTGTGTTAATCTGAAGAGGTCCAATCATCACATATTCAAAATAAATAACCACTTATCTAATCCACTCAAAGAGTTGAGAGAACCTATACTAAGGGTACACTGTAATAATTTCAACAGGAAAAATCTACTACTCCATCTCCCAAAACTTTGGAAATTGAATTCAAATCTTGATTTCTTTAACTTCATCGTAGATGAGTTGGTTTATTTTATTACTGAATTCATTCTATACTTTGGAAAACATCAATGCTTCATCACATACGTCTAATGAAATTAATAGTTGAATTTGAATTCAACTTGTTTGTTGTACTCCAATTGCCAGTTTTACTTGTATGTTTTATTCGAAAATCATCAATATCACCTCCCTAAGGGATGTCCGGTCGAAGAGCAAATAATCCATCAATGCGCCGCCTTGGCGATGAGGGCAACAAATGTTTACACCCCGTGGAGGGCAGTTATCAGTAGTAATAACCCGAGGACATTGATAATTGTGCGGAAAAATTTAATAACAGATTTCAAAAGCTTGTTGCTTGGAAACAGACCGACGCCGTAGGCGGAGGTCTGTTTCCAATAAGCAACAAGCTTGAGAAATCTGTTTTAAATTTTTGAGGATTTATCAATGTTTGAGGGTTATTCGGAAGAATTTTTTTTGCTTTTTTTGAAGCCTGCTCGCGCTTCTTGAAAAACAACACTTTTAAACGGGTCAATTATAACATTCATTTCATTGAAATACTTTTCTTGTAAAAGCTTACTTGTTACATTCCACATAGTTTTGACCGTAGATTCTTTAAAATGCGTACCATCTTTTCCTCTCATATTCACGGCCCAATCTTTTAAAATTGACGCTATTTCTTCTACCGTTCGGCTTCCATCTAATTCATAATTTTTAATACTGCAAAAGTCAATAAAAGCTTTCCAAACAAATTTCTTACTGTACACAGTATTTCTGGGTGTATTTGACTTGATAATTTCGTTTATCTTCTCATCATTATCACCACCTAAACGTGACATGTTGAATTTATATTAATTTATGAGAAACGTCAAAATTGACATTCATGCGTATCTGTAGCAACGAAGTGAAAACAGCCCATGGGATCTGTTATCAGTGTAATGTTGCTCTAATTTGTTATTTTCATTCACATGACCTCAAATATATAAATTTCATTGGATTTATGAGTAAGCAAATAATTTTCACCTCAAGACTATTATGGGTCATCTGATTCTATTGATTTAGAATCTGGATTTTCAGTGATGTTTTATGAAACTCTTTATTGACATATGAAAGTCGGTTGTCAGTTTGCTGAACTTGAATCAGTTCATATTATATGGCTTATTCATTGAGTTACTTCATTTCAGCGGGACAAATTGGATTGGTACCTGGTAGTATGGATATGGTGAACGGAGGAATAAAGGCTGAATGCCGATTGGCTCTGAGACATCTTGAAAGACTGCTAAAGGCTGTGGAATCAAATTTCAATTTGAGTAATGTAGTACAGGTCAGTATTGAAAGCATTTCAAGCCACACAAATCAATGAACATACATGATCTCATGGAAATTGCTTCCAAACTAACCCATCATTGGAAGAATAAATATGATAGAATAACTGGCATTTTCCATATTCTCCTATTGTACACTGCGCTCCCATCTTAATCGATTGAGAAATACTTCCCCAGTGCTCCAGGCTCTTTATCCAATATCCAGATATCAGGAGTAACTATTCCTACAAAGTCTCCCGATGCTAGGAATTACGATCACTAATAATCTCTCATGGAAAAACCATGTGAGATCGATCGTCAAAGTTGTTTTACAGAAGCTTTGAATTCTTCTTCGTGCCAACAAATACTTCACTTGTCAGCTTCTAATGATTTATAAGGCACAGATACGGCCTGGTCTTGGAGTATAGTTCTCGTGTGGGGCTCGGCATCAAAACATCCATTGAAACTTCTTGATTCTCTGCAGAGAAAAGCAATCCATATTGTTGGCGATTCTTCCTCACGGACTCTCTCCCTTCTTTGGAACATCGTAAAAGGGTCAGAGACTTCTCTCTCTTCTATAGATATTTCCACGGTCGGTGCTATTCTGAATTGCCGTCATTCGTTCCACCATTGGCAGTATCAGCACGGTTGACCCGACGATTTCAGTCCTCTTCCCTCTTTGTTGTGAGCTTGGAGACCTGTCGAACCTCTCTCGTTCAGGGATATATTTTCAATAGAAACAGCTGAACTTTGCCGAGGGAGGTATTTCCTGAGGATTACAAACTTCACAAAATTTTCAGTGAATGATTAAGACTTTGGCGGCCGAGGTTTTTAGTATTACTACTTTTCTTCGGGTTTGAAGGCCGTCTTTCTTTGGAAGAGCGCTATTCTATCATTGTCACAATGAAGAAAAGCGAACGATGCCATTTGCTACTCTTACTTATTTTCTTTATTTTTATGTTGCAATAAAATCGATTATTATTATTATTATAATTTCTTCCTGACGTTTCGCTAGCGCTGGTGGCTAGCTTCTTCAGAGGCTCACTCATCTTGACAGTCATCGAAATAATAGTCAGTTCAGTTAATTGAATTAGTGTAACCGATAGACTTTCAGAGGATATTCCTGAACAATTAGTTAGTTATCCTTGTACCGAAGATCATTATTTGCTATCAATGGAATCAGCCTAAATGAAAAATGATGTAGCAATACAAGCTCTTACTTTACTGAACCCTCACAGCTATAGGTGCTTATGAAACTTTTTCTGGAGATCAATTACCCTAACACCAAACTGATATTTTTGCACTCGACGCGCGTTTCGCTAACAAGGTTAGTTCTTCAGGAGAAGAAAATTGATACTCAGTACAGTATATTTATATATATATATATATATATATATATATATATATATATATATATATATACCCTTGTGGGTCTCCAAATACAATATATCTCGAAGAACTGCTATGGTTCCCCATAGATACAAATTGTTTCCTATCGGATAAATAGTTTCTAGAAATAAGGGTCCACATTTTTATTTTCGTCTAACTCCAATTGAATTCTAGAAATCATATCTAGTGCTGCTCATTCCGTATCACTTGATTTCCGAAAGCCACACTGATTTGGATGAAAAAAATGAATGGATTCCAAGTAGTTCAACAATGTTGGAATCAGAGGTAAACTCCTAACATGGTTTGGAAATTACTTGTCCAATAGAAAACAATTTGTCGAAATTGAAAATAGTTCTCCTCAAGATATAACTTGTGGTGTACCTCAAAGGTATATCCTTGACCCAATACTTTTTCTTATCCATATCAACTGCCTACCAAATTTAACATTGAATGGAACGATCAAATTATTTGCTGATGATACCACTATCATATACTTCTCAGACAGTTACGACAAAATCGAATGTGATATGAAACGTGATATGGATAAAATTGTCATTATGCTTCGTCAACATAAATTAACTCTAAATTTCGATAAACTTTCATATATGTGAATTTCCAAACGATCAATCAACATTCATATTAATCCCATAGTATTCAATGATAAATTGATAAAATACACAGAAACAACTAAATTTTTAGGTTTATATATTGATGAGAGATTTTCATGGCAAACTGAACAATTTATTGGACTTGGATTCTCTCCATAAACTCAAAATTAGCTGTTTCATCATTCTATTAAAAATAATAGTAAGAAGTCAGATATTATTTTCACTCAAATTGTATAAATTGTATAAAACGCAATTAGTTTTCGGAAAAAAGTCAAATTACCATGATGGCATCATAATATATAACCCAATTCCAGAAACAAAGAATTTGAAATTAAAGCAAAATCTTCAATCAGCTAAATTACAATAATTTTGCCTGTAGTCAACCTTTATGTTTTTTTCTTTACTGGTATTCACCAGTTTTAAGAGCCATTTCATCTCTAGTGTAAATATTTAATTTCGTTGAATCTGTTATGTATGCCTGGATTTTTTTTCCTTTTATACTTTTGAAAATTTTATTTATTATGTACTTGTGTTTTGGTCCCTATTCATAAACATGTAATGTTTCTTGGGATAATAGAATTGAAATTGATTTCAATTCTAAGAGAGTTCTCAGCAGTTGTCTTTCAAGAGTTGTTTCATGTCTTTTGTAAGTAGCTCTATTGCTTCATACAATTCATTCCATATTGTACTTGGTTCTATTCTATTCTCAATAGTATTCTGAAAACGCGTTCGGTGATTCAAAATAATATTTTTTTCAGGGTATTTGTTATGTTTCTGATGCCGCCTATGTAGAACCCGCTAGGAAGTTATGGGAAGGAAGAACTAATAACGCCATCGTGGAATATGTGGTCGTAACTGGATTGCCCAAATGTGCGGCAGTAGAATGGCACGTTTGGGCTCATAAATACAACAATCAATTTGATTGTAAGTGAAATAATATTAGGAATATGTTATGCTATTCCAGTCAATCTGGGAAATCAGAGTTGCACTGAATATTTCATATTCACTCTCGACTATTATTTGGCGGTCATATCAGTTACCATAGAAATATCATTCGTTTCGATTTGAGAATTTATAATTTTTGCGGTCTAGCCCTCTAGATTTCATTTGTAACCGAAATTAGAAAGGTGTACTGCGAAGGCTAAATTCCGCGAATGGCAAATGTGTTCAAGTGTTTGGTCTCCCCCGCAGTACTCACATTTCGGTACCGAAAAGTTATAGGTAGTCAGTTTCTCTCTTCAGAAATCTCCTCGCATTACTTGTTTCCACACCATTCTCCAGAAATTAAACTTTTCCGGCTTTCTAATCATTTTCTCAACCTTGGCATCTGTTTTTAGTCCTGGAGTCGATGTTCTCCGAGGGCCAATCCACCCTGTCTATGATGTGTAGGTCGATTAAAATATGTGCCGACCTCAATATGTGTCTACCACTTCTCTATCCTTATTGCACTTTGTCTTGTCATATCGAAATTTTCCGAACTAAGAATCATCCAATCCACTCATATTCATAATATTAAAAATCACCATAATTGTAAACAAAAAACATAAAAATAAATGGCATAGTTCAACTTCATTAGTGGGGAGATTTCAAAACGAACTTGCTCTTCCACTTGTATGCTACGCACCAATCATACTCCTATTCCATTTTTCTAAAGGTAAAAAAAAAATATTTCCAAATGCTCAGTCAATCAAAACAAATATCCTACAACATGGTTTGATAATGGGCTCAGAAAATATGTCAGGGACAGGAATCCGATCAAATAGGAAGTTGGGTCAATTGTTATATTCTCGATTTGTGAAAGGCATTCGACACAGTTGACCACAAAATTTTATTAAAAAAATTGGAAAACATTGGTATTTGAGAAATCATTCATAAATGGTTCAAAAATTATCTGTCTAATAGAAAACAATTCGTTCACCTAGACAAAAACCCCAGCTTACTAAAAACTATCACTTGTGGAGTTCCACAAGGCTGTATTTTGGGTCCTGTTTTATTTTTGATCTATATTAATTCTGCTTCAAAATTATTATTGAAAGGAAATATCAAATTATACGCAGATGATACAACACTACTTTATTTTTCTAGTGACACCAAAAAAATATATGATGGCATGATTGATGACCTGAAATTGTTATCTTCTTGGCTAAATTATCACAAATTGAGTTTGAATTATGAAAAATCCTCAGTTATGTTGATAACCAAAAACAGAACCCCAAACAGAGAGAATTTGGCTTTTGAAAACAAAATTATAAAATATTGCCAAACAACAAAATTCTTAGGGCTGTACATTGACGAAAGACTATGTTGGAATACCCATATAGAAATGTTGTAGGAATATTATTTAGAATCCGACAGTTCCTTCCTAAAAAATATCTCAGGTGTATTTATTCCTGTTTAATATATTCAAATCTCCAGTATCTGATTTCAATTTGGGGAACAGCCAATACATCGATATTGAATCCTCTCGAAAGACTTCAAAATAAAATTATAAAGTGTATATTCAAATTACCATATCTGGAACCAACATCAAATTTATATAAACCGCATGGTCTTTTGAATATTCAATCTGCTTTTCAATTAAAAATTTGTTGTTTTATACATTCAGTTAGAACATTCAACTATGAACTTTAGTGAAATTAATACAATTCAGGATCATAATACGAGACAAACCAAACAATTAATTGTTGAACCTTATCGTTCTAAATTCGGAGAGAAATCAATGTATCATTTTGGTATTAAAATCTACAATAATCTTCCAGAAAGACTGAAAATTATTTCGAAAATAACAAAATTCAAATCTGAATTGAAAAGATGTTTGCTCTCTAGTTGAAATTCTGAACGCCATACATAATTAAAATTTTTTGATTGCACCTTTCATTCATTCTCTTTATTTATACAACTTTCATTGTTATTCTAACATTATGTAATTATTAATTTGTGTTGTGCACTGTTTTACTTGGTAACCAAATAATTTAGCTGATTATGATTGATTTTTCATCCCTGTTATAAACTTTTTAGTTTCTTGGGATTAGTAAAGGTTATTATTATTATTATTGAAATAAATAATTCTCTGGAAAAAAGAGTTCTACTGACACTACAGAAGTAGAAACTGTGAGTAGAGACTTACAAAATAGTATTGATTGGAATTGGCCAAATTCCAATTATTTTGATAACCACTAGATAAATCAATTTGAATTTGTTTTCTGATGAGTCAACAAAAAACGCAATTCACCACTGTCTGAAGCGATATAATTTGATGTATTGTAATTGCATTTGGTATAGTAATATCGACAGTACTACAGTTACGCAACATCATTGTTAGCATATATTTTTATAATGTCCCTTTGTATCATCTGACAACTATTATTACTATTATTTTAGATGAGGAACGAGGAAAATGCATCGAAAACTATTCGATATCGATATACCGACGGTGGTTTCTTGAGAAAAGTATAACAGCAATCCTTTGCCGTATTGGTCATCCTGAAGAAGATTCTCCTTTTAACGGTGATATTTTCAAAGAAGCCATGGACTATACGATACAAAAACTCAGGCAAGATCACGAAAATGATACGACATCAGTGATCAAATTGACTATTTACTACTCGGTTTCTAAAAATATGGATTCCACTTTATTTTCTGGTTACTTCGAGAATTTTACAAAAGACATAGATTTAAGTTATACACTTGTACCTGTTTTATCTCTTAGGAATAGGCAAACGTTTTTGTCCATCTGTGGGGTTAGAATTCCTTGAACGAATAGTTTTTGTTGGTGTGTTAGGTAACACAAAGCTGGTTCAAATAATTGAGCGTCTAGAAGAAAAATTGTAAATTTATGTTTTATTCGTGCCTGGCGGTTACACTTTTTTATTTTTATTTTTTTGCCTATCAGGTGTCCTTCAGAATTTTAGGAGCTTCACGCAAAAATATATATATGTTGATGTTTCGTTGTTATACATATTTTGATAAAAAACACTCCAATTTTTTTTTTTTTTCATCCACTTGTAAATCAGTTGCATCTATCTCCTCCTTGGTTTAGGCGGTAGAATTCGGTTATTGTGGTACAGAAGCAAGGTTTGTCAACTACAGTACAGTACAAACTATGATAGGTTTTTCAAAATTATTTTTTTTTAAATTTTATTTATTTTTTTTTAATTAACTCAACTGGAAAAGAATTTTGCTTACAAATGAGCAGATTGTTTTTTTACAAATCGGAAGTTATTCAAGGCATGTTTCCCCTTTTCATAAATTTAAAATGAATCAAACTTGGATAACAACAGCTTATTCAATCCACCTTGGTAGTAGCTCAGCTCCTCTAGTTGAAAACTTGATTATATACCATGTCAAAATCAAAACACCTAAAAACAAATTCAACACATAATACTCATAACGGATGTCTCTGACTATCCTTCACAGCAATCGCTGCGTACATAAGGATGAGTTGTATACATGATTACTTTTCGTAAATACCGAAGCATACCCAAAAAATTACTTGAAACAGGAAGAAACAATACTTTAAAAAAAGGCAACTCATCAAATAATAAAATTGGGGAAACATATATGGTCCTTTATGAATAGCCTGAGACAAAATTAACAAGAAAGACAACTGAAACACCAATCTGTACCCACTCCCGATCGAGAAACTCTCCAAAATAGGCTAACGATTTACTTGCAGCCCAGAAGATGAATATGGAAACTAATTTGGATTCCAAAATGATAAAATCACCCATCATGCAATCTTTTCTTTATGAAGTGTGATTACTTTTTCTAGAGGTACATTGCCTCAACACCAGACTGATATTATTTGCCCTCGACGCACTTTTCGTTAACAGAGTTAGCATCTTCATGAGGAAAAAATTGTTACGGTATCAATTCTCTTCTCCTGAAGATGGTAACATTGTTAGCGAAACGCGCGTCGGGGGCAAGCAATATTAGTTTGGTATTGGAACAATTAATCTCTAGAAAAAGTTCCAACTTTTACATACTTGTCGTTGATCAAGTCAAAGTGACACTGGTCCACGTCAGTCTTTGAAAGTATAAAAATACTATACAATTAAACTGTTATAGTGAAAAAAGTATAAAAGAGTCTGATATATCGATTATTATTGCCAAAGAAGTTATAGAAATTGGATATATATCACCAAATTGAAGAAAAACTCAAAATTTTGAATTTGACATCGACAAAAATGTCAAAATCTTCTAGGCAAAAAAGGAAAAATTCAACAATGGAAACTTGACCGATAATGAAAATTCCGATCTACTGAAGGAAATTATCGAAGCCAAAACTCAAATAATATGAAAAAGAAAGAGTTATAGTGGAGCTTCAAAAGAAGAATATACTATTAAGGGAAAAAATGACCATGGAAAATATCTGGAAAGAAGTGGAAGATATTAAAAGGGATTCGATGAGTTTGAAGTCTATGGAGCAAATTAATGGGATACCAACAAATAATATTAGTTTTTCCTACTCTCAAACAGTTCAGAAAGCAAAGATTGATTCACAAGGTCCAAAAACTGATATCACATGCTCAAATGCCAATGCTGGAAACGAAAATAAATTGATGATTGTGAATCCCAAGAGAAAACAAGATGTGAATAAAACGAAAAAGGATATGAATGATAAATTAAATATTTCTCAGTTGAATATTACATTGTCAAAAATTCAACCACTGAAAAGTGGTAGACTGATGATTTCATGCGAGAATGAAGATGCAAAAACAAAATTACAGAGAGAAACTGAAGAAAAACTTGGTAATGAATATGAAATAACAGAACCAGAAGAAAAAAAAACGATGCTGAAAATTGTGGGTATGGATGAGGAATATGAAGAGGAAAAGTTCATTCAAATGATGAAAAAGAATAATAAATGCATAACAGAAGATTGTGATATCAAGTTGATTGTAATGAAAAAAATGAAAACATGCTATCAGGCAATAATAGAGTGTGATAAAAAAATTATTATGCGGTTTTGAAAACAGGTATGCTTTGTATAAATTTTTCAATATGTTCTGTCTATAAACACTACAATGTGAGACGATGTTACAAATGTAGTGGTTTTCAGCACTCTTATGATAAATGACAACAAGTTTGTCTTAAATATGGTTCATCTCAACATTTACCTCATGAGAATGCTTGTGATCCTACATTTATGGTATGTCCAAACTGTACTGAAGTTAATGTTAAATTTGATCTTGAATTAGATACCAAGCATTGTCCTTTCGACAGAAATTGTCCAATTCTTCTTCAAAACATACAAAGTTTCTTACAAAACAAAATACAACTTGAATTTACCATAAATAAATGGAAACCTATTATTATTAAAAAAAATATATTACAGTTTCCTGTATGATTTTCACTCACAATGGGTTTACAAAACCGCGACACGTGTTTCGCTATTACAATAGCTTCTTCAAGCAAGATAAATAAAAAAAAATAAAAATTTTTATTGCTTCTTCAAGCAAGATAAATAAAAAAAAAAATTTTATTTATCTTGCTTGAAGAAGCTATTGTAATAGCGAAACACGTGTCGCGGTTTTGTAAACCCATTGTGAGTGAAAATCATACAGGAAACTGTAATATATTTTTGTTAATATGGATTTTCATCAAGTATCGGCCAGTTCAATTCAACCTATTATTATTTGTTTGACAGAAACACATATAACGAAACATATTGCTGTTAGTGAACTTGATATTAGTGGATATAAATTTGATGTTTGCTATTCTAACAGCCGACACACTGGTGGTGTTTTGATATTTGTTAAAAAAGAACTAAAATACAAATGTTTTATTAATAAGTCGTATGAAAAAAATTTTTGGATATTAGGTATTGCAAGTCATGCAGAATATTTGAATAAATTGAACAATTATTAGAAGGAACTGTTGTTGAAAAATCAATTATAGTTGTCACGGGTGACTTCAATATAAATGTAAATGAAAATAGTTTTTATTCTAAAAAATTAAAAGAAATGTTTTCTAGAATGGGATTATATCAAACTGTTGATCAATATACTAGAATTTCTCAACATTCTCAAAGTAGAATCGATCTTATTTTGACGAATGAAAAGAACTTGAATTTCATTGTACATACTGTACCAAAATTAAGTGACCACTTCTTTATTACGATAGATTTTATTTCAATTTCAACCACTCAACCAGAATTCAAAATTACCAGAAACTATAAAAAACTTGATGTCAAAGAGTTTGTGAATAGTATTCAACAAATTCCATGGAATAATGCATCTAAGAATTTGAATGAACTAGCTGAAGAATATGAGAAAGCCATTATTTCAGTTTTAGATTTACATGTTCCCAAAACAACTATTCGTATAAATTCAAAGTGGGCAGAGAATCCATGGTGGAATGATGAAATTCACAAATTGATTGTTTATAGGGACAATTCTTATAAGAGAGCTGTATTTACCAATACTAATGAAGACTGGATCATTTATGAATTCAATAGAAACTTAGTAGTTGATAAAATTAGGCAAACAAAAAAAGAATATTATAAAAGTAACATTGATTGTTCAAGTTCTCCGAAATTGATGTGGTCAACTTTGAAACAAATGATGAATGGAAACAGAAAAAGTATAGAAGATAATATATATTTCAGAAATCAGGTGTGTACAGATCCTAAAGAAATTGCTGAAAATTTCAATCTTTATTTTTCAGAAAGTATAGAAGATATTTCACAATCGTTCAAATTATCTAATGATATTTTTTTACAGAATATTGCGGCAAATCAAAATGTTATGAATGAATTCAGAATTATAGATTTTCAAGAGTTAGAGAACACTGTTGGAAATTTATGCTGTCAGAAATCGGTTGGTGGGGAAATAAGTATCAAAATTTTCAAATTGGCTTTCTCTGTCAGGAGTGAACAACTATTATACATTATAAATAAGAGTCTGATGGAGGGAAAGTTTCCTGATTCATGGAAAATTTCAACTGTAATTCCAATCAGAAAAATCCAGAATACATTAGAATGTGAACAATTTAGGCCATTAAATTTACTACCGCCGTATGAAAAAGTAATAGAAATTTTAGTACAAAAAAAAACAAAATCTAGAGCATATTGATACTCATGATTTACTTACAGATTTTCAAGCTGGATTTAGAAAAACTTTATTCATGTGAAATTGCATTTCAAACGTTGCTGAACAATTGGAAGTCATCGATTGATGAAGGCAAAATAGATGAAGTTTTATTTTTAGATATCAAAAGAGCATTCGAAACTGTTAATAGAGAAATTCTTTTAAAAAAATTGAACAGAGTGGGATTCACTGATAAGGTGATAACTTGGTTTGAATCTTATCTCGAAAATAGATTACAAATCACAAAATTTATTGACAACATTTCCAGTTATGTTTTGTCATAACACGGTGTTCCACAAGGATCTGTTTTGGGGCCACTATTATTCATTTTATATATTAATGATATTAATAAAGTAATCAAAAATTGTCAAGTACAATTGTTTGCTGATGACACCTTAATATATGTTACTGGAAAATCAATAGATGAAATAATAAATTCTTTAGAGAAAGATGTTAAAGTATTATGGATGCATGAGTCCCTTGAAATTTTGAGTGTTAAACAGAGATTATATCTGAATACTTATATATTTTTATATAAATTGAAAAATAACATGCTTCCAAAATACCTGAAAGACAACTTGGAACTCACTAGCTACAACAAATTATAATACAAGGAATTCCAATGATATCAAATTGAAAAAGTATAATACAAATTTTGGACAAAATCAACTATTAATAATAATAATAATAATAATGTTTATTTGCATAAAGAAAGAAGTACAATGGATTCGCTGAATGTTGCAGATAAACATGAATAAGTCGCAGAAGTGTACAACAGTTGAACTGTTATACTACTTGTGTGTGACTAGCATGAAAAATTAAGACATGAAGGTGATGTAAAAATAATACTAATAACAGTGAATAGGATGAATGACTAACGTATGTATGATAATTGACTAAACACTAATACTAAACAATATAAACAAATTCAACATCAGAATCATCATTAAAAAAATTGTAAAGATAAAAGTTCGACCTTTAAGTAAACTATGCATAAGTTTCAATATATAAATGACTAAATTTGTTAATTTACATTCAAAAGTCAAAACATATAAACGGTTTACAATTTTGTTATAGCTCAAGATCAATTAGATTCGATCATGAAACTAAAATAAAAGATTTAAAAAAAATTAAAACCACTGAATGCCAGTTTGATGTCAAACAATTATATTAAAAAATACATTTTCTTGAATGCATTTGGGATGAAACTTGCATCAAGATTCAAAAATTTATATTTTGGTTCACAACATCATGAAATAAAGATCTTTCAGTTTTTGTAATCCACCTTTTAGCCTTCTTTTTGAAACTGAACCTGTTGTCAATATCTCTTATAGACTCCGGTACTATATTGTACAACCGAGGTCCCAGGTAAGCTGCGTTTCGTTGGCCTATGGTTTTGTTACAGGTTGGTAATATCACTGTATTTTTTCTTTTCCTCGTATCATAGTTGTGATTAGAAGGATGTAATATGATATTTCCTTTTTTTATATTATTGAGTATACTCAGGCAGAAAAGTTCTCTTATATCCAGAAAATTTGATTCTCTGAACAAATCATCGCTTGGATAATTACGGGTTTTTTGATATATTATCTTAATGATGTATTTCTGAATAGTATTCAAATTTTGTAAGTGGTTATTGTTCACTCCGCCCCACCCTACTATACCGTACTGTAGCTGGGATTCAACCAAAGCATAGTATAGTATTCTCAAATGTTTGATGTCCAGAAAATCTTTTAGGTATTTGAATCTGTACAACAATCCCCTCAGTTTATTAGCTACATTTTTTATCTGTAGATCCCATCTTAGATGACGATCTATTACAATGCCAAGGTATTTTATTGATTTATCTTCCGGTATTTCATAGCTATCCCCTATTTTGAGTGGTCCAATATTCGGGAGTCCGTTTGTATAGGAGGAAAATGGTAAATATTTCGTTTTTTTGAAATTCAGTGTGAGTTTGTTTCCTCTTAACCATTTGTCAGTTTCAAGAAAATCAGTTTCAACTAGTTCCTTCAGATCTTGCCAGGTATTTGCTTTGTAAAGAATTGCTGTATCATCTGCAAAACTCAAAATGTTTCCTTGGGTTTCTATTCCAAGTAATCCATTTATATAGATTGAGAACAATAATGGGCCCAGTACCGTTCCTTGTGGGACTCCATATGAAACAGTTCTGTAGGTACTAGTTACATCATCGATTCTCACTCTCTGCTCTCTACCAGATAAATAACTTTTGATGAGATTGTAAGAAATTCCTCTAAGTCCGTAGGAGAATATTTTTTTAATAAAGGCTTGAAAACTTTCAATGAATTGCCGATAGAAATGAAAAATTGTGGAAGTTTAACAAATTTTCGAAAAATGTGTAAAAATTTTGTCAAAACGAACATTGACTTCTGAAAAATTTGAATTTTTCGTCTCCAGAATGAATATCATAGACTGAAATAACGATTTTTACATTTATTGATTGATTTTATTGAATTTCATACAGAGTGTACTTGTGAAAATAATATATTCCATTGTATTTTTAATGTTCATAATCATTATTTTACTTCCCATGTTATAAAATAATTGTATTCAGTAGCTTTATAGCTAAATAAACTCATTATTATTATATTATTATCAAAGGTTCCAATCTCATCGCTTGATTATGAAGTGTACTCAAACGTTGAGAGCCTTCCCCACCTGCAAGGGAATCGTCGAGCTGCTCAACCTATAAATCTGGGAGAGTTCAGTGGGTGGGTTTCATTCCTGTGAAACGAAACAAGCATAGACACACTATTCAAAGAATATCTCGTTCCATATTGAGTGATAAATTCACTACAAAAAGAGACGAGCGTCCAGCATTAGTGAGTCACACGCAGTCGAGCTATCGATTCATATCAGTTCTAACGCCATTTACTCCAGTCTAGGACGGTAAAAAAAGTGTAAACTGTATTTATCCCATACAGCACCGATTCGTATGAAAATTTGGATATAGGTTCTACTTATCCTCTATTTCAAAATCTACCCTGTGCCAAGGGTTGCTTTTTTGGAGGGGGGGTAAAAACCACCCCAATTCGAAAAAAAAATATCAAAATTTTAGATTGGAGCATGTAATAGACCGAAATCATATTTATATCAGTAAAATCAATCAAATGATAATTTTTAATATAATTTATGGTTCAGTAATCAGTGTCAGCCCTTAACACCCCCCCTTATGACAGAATATCATCAGAAAATAATAATTAATATGTTCTTTGGCAGTTATTCAACTTATTCAGTATCTATTTGCATTCAATTTGAGATTTAGCCTCTATCTACCATCTACTTCAAAGTTGTCATTTTGTATAATGTCTTCATTGACCTAATAGTATGGACTGGGCATTAGAGTGAGAGGATTGATCCCCACGCCTAAAACGGCATGAACATATTAAACTAAGGGCAACTGCGTCACCACTTACGAGTGACGTCACAATGTATCACTTGTTGCATATTTGCATAGCCAAAAATCGGTTTTACAGTGAGGGAGTTGTTGATCTGTTGATTTGTGTTTGCGATTTTTTGAAGCCCTTTTCACCTATTTATTCTCAATGTGAGATATAATACTTCTTGAAGGAATGTCAAATATTATACTTAAGACAACAATGATGTCCAAATTTTTTCAATGCCAATTTTTGAATAATCTATTGCTTCAGTTGAAGTGAATGGAAAATTGCTATGGTCATTGAATGAAAACATTTTTTTAGAGTCGAAATCATAAGAGTGGATTTTTCAATGCATGATATATTTATAATTAAAAAAAACATTTTCAAATCATATACTGAAAACTATATGAATTGAACATTTCATTACAGTAAAGGTCGTGAAAAAATGACCAATATCGATAAAAATCTATATATGAGGAACAAAGAATACTTATACGAATCATATGCTATTCTAGTGAATCTTGAAAACCACTAAATATTGGTTACTGAAAATAACTGTTTTAGAAGAAAATAATGAGGCACCACTGATATTTCTGAAATTTCTTGTAGGTATTTACCTAGTGGTTTATTGAAATATATTATTCAATACCCGAAAATATTGACTATTGAAAATTTTCAATATGCACCATAATTTCATTTGGTCCCATTCTTGAATATTTTTCAATAATGTAGTAAATATTTAAGAATCAATAGGATACCAGAAAAGAACTGATTACCTACGGAATCTAAGTATGCAACACATATTACTGATGACGTAACACATTATGACGATGACGACTATGACGCAGATGCCCTTAGTTGGTTCGGGCCGCAAGAACTTGTATTTGAGGGTTAAGCGACACCCAGTCCATGTTATATTACGTCAATGAATGTCTTTCGTATGAAAACGTATACACCCTAATGTGATTAATAAATGACTTGACTTGAGGTTGTGCCTGGGGTTGATTTTTATTCAGAGGTGAAAACTACCCCTATTCAAAAAAAAAATATAAAATATTAGTTTTGAGCGTGCAGTCACCTGTAAATACGTTGAGTTAACCTTGATAGACAATTTCTGAAATTGTTATAGAAATTGTTAGGGGACTTTCATAAAATACGTCACACTAAAATCAGCTTTTTTTGACCCTCTTCCCCCCCCCCCCATTGTCACGCTGTGTCACACTTTTTGTGACCCCTCCTAGAAATATTTCGTCACAAAAACTAAGAACCCCCCCCTGCTGAGTATGATGAATTCTAAATGATAGTACACAAATTCTGAAAATATAAAATATTTAGATATTATAAAATTTACATAAATTAATAAATAGCTGTCATAACAAGCATATAAATGATAAATAATATTTCTATTATTCAGAAGTCAGTTATTGAATCGAGAGCGCAGGGTACGTGGAAACTATACTGTCTCAAGTATTGAAAAAACAAAGACACCCGTTGTGACGGATCGCAACGCCGCTAGAGTCGCGCCACAGAGCTAGCTAGCGCCAGTGTGACCACTTTTTTCTGCTCGAATCTACTATATCATGAGTTCGAAACTACTAAAAACTACTAAACCATTTACGGAAAACTGCTACAATATCTGTTGGCCGATACATATCGTTTTTTAGTATCTAACTACTAGGTGGCGATGTTCATATATAATAGAAAACACCGTAGAGTGTATTTCAATATAGATGGCCACAAATAATATACATATTTCACATAATCAGAAGATTCAATGCTCAATAAAACAGTAAAAAATCGCTTTATTTTGTTTCATTTGTATAGTGAAATACATTGTACCATTGTACACCCTTAGACAATGATTGTACTGTAACGAGATTAATTCGCATTCCTAATCGATAATTCATTCGCAAAGATGGAGTCACTATAGATTTGATTAAAAAATCTGACGAGTTTAGGAATTCGTTAGAAGATGTCGCACATGTAGATTTCAACCAAAATCTACTGAAGATCTCTTTCATACCAAAATTTTTCAATTTTCGTCAGAAATCTACTAAAAAAGTAGATTTCTACCAAAGTGGTCACGCTGTCTAGCGCTCATGTCGAACGTCACACGTTGCCGTATACCCCCCGTCCCCACTTGTCACACTCAGCCAGACCCCTCCCCCCCCTTGTATGCGAACGTATTTTATGAACGGCCCCCTACAGAGTAACCGGGAAACCCAACTGTATGAAAATTCAGATTGAGACTCTACTTTAAATTTACCTCTGTACTATATATATATATAGTTCCACTAGGCCCAAAATATAGTTACTGAGTGTATTCTTCGATATACTAAAGAACATACTCTAATTTCAACAGAAATTGTTTTGTTTTTTTTTCCCATAACTCGCTTAGTTTTTAAGCAATCGAATCGAATCCACCAAAAAAGTATTTTGTAGCTTTTTTCAAGAGCTATAAGCTCATTCACATGATTTTTTGTTTCATATTATATTTTTGAAAAGGTTCACTCTGAAAGGGCTCAAAAAAGGTACTTTGCGCAAACCCTCATAATATTTAACTGGCCATATCTTACTCTATTTTCATCCTGCAGAAAAAAATGGAACACCAAAAGTTCCAGAGAAGGATGAACTTCAATTTTGTACTTTAGAAAATTTTGCATGTGATCAATACTTTTCGAGTTATTTCGAAGAAATGGTGAGTTTCGCTGAATCACGTATATGATTTTTTCTCTTCAATCTCAATTATTTCCAAAACTACGTACTTTCAATTGATAAAAAACTCAGAACTCATAAGAACATGAATGAAGTGAATTATGGAGTAACGTTTTTTTCAAAGGGGGGGGGAGAGAGGATGAGTTATTCACAATTTTTTTTCAACGAATAAATAGGATTTAATATTATTTCCTTCTTACCTCGGTCAGTTTTGATTTTAGAAACTTTTTTAAATAACAAAAATAAAGGATTTTTGAAGGACTTGACGTTTGAAAATACCAATCAACTTTCAACAAGCAATTATTCAGTTTGTAGTGGGATTGCATACATCACAAATAAACGATTGCCTTTGTTTTTTCAAAAGCTATAATTTTGCTCTCCGCAGGTTCTTCAATTAGATGCATATTTTTCCAGTTATTCGCGAAAAAGGACCTGAAAACGTGTTTTTTTTGCCTGAAAACCGACAATTTCACTCGCGAACAATTCGAAAAGTATTGCTTTTCAGAAGAAACTTCATTGAACAAAAAGTGCTTAGAATTAGTCAATCTATTGATTTCCGCACTTATTTTCAATTAAAATTTTTTCACCCCCAAGAAGGGGTGGCATCCACCCCCAGGAAGAAAGCAACCCTCGGCACAGGGTAGATTTTGAAAAAGATGGTGTGCAGATCCTGAATCCAAATTTTCATGCGAATCGGTGCTGTATGGGATAAATACACGGGAAAATGGTCATAGACTGGACTAATATGAGGGTTGTGTCATCAGCAAACAAAACACATTTTGTTGGTGTCATGAAAGTACATAAATCATTCATATAAATAATAAACAACAATGGGCCGAGGACAGAACCCTGAGGAACACCATGACAAATTTGTTTCAAATCTGACTTAATATTGTTAACTTCAACACATTGATACCTATTTTGAAGATAAGAACCTACTAGCTCAAGAGCAGCTCTTACACCATAGTAACTCAATTTCTGAATAAGGATTGAGTGGGATACACAATTGAATGCTTTATTCGATTTATAATCAAATACTGTATTACCTAAATTGATATATCAGTTTGTGAACGATATGTCGTCACTGTTGAAATTATAATACCATTCGTAGGTTGTGATTGAAAAATCACGATTTTAATATTTATTATGCAGTATATTATGCCAATATGCAACCTAAATTGATAAATCAATGTTGTAATCTACTCTCCAGAACAATATTGGACAGTTATTGAAATTCCAATATTGAAAATCGAGTTTAAAAAGTGATTTTCACATTGTTGAAGAGATATTATTCAACATAACCTTATTGATTTTGCACCATACAATGTTAAGTTGGAATTGATTATTATTATGAAATTAAATATTGTTTTCTCAATCATAAACTAGATTAGAATAGAGCAGTTATCTGCGACAAAGAAAACACATGTCTTGTGCCTTCCACAGCACCGACTCACAAGATGAATCATTTCTTTGTGAAATGGAGCACCTTTACCCTACTTCATTTATTGAATCTGTTAGGTATACTGTTTAATGAAAATATCACAGTTGATGCTGTGGAAGCTATTGAATAGCGAAACGCGTGTCGCTGTTTTGTAAACCCTTTGTAGTGAGAATCAGACAGAAAACTGATTTTTTTGTGGATGTTCATTAAGTATCGACCAGTTCAAATAAATATATATATATATATATATATATATATATATATATATATATCATCAATCATCATTGAGGTTAGGAAATGAGTGACACTCAAAAACCACGCCAAGCAAAAATCAGTGAAAACAAGTGTAAATACTGCAAAAAGAAAGTAAACGAATACACTCAGTGTGATAACTGTAAGGCGTGCTACCATCATAGCTGTTCAACCAGAGTGGAAATTAAAAATAAAGACAATAAATTTATATGTTGTGGAATCGACAAAAGTGAGGTTATAGAAAACAAATCAACACAAAAAAATAGTGAAAAGTCTGAAAATTTTCTAAATATGGATGAAAAACGGCTTAAAGAAATCATTAAAGAATCGTTTATACGATATCTGAACCCAGTGGAACAGAAAATGGAAAAAAAAATAAATGAACTTGGAGACTCAATTCAGTTCATGTCGGAGTCTTTTGAGGACCAGAAACGAGCATTGGAAAGCGTGCTGGAGGACAACAAAACTCTGAAGAAGGAGAATGAAAACCTTAAGAAAAGAATGCAAACGTTAGAAGGAAGATTGGAGACGTTAGAAGCAGCAGACAAAGCAAAAAATCTGATAGTTGCAGGGGTCCCAAAACAACCAAACCTAGACACAGTCACCACGATTAAAAATATTTTCTCAAGCATGCAATTACAAACTTCAAACAATGAAATATTGGAGAGCTTCAGACTCGATAAGTATGGTGAAGGACCCATCCTGGTGAAAATGCATAATGAACAGGCAAAAAAGGAAGCTATAAAGAGAATAAAAGACATGAAAGGTATAACTACAAAAAAAATGTGGGTTAGATGGAGACGATAAAAATATCTACTTTAATGAGGACATGTCCTTGGCCAAAAGGATTCTTTTCAAATCAACACGTGATCTAAGAAAACAAAAGAATTATAAGGCAGCTTTTTATGTAAATGGAACGATTTTTCTTAAAATCGACGATACAAGCCAGGCAACAAAAATAAGATGTGAATCAGATCTAGAGAAATACCAATAAAATCACTGATTTTTACAAACACAAAATATAAAAAAAAAAACAATTCAGAGAGCTAAATAATTTCTTAGATGATTATATGATCTCAGAAACATGCATCTGTGATAACCTAGGCCAAATAAACTATTTTGATAAGAGTAATAGTGATATAAATATTATGCATGTCAACATACGTAGTATATATCAAAATTTTGATCAATTTTCAGTGTACCTAGAATCTTTGGGGAAGTCATTTGATGCTATAGTCATGTCTGAAACCCACAATGTGTACTCCAAAAGTGACTTCAACATACCAGGATATAGATTATTCTCCAATGAGAGTAACCTCAACAGATGTGATGGATGCATAATCCTTGTGAAAAATGAATTCCTCATGGAAGATAGGATAATCCAAGAAAATAACTTGAAAATTATCAAGGTGACACTACTGAAAAACAAGAAAACTGTTGATATACTAGCCACATATAGATGTTTTGCCATGCCAAGAGAAGAACTCATTGATAATTTGGAAGTAGTACTTCACCGAGAAACTACGGATCAAAGTAAAATGTATGTGTTTGTCGGAGACATTAATATTGATTTGTTAGCAAAAGACTCGGATACAACAAACAATTACATGACTGTATTGCAGGGGTATGGCTTCATGAGTGCAATAAATAAAGCCACCAGAGTGAATAATAATGAAGGTACTTGTTTGGATCATTATTTTGTCAAATGTAAAAGCAATATTTTCAACAATATTAGAGCTGTAATCTTGGAAAATGACCTTACAGATCACCACCCCATTTTACTCAACATCCAGTTAGAAACACCCTCTGTGAACATAAATGAATCCAACACATTTAAAATGATAAATTATGAAAACTTAACAGTTAAACTGAATACTGAGGGATGGGGAGGTGTTCTGCAAGAAAATGATGTAGAACTATGTACAACTATGTTTATAAACAAACTAAAAAAAAATATTGAGGATTCCACAATTACAAAAACAATAACAAATAAAAAAAGGAAAATAAAACCATGGATCACTGGTGGGCTCTTGTCATCAATCAGATATAGAAACAACCTTAAAAGGAACTGCACCCTCAATCCAAACAACCACATTATCTTAAATAGGTACCAAGAATACCGAAAAATGTTAAGCAAGTTAATAAAAAATACAAAGTATAATTACTATAAATCTCTGACTCAAAAAAACTTAAATGACCCAAAAAAACTATGGAAAGTGATTAGAGAGGCCACCAATGACCAGATCTGTAAGTCAGAAATAAAATGCATTACCAACAAAGAAAATATAGAAATAATAGACAAGAATATGATAGCAAATGAGTTCAACTCCTACTTTTGTAACATTGGAAAACAATTAGCAAATAAGATTTCTAGAGGTGCACATAATCGAAATATGAAAGAAAAAAAGAGTAATAACTCGTTCTTTCTGAGCCCTGTTACAATCGGAGACGTAATTGGTGAAGTAAACAACCTAAAGAATGGGGTAAAGGGAGGAGAGGATGCTATTTCATCAAATATAATAAAAAAATACATTGATAATCTCAGTATTCCACTAAAACATATAACAAATTTGATTTTTAGCTCAGGGATTTTTCCCAACATATTAAAAACAACTACAATTATACCCTTACACAAACAGGGTGATACAAAATCAATGACCAATTATAGGCCAATTGCACTTACAAGTACCATAAGTAAAATTATTGAAAAATGCTTCAAGAATAAATTAATCTCATTTTTGGAAAAAAATCACCTACTTAATGCAAACCAATTTGCTTTCAGGAAAAACTCAAATACAGATAAGGCACTTGTTAAGGTAACAGAAGGGATACTAAAAAATATAGACAGGGGAAATGAAGTAATGGGCATCTTTTTGGATCTAAAGAAAGCCTTTGACACTGTGGAACACCAAATTTTACTAAAACGCTTAGATAATGCCGGAATCAGGGGTATCCCAAATAATCTTATCAGGTCATACCTTACAAATCGTAATCAATCCACATTGGTATCAGGGCATGAAAGTGATTCATTAGAGGTGAACTTTGGTGTTCCACAGGGGACAGTTCTTTCGACTTTGCTGTTTAATATCTACATCAATGACATAATGGATTTACTTGATGATGAAAATATCAATATCTACTGCTTTGCAGATGACACCAGTATCTTAATAAGTGATAAAGACTGGGAAGCTACCAAATTAAAAGCTGAAAAAACATTACAGAAAATAAAAAACTGGCTAGACGAAAGCTTGCTGTCCTTAAATGTGGAAAAAACTAACTTTGTGGCATTTTCACTATCCAGCCGTACTTTGCCAAACTATGAAACCATCAAAATCCATGAACCAAAATGCAACTTGGGACAATGTAAATGTGGTATGACCATAAAAAGAAAAACCAGTCTAAAATATCTTGGAGTCATTTTGGATGAAAAGCTTGCTTGGAAGGAACATGTGGAGTATGTAACTACAAAGCTTAGAAAATTAATACATAAATTCTATGAGCTACGAAATATGGTACCTTTTAAGACTTTAAAAACAGTTTATTTTGCTCTAGCTGAATCAATACTAAACTATGGCTTGGTGGTATGGGGTAATGCAGGCACAACAACCTTAGCAAAATTACAGGTAACACAAAAATGGATTCTGAAAATTATGCTTTTCAAAAAGAAAAGATATCCTAGTGATAGGGTGTTTAAAGAAAGTAAGATACTAAACATAGAACAGCTATATTTGAAATCAGTCATAAGATTCATGATAAAAAACGACGATTATAAAGTAAATTTAAAACATTGCCAAAATACGAGAAATGCTACTAGAGGCAAGGTTGAGTTGCAAAACCCAAAACACAGAGCTTGTCAAAACCACATTTACTGCGTAGGCCCAAAAATTTACAATGACTTACCTGAAGAGTTCAAACTAAAAAATTATCAGAGAATAAAAAAGAAAATAACAGAATGGATTGTCGAGAGTAAATATAAAATACACTATGTAATATAAGGTAATATATCCAACCACAAATTGATGTAATATAAATTATAATGTGTGATATATCCAACCACGAATTAATGTAATACTGAAAATAGCTGTGTTGAAAATAGTTTATTGATTGACAAAGTGTGACACAATTACCTATAAATTACTTTAAGTACCTCAAAATTAAATAAATAACTGAAAAACGGATGCACACACAGTATCCCAGATACCATTGTGCATCTATTACGTTTAGAAATAGAATGATGATAATCTCTCTATACTTATGTAATATGACAGTGATATATACATAAGGAAAATGTGAATGAATTGTTGATTGTAACTCCTGGATTATCTGGCAAAACAATTATTGAATAAAGACATTTCCAAATTAAAAATTAAATATATATATATATATATATATATATATATATATATATATATATACATACATATGCATATAAATATATATATATATATATATATATATATACATACATATGCATATAAATATATATATATATATATATATATATATATATATATACATATGCATATACATACATACATATATATAATTTTGAGAAAAAACGTAGAAAAGGGACAAAGAATTTAATTATTTTGTCCGCAAATCACAAATTTTGCTATGAATTGAATTTCGCACCTATTCTACATTTATGACCTATTCTACACATCCTTCTTGACTTTCTTTCTTCAGCTCCTTCCATGAAATTCGTAATATTGAATATGCTCACAAAGAGGCACTTTATGACGTCTTGGGATATTTTATTATTACTGGGTGAAAATATGACCATTTATTGTTTCACACCCTGTATATTTCATTTGTCTCATTTATATGGCTCAAATGTTCTGGAAATATTGGTAGGTAGGAACCTACAAATATTCACGCCCTATGCCCCTATGATTTCGTGTCACACCTCATTACTTTAATGATTCATTTTGAAATGATTGTTCACTGAGAATACATCAAAATGATACAAATCAGTACCTTACAAGTTTCAGTTTATCCGAACCACTAAATTGGTTTGGTAAGCCACTGGCACAATGTGCTAATCGCCTTTGATAGGGTGACAGTCCCCTTATCATAAGACGAACTTTCACGAAGTACATCGGGCTCGCTCACAAAGGCTGAAGTCCAGCCCACATTTCTCTCGAAATTTACCTCACCCCACACGGCCGTACCCCTCAGAAACTCGAAAGAGCGTGACACTAAATCTCAAGTCACACAATGTCAAGACAGTATGCTTACCCTGATCAAGCCCCTCCACTATGTTTATTACTACTTGGTAAGTAGCTTGAGGAGTAGATTTAGTTCAACGAAATCCATACTGGGATTCGCTGAAATAGAAGTGACTCTCGAAATATGAATGAAGGGTATCAGATTTAGTATTGACTAATTTTAAAGTTGCATTTGAATCATTACTGTAGATAGCCGACCTGATTCACAGATTGGTTCTGGTTCAGCAAAAATTTATACAAGTAAATGATACGAAACTGCTTAAAAATTCACAATGAAGTTGTTGGTGACAAACCAATAAATTTATCCAAATTTTTAATGATAATAATAATAACGATTTATTTCCCAAGAAACATATACATGCTTATTGTAGGGAAAATTTAACTGATTCCATACAATGAAAGAAGACTAGAATACCTACAAAAATAATGAGTAATTGAATCAGATCTTTTTATGGCAATAAGAAAAAATTATGATATCATATGTTTTTTAAAATTATTTTTGAAACGAAATTTTTCATATTTCTTCAATGAATTTGGTAGACCATTGTATAGTTTTATTCCGTTGTGGTAAACAGATTGCTGTCCTATATTTGTTTTAATTTTCAATGCCAAATTTTCTGAAAACCTTGTTGAGTGATTGTGTTGATCACTATTCATTTTGAACATCAAATTTGAATGCTTGAATTTATTTTTGACCAGGTGAATAAATGTGCAAATTTTAAACGTGTATAATGAAGGAATGTCATGAGAAAAAAACAATGATGTTAATTTGAAATGAATGTCAATTCTGTAGATTTCAGACATCAAGTTGATGCACAAGAAGTGAGATCTCACCGTTTCAAATTCTCCCATGTATTTAACTTTATATAAAAAAAAAACAGCTGTTTGAATGTTCAATAAATTTAATTTGTTGCTAATTCTCAAAATATATTCATATATTTCTTTCAAATACAAGAAATTAAATATTAAGAACATAAATGTCGATAAAAATTATAATTAAGAAATACACCAAAATAGAACCACACCCAATTCTAAGAGTAATTTTAAGTATAAAACGTGATTTGAATTAGTAGGCGAGTGAAGTCTGAAACATTTCTTCCTAGATCTATCACAGAAATTCAGGAAACACCTTAAAAAAATATAAAATCTCTTAGAAACCAACAAGACTTATTTCTCAATAAAAACCTTATTTCTTCCTGTTTTAAATTTTTTTAATAATTTATAGAAAATAGGCATTCTACAAGACGAATATTAAAACAATGATATAAAATACTATCCGCAAGGTAGGACTGAATGATATATGGAATTCAAGTAATGAAGTTGATATTCATCTCATTGGGATGGATCATTATTGTAAATCAACTTGCAATACTATTTCAACCATTTGAAATATATAACAAATAAGTAATGATAAATTCATTAAACTTTTGCAAATTTATTCCTGATAATTTGAACTCTAATTAATATGGAAGAATTCATATAGACAATGCAAGGAATAAGCAGTCAGTATTATTTTCACACGAGAAATAGAGTGCTTTTACAATTGGTGTCATCGAATTCAGCTGAAATCCCAATGACTATCTTAAACTATAACTCAAATTGCCCACCAACTGAAAATGGTTCGTTACAATATTTCTAATTCTTCAAATAATTCCAATGAACGTGAGAATATTACTTTCAATCGAAATTGAAAAAAAAAACAATTGCTATAGGGTCGTTGCTGCATATGATCAAAAATGAAACGAATGAGTTGATCAATATTGGTAAGTAGAACATGATGACATCCTGCCAATGTTTAAACAAGGGATTATTTAATCCTGCTTCAGCCTTTTATCTTGAAAGTATTTTACGATTTACTTCAATCGTCTTTGGATTTATCACCAGCAGCTGATGGTTCATCTTCTTCATCAGAATAATTGGTGGGTTGTTCACCAGGTTTCAACAGTCTTCCAACGAAATCATATTTTTCTGTAAAAGCATCCAAATGATAAAAAAAAATATACAGCAGATCTAAAAGGTGAAAATTGTATGTCAATACATATATCCTGCTAAAAATAACAATCTGAAGATATAAATTTATTCAGTCCAAATGCAGTTCTTGTTAAATGCAAACTGCAGTAATTTATATTGGACGTATAATTTTCAAGGGGGTTTGTAGTCGGATGAAAGTACGACAAAATATATTATAATTTCAGAACAATGTTGCAATCCACTGCAATTTCTTCTACAGGCATTTGGAGTTTTTTGTGAAGATTGAGGGTGAAAGCATGCATCATAAAATCAAACTCAAAAGCTATATGGATTATCAATGGAAAAGATTCATTTAGAATTCAGCAATGAATTACATATCTACCTCCTTGGTGTTAGTTTAATTCAAGGTTCAGTAAACCACCGTGAATAAGTATTATTGACACACCTAGGTTATTTTTTCTGGGTTTTCTTGTAATTCCACAGTTTCGTATTATATTTCATATTATAAAATTGAAAAATGCAGGGTTTTGGAAACTGGATGCAAAGTCCGAAAAAGATCATGGTTCTCTCAAGTTTCCATCGGCATTTTCACCGATCGATCTGATCGAATTTTGTTTTGGGAAACCTGCCAATCATCGTTTTAGAAGGGCTCATTGTATCATCCAAGTTGCTGCAACTAATATGCTATCAGGCCCGATCATATTTCACTTTTGGGGTAGCGCATTGGACTCGAGACGAATTGCAACAACTCGACGTGAAGACCTGCAAGATGATGCAACTTGATCGAAGCTTGCATCCCAAATAGTATTCTCCAATAACATTGAGGACCTCTCTGTTTATCTATCCCATCCAGAAACCTTATTGCAGACAGACTTCTGGTCAAGTTGAAGACAAACGAATCCATAATGGCTTGCCTCCAACCCTTGGTCTATCAGAGATGAGTTATCGCATAGAAGTTCCTGATGTAAGGCTTGTCAATCCTGATGTAAGGCTTGTCAACGGGGCGCTTAAAACCATAATGTATTGACATCTGTCAAAGGAACTGTCAGCGGTGACAGGTGTGACGTACCCTATCTAATTTCAAAATGAATTAAATATTGAAAGACATATTAAGCAATAGCGATACAGAAATAGAAAATTCAGAGAGCAGTGAGCTCAAGCTCTGATAATGAGTCTTCAGGGAATAAATATTATGACTGAAATTATAATTCTCGACAAAATTAGAGGTCCCATAGAAAAAATACCAAGAATAGAAGGGTACATTCAAAATGTAGTGGGTTTTTACACCCCTTAGATTTTCAAACAACATTTCAGGTAAGTGAGTAAGGTTTGCCATCTGGAAAAATAGGGTTTCCGCAGATTGAATTGATCTGCTGGATTCATTTCAATTCAGCATCAACTTGTACGAAAATATCTTCCAGTACAACTCGAAACATTTTTGATAATTTTGCAATTGCGATGATTTGACAACAAATTTAATCTGTTATCCGTTGACGTTTATTCGAACACAACGTAACCTAACTCAATTTGGGGAATACTGGGAGTACAGAACCACTTTTTAGCACCCGTAACTTTTTAGTCACTGTCAGGGTACCTCAAGAATTGGCGCGAAATCATTGCCAGTGACTGTGAGCAAAATCGGAACGACTGAATTAACTGGACAGTACTGTTCAAGAATATCGCAACATGACATATTATATCAAACACTCGTATGGTATAGACCAGACACCAATGTTGCCTTGCTCTCCGAAGGTTATTGAACCCGTTGTGGGGAATGACAAGTGGCGAATTTATTAAAACTATTGATTCCTCACCTTCGGGCAAATATAAGTCAATGAGCCTGATGTCCTTCTAGGCCATCAGAGTAAAACAATATTCGTCTCTATTCCAGAAAATAGGTGAAACAGACACTATTGGTATCTCTTTGACTAACAAATAATCATTAGAATTAATGATTTTTCATGCTATAGTCATTTTTCAATCGATTGTTCCACACAGGAGGAATATTCTATATTGTTCAGAGAACAGTGTGGGAACCAAAGTTCAGGAGATGAAAACACGCCAAAATGAAAAATTTTGAAGGTTGTACACATATCCCTTGGCAATGAGTTCCATAGATTGACAGGCAAAAAACACGATGCGATAATTTTGAATATATGAATCATTATTTGACATTACTAGCCTGTGTGAATAGTTACCTATCTATACAATTCACAAAAGAAATGGACTCATCCAACTCTGATTCATATTTTTTAATTAGAAAAAAAGGAGGCGAATACCATATTTATTCACTTAGGTAAATTATACAATTTCCACCCAGAGAACAGATTATGACTCTTTCTTTCCAGAGAGCGTCAGAGAGGTGAGTATCATGTAACAACAATTACGGTGTAGTGATGAAGTGTTTGATATGATATAACATGGTTGGAGAAATTATCAAGTATAAAAAAGATAAGAAACTTGATTGCCTATGACTTGACGATATTTTGTGTAAACATTTCATAATCTGAAAATAAACATCACCAAGATAGAACGAGTACAAGTGGATCGAAGGGTCGAACAGGTAATATGAATGATGTCAAATAATGAGTATATATCAAATTTCACAAGCACCTATGAAAAGTTTTCCAAAGTTGGTGAATAAAGAATTGGAATTCTACATACGAGACGTACAACAGAAAATAATTATTGGACACTGTATCATCATAAGGATAGTCGATTCAAATGGAACCATTTTTTTTTAAGAATGTGTCATTTTCATTAAAATACTGCAGTTGATACGGTCAAATGAAAACATATTTGACTTATTGACCCAGAATATGGATATAATTTATATTTCTGACTTGTTATCATACCAAACTATATTATTCAACGGATATTCCAGATTTATTCAGCCATAAACTGGATCACCACAAAATTTAGGACTACTGTGCATCTATCACAGAGAAAGAACCAAAAATTATTACGGATATTCCAGATTTATTCAGCCATAAACTGGATCACCACAAAATATAGGACTACTGTGCATCTATCACAGAGAAAGAACCAAAAATTATTTTTAAAGTCAACTGTTCAAGTTCGTATATATTCATGAGGTACGAATCGATTGCAAATGTGACTTTCAGGCTATTCATGCTTCACTACAAAGTTCAAGTTAATGTATTCATGAGGTACGAATCCAGTGCAAAGGTGACTATCACGCAATTCGTGCCTAACTATGCAAAAAATTGCAAACCTACTAATTAGTAACTACACTCAATGAAGGAAAATCTTGCTCTCACTAAGAGCTTATCAGTATTAAATAATTTGTCATATGAGTGAGTTATGTACAATACATTCTGCTCACAATCTTTTACTTTTTTCAGCATTTTCAACAATCTGAAATAATTTAAAAAAATTACAATATTTTAACTTTCGATTGAGCAATTTTCTAGTCAATCTTCACCAACTGAGAAGTTATACAAACTACCTGAAAAAATGTATGTCTAAATTTTTTTGCTCATGTCAAAATGTTAATTTCATTACTTCTGTGTTATGTGATGGTTCTATAATGTAGAACCGTTTTACGAACACTAACAGAAAGTTTATAACCACAACCTTTTCGCACATCAACGGTAACAGGGGAGACCTGAATGACATAAGATATGTAGACAACATTTGTAAAACGATAACAAAATTAATAACACAACTAAGAGGTCGTGTTATAAATGGCAACATGCGGCTGTATAGTCTAGTCGGCAGGTACGTTTAGCAACGAAAAATTCCCAAGTCAATGAAATTTTAGTATGTTTTTACACATATTTAGTGATGTCAAATTCAAGTTTTCGACCTCGAGGAGGTTGTGGAAAATTTTTGGTGGCCGAAAAACCTCGAAGTTTTTTGACTTATCTTAGTTTTTCACCTATAACTCGAATATGGTCAATCTCAACTGAGAAGTCATTCCGAATTAAATTGAAGAAAACACCATCAATCCTAATCGCCTACTTTGCTCCCTGAAAGTTGTCAAATCATCAATTGGAGAGTTCAATAAATTTGAAATTGCCACATTTTTCAAAAATATGTGCTCCTCAGTTAGCCCTAGGAAAAAGCATAGAACCATTTTCGAGGAACACTTATTTTTGAAAAATGCGGCAATTTCAACCTATCTGATAGGTGTTAGTCCGTCAACCTACAGTGTAGGTGAGTTGAGGCTGGCCTGAACCAAGGACTGTATATAACATAGGATAGCCAGATCCCTATACCAGCAACGTTGTCGTTCGTGAACCGCGTCCCCACTACTTTATGACATCACCGCGGACCCGTAGCCGTTGGAATATCGCGGTGTGTGACTGTGAACGCGATGAGACACGTTGTTAAGAGACGGTTTTTGTTTATACTTCTTCGTGCATCTAGTAAATGAAATATTTTTTTTACAATAAACATGCCAGGACGTCATTGCGCTGTTTTTGGTTGTAACAAAAGCCGTGTGTCCACAAAACTTACCGGAAAAGACATTGTTTACCACAACTTTCCTAAAGCAAATGATTTCGTATCGGGTACTGTGTAATAGCACCTGTAATGGCACAGTAACTCAAAGTAGTAGCAGTGGAAGTTCGCTTTCAACATCTGACATTTCAGGAACTTCCGATACAAAATCACCAGAAACTACAGATGATGCTTTTGAGTATATTGCTGGTTTTATAGCAAAGAAATTCAAAAAGACTCATCCACAACTAGGTGATTTTACTTATAAGATTAAATCTGATTTTTCTCCCAATATACCATCATGGGTACAACAGCTTTCATTTGGGGGTCTCATCAAACCCTCAGGTGAATTTTTTTTACCATGGCGACAACAAACTAAGAAAAGAGCCAATGGTTGTCAAAAAATTATCTTTAAAAATTAAAAAAAGAGAAAGTTTACCTTTTGATATTATCAAACTCTTCTGACTGAGGACTGTTATTCGTATAAATTATTACAACACAAAACAGTTTTTAGACAGTCAGTTGAAAAGGGCAGGTAAACGCAAGATTTGCAGTACCCCAAATTCTGACGTGAAACGAAAATTAGCTAAAAAAATGAAAAAAACTATTATGTAATAATTCTTAAAATTATTATTTATATTTTTAATGTTAAAAAATAATCATTACATAGTAATAGGTACGTAAATGTAGTTGACTTCTTTATTACAATTTATTTTTCAATAACAAAGAACGTATGTTAAAGTAAGCACCCATTAAGAATTTTGTTTAATTGTTCTTTTCTTGTGTAGTTTTTGTTCTATTCTCGTGAATAAAGTTTGTACTTCCTTTTAAAAACTTTACTACATTAATTTCTCAATTTGTATTGATTAAATGAACGAAAAATGTCCCAAAAGTAAAACAAAGAATATAAAATGTAATATTCGCTCCGTATGTGTAATGGAGAACGCTTTGAGATCGGTCCGCGGTGACGTCACCGAGCGCTACTCGACTGGCGAAAATCTGTAGTCATCCAGCTATCCTATGTTATATACGGTCCTTGGGCCTGAACAAATTGTTCATTCAGTATATTTGATTTGAAGCCAGTCTTCAAGCATACCCGTGAATTGTTTGATATTCAATGAAATGCGTTGGGTAATTTCTAGAAAAATTTACTGTTTGAATATATTTTTGCATCAACCATTAACGGAATCGGTAGTATCAGGATTTATTTGAATTACTCCATAAAAAACTGATCAGAATCGTTAATCTCGAACTTTTTTGGTGTGTCTTTCGTGCCTGATTTGAAATTTAAATATTCGAGTGAATCTCATTATTTCACATATTCTATGTTTTATTCAAAGTAGACTCATTGAAATACTGATTTCATTAATTCAAATGTGAAATATTATTCAAATGTTGATGATTTTCAATGAGGAATTGGATGGAACAGTGAATGAAGTATTTTTAGTTTCCACGTCAATTATTTTGTACATTTTAGTGGTAACTCTACGAAATTTCTTGAAAACCAGTCTGAATAATTATAAGAGGCATATGTCTCATAGTCTTATAGTATTTGAAACATACGAAAAATATACAGGGTGTAACTGAATGAGTGTAAAACATTCAAGGAGGTGATTCCTCATCGAAAAAAAGATAGGATCTTTCATATAAAGAAACTTCATTGGAGCATCCCTTGTTAAGATATACATCCCCTGAAAGGGGATTGATAAAATTTGTATTGTATTGAAGTAACATATTAAGAACAGAACAACAACACACAATTAGTATTAATTTAATTTCGAAAATTCACAAACTGACAGCGTCATACCAATTTAATTGTCACTATCTCTAATAGCGACCTACTGGATAGATTAGTTTCGTATTTTCGCATTTATGACGATGTATCTCTGCAGTTGTTCGTAAAATAATTTTTTGCTGCGAACTGGTTTATTTCGGGCAAAAAACCCAGGAGACATTTTTTGTTCAGAATGAAACAGGCTATCGGAAATACATTTTTGAATGGTGAACAAATAATAAGAAAAAAGTTACACAGGAAATAAATTTTAGAGGTTGCGTTTTCCACCCCTTACAACCATGGGGTAAACCAAATGAATTACTGGCTGAGTGTCTTTTTGGTAGTACAATACTTCAGGTTAATTTCAATATTGTAACTTTTTCAGTGCTCCTAAAAAAATTGTTATACAAATTTCATGTACCCCCTTTCAGGGGCTGTATCTTAACAAGGGATGCACCAATGAAGTTTCTTTATATGAAATATAATATATATATATATATATATTTTTCGATGAGGAATCACCTCCTTAAATGTTTTACACTTATTCAGTTACACCCTGTATAAATAAATTTGGAACGATACGTTCAAACCAGTTTCAATTACCTGCACAGAAGTTTGATGGGCCAACACTTGTTAGAGGAAACAACTACTCCCCTGGCAAATACCACGAAGGGATAATTCACATGAGAATTGAACGAAAAAAACTATAGATTTTTTAATTTTATGCTTTGCATTAACATTGTGATAAGTGAAATGATTTTCTATGAACTTCAAACTCTGGTGAAACTGAAAGTGTACTGTAAATACAAATGTTTATGTTTACCTCCCCAAACTTTGCTTTTTTAAATTCGTAAACAATTCATTTTTATTTTTCCACTATAATTTATTTTCTTCTCACTATCATATATGAATTATTCTATAAGAGAGGCATAACCATTGGGGGAAGTTGAAATTATCTTCAAAAACGATTTCAAATAATTTCAGTTGGGAGTTCTCTGAAAAGTAAGGCGCCGACTCAAACGTTATGCCATTTTTTGGGATGGTTTTAAAAGAAAGCCATTTTGAGGGATTGTCTGCGATAGACATCCGCCAGGTTGTTTTTGTTTTCAGAAAGTTTCAGATAGATAACAGATTTTCAGAATTCCAGGTAGTGGTCCATTCCATGAATTCTGACGAATTTTCATTTTCCTTGAAATTTCCAGGCTTTCTAGATTTTTCAGCTTAGCCTCTTTATAAATGATTTACTTTTCATATTCAAATTACAAGTCTAAAATAGTCGAGCACCCTTGATAAAATTGGTGACAAAAAAGTAAAAAGATCCTGTTTGTGTTTCATGAAGAAATGCATGGGAGATTTGTCTGCGATAAAATATTTTTGATAACCGGCATGTTTCTGGTCGAGATATTCATATCATATAAAAAACTATATATTTTGCAGAACTTTGATGAAATTTGCAACCAATATAATTACTAAATCACTTTCGTTGAGCCATATTTTCCGGATAAAGATTTTGAAATGATTTCAAACCATGATATTTCATTAGAAACGTCGTTCTTATCATCGCAAAAATGAATACTTTCCAAATAACATATACGTCATAACTCAACAATGTGGTTAATAATAACATAATCTCAACCTGGAATAAGTTTATTGCAGTGCACTGTGGTAGTAACAAATATAATCTTTTGTAACATGGATATGCTAATGATATGTTGATGACAACACAATTTGTTCTAGGAGTTTTTCGAATATTTCTGTGGAATTTGGATTTGATACAGTTGACGAACCCCCGCTCGATTGAAACGTTCTTCTGAGGTGATTTTGAAATACTCGCAATATTTGACAGATGCGACATCATTGTATTCAATTATTTCAACGAGAAAAATTAAATGTTCTCAAATATTTCACCGATAACTTATGGCTTTCTGGTGAAAAGATTTGGATTGATTGGCGAACGAAAGAGGGGCGTTGTACTTCTGACGTCAGAATATAAGCTGCAGTTATGTTCAAGGTGATAAGACCCTCCAAATAGAAAAAATTACAATAATTGAAAGAGGGGCGTTGTACTTCTGACGTCAGAATATAAGCTGCAGTTATGTTCAAGGTGATAAGACCTTCCAAATAGAAAAGATTACAATAATTACTATTTGTTCTGATTACTTATGTTTGAGTTGTTCATAGGTTGAAAATAAAATGGTGAATATACACCCGGGCCATCGGGAGAAAATTGGGATTACGACGGTTGCACAATTTTCAAAATTTGATATCATTATCTATCCTCTTGAGACTTGCTGTCCACCTACATGGACATCCACGTTTTAGTAATGTTTTGTCCAGGGGCGGATCCACAGGGGGGGGTTTCGGGTCCGGACCCCCCCCCCCCATTGGGAAAATAAGAGATAATTTTTTTTGAATTTGTATCGGCTCGTAATTTCCAAATTTTGTTAGGGAACGAAAAAATGTCACATGAGCAAGACAAAAAAATAAAATAGAATAAATTTTTTTGTTTTAAAATTGAAAAACTTCAATAATTATTATTACATTCCATTGAAAAATAAAGAGCAGGCTACATTTAAACATTAGTAAATTTTCGAGGTTTTTTGGCGCAGTATTCGAAAAATTAGACTTTTTACATTTGTGATGAGTATTGTGTATGCCGGTAACGATTTGAATATACTATGTATGAGTAGAATATGCTGTTGATTCGGTTAAATCAACTCGATTCGATTCAAAAAAAGTAAAGTTTCGAACCTACTTTACCATCTGGCTACACCTTCAAATTTTGCTCATGTCAATCTCTTTCACCTTTTTTTTTGGATCTTGACTAGTTGTTGCTATACGGTAGCTCATAATTTTCTGGCAATCAGAACATGGCCATAGAACATATGTAGGCCAGACCAACAGACGTGTGACAAGTAGAGTATACGAACATCAACTTGCTGTCCGAAAATCAGACCCATCTTCAGCTATGTCCAAACATCATCAAGAGACAGGACACAATATAGACTTTGCGAACACTAAGACCATCGCCACAGCAAAAACACTACAAGCTCGTATAATTCGCGAGGCCATCGAAATCGAGAAGCGACCTTCCTGCTTAAATAAACGTGACGACGGCCAGAGACTTCCAACTGCATGGAAACCCCTAATTTCCAGATGCCCAGTCCCCACCAAGACATCCGACGGTCCTTTAGTAGCACCCGCTGCTATAAATCCTACCCAACATCCCTCGATACCTCAGTTCGATCTAAGGAATAGGCAGATTGAGACCTTAGAAAGAACTCGTGACGAGACCTGGGGAGTAGGCAGATTGAGGCCCCGGCGTCAAGTCACAAACCCTTGCCCCCTGTGATAACACCTGAGGAGTAGGCAGATTGAGACCTCAGCGTGAAGTCACATATATATATATATATATATTGTAATTCATATTATACATTTACATATTGTAGCTTTCGAAAGCTCGACAAAAACAAAGAGAACAGCCTAATTGTCATCCCCAGACTGCAACCCAAATAAGTCTCTCTCTCTCTCTATATATATATATATATATATATATATATATATATATATATATATATATATATATATATATATATATATATATATGAATTTTGAGTTATAGACCCCCCCTTGACCTGATCCTGGATCCGCCACTGGTTTTGTCGCAGCGCAAAATCCATCTTTGTGGGCAAACATATGTAGGTGAAAACGTTATGACAGCGTATTTCACCTCCATTCAATAGCGTCCGTCCATCATTATATTCAGCACGTTTTGAACTGGCGTCGTGTCGGAAAACTATAATCGTCGGTAAGTAGCCAAAATTATCCATTTATAATTGCTTCTTCATCATTGATTTTGTAGTTTAGAGTGTAGTGCACGCGTACAAACATTTACACTGAAGAAGAAACAGTTGATTGATGCATTTCTCAAAGAACAGGACGCAGATATATTATTTGACGATGATGAACTACTAAGCGAATTAAACAAAAAGATGACTTCAACAGAATTGCAAGCACATTTCGTGAAAAAAGTGCGTATTTTTTTGCAATGGCTTTCAATTCAAAGAACCCTATTAGGTGCAAAACTAGGGTTGTGAGCAAAATTAAATATCTTTTCTGACTTTTGTGACGCTTCTCTTTGCTTTACAGGAAAAAATAAAACTATTTTGAAGAATTTCGCTTATTCATTTAGCTAAATCAACATTACTTACCTTTGAATTGTGACTCCCATTCTCTGACAGAATCCATTTCCATTGAGCTCAAATCACTCAAGTCATCATAGCCTTCACCATTGGCAGATACACTAAATGTGGCCAATCCTCTCGAGGCATCCTTTCCTCCGAAAGCAGCATAAGGACCACCTTGGCAAGATAATAAAATCAAATGTTCATTAGTTCATGCACCCAATCCTACATGAAGAGTACAACAAGATTATACAAGTAATTGGGAAGGTTTTGCAAATGAAATCCAACAAGTTACATACTATAATATTGAGCATAAAATTTAGATCATTAGCAGAAGGTGCAATTATAAAAAATAAACATCAAAATATAAAATACCTAAAACTTGGCATGTAAGTGAAACCCTCGATAAAATAAGGAAAAAATATCGCATTCAGTAAAAAGTAAAGTTTGTATAAAGACAATGCCCCAGTTCCCATATCTGATTTTGGCTTCGTCAAGTTCACTTTCCACCAGATAGAGTGCCCTAAAATGATTTTATCATCAAATCTGGAAATGGTGATAGTGGAGGCTATTCCAAATCAAGTGCACACCATTGGTAACTTTGTCATTATTAAAAGTACAAAATCTTTCATAATAGCCAAAATAAATTTTTTCTCTCGCAAATGAGCATTGCCGTTTTTAAATTCTAGTTAATTTTTGAAGGGCCTCTACTTTAATAAAGAAAAAATCACAGTATCAAGTCAGTTTTGAACTTGGAATGCATCTTTATACGGATTTAATTGAACGAATAAGCACAATTTAGTGGATAATGCTTAAATCATAATTTTGTGGGAAGGACCGTCACGTGGTTTGTACGATCCCGAGGCAAGGCGTTAATCTTGGTGAAACCCGTATTTTTGTCCGCTCCAGTTTTGGTTCGGGGGCATAATACTCTTTGGAGCCATTCCATTATCCACCAGCAGTGGACCCGCCGTGTTCCGGACTGGAAAAAACCGGCAGCTATTATAAATAAAAGTAGATAACACTCGCATGAATTATTATTTTTTTACCTCTGGCGGCGGCGGCGTCCCCTGGATCGCGGCACCCATGGCGGCCGCCTCGGTCACCACATCCACGCGACGCCCCTGATTTGCGGGTAATCCTGAGCCCAGATTCTATTTCACGAATTCGATTATCGAATTGTTTAGAATATGCGTATATTCTCGGTACAGCGCATTCTACAGTCACAGTCTGAGCTACTCGACAATGCAATAGAAATGCGGTTTTGATATAACTAATAGTATTATTGGTAATTATTTTGCATTTTGCAAGAGTTAGTCGAATGGAAAATAACGTAACTCATTGAGATGCTTCCTCTGCTAAGGTACAGCTCATTCAATCCAACTATTCTGGTTGGGGGTAGAGAATTTATGGGGCGAAATTCCTAACTTTTATTAGTTCTTGAAATCTTTCTACAGGCGTTATCATGCGTATTTTTAAATTAGCAGGAAATTTTCCACTTTCGCGTGAGGTATTTATGAAATGCAACCATACATGACCAATAACACCAACAAAACTCTGTATCACTATGATACTCGAAATTTCGGTTTTGGATGCTTTATTGTCTAAGCTTCTCACGAATTCAAGTCTGATATAGAAAGTACTTGAAATTCATCAGTTATTGAAGTACAAAGCGAAGTCTGACAATTATAAGTACATGGATCGATACTATCGATACGATATACTATTATTAAAAAACTTGAAAACCTGCAATATGTAATTTTCTGTTGATCGTTGTTTGTCCATTAACTTCAAAATAACGATTAATTAATGTCGTATTGATTTTTTTCGGATTAATCACGTTGTTCAAGGTTTTCCACATCTGAGTTGGTCATTTCTGTGCACATCAATTAGATAATGATAAAAGTGTTATTTTTTAGTTTCGTTAAATCCATAACTTCGTAACTATTTTGTTCATGATGTTGCCAGGTTGCATCAGTCTGATTTTATTTGAATTAAGTATAAGCTATATTTCTATCTCTTCTCTTAACTTTCATTTCATTATCATACCAAGGTAAATCATCTAGGCGGTAATCTGTGTATAGAATTATTGGAGAAACTCTGTCTAAATCTTCCCTACAATTTTTGTGTAAATTTTCATAGATTGCATCTGTATCTACGGAAAAATAGAAAGTTTGAATTAGTTCATACTATGCAGGATATTTTCACTTAATGTTCTTATATTTTTTCGAATAATTCCATTCTTATGTTTTCTGAAAAAGTGGAATTTATTGATATCTCAGTATGATTCCTTAATATAGGCTCATTATGTATACAACTGATATTTTCAAAACTAGTTAGCACATTATCAACTACTGTGAACTTGTGTTGATTATTCTAGTACAATCTTCAACATGTTGCTTAATACCACATGAATTCAGAATGTTTTTGTACCCAGATACATAAAAATCATTACTTGAAACGTTCAAATTGATATCCCCTATTAGAATGGTTCGAATATGCCCGCCGAATAATTCTTCACAGATCATCTCGAAATATTCCAGAAAGAGACTTCACTGGCACTGTTATGTCCATTGTACGCCAGTTTCACTCTTTTGCACAAATATTTTCTTTCTAGATGATGTTTTGTAAATTGAATTCTATACATTTTGTCTTAATATATCAGAGAATTTCTCCAGCTTACCTTGTTTTTGAGTTACATCTGCTAAGCAAATAGTTGCTGAGTTCCTAATTCGAAATCATCAATAGCCGTATTCGGGTTCGCAATAAGTACTGTTCTAGGACAGTCAAAAATAGTCACCCACCCAATTAATGTAGATATATTCGCGACGAACTCTTCACGCCTCAACAGTCCAACTATTTCGAACCGTTCCTGAACTGTTTTTGTTGTGAACCCGAATACAACCAATATCTGCTGTAGTTCGTAATTCACAAAGTGAAATTAATCTAGTATTGTAACATTTTATTTCAGATGACAATTGTTCTCGGTGAGTTCAGAAACTGAACTGAATGTTGAAATAGATTAAGTCTGTGTTATGAATTATTTCACTTTCTCTAGTGATTCACGAAAGCAGTATCACCGGGTGACTCAGTTTTTTTGGTTCATTTTTATGCACTATCCTTAGTATGCCGTTGATATATTCGATGGTCTTTGACTTACCTCCATTGGCGATTAATGCGTCTAGTTCAGCTCTGACCGTTTTGAGATATTCCCTTGGCTTGATAGTTTCTTTGCCAAATATTTTGATAGTGAGTGTCCTCTGTGCGGTTTGGGGTCGATTTTCAGAGTATCTTCTGAAGATTCGAGAATAACTTTTATTGGCAGTAAATCTACAGTTGAGGGCTCCACCCTGTAGGGAAAAACTTTTTGGAAGAAGTTACGTATTTGGGCCTGCTGAACAAAAAAATTTAAATGACATTTTTGGCGCTCTCTACTAGTGCTTGGGAAATATGACCCAAAAGACAGGGAAAACGGGGTTGACGCATGTTTGTTTTTCAGACAATTCCGATCGAAATTCCTCCTTCTTTCTATCAGCACAATATAGACAACTATTTCCACATACTTCATCACTACAAGACTCTGAAAAATGAATCCTTATAGGAATTCGAGGTTAACAAAACAGTAGTACGCGCTTTGGGGGTCGTATCTCCGAAACTAGTTGAGAGCACCAAAGATTGAATTGAATTTTTTGTTCAGGAGGTCAAAATACGTGAGTTGCATCAACAAGTTTTCCTCTGCATTTTCATTCCTCTCATTTCTTTAATCAGTGTACGTACCTTCCGGAAGCCATCAAAGGAAAATAATTTTTTTCTCGTTTTTAAACTGTAAGCACATTATTTCTGAAGTTGTAAGGTCTGTACAATTTCCACATAGAGTTTTTTTGCAGCCATCACATGGGAATAACTGATCTAAATCTAATGAATTCTTACACTTACTACAGGAATCCATTTTCAATTTGAGAGAATTGGTGAAATATGTGCCACTTATGACGTTTTTACTCTTCCGGAAATGGCATGTTTTTTTTTAATGGCGACCTATATTTTTGCAGTGCCATTTGAAAGGGCATATTTTTCTCCACACAGCACACAAGTTTTTTCATGTTTCGAGGAAATTATTGTTATAATGATCAAATCAATTTATTCAAGACACTTGATTGAATCAACTAATTGATGAAATGTCAGACTGAAGTCCTTCCTGAGCTTGGCAGTATCCAAGAGGGTTGATAAATTCAAGTGGACCTTAGTGACAGTTGGTTGAGTAATATTACGTTACATTCATTTGTAATCCTATTTTTCAATTTCTTGATATTATCTGGTCTAGTTTTGTACACATTTTTCAGATGACCCCCAAAAAAATCTAATTGAGTGAAGCCGGATATCTTGGTAAAGATAACTTCTAACCATACCATAAGTTTTCATTTGGTATAGCAGGGTTATTTCCGTTGGAAAATAAGATCACCAGATGGGGTATAACATAATCCTATAGGAATTGAAGATACCTTGGACCATTTGAGAAATAAGGGGTTTCAATAATTCCCATCTTATAATCGTCGCCCAAACCTTTATTTTCTGAGAATACTGTGTGTGATGTTCTCTCATCAATTTTGGATTCTCCTTAGGCCAGTACCTGCAATTCTGCCAATTCACTGTTCCTGTTAATGTGAGGATAGCTCCATCAGAGAAAATATTTTTTTTACCACCTAAGTGTCAGCATTGCACATATTCAATAACCTGTGGCAGAACTTCATCTGTTGGTCTGAGTCATCTTCGGAAAGTTTTCGTGTCAGTCATCTTATACGGATGCCACTTTTCCAATTTTGTGTGTAGTTGTAACCAGGATATCTTGATTTTAATTTTTTTTTTCAAGTTGTATGCCTTTTCCTTCACTGCTAATAAAAAATTCGATTCGTCCTCATTGATTTTAGGGCGCCCAGCTATAGGAGGATCATCAGCACTACCAGTGTCTTGAAACTTTCTCTCAGCGGGGTAATGAACCCCAATCTTCCGCTCGATAGGCGGACATGCTTACTACCACTACACTACCGAGAACCACTTAAACATAATAAATAACTGAATTGAATGCAGAATTTAAATTTCCGAGGCTGCACATGAACATTATCAATATATACAGGGCTATTCAAATTCGAGTCTATGCATGGGGATTTCGATAACGGTAAGAGATAGAGGGATGGTTAATTGGGGGCAAAGTAGCATATTTCAGGGGTCAATTATATGGATAAAAAAATCTGACCTAGCTTCTTTAGTTCTGGAGTTATACAGGAAAAATCGAAAATTTCGAAATTCTTCTTTTGCCTATATCTTTTTGTTTTACGAAGATTTTTTTTAAATGTTGCCACTTTGCCATAGCAACTTTCTGTGGGCTATCCAAATATCTGAATAAAAATTATATACAGGGTATCGTATAAATTGGGCCACTCTCAACTTTTAATTTTCAAATACGGACCTGTATTTTTTATTGCATTTTTTTGAATGCCAAGAGTCATGTTTCATATTGAAGTAACATTTTCATCTGAACTACAGAGTGTTTTAGAAATATTGAACTAATATCAGTGATATTCCATAATTTTTTTATTCCATAACAACTGTAATTGAATCATATCAGAGAATGAAAGGTGAATCAGACAAATTGATTCTTTAAGAATAATCAATTTCAGAATTTCCAGATTATCTAGTCTCACTACTTGTTCGGAATAACAATAAAATGAATTCAACAATTCCAAGAGACATTTTTCTTTACCATAATGTAGCACTAGTAGAATAATTATTCATCCTCATGTCGATTGACCTCAGTAGGTATGAAGATCTGTTGTATGTATTCTGCTGAGAACTCACAAACACAATGTGTCACAAACATAACATTGTATTTGATCATATAGCTTTTCATATTTTATAACTAATCACACAAGAACTTGTTTAATTATTATCAAGAAGTATTCATAATCGAAATAAATGTTCAAATTGACGATCTTCTCGTTCCAGACATTTACGGAGTCGTTTTTTTATGTTATTATTTGCTCTGAAAATATCTCTTCGCCGTAGTGATGCGAAAGCGTTCATGATTTTAATTCTTAAATCTTCTATATTTTCAATTTCGTTTTGATATATTCTATTTTTTAGTGTACCCCATAAAAAAAAGTCAAGTACACTGAGATCAGGGGATCTTGCAGGCCATCTTATAGGCCCATTATTTGCTATCCATCTGTCTTGAAATGTTTCTTGTAAAAATTGATTAACATCTCTTGTGCAATGTGGGCGAGCTCCATCGTGTTGAAACCACAACCGATTTAAATTGGCAATGGGAATATCATCGAGATATTCACTGAAAGTTTGTCTGAGGAAGTCTAGATAACGTTCGCCGTTGAGCGTCCCGGCAAAGATGTAGGGACCTAGAACTCGATCCTTCAAAATTCCAGCCCATACATTTAGACCAAAGCGCACTTGAGGTCTCGCTTCTCTAAAATTATTTTCATTGATTTGTGACCAAACATGCTCGTTGTTTCTATTGAAAACACCACAATTTGTGAAACGAGTTTCATCCGACCAAATAATACTATTCAAAAAGTTTCTGTCATCGCCCAATTTTTGCAACATCCAATAACAAAAATTTTGCCGTCTTTCGGCGTCTCCTGGATACAATTTATGAACAATTTTAACTTTATAGCATTTGAATCTGTTTTTTCTCAAAGTACGCCATACTGTAGTTTGCGGCAAATTCAATTCCTCAGCAATTTGAACTGTTGATTTTGATTGATTTGTATTGATCTGAAATATGGAGATGAGCCTAATTAACATTTTTTCAGTATTACCTACTTACTGCTTGAAGTATGTTTTCCTGTAACTCAATAGGAGTTTTGTTCCCATATTTTCTCCTGGGTTTTCTGAAAGATCCATATTCGCGAAGGTTTCTGTCCAAAAGTCTGAAATATGTGGGATGCGGCTGATGTCTTTCTGGGTACAGATCTAAATAATTTTGGTAATTATCCGTTAAGCGGGCTCCATCGTGAAATTAAAAAATTTTTGGTGGAACTTACGTATTTCGGCCTCCTGAACAAAAAAGTCTAATAAAGTTTTTGGGGCTCGCAACTAGTTTCGGAGATATGGCCCCCCAAAGACAGGAAATCGGGGATTTTTAGGGTTGACATTTATGTTTGTTTATTCAGCCAATTCCGCTCGAAATTCATCCTTCTTTCTACCAGCACAATATACACATTCTATACCACCTTCTTCATCACTTTCCAATAGAATTTTAAGCATTTCTCACAACAAAACTCTAAAAGGTAAATCGTCATAGAAATTCGAGGTCGAGGTTAGCAAAACAACAAAACGCGCATCGCGCGTTCTATTGTTTTGCTAACCTCGAATTTCTATGACGATTTACCTTTTAGAGTTTTGTTGTGAAAAATGGAAAAATGCTTATAATTCTGTTGGAAAGTGATGAAGAAGGATATATAGAATGAGTATATTGTGCTGATAGAAAGAAGGATGAATTTCGAGCGGAATTGGCTGAGAAACAAACATTGGCGTAAAACCCCGATTTCCTGTCTTTGGGGGGCCGTACCTCCGAAACCAGTTGCGAGCCCCAAAAACTTTATTAGACTTTTTTGTTCAGGAAGCCGAAATACGTAAGTTCCACCAAAAATTTTTTTTATTTCTGTAGAAAACGTTAACCATATCTCTTTTCTGCTCTGTGGGGAAACCCATTTTCAGTACCAACAGATTTTTCATCAAACACCAACGATAACTTCCAAGAAACTGTCAAAATATTGACAAGTGAGGTGAACTAAATATTTATTTTCCAAAGCATACTATGGTTTGATCATAATTGTTGTATATAGCAACAGAATGCCCATGAATTTTCTGAAAAATATAGGTAGTTCGAAAAGTGAGTAACAATGAAATATTTCCAAATTGGTGTCTGGAGTATGAATATTGTCATTCGAATATTTTTTTTTGCCATGATTATATGCACATACACGTACTAGGGAGAATAAATTTTCACATTTTCGCACATTGATCATGGGTTGCGTGAACTGAAATGTGGATGAATTCTTGAAGAAGACATTCTTCGTCGAATAATGTTGATTTTCTTCCAAATCCTAGGCACTCTATACCTTATTCTATGATATTTTTTTTTAAATTAGAGCTGGAATTTAAAAAAAATGTTGAAATTTTACTGGTAATAGTTCAATATTTCCAAAACACTCTGTAGTTCAGATGAAAATGTTACTTCAATATGAAACATGACTCTTGGCATTCAAAAAAATGCAATAAAAAATACAGGTCCGTATTTGAAAATTAAAAGTTGAGAGTGGCCCAATTTATACGATACCCTGTATATAATTTTTATTCAGATATTTGGATAGCCCACAGAAAGTTGCTATGACAAAGTGGCAACATTTAAAAAAAATCTTCGTAAAATAAAAAGATATAGGCAAAAGAAGAATTTCGAAATTTTCGATTTTTCCTGTATAACTCCAGAACTAAAGAAGCTAGGTCAGATTTTCTTTATCCATATAATTGACCCCTGAAATATGCTACTTTGCCCCCATTTAACCATCCCTCTATCTCTCACCGTTATCGAAATCCCCATGCATAGACTCGAATTTGAATAGCATAGTAATGCATAAATTGAAAGTTCAGAATTCAAGGTTATCAGTTATTGAATAAATGAGTTATACACTACATGAGTAAACTACATTGTAGGTATACAATCGGTACAACTTTTATGAATTATCCATTGAATTGTGCTCATTCGTTTACCTAATCTGCCTCAATAATTAAATGAACATTGATAAAACTTAGATACGGTCAAGGTCGCATGTTTCAACATTGACTTGAAACTTTGTACAAGTTAGAAAGTTACAAATTATTGAAAGCAAAGTTCACACCTAGTTCAAATAGATATTTTCATGAACTAATAGAAGAACATCACAGTAATTAATGAGCCCATCACTTCAGTTGAGTAGCAATCAGATATCTGAGAAAGGTATTACATGCATGTCACTGAATATGATGAACCCCAAAAATTCTACTTGTAATTATTCGATTCCTCTCGAACAAAGGCCTCAGATTCCCAAATAATTCAGTGATTACCGGATAGGAATTTCAATTATGCATTCCCATTAGTAATGCCAAAACATCGACGCATATTATGGAATGAAGCTCATGACATCATCGTTTTAAATTGATGGAATTGTTGAAATTTACCTGGCCCATAAAATCTTTTTCCTCTAGTAACATCAAAAACATTTCCATTTACTGCTACTAACACTCTCCCATCCTCTTGTGTTCCATCATACCTTTTGAGTTCTTCCACAGTAAAGTCTCTCTTCTTCATTTTCGGTAATTGGGGTTTTGGAGGTGGAATTCCAGAATCATTTTGACGACTTTTGAATATTTTATAGACTAAAAACCCTATGACACATACAAGGAAAATATTTACAGGACTCGTAAATATTTCTATCGCCAAACTGTTTAAAAATGGTAAAATACCCACTTCCACCTTTGAATCAGCCATGTTTGGGTCTGAATTCTAAAGAATGTCACTTGAGTTGAGACTCTTGAGCTCTAGAGCAGTGGGCATGAGCAAGCAACTTCGCCGGAATTTGATTGACTGATTGACAGCTGACGACTGACAACAGTGACAAGTGACAACCACCACAAAACACATAGACATGTCTGACAAAACACAACAATAGGGATTTTTTGGTGAATGAGCATGAGCAAGCAGCATTTGATTGATGACATGACTGACAACAGAACAGCATTGTTTATATAGTCCATTTCATTCCAAGGTTCAGTAGATGTAATCATAAGCTGTTTTTTCTTGTTTAACCGCATTCAAGTTTGATTTCGAACCGCTTTTAATCTTGATGTAAACATTCATGTACTCAAGAAAACATACCATTTTGAAACTAAATGATAAAAGTGTCAAAATAAATCGAACCGTTGGGTGCGCTGCGTAACACCCACATTTCGTAACACCCACAGTGCATAACACCCAAAGTGCGTAACACCCAAATGTCATAACACCCAAATTTCGTTATGCCCACACTCTCCGAACATACCCGAATGATGCACTGTTGCAAAATTTACCGGATATTCTGCAATTTCCTGTTAACCCGATCTAACTTAACCTAACTAACCTAACCTAAAAGAAGAATGAATTTTGCAACAGCGCATCATTCGGGTATGTTCGGTGAGTGTGGGCATAACGAAATTTGGGTGTTATGACATTTGGGTGTTACGCACTTTGGGTGTTATGCACTGTGGGTGTTACGAAATGTGGGTAGAACGAGATGCTTCCGAACCGTTCTTATAGAAGCTTTCAAAACATAATGAACCGTATTAATTTTTGACGTCACTGATTCAACAACAAAATGTTTGGTTTCAAAACGCATTGAACACGGTTCTTCAAGAAAAAACAGCTATAATCACGTGCACGCTATTTTCCAGCAGGGTCGCAACTTCGAAAGTATTTTAATCAAACGCAATATTCAAACTACAATGTATGGATTCTAAAAGCTGCGATTCAAACAACACAACTATTCGCACTGATCCTGAGTAAGGCATCTGCATAAAAACAGTGAAAAGCGTTCGAAGCAGTTCATGATCGTTTGACCAATACCATTGCAGATTCCAGCAGGCCACGAGGTGATCACGCTATAATTATATTGTTTACATGCGCCGAATCTTGGATCAGAATTTAGATATATTTATAATAGTTAGACAACCATGTGAAAATATCATTTGAAGGGATGGATACTACGAGTGAACGGGTGATTTCGTTTATGAGTCATTTCTTCAATTTAATTTTTTACGAATGTCGTAGCTTACAGAAAGCAAGAATCAATTCTTAAACAGCAGTGGCATTTTCTGTCAATGTCCTGTTTCATTCATATTTTGAAGATTATTTCAATGTCCAGTCTCGTCACTGCTGCTACTATGCTCTATTCTATATATATTTGCCTTCCGATAGTGCCGAGCCTTCATACTGTCAACACACTCCCCCATCTCTTGTTGTTTAGTGAATGAAACTCTTCTTGATTGCTGCCGAATCGATTGGACTTGGCCAATATTGACTTTTTGTTTGACCAAGTCGTCCCTTTCAGTTGTTTTCAAATTGGAGATGTTACTTTCACCCCCAATACGACACCTGGCGGCTCTCTTGTTTTGTCTTCGCCCGGATTCGTCAGAAAACCGATGGCTAGACTCTGCATTCAGGGACTTTATTCACTGTAGCACGAACTACTTCGATAGTGCAGGAATTCTCGCAGTTTTCGATAATCGCGGTTTCGCAGGCATCTTATTCGTCTGTCCTGTAGTTGTAGGGACAAAATCTTCTCCTCCAATCTTTATAATCTGATTTTAGTTGTCGAATGAAAACCCATAGTCACTGATCAAATACGTCCGGAGTATAAATTCATCTTCTATGTCCACGACGTAAATTGTATCTGTGATAGTAAGTCGCCCAAGAATCAGTGTAATATCAGCCTTTTCTCGAATAGGTGCATTTTTACCAGTGACTCTTGGAAGCATGGAGTTGAAAGAAACAGGCTTCACACGCTTTCTGGCCGAAGGATGTCACTGCGTACCAAAGAAACTGCCGCACCGATGTCTATAGTGCGTATAACGTCCATTTCATTCAATTTTCCTGGTATGGTCAGACTATCGGTTATTCTTCTCAACCTGTTAACACGGATGACCCTCGGTGACCTTGACCTCGCAGATTAAGAGTTCCTGGAAAAATGATGTTCGCTCTTCGACCCCTCATATTATTTTGCGTTTATGACCAACAGAGCCGGCACTAGGACATTTCATAACAATATCACTAGGTTAGTGACAAATATTCAAGAATGGGGCCAAATATAATTATGGTACACATTGAAGATTTTCAATTCGCAATAGAAAATAAGCGATACGCCCCCTATCGACTTTTTCTAAAACACTCAATGGTTAGATTGCCATACCCTAGTCTAGTTTGCATGTGTGTTTATGGGTCTGTTTTGTTGACTCTTCAGTCATTTTGGATTGTTATGATTATTGTGTGTGTTTGAGCTGTATTAGCGATTGTGGAGATTTTCGAAATATATAAATCTTCCTTAAAATAATTGAAAGGTTTGCTGCTTTTCATTTATTGTGAGCGTATATTTACTTTTTGTAGTTTTCTTGTTCTGGATTCAAACCAGTTAATCTTTGATACAATCTCTACGGTTTGAGTGATAATGTATAATTTAGGGTATAATACATAATTCTTATAAGAAAGAATCAAATCAACTGCTACCTTTGATACTTTAATATTACTTAAATACATTGAAAAATTTTTATATTCAAGTGATCGAAGTAAATTTTTCCAGCTGAGATTTTCAATTACTTCAGGTGTGCATCAATTATTGAATATTCGTTCAGTAAGCCCGACAATAGCAGAAACTCATAAATCCAAGTGTCAAGTGTCATCTGGAAACAACCTCAAGTCTTTCAAATTTAACAATGTTTTGACAATGAAAAACCTTCGAATTTGTTCAATGAAATATTCGTTAAGTACTCAACTGTCGATTGAATCCCTTCTCACATAGAAATAAATGAGAAATTGAAACTTCCACGAACAAAAGAAACGCGAGAACATCGAAGCTGCGTATAAACACATACAAATGTAAACATGACAATCCAATCTATAACCATTGATAGTTTCGGTTTTCTCCGCGCTAGCGCTACGATATTATTTTCTATCGCGAATATTCAATAATTTTCGAAACTTTATCGAGAATGGAATATAATATTTTTCATATCGAGAAACCAGTAGGTACCTACAATAAATATTATATAAAATGAACACATCTCCGCAGTGAATTGTTTGATGATATTTTTATGTTACTTCTATTATTGAAGTTTTATATTCTTTTTACATCAATTCGGAGAATAATACCAAAAAATAGTTCAGTTGTTCAAACAATTCTGTTTATTTTCATTTTCATACTCTCACTGCTCTGACGGAGTGAGACGACTGAGCTACAAAAAACGTTTAATGATGATAATTATAATAATCGTCTTTATTGTTTCCCAGTTGTAGTTACATCCATACATTTTATTAGATTACGGAGCTAGTTGCTGAAATACAAAAGGCGAAATTCAACTCAGATTGCAAAGTGCTACTGAGTTGTTCTTTCACTCAACCTCTATGGAAAAAAGTGTCATTCAAACCAATGAATTATTACAAATGATGAAATTAAAATACAAGGTGTAACAATAAAACATATAACTATCAGACTTTGAAAATAATGAGCAGTATAGTTAAATCCCGTCAAATAAATGGTCCAGATTGTAATCAAATAAGGAACTTCAATCCAAACAAGAAAATTGGAATGAAGTTTAGCCGTAGCATAAAAAATGTGAAATTCCGTCGATCAAAAAGATTAATGCAGTGATTTCAGCACAGGGAGGAGCGCTGGTTCAAAAAGGAAATTCAATGAAGCTGCATGCATTCCCAACGACAATGCATTACGTCTTCATAGCGTAAAAAATATTTTTTGTTTACTACAACTCAGTGACAGCAATGGGCCGGAGACATGAAATCGAGAGTTAGAACCGCTTTAATAGTTTTACTTCAGATTTATGAAGCCCTACACGTGAAATAATTTTTGAAGAAATTACGTGTTTGTTCATGTAGAGGTGAATATGTGTTCGAACATATTTTGAAATCCACTGACGATTGAATCAACTTAATTATTTATTACTTATTATCTGCAGTTCGTGTGTAAGCGTTAATACAACTATTGTTTGTGGAGAAAATTCATTTAATGTTTAGAAAGTATTTTAATAATCATCCATTCATTGTATTATTTATGACTGATGGAAGAACATCGAACGGAAGAACTGTTGAATTTCGAAATTATGTGATGAATACGAGGACACCACGTCGTTTTCGAAAATGGTTCGAAATTGAAATAGGAATATCTGATATAGAGCATCACAATATCTACATGAGGCAAATGAAAATATAACTCGAAGTGGAAATCCTTATGGTATCACTCTACTACATTTATAATTTGATGTCAGTGCCAGAGAGTTCAAAGGTTATCAGCGTTTATAAAAGTACATATGTTTGGTAAAAAAAATTCAAATGAATTTATATCTCCCAAACGGTAACGGATAGAAAAAAAAAGAAAACGCACATGAAGTTTTTGATAGAGTGATAAGAAATCATAATATTATATCATATACAGGGTGTTCCCTATGAAAAATTGTAGTAGGCTCAAGAAACAAAAAAGCTTCTCTGCGAAGCGAGTTCAATCAAATAGAAGATTTTATGAATTTCCCTGAGAAAAAGATTGGAAAGCTTCCAGGGACATTTCAACAAGGAACTCGTCTTTCGATGATCTCAATCAACTTCTCAATATCGGAATGAATATCGCGCTAAAAGTAGAAGAAGTTCTCTATCAGCACTTCTACATTGAACTATCTGTATGGAAAAGCCTATTGTTATGTACATCTTTATCAGCCTCTTATTGCCTCCATTAATCCTATGATCTTCATCCAGAGCATGCTGGGCAACACTGACTTTTTTGTTTTCCTTATCGTATGTGAGCATAACGCTCCTTGAAACTGGTTTGAATTGCTCGTCGACTTCAATTATTGAGGGAATGAGTATTTTTTACAGCGAAATATGTTCCTCCATCGAGTACTCTCAACGCTTCATGAGTTTAACGAATTGTTCAAATGCATTAAGTCTAATTCAAGGTTTAGGATAATAATTTTCGTAAAGTAAGTAAACAATAATGTATGTTTATCTACCCCCGTACTATTATTATACACTTATATGCTCATAACTCGTTTTGTTGAAATATGTATTTGTACGTATTGTTCAATGGTGAATCTTGAGTGTTATTATGTAGTTGGCAACATTGTATTAGTTATTTGTCTGGTCAGTCTGAAGAAATGATATGTGTCATGTAACAAACTGTCAGGTGTCAATAGCGATGTCAAGCGTGAACTATTCTGTCGTTCGTTAAAAAAGGGTCTAGTTCATTGTTCGTTCCCTTCCTTTGTTCTTTTTGTTAAGAAGCGTCGTTTTTAGAAATAAAAGCCCAAGTTATAAAGAAGTACCAATTACTATCCCGAAGTAAAACACAGTTCCTGGGTAGATCCTTATATTGAATCCACTGTTATTTTACAACAGGTTATGGGCCCAGGCCATACAAAAGGATCTCCTGTTTCCTGTGGAAGTTAGAATAGGCGCGAACAAAGGCCAAAAAAGGACACACCCTAGTTATTTTTCCGGAGTGTAAAAAGGATCAAAATACGGAAAAATGGAACAAACAACCACGATCAAATTGAATGGTGATAATTGGGCGGTATGGAAATTTCAAACTATGGTTTTATTTAAAAGTCGAGAAACCTATGATATAGTTACTGGAGAAACCGAAAAACCCACAACTGTAGGGGATGAGCTAAAAAATTGGCTGAAACTTGATGCTAAAGCACAAGAGATTATAGTAACTAGAATGGAACAGGCCCCTCTTACACATATTTTAACTTGTGAAACATCCAAAGACATGTGGAATAAATTAAAATCAGTATATGATAAAGAATCTGTTGTAAGTGTACATTTATTACAACAAAGATTCTTCATGCTGGATTTTGGAAATAATTCAGTATCTACCTTCTTGTCTCAGTTGGAAGAAATAAGAAATAAACTAAAACAAGCTGGAGAAGAAATCTCAGACAAAATGGTCATGACAAAAGTATTGATGTCTGTACCAGAACCATATAAGCACTTTAGATCAGCCTGGGAGTCTGTGTCATCCGATACACAAAATCTTCAGGAGCTGACATCAAGGTTACTGATTGAAGAAGAAAGGATTAAATCAACAGAAGGCAGTACTGCACTGGCAGCAAGAGGAAATCAAAACCATCATCAAAAGGGTAAATTATCCTGTTATATTTGCCATAAGACTGGTCATATTGCCAAGAACTGTTTCAAAAGAAATAAAGGAAACTCTAAAGAAGCAAAACAATGTACTTACTGTAAAAAGACAGGTCATCTTGCTCAGCAATGCTGGTTTCGAAAAAACAAAGACAGCAAGGAAAATAAGTCGGATAAAGAAGGAGAATCGGAAGACACAAATGCATTCATGGTTTCATCTCAACCATATGATGAAAATGAATGGTTCCTTGATACTGGAGCAAGTGAACACATGTGTTGTAAACGAGAACTGTTCTGTAACCTCACCAGCAAGAATAAAATTGTCAAAAAGGTGCAAGTTGGCAATGGTGAAAAATTGAACATTGATGGTGTTGGAAATGTCACTCTATGGGCATTTAATGGTGAAAGACTTATAAAAACAACACTCTCCAATGTTTTATATGTTCCCAATTTGAAGTTCAACCTATTCTCTGCTGGTTGCGCACTAGACAAGGGATATACGATGAATTCAGATAATGAAAAGTGTCAGTTTCTTGATGAGTATGGAAAGGTACGAGCAATGGCTACTCGCAAAAATAAACTCTATCAAATGCATTTCCAAGTGAAAAATGACACCAATTATTCAGCAAACATCAGTAAATCTGAATGCACTCCAAATATAACAGATGAGAAAAGGTATGGAAACGAAATTGAAACTATTAATCCTAATCCCATATTAGACTGCATGACAGTTAAAACCATTGATAGTTTAACTACATGGCATCTCAGGCTTGCTCATCAGAACATGCAACATATTAAGCAGATTCTGAAAAGAAATGAAATTGATTTTATTGATAATGGGAAAGACTTCATCTGTGAACAATGTCTAGCTGGAAAACAACAAAGAGTTACATTCCAAAATAGTGATTCCAGATCAAATGAACTACTGGAGCTAGTACATGCTGATGTATGCGGCCCTATGGAGACAGAATCACTAGGAGGTGCCCGATATTTTCTGTTGCTGAAAGATGATTATTCATCTTATAGATTTGTTTACTTCATGAAATACAAATCTGAGGTTAAAAAGAATATAGCAAAATTCATTTCTTTAGCAGAAAGAGAGACAAAATGTACTATGAAAACTCTAAGAACAGACAATGGCCTGGAATTTATAAATCAAGAAGTGAAGGATATCTTAGAATCAAAAGGGATACGTCATCAAAGAACTGTAATATATTCCCCTCAACAAAATGGACGAGCTGAAAGAGAAAACAGAACACTAGTAGAGGCAGCACGTACCATGATTCAACAAAAGGAAATGGACAAGACATTTTGGGCTGAGGCAGTAAACACTGCTGCTTATGTATTGAATAGGTCTGGTACTAGTCCACAGAAAAACATGTCTCCTTATGAACTATGGCATAAAACCAAAATGAACCTGCATAAATTTGAAATCTTTGGGTCAAAAGTATCTGTCCATGTACCTAAAGAAACACGGTTGAAGTGGGACCCCAAAAGTAGAACTGGATTTTTCCTGGGTTATAGTGAAGATGTAAAAGGACTGAGAATTTATATACCAGAAAAGGCAAAAGTAGAGATTCACAGGGATGTGATATTTCTACCAGAAAAAATTCTTGAAAAGGAGAAAATTGATGACAGACTCAGTGAAGTTATCACAGATGTGGAACAGAATGAAAAAGGTGAAGAAGAACATGAATCAGAGCCAGAAGAGGAACATAACATTACAGTTACAGAAAACGAAATACAACCTGAGGAAGAAGAGAGTTCTTCAGAAGGCGAAACTGAAAACAGTCATTACAATTTAAGAAGAAATATAAGGCCTCCTTCAAGGTTTGAAGATTATGAGCTGGATATGGAAGCTAGTTTCTTAACAACATGTGAAGAAGATGAACCAAGAACATATGATGAGGCAATGGCTAGTAGCGAAGCAGGAAAATGGAAAGAAGCTGTAGAGGCAGAGGTGAGAGCACTAGAAGACAATGAAACCTGGACTTGTGTTGAAAACACCAACAGCAACATCATCGACTGTAGATGGGTTTTCAAGAAAAAGAAAAGTGAAAGTGATAATCAGGTAAAATATAAAGCAAGGTTAGTTGCTAGAGGTTTTCAGCAAACTGGTATGTCATTTTCTGACATTTACAGCCCTGTAGCAAAATTACCTTCAATAAGGGTATTTCTAGCTTTGTGTAACCATCTGGGAATAATAATTCATCAACTGGATGTATGTAATGCTTTTCTGAATGGTGAAATTCAAGATGATGTGTTTATTTCATTACCTAAAGGTTTTAAGGAAAGAGGTAAAATTTGCAAATTGAAAAAGTCATTGTACGGTTTAAAAGGTTCACCGAAAAATTGGAATAAAAAATTCCATGATCTAATGATCTCCTTATCTTTTTCTAGATCAGAATTCGAATATTGCCTGTATGTTAAGGTCACTGAAAAATGTAAAATTTATGTACTGATCTATGTTGATGATTTGTTATTAGCAGGAACAAATGATAATGAAGTGAGTAAAATCAAATTGATTTTAAATCAACATTTTAAAATGAAAGATCTTGGTCCTGTAAGATATTTTTTGGGTATGGTTATCATACAAAACAATTCTGAAGGTGAAATTTCTATTAATCAAACTAACTACCTAAAGAATATCTTGAGAAAATATAATATGCAAGATTGTAAATATGCAAAAACACCAATGGATATGAATTTCCATCATGATGAGTTGAAACGAGATAAGTCTGAAAATTCTCATATTGAACAAAAATGTAGAACTGTTATAGGATCTCTCATGTATGCAATGCTTTGTTCAAGACCGGATTTATGTTTAAGTATAAGTATATTGAGTAGATATCAATCTTTTGCCAGTGAAGAGTTGTGGCAAGCTATAAAAAGAGTTCTGAGATATATACAAGGTACATTAAATTTAAGTCTGGTATATTCCAAAAGTACAAATCAACCTTTTATAAAAGGTTATGTAGATTCGGATTGGGCAGGTGATAAAGTGGACAGAAAATCTACTTCTGGATACATCTTTAAGATTTTTGGGTGCACAGTGTCTTGGGCATCCCGCAAGCAATCCACAGTAGCTTTGTCATCTACCGAAGCCGAATACGTTGCTCTTAGTATGGCAGTTAGTGAAGCTTGTTGGCTTAGGAATTTATTTTATGATTTGAAAGTTGTAAAAGATTATGTGATAGTTAGTTTGTTTGAAGACAATCAATCTACCATTAGAGTAAGCAGGAATCCTGAATTCCATAAGAGGTTAAAACATGTTGACATCCGTTATCATTTTGTAAGAGACAAAATTAAAACTAACATTGTATCTTTAAGTTATATACCTAGCAAAGACCAGCTAGCAGATGTATTCACCAAACCAGTTGGTTTGAGTTCGTTCAATGATTTTCGTAGCCAATTAGGTTTGATATATTTAGAATAAGTAAGTTTAGGAGATTAACCATTGAGGGGGTGTGTTGAAATATGTATTTGTACGTATTGTTCAATGGTGAATCTTGAGTGTTATTATGTAGTTGGCAACATTGTATTAGTTATTTGTCTGGTCAGTCTGAAGAAATGATATGTGTCATGTAACAAACTGTCAGGTGTCAATAGCGATGTCAAGCGTGAACTATTCTGTCGTTCGTTAAAAAAGGGTCTAGTTCATTGTTCGTTCCCTTCCTTTGTTCTTTTTGTTAAGAAGCGTCGTTTTTAGAAATAAAAGCCCAAGTTATAAAGAAGTACCAATTACTATCCCGAAGTAAAACACAGTTCCTGGGTAGATCCTTATATTGAATCCACTGTTATTTTACAACACGTTTTATAGGGAACAATATCGACCGATGAGGGCGCTGGTGGTGGTTAAACTATATCCACCATTTTGAAATAGTTACCTTGTTTACATTTGTGAAATAACGCGCCAAACTGAAATCCAGTCATCAGTTGCCCTCGCTAGACAAGATTTTGGTGTTTTTTTTGCTATATTTTCATTTTACGAAATTTTTATCGTGAAGGTTAATATAACTGTGTTCATGATGCTTTGAATAGCCGCACAATACCATTCATTGGAGGTGAACATAGATGCATTGTGTTTTAAAATCTAATGATATTTGTTCCAGGACATTTTTTAGTTTTAGTGTAGTGTTAGTGAACCAAAGAGGCTTTTATTACATGGATGATGAAATGCGCCATAACTCCGCCTAAAAATAGACAAACAGACTCAATAGGTAACAAGAAATCATCTCTCTTGAAATGCAAGTAACACACTGTAGCCGCTCTAGGTGGTGATTTATGCAGTTTCAGTTTAATTTTCCAAGCCTTGTTCCTGTCTATTTTCTCTTTCAATCCACTTTCCGTAATGTTTCCCACCAAAGATGTATTTCTCTTTGGAAAAGTGTGGAAAGACAACTTTGGATTTCGGTTCCTAGAGTTGCGGCAACTTGGCACCAAACACTTTATACGGCTCACTGAGCGATCTGCATCCATGATTGTTTGTTATTATTAATCGAAAGAAATTACAACTTCAGATGAGATTTCCTAAATCAACACCAAAGAACTCGAAACATTCACACACATAAAATGGAAGCCGTTTGTTTGTGAAATTATAGCAGTGCGTTATATTTCCGCCAGACGTCGCATAAAATTATGAACTTCCCAATAATGAAATGCATTACGATACAGATTTTCATTACGATACAGATTTCCAACCATATTAGAAACCCATTATTTTTCAATCAAGCATGTGTCATGTTCCGATATTCCTGAACAGTACTGTCCAGTTAATTCAGTCGTTCCGATTTTACTGACATTCACTGGCAATTATTTGGCGCCATTTTTTTCGAGGTACCCTGTTGGAGACTAAAAAGTTACTGGTGCTACTGCTGCAGAAGTGGTCCTGTAGTCCCAGCATTCCCCAAATTGAGTTAGGTTCACAGAACACCCACGTTCTGTGGTTAGGTTAGGTTGTGTTAGAATAAACGTCAACGGATAACAGATTGAATTTGTTATAAGATCGTTGCAATTGCAAAATTATCAAAAAGGTTTCGAGTTGTACTGGAAGATATTTGCGTAGAAGTTGTTGCCGAATGGAAATGAATTCAGCAGATCAATAAAATCTAGGTTTTTCGAGATTGCAAGCCTCACTGCTCACTTACCTGAAATTTTGTTTGAAAATCTTAGGGGTGTGAAAACCACATTTTGAATATAGTGGAATGTATTCTTAGAATTTTTTTTATGGGACCTCTAATTTTGTCGAGGATTATCATTTCAGTCATTATATTCTCTAAAGACTCATTATCAGAGCTTGAGCTCTCTGAATTTTTCTATTTCCGTATCGCTATTGCTTATTTTTCTTCCAATATTTTTTTTTAATTCTTTATTTAACGTCGGCCTATTTCCGCTACCAAGGCCAATCACCGACGCCGGTGAGCACACTTCCCCCAACCGGAAATTTTGCCGAACCCTCTGGTATTCCAACCAGAGGTAGGGATCTTCAATGAGCCCAACATCCATGGACTCGGGACCGACGGCTTAACGTCCCCTCCGAAGGAAGGTATACCCTCAATATATCTTGTGCTCATTGATATATTGTCTGCGAGCTATGATATGCTACTTTCGGGCTTTCGACACGGTATTTCCCTGTATGGTCACCCATCCAAGTACTAACCGCGCTCGGAGTTGCTTAACTTCAGATATCGAATGTATGTCAGTCAACCTGAAGAGCTGGGCCATGCCCCTTCCAATATTTAATTCATTTTGAAATGAGCTAAGGTACGTCACACGTGTCAACGCTGACAGCTGACAGTTATTTTTTACGGATATCCGATGGCCATTCGTTCCGATATTCCGATCTGCTCATCAGCAGTTTTTTTATCACTGCAAAAAGCGTTCCGAAAATGCTTACTGTGGCCAGTAATACCAGCAATATCGGAACATGACAATGATGTGCAAGCTTTGCATTTTGACGTTTGTCAAGTCAAAATCAGTAGGTATTGAATTTTTGAAGAATTTAGTCAATTTTCAATAATCGTATGAAAATGTCTTATAGCAGTGATATAGGAGAATTATACCAGCGACTCCTCCACAGATGTCTTAGACAAGAGAAAAATACAATCGAAAGGATTATCTTTTGACATAGTCAGTGGGCATACTTGAAGACTGGCGTTAAATCAAATCATCTTTCGAACAATCTGTTCAGGCCAGTCTAAAATTACCTACACAGTAGGTTTCGGCTGGCACCTGTCAGAAAACAACGACTCCCCTGGCTAATACCACGAAGGGCATTGAATTATATCCGACCGGTGCCAGTGCAGGTTTTTTCACAGAAGTAAATCCTGCATTTGCTTTCGTCGATAAAAATGAAGGAATTGATTTCCAATTATAGGGACGGACACACTTGCAAACCGGTTTTTAACCGGTTTCGGGCTATTAGGCCACTCATCAGTGCAAGGCAGTGCCATCATCAACATAAAGTCGATGACTTCCCATAATAAAAAATCAAAATCCTTCAGAGTATCAAGCCCCGACCAAAGCTGATGCGAACAACGAAGTTAATGCCGGTCTGCAAGTGTGTCCGTCCCTATAATTGGAAATCACTTCCTTCATTTGTATCGACGAGAGCAAATGCAGCAACAAGTTAATGCCGGTCTGCAAGTGTGTCCGTCCCTATAATTGGAAATCAATTCCTTCATTTGTATCGACGAGAGCAAATGCAGGATTTACTTCTGTGAAGAAACCTGCACTGGCACCTGGTCGGATATAATTCAATGCCCTTCGTGGTATTAGCCAGGGGAGTAGTTGTTTTCTGACAGGTGCCAGCCGAAACCTACTGTGTAGGTAGTTTGAGACTGGCCTGAACAGATTGTTCGAAAGATGATTCGAAAGGATTATATTTTCCATTTGACAAATGAGCTCTTATGGCCGAGTGCTCAATGGCCCCGGCAGTAATCAGTCCGGGTTCAATTCCTGACCTCGGCAGAGATTTCCTTTTTATTTATTTTTCTTCTCTTCATTTCTCATTGTTGTATTTTCCGTGGTTATACCATTAATTATAATTTTGTAGGATTTTTTAAAGAAATGCGATTGATTACCTACTATTATTGTGTTCAATATTAATACCTAATAATATGATATTTATAGTTCTTCATTATTTAATGGGTGTAGATAAAATAGCGTATGCAACTCTCATGTAATGGTTATTAATACACTCGCATAAACCATTAGAAACTCACCTTCGGCTCGTTTCGTATCCCGGTTAATGCTCATGTATTAATACACGATTGTTGCATAATATACTATTATATACATGTGCCACAACCATAACGAATTGGATGCTCTCGAACTTGCGAATTGCTGTCTTTCACAATGAAACCCTTCATGAAGCCCTTGGTACATAGATAATTATCTTTCCTTTTTTTCGCCATAAATATATTTTCGAAGAAATGGAGAGGGGGCTGCTTTCAAAGGATCGAGAAGAAAAGTTCATAATTCTGGAAAGTATCTCGATTCTTGGTACACACTGTTGAAAGGGTATGATTTCGCTACAGAGCCTCCAGAGCAGACAAAACGTGCAAAGGAAAAACAAATTGAATTCTGGACGAGCCCGATGGACAACATTCTTGAGGCGAACGGGAAAGTAGGATTGATCGGAATCGAGGTGGAGACTGAGGAGAAAACTTCGGAAAATCTCGATGATACTTTCTCGTTGCAGGTTGTTTTTTCTCCCAGGCCGAGGAAAGCTGAACAAGTTATGTCGAAAGGTGGGATTGATTATAATTATTATTGAAGTTACTGTGAGCAAGTGACTCATTGAACAAATACCGGGTAACAAAAATTCAATTGATAAAATGTCGGTTGAATTGAACAAAAGCTGTATTTTCCATAATACAATGAATTATGTGCCTATGTCGGGAAGTACAGACCATCTGAGCCGTCTATGAATTATTCGACTTTACGTTTGCTTAGGGCCACGATTAACTTCAAATACAGACCTGCATTTTTCAATGCAAATTTTAATGCTTTCTTCAGTTCTGCATTCATCAATATAGCACTTCAATTTTTTCTCGACGTTTTTGTAATAATAGATATGACTATTTGCAGAGAGGAGGAATCAAATTACCATTGTAATAGTATAATGGCTACATTTCTGTGGAATTTAAAAATCATGTGAAGTCCAATCAATAGATATATGGTGATTTGATCGATCAATCAGACTTGACAGAATACTGTTTGAACGTCATTATTTTGTGGTGGATCAATATTTGCTCTATACCTGTATATAGATCCCAATAGTTATTCTTATTTTTTCAGATTGTGGTAGGTTACAAACCCAGAAAAACTTGACAGAACTTTTGAATTTCACAAAAATTCATTAGTACAAAAACATCGAGAGGAAGTTGAAGTGTTATGAATTGATGAAAGCAGAACTGAAAATAGCTTAAGAATTTTTAATGAAAAATACATGTCCGTATTTGGCAAAAATAGCTGAGGGTGGTCCTATAATTAGTGCATGTTGTAGTCTTCACGAGGTTCGATCAAGCACTTCTTTATGCTTTTTCCATTTCTATAATAAATAAGATACCAGAGCATAAAAATGAAAATTAACGATTCGAATTCTTTTTTCTTATTTCAAGAACGATTTACGATAGTATGGATTTCGCCATATGAATGTATTCTATTATAGAAAATACAACTTTCGTTCCAGACAACCATAATCTTTTACCGTTACCATCCCAGAAAGCACAATGACCTATTTGGGACCAAAAGGGGACAACGTTAAATCGTCCGTAGGATACCGGCGGGCGTCCCAATCGTGTCACTATAGGAAGCGGAAATGTTACCAAATTCCCACTTCCTAGGACGTCCTCAAGATGTCCTGCACAAATCATCAGTATGAAACGGGGACCATATGGGATATATTGGGGATCAAATTATGATGTTTCCAGGAGATCCTGTTTACGTCAGAAGGATATAAGGAGGACCTTGTCAGGTTAAGCTCATTTTTTCTATATATATGATGTCCTGTGGATATCCTGTACTATATTCATATTTTTTACCTTTTTTTGGCCTCTATATAGGAAATATTGTGGAATGAAAGGAAACATTGACAAATGAACAGAACTTTCGATATAATCGATCGATATAATACATAATTCGTCAACACAAATAAAAATTCTGAGAAAATACAAAAAACTTGGGATACAATAATAAATGTATTATTATACCACAGTAAAAAAATGGGATAAATCCCAACTATCTACTGAAAAGTCTTCTCTTTTTATCTGTCCTTTCTTTGGCATGATGCATAGCCAGCTCTTAATTGTAGCCTCCAACGAGGATTCTGTTTGACTTTCAAGGGATGGTTTTTTCCTCATGCTCCCTGAAATTAGAATATTCAGAGTTTAGAATGGAAAGCAAGTTATTGGAATTTGATTACATTTTTGGTGAAACAATGATGGTAACTCCAAATTATCAGAGTTATATTCTTCGTTTGATTTTCATATAAGAAATGCTTTATCACATTTTTTTTGACATATTGATTCGAACTAATTCAACTTACCTGAAAATATTATTATTAACCTCTGCCTGCTGCTCTGCAAGTTTCTTATAATTCAATTAACCCAAACAACTACAAACTGAGTACAAACTACTAGTTACAAACAACTGAACAAACTCCATTTTTCACTCCATGTTATGTGAACTGTCAAATTCAACGCTAAACACAGAGTAAGTGTAAATGAACTAAAGCGTTCGGTTGTCATCGGATAAAAGTTGTAATGGATGATTCATATATATTCTTAAAGTGTTCTGCGGTGTATGGTGGGGATCAGACCCCAAGACGATGTTAATGGCTTATAACGCGCTTGTTAAATCACATCTAGACTATGGTGCAATTTCACTCAAACCATGCGCAAAAAAATATTTGAATAAACTGGATAATATACAATCCCAAGGGATGAGACTTATTACAGGTACCATGAAATCAACCCCAATAAATGCTCTATTGGCTGAAACAGGCGAAATCCGTCTAGAATTCAGAAGACAATTCTTAGCAATAAAATTTATTAATAATAGAATAGACACTAAACCCCCCATTTTATACCTGTTGGAGATACTCAAGGTACTTACTCATAACAAACAAGGTTATTGGAAGAATAAACCCAGCCCATACCTCGTAGATGCCCTCGAAACCGTACAAACATACTCTCACAACATATACAAGAATAAAATATTACCATGTTTCAGTTTCGACTATGAAACACACTTGCACAAACACGATATTACGTCTAAAGTTAAATTTAATTTATTTAAGGAACACTATGGGAATACTTATAATTTTATATACACCGATGCATCTATTAGAAACAATAAAGTAGGATTTGGGGTGTTCATACCACAATGGAACTTTTCATACTCAGCCAGACTGCACGATTCCACCAATATATGTGAGGCAGAACTCATTGCGATTCATAAAGGGATGATGATATGCCTACAGAAAGATGCTACAGATAATTTAATCCTCGCACTGATTCCAAGAGTGCACTAGAGAGAATTCGATCAAAAATTTATAACTCCAGTACAGATTTTATTTCAATGACCATAAAACAAATAGTATATCTCTCCTCACTAAATGGTGTATCCTTCAAATTCTCCTGGATACCAGGACATGCCAACATCAAGGGTAACGACATAGCAGACCAACTAGCCAAGTTAGGTACCGCTTTAAATGTTCCGTTGGGAATTAAACTGGATAAAAATTCATTAATATCTTCATGGTATAACGACATTAAACAAACTTTTGCAACCAATGGGCCCAGGATATTCAACACAAAGGACGATCATACTCCAAAATACACGACAGATTTCCTGACAATGTATGGTATACACAAATCCCAAACATGGACAGACGACACATAACATCCATTATCAGAATGAAAACGGGTCATTGCGCCATTAAAAAACATCTCTATAGATTCGGTATAGTTGACTCCCCCAATTGTGAATGTGGTAGAGCAGAGACACTAGAACATATATTTTTCGAGTGCCCTATCAATGTTCATCCAACCATTGACCTGTACTATGACCTCATGAGACGGGGGATACCAATTCCTCTCGATATGAACCAAGTCTTGAGACATCTAACATTACCTATTATTAAAGTTCTCACTTCATTTATGCAATATAACAACATCAAGCTTTAAATACATAGCGATAACGATATTAAATACACCTATCCAGAAACCTATTTGTCTTATCATACTTTGACTCCTCATATACTGCTCAACCATAAACCAATGTTTGTACTGTCTCATCCTCCTACTAAGTACCCCATTTTCTGCACAGAAACGCAATAGGCCTCTCACACAAAACCGACCTCTCGTTTATGTTGGCGTCAACCTCCGAATATGGAAAGAACAACCAACAACAAATTATACAAGGGTTGCAATATAATTCAACAATCAGACAAGTTTGCAACCCTCTGGACTTGAGCTGGCCAAATGTACCCTAAGGGAAACAACGGCCAAAAAACACATGATGATGATGATGATGATTCATATCGAATTTCTAACTTCTAACCGACAAAAACCGAACACCATAGCTCGTTTACTTGGATGTTGCAGGAAATAACGGGTTTGTGTTGAAGAGGGTGTTAAGTTGTAGAGTTAATTTTGAATTGTACGATTGTTTGACCTTTCATCACAAAAGTCTTGAGATTCATAATACAAATGAGATCTATACTGAATAATTTTCATCACCACAGGGGGATATAATGTAGTCCTATGATTAACTCAGGATACGTCGAGAACAAGATAGGATATTTTTTTACACTGCACTCGGAATACGTGGGGAAATCCTGAGGACGTAACACCGTAATGTTACTCGGGAGGTCCTACAATAGTCAACTGTGATGAAATTGGGATATCCTCGGGATCTCAACTGGATATCAACTGAATATATCCTGTGGACTGACTGGCATCGACCTTGAGATAGGGTGGGGATCAGTAAGCCAGGATGTTCTGCGGTGCTACATGGGCACTATTATAATATCCTACGGACATTTAGGGGATGATTTATGAGAACTCCTTAGGCAAAAATGAATGATGGAATTGTGTGCAATAGTGTGCAATTAAATTTTCGCCACCCTCTAAGTCTGTCCGACACCCAGTGGATTTTTGCTTTGTTATATATATATATATATATGTATATACGCATTACAAATTTTTCAGGGTTTGTGATCAAGGGTGGATCTAGGCCCATTTATCAAGGGAGTAATAATATAAAAGGTCATGTGTAAATCGATATAATGTTTGAAAGTATCTCTTAGGTGACATCCTATGGATAAAATTGAATTAATACAAAACCATACCACCTGAATTATCTATCTATTATTTTAGGACTGTTTTAGGACCCATATTATTCAACATATTCATCAACGATATCTTTCATTTGAAAACAAGTGGACTCATACATAGTTTTGCGGATGATATAGTAATAATTTACAAGTCAAAACATGGAAATTTCTCGAAGAACTTATTCAGAATGACTTCAATAATGTTGGATATTGGTTTGACCACAATTTGTTAACATTAAATTTTGAAAAATCTAATTACCTCCCCTTCACCTCTTATCGAAATCATTTACCCAATCTTGGCCCAATTGGTATAAAAAATTCATGCATTAAAGAAGTAGATCGGATAAAATATTTAGGAGTCATAGTAGACAGACATTTGAAATGGAACTTCCAAATTGAATATGTCATAAAAAAGTTACGACCATTATTACCTAAATTCAAATTTTTACAGGATATTTTGGATAGAGAACACATGCAAATGATTTGATTTTCTCTAGTCCGATCTCAATTAAATCATGGTATTTTATCATCAGGGGGATATGACCAAATATATATTAAGCCTCTGGAAATATTAAAAAAGTGATTTTTGAAAATCATATCTAATAAAAACCTAAGATATTCTTATAAATTATATTCTGACTGTAAAATAATGGATATCAGGCAGTTATTCAGTTTCAAGATACTTATATATTCAAATAAAAATTGTATTAATTATAGTAAGCACACTCATGATACACGAAATAAAAATGAAATAACTGTCAAAAATAACATATGTAAAGTCACAAAAAAAAATCTATATTTAGCTCCATTCATTTAAATACACTTATAAGGAAAAAGTGAACACATGGATTACTGAAACTCCTAGAATATATTTCCAAAATATTATTGAAAGAAAATACCTAATATAGCCTGCGTCGTGATTATATTGTATCTATTCATTTTTACACAACTATTTATCTTTGATATTTATGATTTTTGTTTATATTCTCATATTCACTTAAAAATCTAATATAATTAGGAGAGTGAATAAAGTTGGAGCAAATGCTCGCACTCAAATATTTTGGGACAAACTTATGCGGGCTGTTGAGAAATGACAAGGACGGATCTATAGTTTGAACTCATGCTTACTTTTATTCACTTCCCCCAATGTTTCCTCACAACAAGTGCACAGCTTCGTGAGGTTCAATTATTTATTCACATATTGTTATGATTTTTGCATTGTTATTGATATTTATTGTGAATAAATTATTATTATATTATTATCAATCTGAAATTTTTATGAGCAATATTAAAACATCACCAATAGTGAGAAATCTTTATTTCTGCAATTATTCTAAAACAATTATTTATGCATAATAAAATATTTGATAATAAAAAGGAACCCCGAAGTCACATTCTATAGTATTTTTATAATACATGTAAGTCGCTACCAGACACCATAGGGTCTGATTTTATATACATAGTTGATATATCTTATGTACAATTAAACAATAACAAATAAATATAACAAAATCTAATAACTTCCATGACTCCAGATCTTTAAAATTGGGATTTTTTCATTTGAATGTCGATATAAAATAGTAAAATAATACAATTTGAATTGCACCTATACATCACTAACTTCAAAATTTACCCTAGAATATAATCATATTAAATGAATCGAATGAATAAAATTATTTTTATACAAGTGTTACATGTTCAATAAAATAATTCTAATTTGAATTTTTCAAGATTCGAAAACTCTTCTAACATCAATTAAAATATGAGCGATTTATTCGAAAATCTATGACAGTTAAAATACAAAATGATCCATAGTAAATAGAGTACCTAATTGAACATTTTGTTTCTATATGGAATAATTTTGAAGCGAATAAAAGTGGTCAGAAGAAAGTCTCACACGAAGAGTTATTTGATTTCCATTGCCGGTAACTGATTGATACTCCAGTAAAGGAAGTAAAAACTGGCTGGACTAATAATTCGAGACCAATTGCAGATACTTGGAGTAACTTGAATTTTGTTAAGGAAGGTGCCCAGTATCCGAGTTAACAACTTCCGTTACTGGAAAAAAGCGCGGGGGGTGGGTGGAACTCATTGGGGGGGAGGGGGTTAAAAAAATAATGAAACCAATCGATAAATTATCATTTTTCAACATAAAAACATTGATTGCAATTTTTCATAAAAATGCACCCCTTTCGAGTAACAGCGCAAGGAAAAGTGTGATTTTTGCAAAAAAAATTAAAAGTTTTTAAAGTTTTTTAAAATTTACTGAAAATCTGTTAGTATTACAAACAAATTATATATTACTTATATGAAGTATTTTAGTTGACAAATAAAGTGGTTTTTGTTTTATTTTCGTACGATTAATATTAAAGGAGATATGACATGGCAAAAATGGTTGCTTAACGAAAAATGAAGAAACCGGATCGTTCTGGCGTAAATATCTCGAAAAATATACCTGTTACAAAAAAAATGATTCTTATCATTTTGCAAGATGACAAAATCGGGAAAATTTTGAGACCAACCAGAACCGTTTAAAATAAGAAGAAAAAAAGTTATGGACATTTTTTTTTTCAAAAATTTTTAATGCCAATTTTTTAGCGCCATATTAAGGTGCTCGGAAAAAAAACCTTCGGTGAAAAGTCAGAACACTTCGTCCTAAATAAGTCCAGCCATTTTTGGCTGGATTATTGTTTATGTTTTGGCCTGCTGAATTTGGGTGAAATCGTGTATTTTTTAAAACATTTTCAGTTTTTGTAGCAAATTTGTCCGTTTAAAATTGCCTATTTAATGTTTATAACGGAAAATGCTCTTTTTTGTCGGGCGAAATAAAAAAAAATGGCCCATCCAATTCAAATGTTGCATATGACATGAAATTTCGGCGATAACCTTAGCTTTGAAATGGTTCCTGGTACATATCGTTATCATTAGCCAAATAAAAAAAAGTTATGGCCAAAAACCTTTTTTTTCCATCAATTACATAAAATTTTTATAGTTAATCCATTGGGACCCTCTATTTATAAGTTTTATGAACATTTTGGATCTTTGCCCAGTAACCAAACTTGTTTACTAGGATGCTTGACACCTTTTTTGACAAATTCCAAAAAATTTTAAGTTGATCTGAGTGGTCTCGAATTAGTCCTTCATTTTACTAAAAAATTCACTTCCTTTACTGGAGTATGAAATGAATAACAAATACTAATGTACATTTTACGTATTTTCTGTAGATGGCCGATTGTAACAATATAATATACGTCTTTCACATGATATGACAGTTTGATTTTCTCAAAAAATGGAAAGTAATGAGGATAGTTAAATGCAAGAATCATCATTTACGAGTTTTTCGTGTATTTTTGAAGACCAAGGTATCCACTTAGGCAGTATTTTGATATATTTGTATAATAAATGATACTGTCCATGAAATGAATGATAATATTTCAATAGAAGGAGTTTTACAATTCAATAACTTTCCTGCTTTATTTGTAAGTCGCGCTAAAAGAACATTTTGTTCCTTCATTTTCCCCATGGATCTTTTGGTATTCAGGAGTGATTCAATATAATATATACATATTCGAAACGGTAGATATATATAGCTATAAACAATGGATCTTTAAATACGTTCTCAAATGATTCTAAATTGTATTCATTTACAGTAATTATTGCCCTCTCTCAGTTAATCGCTATATTCTTGATTCGATTTTCAATCTAGGGACTAGTATAGTCGATAAAAAGTGCAGAAATCATTTCACAGTCCTATATAATTCAGACATATTTTCACTATGTCTCATAAGATTTTCATTTTGATTGATTAAAAGCTGCCATTATCTAAAATTTTAATTAACATATCAGTCAAATATGTCATTACCAAATCTTCGACATTTCGTCAGGTATCGATAGATGTTTTCACGAAGACATATATGCAATCAAAACAATTTGTTATTCAGTACCATTCGAGTAACAGAAGGTTGTAACTCGAAAGAGATTTGTGAATTATCTCCAAGAATTGTACCACACAAACTAAAGTGAATACTTTTTGAAAGAATTTCTACTGTGAATTAATGTGCCTAAATTGCCAACTTTCGCACTACGAGACCATGATAAAAAACTGGTAAATTGTGTTGCCAATTCTGCGAGCCACATATCCTTAGATTGATGTTGCAGCTATTCACTTCTTGAAATTGTTCTCAAATACGGCGAGGCGAAGATGATTGCTCCTATGGTACCTTAACCCATGCTGCTGGAACCCATTGTGGTTCCCGTTCTAAACTATTTATTTCATTCAATAGTTGGTGATAAGCCCTCTCTGTGTCGTTATTGATGATGATAAGATCGAAAAAGTGTCCATATTTTTCTTCCATTTCTCGAGCTTTCTCAATGGTGTCTTTGAGCTCATCTTCCTGAAAGCAAAGAACATAGCCATGATATAAAACAGTGTCTCTCAAATGCAATAGGTATATTGAAGTCAATCAGCTTGAAAAAAGAGAAATTGTTATTTATGAGCACTTGGCAACCAACAAACGCACGAATACATAAATGATTTGTTTCATGAAAAAAAATATATCGATTGATGGAATATTACGTTATTCTTTAACTTTATATTCGTATTGTGTGAAATGGAACTCGATGGAAACACAATAAAGATTATTTATGGCAATCTGAAACTTCTATAAAAAAAATAGAACTTGTGGTGATTCACTTCTGTAAACCGAACAAGTTCCCTTTCCTTAATATCAGTAATGATAGTAATGTCGACTTTTATTATAGAATATAAAACAGCTGATTATAATTATACACGATAGTACAAAACAACCCTGTTAGATAAATCATCAAATGGCAGGATTCAATATCTGCTCATGAAGACACAGCAGAGATAACGTTTCCATCCAACCAAATGGATTCGTAATTTTTGAACATGTAACTAATAAAAAAATATAACAATGAGCATTGCCATTAACGACAATTAATATGAAACAGTTATGGTCACTATTCAAATGCATAAATTTTTTTTTGGCATGAACACATGTATTTTTTCCTGAAATATGAGAAAGTTACGAGAAGTGGCAATAAATAGGGGTAATTTTATATATTGTTTGCAACTCAGTGATTTGGATGTCTTGCTTTTATACAATATCATCATATCTCATTATCGAATTCAATCGAGTATTTCATAATTTTTTTTTTGTATCAATATATTGAAATTTGTATGGATTCAGCCGGTATCTGCCTCTTTAATAGAGTTCAGTAATAAGTGAACGATCCACGGTTAGAACTTTTGAGTTTAGGTAGAGTTAAATTATTCCGTGATGTTACACAAGCAAGCGAGATGGATGTTCCAACATTTTGGAACAATAACAGAAAGTTCCAAAGAGGATTTAATAACAATATATTTCTCTACAAACACACATGCTTAAAGAACCATAAAAATATGTAACAAAAGTTAATGACTGAAATAAGAAACATTAGAGACAAATAAAGTAAGATAAATATTCGATGTACAGCTTATCCAATCCATCTTGGCACAAACTCAGCTACTTTTCCAGTTGCACACTGGTAGTACAGACCATGACGAAAAACAAAAAAACACCCAATAGAAATAAATATCAACACAGTTAACACAAAACAAAGGTGTTTTTTATCTTACTATACTTTACAGAGAAACAAAAATTAATAGTTAATGTTTCTTTGAAAAGATTTCGAAATGAGATCTAGCACTTTTTAACATTACTGGCAATTTGTTATAAACCTTTTTTCGCTAGCAATAAACATATTGCAATCCTTTGATTCTAAGGTTTTATACTCCTTTTTTGAATTTTTCTGAGAATCTTTTTGAGTATTTTTTTATCACTTTCTTTCTCAAGCTCCAGATCTGAATGCTTGAATTCATTTTTGTTTGAGTAGATATGGAACTAAAAAAATGTAAGGGTGTATTTATAAAAGTATTCATTTGCTGTTGGTTCTTTGTGATGAAATTTTCATACGCAGTTTGTGATTTTATTTTGCGAAGTGTTCGTTGGTTTCGATATTGTTTTTCAGTTCACCTCCAAATGAAATTCCGATATTGAAGTTAAAGACAAATACTTTATAACGAATAACAAAAACATTCCATTGTTTGAAAAAATATCATCATTGTTCACTCAGCAATTCAATATAATTGTTCCTCATCAAATTTGTATCCGTAGTCCTGAAAATTTCTCCACCGTAGGTTATACATATTTTTATTGTGGAATTTGACACTACGAACCAGGATTTTCGATATTTGATGCTGAATATACCAATTTGATGTATATAAATCTTGATAGTTACCTTATAAGATTCGCCATTTCTGATTTTCTTCTGTCTCAATTTTTCGAGACTAGGAGGCGCTACGAAGACAACGTACGGCTTCAGGTCCGAAGTCCTTAAAATTTTCAAACTTTGCGGGTGTAAATTGAGCACGCAAATTTTGCCAGAATTGACAACAGAACGAATGGCATCCAGCGACGTTCCATAATAAGCTTTCTCATATTCTCCATGTTCGACGAACTTCCTCGAGAGTATATCTGCTTCGAACTGAGCCCGCGTTATAAAGTGATAATCTTGACCATCTACTTCATTCTCTTTTCGTGCTCGAGAGGTATCTGAAAAAATATATGAAATTTGACAAAGGGCAGTCTCATACGTATATAATTATTTTTTTCATTTATCGGCCACAATTTAATCGTTGGGATGATTTGTGACTATAGCAATCGTCAAAATATGTGATTATTCCTTTTATTTATTTCTAACGATTACAAGACGAAGAATATAAATAACGAAAAATGGGTAGGACAAAATAAAACAAAGAAACATATGACAGTCTCTAGAAAATTTTATTTTTTTTACTTTTTGAGATGAAACGGGAATACAGAAGTGGCAAATTCCGTTTGAATAACTACTAATCGAAGTTATTTCGAACAAGCTCTCATTATATACTCAGATTTCAGTGCTTTAGAGACATTCCATCGAGCTTTTGCGTTTTGATTTGATTTCCATCTGCGACGTAATGATAAAATTGAAGATCTGAATGAGAATGAATATCGAAGTTGAAAAAACATTTCGATTAAATTTTCTTTTGAACAAACCGAATTATTGAAACAAATAAATCGATGTGACAGAACATCAACATAATATACACAGGGTTTCAATTAAGTACGTTGACAAACTCTGAAAAGAGATTATTTGGAAGTTTTCAGGACGATGAGTCCTAAACGGCTTGGTTTTCGAGATACTTACAGGGCGATGAATACACCTACATTTTTTCCAAGATTTTTTGGAATAAACTTTGACTTTGAATTTTCGACATCAGGCTAGTACAATCCATTCAATAGTACGCACGATACAATTCTCAAATAATTCACAGGGACCTCCTATTTTCAGAGTCGAGCCTTGTTCAACCCTTCAGATTTTTTTTTGGCCGACACTGACGTATGATGAGACGTGAATAATCAATGTTGTTTCATGAAACAACTTTTTGTTCTCTTGAAGTTTTTCATTTACTCGTACTTTTCAGGAGCTATAATGAAAATATTAATGCAAACATTTTCCAGTGTCCCATAACATTAGAAAATTTGAAAATAAAACATTCTCAATTGATGTAAATTGAAAGGATATTTTCTCAGAATCAGAAAATCTACGAGAAGTAAAAATTGAAAAAAATAAATGAAGAAGCTTCAATACAAATGCACTGAAGATAAAAAAATTATTTCTTTCATTGTTTGATACGTTATTCCGTATTATATTCAAAATTTTCCTCTACAAGATTACCTATTTTGTATCCGCAAAAGTCTTTGAATTTGGGACTGAATAACCTAGATCGAACAATGAAATAATTTATTTCTCCCTTTTCAGTGTATTGTATAATAACTTGCGGTCATTTCGCTCTTTGGAGAGCGGCAATGACACTTGGAGAAATGAATTATTTCGTATCATGAGCACTATTGAACGGATTGTACTTTCCTTGTTTGAATTGAAAAAATGTATTTTTATCACTTTGTAACTCCCTAACTGAGCCGTTTAGAACATATGTTTATATGAACTTTTCGTTCTGAAGAATTTCGAAGAATCTCTTCTCGAAGTTTGTCAACGTACCTAATTAACATCCTGTATGTTAAATATATGTATTTTCAGAGGAAAATGGCATCATTCGACAAATATTTAAACAAAATAAGTATTTGCAACAAAACCAACAAGAATTGATCATTTGTGTATTAATTTCATCACATTTTGTGTTTCGAGTGGGCATTCCAGTTCATGATGCTTCCTCAGATGTCAATATTACCATTCTTTGTGAATGAACTTTGCCAAAGTGAAGGTTGAAATGTTTCACAATTCAACTCCAGAATTTTTATTCTTTCACGAGGATTGCTGCAAATAAAAAACATTTGGATTACCTAATGAAATAATTAGGGCATTTTCGACAATTAAAATAGACTGGCTTCTGAGCAACGGAAAGTGCCGAATCTTGTACTCAAGAAAATGGCTAATGAAACTGTAACATACTATTTTTGATATGTAGTTAGTCATTGAAGATATATGTGGTTTTGGACTAGGCACCTATATCATAGTGTGTAATAAGCAAGCAATTCATGTATTCTCGTGAAAAAAAAAGATGATTTGAATAAAAGAAGAAGAGGTGGCCGAGCAAGTGCTAGGAGGGTTTTGCTCATTTCTTGAACAATTGGACACTTCCCAACCTAAAATTTGGTTAAAATAAATGAGCACACTTTCGAATGATTGTAGATGAAATATATTGGCATTTTGATGAAAATTATAATTTACAAATGATAATCGCAGAACATAATAAAACTGAATTCGACTGATGGTTGCAGATATAATAGGGGATTCAAAAATGGTTTTCAGTCAGTAATTTTTCCTGACGATTCGACCACTGGCTTAGAGAACGTTATCAGCTCCTTCCATAATAAGATTGCCGATGAACACTCTCGTATAAAAATAATATATTTGATTTCAGCTACTAGGTAGTAAATTTCCATCAACTCTGAAGAACTTTGGTATACCTTCATTGAATCTGTTTGTTTCAAATCAATATAAAAATGTGATAGATCCGTTTCAAGGCATCTGAGTCCCGATTCTGATAATGGAGATGGCTTTTCCCTCTCAAGATGGGACCAAGAATATAATGAGGTGTTTCCACGTTTTTCCCAGGCTGTGTTCTCGTATATTGGTAAAAAAGGCTTCCGCAGCCGAGGTTCAGACTCGCTTGAAACATTTTTATAATGCCAATTTTGTACACAATTTTTGTTGATGTGACTGCGGAAATTTTGAAAATCAAAATGATTTTCCAAAAAAATGAATTGTAAATTATTTCATTGAAGAGAAGAAGAAATCACGATATTTTTCATTTTTATCATCCTTTATCATTCGTTTGAAATTTTCTCACCAATTCCATTTAACACAAATATTCTTCACCGGAAAACGAAACAGAGTTTTCATTGTATTTCCTTCCGAAAAATCGAATGATGTAATTTCAAAATTTTTGGAAATTTGAATGAATATCCGGTATTTATTAACAAATTCACAGTTGCGAAGCCCATTTTGATTGTTTCTTCCATTTTCGAGTGTATATTTGATTGGAGACTATCATTTTTTATTTTATTATTGAAAATAAGAGAATGAGCCCAGGAAGAACAATTTACGGTAAATCTTTGGAGGAGGAATTGAATAGAAAAAGAAACGTATTTTCGACGAAAAAGTTTATTAACTTTGGAACTATTTGATTCATTATTATGAAAAAAATATTGGTCATTGAAGACATAACGAGGTATATTTCTACTTAATTTTTTCGGAATATAACATCTTTTGTGAAATCGAAAAAAAGAACGAAATAGCAAGTTTTTCGCATTTGTCTCGGTTATTTTGAGGTTATGTGCAAAAGACATTTATAGAAGTGTTCTAGATCTCTTCGAAATCTATACTTCTATTGAAAACTTTTCTCTAAGACGTCACCTTTCGTCAGAAATTACCCCTTTCATCATTGTTTTGTGAAAGTACAGCTTGCCTGGTCCATATACGGTCCTTTTTGAGCAGAGAATACCCCGAGGAGGTCATTCCAATGATTTGATTATCTGTCGGAAAGTTTAATTAAACAATGTAGTCAATGTTTGCAAACATAGTGGCCATACTGTGCACAGAGCATTAACTATGCATAGGTTTCCGCGGTCGAATGTGTGATAACTGGAACTTCCGGTTGAACTGCGCCTGGAAACGTTTTTTGTTTTGTGGGCGTTTCGGCTCCTACTTTGTTATGATGAGAGTTGGGCAATTTTGGTATCGGAACTATAGTACTTCTTTATAATGTTTCAGGTATTTGACAACAGGCTCTGCAGAGCGTAGCAGACTAACTGGTTGAAACTAAAAGTCTGACTCAATGCCTTCCCAGTCAAGTGCTACCTACATAGAGCCAGCCATAGTCCTGAATCTATTGCAGCTTAGCTACATAATATATACGGAGAACTGCGAGTGGTTGAAGAATAGGGCCTATGTGCGCAAGTGGAGAGGACTGGTTCTTTTGGTAGGAGGATATACCAAGAGTAGGAAGCTGTTTTCTCACAGATCAATTGAATGAAAACAAGTTCAGGTGTAGGTGTATCTAGTCGCATATTCAGGATAGAAATATCAACCCGCCTAGGGTCTCATACTAACATATCATAGACGGAAATTCATGCTACCATCTCCTAATTATGTATCTGGCCCCATGGGACTTGAAAGTAATGAATCCCGCCGATTATGGAATGGCGGTTCAGGCAGTTTCCCGACATACAACCATAATACATGGAGTGTCAAACGAATATCAGACATGATCTACCAGTTCTGGCCTATTCCAAAGCATTAACAATCGTTGAATCAAAGCGGAAATACTCGTTTAGCAGGTTATTCATTATTTTCTCAATCATCATAATACGAGACTTGCATCATCGGAAGAATCAACGTGCTTCTTTGTTTGGAAGATGATATATATATATATATATATATATATATATATATATATATATATATATATCCCCGCGGCAGATGTGTGCTCGCGCCCCCCCGTTTCCCCTCTCGGAATTTTTCTCCTTTCTCCTCCCCTTTCGCTTCGGCGGGCCCCCCGCCCCCATATATATATATTGTGCCTACCCCGCTGCTGACCGATTTGGCAGGGTTTCACTTCCGCTATCGGACTTGAAAGATCCCCCTTCAAATAAAGTATTCGGCTTCGTTGAGCAGCTGAATTAATTTTTTGGAGCTTGATCAGTGTGAGCTATAATAAACCCTCGTTTTTTTTATGCAGATTCATAGGGAAGGGAAGACCGTTATGTTCAAAGAACACCGCTCGAATCAAGGGACAGGAGATACGAATTAACATTCACTTTGAATTTTTGAAGTTTCTAAGCCTCAGGAAAAACCTCTTTCGGCAAGGAGTTCCAAAGCTCATCTGTTCTATTAAAAAAATATTCCTGAGCAAGAGAGGTTCGGCAGGTCTCCGAATTCACAACAAAGGGGTGAGAATTCAAGACTCTTCGATTCATCCGTGTAGATATTGCTAAGGGTGGAACGATTGATAACAATTCAGAAGAGCACCGACCATGGAAATATCCAATGAAGTGAACGGGTTTGTGAGCGAAGAATCGCCAACAAGACGGATTGCCTTTCTCTGAATAGAATCGAGAAGCCGCAATGAATGTTTTGGTGCCGAACTCCACACATGAGAACCATATTCCAAGACAGGTCGTATCTGAGCCTTGTAGATCATTAGAAGCTGGCGAGAAGTGAAGTATTTCTTTCCACGAAATAGAAATTCAAGTTTTTGGGAAGTACCTTTAGTGATCCATCTTACATGGTTTACGCATGAGAGATTTTCACTAATCGTAATTCTTAGCATCGAGATACTTGACTTTGTAGGAATAGTTACTCCTGACATCTGAATACTAGATGAAGATAGATCGGCTTTCCTTGAGAAGAGACATGCCTGGGTTTTCCTAGCAATCAATTCCACCAAGGTCATGTTACCCCATTCAATTATTTGTACCAAGTCATCGTTAATTCTATTGACGTGAAAGTTTCTTTGAATTTTTGTTTCTCGAGTTGGTATGGGGACTCTGGAAAAGAAACTAGTATGAAGAGTACTGTCGTCCGCAAAACTATTTACTGAACAAGATGTTTTCTCGAGCAAATCATTGATATGAGGCAGAATCAAAGTGGACGCCAGAACTGAACCCTGTGGAACACCTGCATTAATTGGAAGAATATCAATTGATACTCCATCAACAACCACATACAGGGACCTATCAGGCAAGAAAGTCTTCAACAAAGCACACAACTGAGGAGGCAAACCATAATACGGCAGCTTAGAAAGGAGACCCCGATGCCAAACTTGATCAAACGCTTTTGAAATATCGAGTGCAACAGCTATCGCTTCTCCGAATTTTTCGATTGAACGCTGCCAAATATGAGAAATATAAGCCAATAAGTCATTGGTTGATCGTTGATGGCGAAATCCGTATTCTCAATCATTAACCATTCCTGATATCTCTAGATATTTGATAGCTTCATATCGATTGCTTTTTCCATGACTTTGGGAATTATAGAAAGCAATGCAATTCGTCTGCGATTACGAGGTAGAGTTTTTTTTTCCTTTTTCAGGATCTGGCTGAACTTTTGCTGACCTCCAATGGTGGATTCAATATGCCCACTCATCTTGAAGCTAGACTCAGTTATCTAATTGTTTCTTGAAATTATCAGTACTCACGGGGAATAGCGGCGGCAAATCTCTCGCTGTCTTCCATCAGTCGCTGCCGCAGTTCGTGCCTTCCGATGTTCGGCGGTCCGATGAGGACGACCGGCCTCTTGTTGTTGGCTCTCGGATAGTACAGAGACACCTCTTCGTAAGTGAGGATCTCTTCGGGGTCGTACTCGTCGACGGCGTTCGTGTACATGGGGTAACCGCCGTCGGCGTAGGCGCCCTTCTTCTTTTTCCGCTTGGCCGTTTTGCCGCACAGCAGCGTCGTCGACTTCCGCTGCGGCTTCGACATCCTCTCCTCCGCGGCCAATCTCATGCTTTCCCTTTGGTGTTGGAATGTCTGCGAGGGAACCAGACCTGCAACGAGGACATATTTACATTTTTCCACTTTCTATTACTGATTAATAAAAAAAAATCGTTGACAACATGGAAAAAAAAAATGGAATTATTACAATAAATATGACCGACCAGAAGTGAAATTGAAAAAGAGAAATATTGACATCAATTTTTGAGTAGGGTGCTTCGATTTTTTTTTACTTTTAACACTTTATTATCCCAAGAAACCTCACAATTTATAACAGGGATACAACAAACATATCTTAACTAAAAACTGAATTAAAAAAAATCAGTCAAGTTATGATACGAATTTAACTTGTATCATCAACAAATGATTGAATCTGGAATATCACCTTTTATTTTCTTAATCAAATTCGATAAATATCTCTTCAGGTTTCTTGAATAGGATTTTGCTCTTTATCTCCTTCAAATTTTTGGGAATTGAATTGTAAATATCGATTCCATTATGAAGAATAGACTTCTGCCCAAAACTGGTTTTGGAATTACAGAATCTCAAGGCTGTGTTTTGACGGGTATTATACAGATGAAAATCACTGACTTTACGAAAATTAAAATTTGATGATTTCATTTTGTGCTTGACAAATTGAATGAATATGCTCACTTTGAATTCATACGTGGTCTCCAAATCAAGTAATTCTTTATAAATTAATGGTTGAATTATTGTTTTATTCTGCAATTTCTGTAGTTGCTTGATAAGGAATATATTGACTGAACCCCAAATAGCTATGAAATATTGTAATTTTGAATTTATAAGCCAATGGTGAATATTCATCAGATATTTATGAGGAATGTGGTGTCTTATTTTGAATAAGATACCAATTGTCGGAAAGAATTTGCATCGTAAATTTTCAATATGTTTATTTCATTATAATTTTTCATTATTCATTCGATATATATCATATATCCTAGAAGTTTCGTAACTGGCTTGTATTCTATTTTATCGTCATAGAATTTGAATGCATTTTCGGGGTTATTCGAAATTCGTTTCTATTGTATCTGCCATTCTGAAAAAAATCCAAAGGATGAATCGAGGTCTATCAAGATGACAATTCGAAGAAGTGGTAAACAGATTTGAATGAATGCGGCATCCTAATATTCGCATTACTTGAAGTTTGAATAGGAAAGTAAGGTCGGTACATGATTAGCAGATTCATATTAGATATTTAATAGGATTTCTGGTAAATTCATGAAATTTTGATATTCCTATCCACCTGAATAAAAAGTACCTTCAGTATCATGACAAATATCTTCGAACGTTAAATTAAGTGATATACTTTTTTAAATTCCCAAGAAAATTTCATGCTAATGAATCTAGGTCAAGGAAATGTTCGCATTTAGACCTACACTGCCGTGCTAAAATCAAAAGCGGTATCTACAAAAAATTCGAATTCCTGTTTTTTCGGTTACCGGTATTCCAACATCATTATCTATCTATTCACCAGACAGAAATGCAGTATCTGTATTAGTTATATAGGAAATCAATACACATTATGTCGTATCTCCATGGAATATCCACGAATCCTAATCAATAATGTGGTATCTGCTGTCTACTAGTGAAAAACGCCATATCTACCTAGGCACATATGCATATACCGCATTTGTTTCTAGTACGTTGAAGTTACCGCTTTTTTGTCTGGTAAACCTTGCTAGTTTGGCGCATAATTGTCAATTCGTCTGTTATACGTTATACATTCCTTCGAGTCTCGAGTATTGAGTTGAAATCATCAAAATATACTGCCAAGATTTTTATCAGTGGAAAGACTTCAAATCTGAAGTTGCATTGAAGAAATATGCGAGCAGACCGCATCTTTCCGACATGGTTCAAATCAAAGCTAGTCGTGGCAATTTTGTTTTATACTACATACGAAACACCAGCTTTATTAACTGGTGTTTCAAATCGATTGACACCTCGTGGATTCCCTAAATCCACAAATGAAGCGCTATTGAGGAATCTTGGAGGACTTCTTCCAGAAAACAGAAAGGGTCTCTGGAGAAATTTACCCGAGAGAGATAAGGATGATGTCTCAAGTTGAAGTTATTTTATTTTTCTTTCATTGTGAAATCAAAAATTCTTTTATGTTTTGGGATTAACTCAGGTATTAAATGTAGTTTAATAATTTAAATCGATTTTATATCTGTGCGTCATGATAAGAATGATTGTTTTCAATTGAATTCATACATCGAAACGAGTAAGCGAATTGTTGCCCGAGGGCAACAACTTAACTGAAGGAATTAAGTCATTTCAGTTCCATGGTATTTATATACACTAATTCTGACATCTTTGTGTAAATGATCACTTGAATCAGGTAATCTGCCAATATATAATTTCCTTTGATTAGTTCAAACTACCAGTTGTTAATTAGTCAGTTTCTTTGAAATTATGAAACTGATCAATGGTTCCCTTCACTTCTTAGGAATTGAATGGGTCCCTTAAGATCCTCTTGGAAAGAACTTAAGGACACTTTGCAGACCCGGAAGTGCAAACATATTCATTTACGACACTTCTTATTGATTTCAAATGCCAAATAAGGATGCCATATCTACAGAGAATACTAAAATGACGCAGATACGGCATTATGGCTTGGGAAGTCAGTAAATATTTTCAACAATAAAAGCCGTATCTCCCTTTTCAGCATAAAACACATATTTTTTTTCGAATTTCCTGTTCACAAGATTTTCAATACCATTCTACATCGGGAGCCATCTTTCCTTAATTAAATGTATCGTTCTACACAAAGGAATATCAAAAATACTTTGACGCTGGATTTCTCGATACTAGGTCATCAGTAGATACCGCATTTGATTTTAGCACGGCAGTACAGCTAAGGCAATCATCCGATTCTACTGGAAATCTCACTGCCCAGCCGTAGAATTGATTAGTGGAATTTTCTGTCTTGAAATGTCACTGCAGACATCTGTTTTATTACAAGTGATCTCATCGGAAGATTCATAAACAAACTGCATTGATTCATTGTTTTGAGACATTGAATGCTTCAAATCCTAACGGATTGATTTTTGTCATTGCTTATAACCTGTATTTCAGAGTTGGAGAACAAATATTAGGACGATAATTAGCCTAGTGGTAAGACAGCGTCCTACCCCGTTCTAAGTAGTCCGAGTTAGAATCGTCTCTGGACCACTTTTTTATCATTACCCTCTTCACGAATCCATTCTGGATTTCGATTCAGATAGTAACAATAATAGTTCATTGCTTCGAAAAACAAATTTACAGCAAGAAGTGTATGGGGGTAACAATAAAGAGAAAAATGATAATATTACAACAGTTCCATCAATTACAATTCATCTTCAACAAGACTATAATAGTAGTGTAGTATTACAGTTCAGAGGAAATGAAAATACTGCAGTTACTCGCTCAAAATGAATGCTCGTAGTCTCAGAATATTCCAAATGTAAAAAAAAGACTGATAAGTTTTGTAAAGCAACAATCAATGTTCCCAAACTACTGAGTTTGCAAGAAATATTCTGTTTCATCACTGTGTTGATAGGACAGTCAAATATAATATGGAAAAGTGTTTCCGTTTCGTTTTTATTACAGACTGGACAAATCAGGTCAGGATCAATAGTCTATGAGATTCTGTTGAGTGTGAATTTTAGTTTGAAGTGATTGACCATACGTAATTGAGCTATAGTGCGAGTGACTTGGATGGGCAGTTTTAGCAACAGATATGAGCTTGTATCAACAGTAATATTGAATGGATTATAAGAATACATGAATGGGTAACGAGATGTTATTGCTAGATCAGAATCATGATCGTGGATTTCGATTCAGACTACATGTCCATAAATTTATTAATTTCGGTTTCAGATTGTTCTGACGTGAAATTTTCTTACCGTATTTTCCACGAGCTTGAATCATTTCCAGAATCCCATCAGAATATATTTTCAAACAATTCGAAAATATTTCTGGAAATTATTCGTGCTCTGGGAAATTATAGGTGAAAATGTCTCATCAAGTCATTCAATTATAGTCGTAAAATTCGAAATAAATCTAAAGACCGGTAGAGTTTTCGGATCTCTGTTACGTGTGAATCTGGTCATACACAAGATCCAATTATTAGTCGTCATCCCCAATTGCGTTTCCATTGTCATCCAAATTATATTGTCTCTTCCAATCGAACCGAACGTGTATGGAATTTTGTTGTCTCGGCGGAAAATTATACGCGGCTCAATAATTTTGTGGTTTGAGCTCTGAACGTTTCCAGTGAATTTACTCAATTCATGTGTGCTTGTACTTGATGAATTGGAAGGATTTATGCTGTATACCACGATTCGATCACGGGTATTTGCGTTTTAGGATTTTCAATAATCTCTAATTGAGATAATATGTTCTACGAGGAATAATATTTTGAAACTTTTCAATTAGTTAACATGAGATTTTTGATCAGAATGTTCGATGATACAATTTAATGAAGCTCTGCTCAAACTTGATTTCTTGACGAACTTCATTACACGTTTCAAATCGAAATCCACATCGTCATATAGTCAAGAAACTATAGTAGGTACGTAATATTTTTCGAGTCGAAAGAAATCAAATAAAAAGATTTATTTTTCATTCATTTCAATCGATCTATTTTTTGAGAATCATTTTTTATGCAATGAAAATTAGCCAAGCCACAAAAATTTAGGACGTATGAAAAATTGTTTTACATTCGGGATATGAAACTGGAATTTCGAGGTTAATCCAGTATTATTCATGTGAGGGTATATACAGGGTATATATGAAATACCATGTTCTGATTGCCATAGAACATATGTAGGCCAGACCAACAGACGTGTGACAAGTAGAGTATACGAACATCAACTTGCTGTCCGAAAATCAGACCCATCTTCAGCTCTGTCCAAACATCATCAAGAGACAGGACACAATATAGACTTTGCTAACACTAAGACCATCGCCACAGCAAAAACACTACAAGCTCGTATAATTCGCGAGGCCATCGAAATCGAGAAGCGATCTGGTTTTATTAGATAACACGTGACGAACTGAGACTTCCAATGCATGGAAACACCCGCGATTTTCTGGTAGCCCACCCGCTGCAGATCCTACGCAGCATCCCTTGTACCAAGTTCTTTCTAATGAGTAGGCAGATTGAGACCTTATTGAACGAACTCGTGACGAGACCTGGGGAGTAGGCAGATTGAGGCCCCGGCGTCAAGTCACAAACCCTTGCCCCCTGTGACAAGACCTGAGGAGTAGGCAGATTGAGACCTCAGCGTGAAGTCACATTCACCTCTTGAAAATGGCTCCAAAATCGGAGCCGAAACGTCGAGAACAAAACTCCAGACGCGGTTCAACCCGAACTCAACAACAACATATATGTATAGGTATATATATACATATATGAAGCAAAGAAATCAGGAAACTGATAAATAGATAATCAAATTCTCTGTCTATCACAATTTGCATTCAATTCGAAATGCCCACCAAAGCCAGAAACAGCTAGTTGTCTTGTGGTGGGCATTTCGAATTGAATGCAAATTGTGATATAGACAGAGAATTTGATAATCTATATATATATATATATATATATATATATATATATATATATATATATTTATATTTATCCATCCGTTAGAGTATTTCTGATTTGTCTGGACGTTTCGAATTCCATTTTGAATTCATTCTCAAGAACTGTGAGACGAATATCTGCCCATACCGTCCTGGTCAATCACTCCCCTTACGAAGTAACCAAGAAGGGTAAGGGAAGACTTCAATTGTGTAATCTCCATGGAACCTGGTATTTATAATGATACTCTCCAGTTTTATCCGACTGGCGGATATATCGTCTCACAGTTATTGAGAATGTATTCAAAATGGACGACCGAACAAATCAACCACGGAAAAAACCCCACGGGATAAGCTCAATATCGGCCTAGTGGGATAATAACTGGAGAGAATTGGATTGACCCGTTTCCAGGAAAAAGCAATTGAAGTCTCTGCTCCTACTCGTTGTGGTCCGGGGGGTGTGACCGGCGGTGGGGTTGAGCTTATGGATAAAATAAACTGGCGATCATCTCCGCAGTATTGGAGATCAACATCATTTCAAACCTGGTATCGTTGGATCTCCTCATGATCATCGCCTAGCCGATCATGTAACAATATACCAGGCGTGTCCCATTCAAGAATCGAAAGTTATAGATGTCATTTCCATGGAAAAATTGGAAGTTATTCTTTTTCTTTCAGATATGTCGAGAAATGCTGTTCGTGAGCATGAATTCAAAATGGATTCGAACGCGAATTTCAAACAAATATACCTAACGGATAAACAAAGGAGAAAATGGGGGTGTACTATGAGTCTGTGAACACACTCTATATATATATATATATATATATATATATATATATATATATATATATATATATATATATTAGTCCTTATTATTTTTTGATAGGCAAAATTTGAGATATACGAAAATTTGCTGACTAATTGGACTTGTTCTATCCAGAAAGAACTGTTTTTTAATAGACGCAGCAACTTTTCGGGGTAGATTGAAAATCTGCCCTTCTACACTTGTATAGATTCCAATGTTAATTCGTATCTTTTCAGAATGTGGTAGGTTACAAACCCAGAAAACTAGGGAACAAATTTTGATCCTCCACAAAATAATGACGTTCAAATAGTATTTATTTCGAACTTTTCATTGTGAAATCTTTTTCATCTCTTGTAACTGATTGCAAGAAAGTATACACCTTCAATTTATATTTGGAGGTGATTTTGTTGGTTTATAGATGATTTTGATTCGTTCCAAAGAAAGTGAATGAATGATGCATACTATTGTTTTATTTTGTGAGCACTTCAATGGTTTTGGATATGTAGTTGTTGGGATGCAGTGTCTTTGGACAGCCTGTCACTGATTATGTTCCTATAATATTGTCGTAGGTAGTATGTGAATAGTTCTTTTGTAATTAATAGTTACTGCTTTCGTAATACAAACGTAACAGTTGTCGTCGGGGATAGTGGAAGAGAATATCAGAGTACGATCATAATCACCATGTCAGAACAGTTCCAGAGAACCAGTTTGGAGTTTATGTCTCAACAGGTTCAAGCTCAACAGCAGCAGGAACTATTATGAACAATCGGCAAGGATTTTTTCTTCAACTGACTGAAAATCTCAGTTCATGCAAACCTGAGAGTAAAACCAGTGACGAGTCATTGATGGAAACTCTTGGATATAGTATGAAATAGTTCAATTATGATCAAAAAAGCGAAACTTTCGACGCCTGGTTCGAAAGGTACGAAAGTGGATTCACCGAAGACGCGAAGAAGTTTCCTGATAACGCAAAGCTCAGAATGCTGCAGAAAAAATTGTATACCTCTTGCCTTCAACAATAATAATAATAATAATATTTATTCACTTCAAAGGAGTTTTACATGAATACAACAGTCATATAGTGAATAAATATGGGATTCCCACAGAAGAGTAACTCTGTGCGTGGGATAAGTTTCGTATAAATATAACATTAAAGATTGATACAATACAATACAGAACATTGAGTAAAAATACTGGTAGAATTACAATTGGTAGAATATTGGTAGAGATAAGAATTTTGCATACGGGAATACATTTGATCAGTCACCATATACACTCAAATTAAAGGTGAAAATTTGAAGAGTCTACAGGAGGCAAAACCAAAATTTTCATGATCATAGTAAAAAACATCAATTGAATATCAGTGGCAAACATATCTTCTTCACATATTCATTTGAGGATGTATCAGTTTGTGCTAATCTGTACGAGATTTCGAAAGAATCCATTCGCTCAGTAAATTTTTTAATAAACTGTTCGTATTAATTTTTTTTATTTCAGCAGGTAACATATTATAAAGTTTAGGTCCTAGGTAAGTATAACATCTCTGCATTAAACATTTTTCAGCTCTTGGCACATAAACATGACTTTCTTTAAATCTAGTTCTATATGAATGGTCGATGGTAACTAGTTCATGTCTATTGTTATGTTGTCTCACGAGTATGTTTTTACAGAATAATTGACGAATGTCCATTATACGTGTTTCATTAAATAGTGTGTCGGTTCCATATCTCCAGGATTTTTTGTATACTATTTTCAGCAATCGTCTTTGTACTATTTCTAGATTGAGTAAGTGCGTGTTTTTTGCTCCACCCCAGGCTATGATTCCATAATTTATATGGGTTTCTATTAGGGAATGATAAAGTGTTTTCATTTGTTGGATTTCGAGGACTTGAGAAAGTTGTTTGAATTTGAAAAGTAAACTCCGAAGTTTTTTTGTTACAAATGTGATGTGTCGGTCCCATCGGAGGTGACTGTCTATGAATGATCCCAAGTATTTTATGGTGTCTTTACAAGAAATCCCGACTGATACGTCTTGGATAGTGATATTCAGCTCTTGGAAGGATGGTAAGTTTGTAGCATATGATGTGAAGGGTATGAAATGAGTTTTAGTATAGTTAACTGTCAGTAATTTTTCATTGAACCATCTGAAAATTGTTTTGAGGTCTTTCTCAGCTTTGCTTTTCAGTGAATTCCAATCCGTATCATGATACACGATGGCTGTATCATCCGCGAAACTTGTTACTCTTCCAGTCTGTGATAACTGATATAGGTCGTTGATGTAAATGTTGAATAACAATGGATCTAGTATAGTGCCTTGGGGGATATCACATTCAACTGTTCTCTTTGTGCTGTATTTGTCACAAACATTCACGAGTTGTTTTCTTCCTTGCAGGTATAACTGTTCATCAGGTCCCTTACCACTCCTCTGAAACCAAAACACTCAAGCGTGTGGCCAAGCTGTCTGTGATCCACCGTATCGAAGGCTTTCGCCAAATCTCTATTGCCTCTCTGATAATAGTTTATATTTTTTTAGGTATTTTTCTATTCTTATTTTTATTACTTTTTCAAATATCATTGAAACGTTGGAGATGAGAGAAATTGGCCTATAGTTAGTGACATTCATCCTATCCCCGCTTTTATGAAGCGGTTTTATTACGACTATTTTAAATATCTCTGGTACTTCTCCGTTTGACAAACATAAATTGATTATCCATGCAAGTGGATGTGATATTTCTGTTGCGATTTCTTTAATAGTTTCGGCACGGAGTCCGTCGATACCAGGCGCTTTTTTGTTTTTTAGGCTATGAATGATTTCAAGAACTTCCTTTTCGTTTGTTTCCTCGAGATATATAGAATTTCTCGTATGAGTCTTGACAGTTGGATTTGCGTTTTTATTGGTTTCGATTTGGCTGGCAAGTTTAGTTCCCACACTAGTGAAGTGTTCACAAAATTTGTTTGCTATTTCTAATTTGTTGCTTGTTATGTTTCCATCATCTAGTTTTATTTTATTAATTTCATCTTTTTTGATGCTGTTATCAGTGATTTGTTTTATAGCTTTCCATAGATTCGAGGTGTTGCTACTCTGATTTATTATGTTCTGATAATAATTTTTTCTGGCCAATTTTATTAGATTATTCAATTCATTTTGATACTTTTTATAATTCATTATATTTTGTTCATTCGGATTCATTTTCATTTTTATATATAGATCACGTTTTTTATTTGTAGATTTTATAATTAATTTCAATCAGAAAACGTGACCTTCGACGAAATTGTTAAAACAGTACTTGACATTTTTGGAACGAAAACATGGATTTTCAATACTCGCTATTAGTGCATGAAGCTTGTGAAACACAATTCAGTAGATTTTGTCCCATATGCTTCGAAAGTCAATAAATACTGCGAAGATTTCAACATAAGACAGATTACTCCAGATAAGTTCAAATGCCTTATTTTCGTCTGTGTTCTAATATATTATGAAGATGCGGATATACGAACAAAATTACTATTCAAAATAGACAGAAAAGAAGCAGATACCACATATTTGCAAAACCTTAATGTCAACGAATATTGAATTTGAAGAATGTGATGTGATGTTTTGGTCTAATTTGAAAACATCCTTTTACGCCCTTAAGAAAAAATCACCTGGAAGGTAAGCCAAATATTTACCTGCCAAAGTCTGATCTTCTTCTCCCTCTCTGTAGGCCTGCCACCAGTTGGGATCCTCCTGGCTAATGATATGCAAAACGTCACCTTTTTGGAATCCGATCCCCAGCTCTCTGCACGGGATGTACATGTCTTCTTCGGGGTCGTAGTCGAAATGCGCCCTGACGTGGAGGAACGAGTCCCGAATACCGTGCGGTCGAATCTGGCACGAAGCGGGCACGATGAGGAAAGTAAGAGTGCCCTCCATCGTTTGTAACATATCACAGACAGCGTTTATACTTTTGCCGCGCATTTCGATGCCGTTCACTTCGAGGATTTCGTCGCCTTCGTGGAGGAGACCGCTTTTGTCTGCTGCGCCGCCCCGAATCACCCTTCCTGAAATTGAAATTGAAATGTGATTCTACTTTCATTCGATCAATCGTGTCTCTATGTTGACCGAGTCTATGTTTTTTTGAAATTCTATCATGTTCACAGTACATCGTGAAAACTGAATGGAAGAAGATATCAAAACGAACAATTTTGAAAGATGTAAGTCTCGGGAATTTATTTGCCCATTTTGGTATCGAACCCACAACCTCCCGATCATGAATTGGCACACAATCAGCTGTGCCAGCTCACTTGCCTCCATATCTATTCCAAAAAGTGAGAAAGAAAGTGAATGTTTCTGAATGTATTGAGCAGCTTCAAAGTATGTTCCGGTTTGGAAACAGTCCCGTTCTTTATTATGAATTATAAAAAATCACCGGGATATGAAGCCATTTCTGGTACTGTATAGAAATCAAAGTCCTCAGATGTGATTACTAGTACGGATTCATTGATACGTCACGTCCGTCATGATACAAAGCACTGTAAGATCAGCATTATTCTTGCTAGCATCGAACTCCATCTAATAAAAATTGGACCTTCACAAATCCATTTTCATATACATATATTATTGGTTACTAGTTCCAAGATCTGATATGGATCTCTGAAAGATATGTAGTGAAAAATTGTTAATGCTAGAATCAATCAGAATCAGAATGTTATTCTCATTGACGAAGTCATCCGCAATGTACACAAATTCAATATTTTTCACAAACGAATACAACAGTTTGAGTTGAAATTGCAAAATGACTGCAGTTACAAACGAATTAAAAAAACAGTCACAACTTATAAAATTTCGTGAATACATAATAGTTATTTATGATATAAGTGTTAAGTGTTACATTTTTAAGGCACGCATGTGAAGGTTTGCAGAATGAGTGAAGCGAATTCTGCAATTCACATGAGCGCTTAAAAGGTACTAAGTCTTCTTTCAATAGTGGCCTGAATTCCGAAGGCAACTGTACTTTGAAGAAAAAAATGGTTAAAAATTTTATTCTGTGAAGAGTTTCATAGTTGGGTGGCTTCATGCACTCGATCCAAGTATCGCAGAAAATCACTTGGAATGAACAATGAATTTTCTGCGCATTTTTAGGAAACATCTCCATCTACTATGGAATAAAAACAGCTTAAACTCGCTGAAAGCTATTACAACGAAATGAATTTTAAGGTTAGGCTTCTGAGTATTCAAAGTTTCGAAAACGCAAAACACGTCAGATGGACGTCAAAGACAATTGAAACCATTGAATGCTTTGGTGATATTCATTGGCACAACTGGAATTTTTACTAATTTTTCTATGAATACCTGCGTACATATACGAAAGGTCAGAAGTAGGTCACCGGCGAAGGGGAACCATCCAAAGCTTTTACAACCGAGATGACAGATAGCAACTTGCTGTAGTTTTCTTTTTGGAAACATCTCATATCGGTCTATTTCTAGGGCAGGAAATACTCTTGAAGTGCAAACTTCAAATCCAAAATGATTGCCTCCATAATACATGGTCTCAAAACGTCGAGTTATTCAGCTCCACACGTTCCATTACAAAACCAATATGCCCGACAATTACTCCAGTTGAGTATTACTTCGATTTCATATATAAAACTTGCTTACCTATAACAACAGCATCTCCTTCATTCTTAACGGTGGCACCTAATGGTTCAGTACTTTTCTCGATTTTGATTATTTTGATGTTATCCTCTCCGTACCTACGATCTGTTATCGACTGAGGCACGGATTCGGCAGAAGCTGACGTTGGAGTTGTTGAATCCGCTGGCAATGTCGATGCCACTCCATCATGGGCAACCATGAGTGCTTCGAATTCGTAACCTTCGGAAAATATCACATTCTAATAAAAATATATAAAACATCGAGCGTTATTGGCTTTCCATCAGAATAATGAGATGAGTTTGTTGAAGATGCAATATACAAGAATACCTACAAAAAAAATCAACAAACTTTTGGGGAGGGAATGGTAGAACAGAAGTGGATTCACCAAACACGTGTCAAGTTTGGTGTTTGGATAATATCGTCAGGTACATAGTCTATACAATGTCAATCCGACCAGATAAATGAAAGACTAATGTACCTGATCTTGGAAATTCACTAGTTGATATCATATAAAATTTCCCACAATGAAGTTAATAAATGTGAAAAAATATTATAGCACGCCACTTATGCAATACAAAAAACTGCTGACGTTCGGTAACTTTTTAGTTTTTATACCATTCGAATTGACAAAACCAATCAACTACAGAACTAGATATTTTAGACTCAGATGTTAGTGACTGTAGTGGATTGATTTGATGTGAGATCGTCGGTTATAATTGCACGAGTGCATAAAAATTACCGATAATTTTGCAAGAAAGCGTGAAATCTAAAAATTGCAAGTTTATTTTCATATTTTGGCGAAAGTGCCCGAGTCCGAAAAACGAGGGCTCTTTTACAAAATATAAAAATAACCGAATGCAATTTGTATAAGATATCACGCTTGAATGCAAAATTATCTGGTAATTTTTATGCACGAGTGTAATAATTCATTGAAATATTTCACGAATAAAGAAATTCTCAAGGAAATGTTATTTTTTGTTCATTTATACTTTCCTCTATAGATTGTATGGAGCACTCACCAAAACGCGAAATATTTTTCTATTTTTGAAGTCTATCTGACATTTATTTGTGTTGTTTACTGACGTCTAGCGATACGGTTTCAAATGTATTGTTATGGTGACCTGATACAATGCAATTACCGCTGTAAGTTTTCGATAATTGCATTGCTCTTATGGGACATTTTATATATGAGGGAAATATTCACATATATGTCAGCCGGTATTTGAATTTTTTTAATACTGAAAATATCATTAATACTCCGTATTTGATGAATTTATTCAATCAATTTGTGTCACTTCAGGCCAACAGGAACATTGGCCGTCCATTGTCCGCACAAGATCATCTTTCTGAACGCATTCGTAAGAGTGTTTCACGAGGCAAACTTGATGATAGGAGGCGATAAATCAACGTCAAGTTGTGAAGAATTGTGTGAATAGGGCAATGAATTCGACGGGTCACTGGGATCCAGAAAAAACTGACCATTTTCTTCTTACCTGTCAAGAGAGTGGCCAATTCCACAGCGTACGCACTTTGGGAGTTTCCTATGGCATCAAGGCAGTCTCTAAGGGCAGTTTGGGCGGTTGGGTTTGGCCTTGGGGTTGTTCGTGTCCTCACGGCTTGCACTTTGTTGTAGACGGCCAGAGCCCTCCCGAATTGAGGGGACAGAAGCAGGGATTGTATAGCGGCGATGCGCCCTTCCAACCCGCCCAAGCCACCTCCTGTTCCAGCCTTTTTGAGCTGAAGCTGCAATCGTTGGACAGATGCAACTAAGTCGCCATAAGCTGGAAACAAAAATTAAGAAGTGACTAAGTTAACATCAAAACTATGGTGATTTGTGTATAATTACAATCAATCCAATGAGTAACCATATCGACTGAATTTAATTCTATTTCTTGTCACTCATCGAAAGATTGTTACAGATACTGAAAAGCAACGAATTCTCCAAAAAAGGAACATCAGTAATCATAATTGATAAAGCTTTTGATAACTATAACAAATAATTGAAGAAATGAAATATGAATTATATTCTGAGAAGATAACATTATTATAATATAAAAAAGAGTTTTTTCATTTTACATATCAGCGGAAATTGAAAACAAATGTTCATTACCACTAAGATCCTTCCTCAAGACTATTTTTTCTCGCACATTTTTCCTTCAGGTGTCTAGATGACACAATGATTTTGGCGAAAGTTTAGATATATGACAGATATTTGCTAATCGAAAACAATTATTTTACGTTCTACGATCAGTTGCGTAGAGTTTTGGTACTAGAGGTGGAGATCAGCATATTTACGGGTGAGAATAGAACATTGATATATTGTATATGTATATGAATATTGCCAATTTTTCCTCGCTACTTGGTTACCACTAGATTCCACTACAAATTCATAGTAATTTTGATTAATGTTTCTCTTGTACTTTATCATTATGACGCAAAATATTTTCTTGCGTACATATCGCACAACACTCACTCAATTACAAATCTGCTGTTTTTTCTTGTAAGAATAACTTGTTAATTCAAGAAGAATAATTAAATATATCTAATGGACACTCACTTATTGAACAATCTCACACGACAAACGAATGTCTACTGAAATCATCACTTTCGCTAACATTGATTGGTATTTCACAAGGAAATTTTTTCCAATGATGAGTCCATTGAATGAATGCGAAGAACATTCAAAAGTGCGTAGGAAAAATGAATATAAAAGGATTGAAGATAATGGCATTCCTTTTTCTGCATCAGAGAAAAAATATCCATATTGATTGATTACATGTTGCAACAGTAACAACGAGGTGGACACATTGTTTGAGTTTCTACAATAGATTGTGACAAGAATACAGAATGAGCAATTGTTTACAAACATCAAATGACCATTTGTGAGACTGAAGCGTGGATGTTTTCAATTGAATACCAAAGATGTGGCATCCTTGACGACTGAAACTGCATTAATCTACTAGGTCTGTTGAAATCGAGTTGTTTTTCAGTTGTACAAGTTGTATTTATTTCAGAAAATTGAATATTGCAGTTGAATTAATTATACCAATGTGATAACTGCAAGACAAGAAAATTCTATTTATGAATTTTCCTGTCCCTGGAAAATCTGGCGTTGTGTATCTAGTTTGAAAGAGACCTGATGAACTATGTGTTCCCCAAAATTTCATTTCAAGCATATCCCGCTGGTAACACCAAGTGATGAAATTCAAATAAAGGAATTACACTATTTGAACAGTGTCTCTTTTGTTGACTTGGAGATGTCATATCGTATCAGATAATTCGTACGTTAATTCATTGAATGTGAAAGAATATTATTTTCTAAATACTCCAGTAAAGGAAGTAAAAACTGGCTGGACTAATTCGAGACCAATTGCAGATACTTGGAGTAACTTGAATTTTCTTAAGAAAGGTGCCCAGTATCCGAGTAAACAACTTTAAAACGTTACTGGGAGAAAGCGCGGGGGGTGGGGGGGGGAACTCATGGGGGGGTAAAAAAAATGAAACCGATCGATAAATTATCATTTTTAAACATAAAAACATTGATTGCAATTTTTCATGAAAATGCACCCCTTTCGAGTAATAGCTCAAGGAAAAGTGTGATTTTCGCAAAAAAAATTTAAAAATTTTTAAAGTTACTGAAAATCTGTTAGTATTACAAAAAATTATATATTACTTCTATGAAGTATTTTAGTTGACAAATAAAGTGGTTTTTGTTTTATTTTTGTACGATTAATATTAAAGTAGATATGACATGGCAAAAATGGTTGCTTAACGAAAAATAAAGAAACCGGATCGTTCTGGCGTAAATATTTCGAAAAATATAACTTTTACAAAAAAAATTATTTCTATCATTTTGCAAGATGACAAAATCGGGAAAATTTTGAGACCAACCAGAAGAATGAGAAGAAAAAAAGTTATGGGCAAAATAATTTTTTTTCAAAAATTTTCAATGCCAATTTATTAGCGCCATATGGGCTAAGGTGCTTGGAAAAAAAATACTTCGGTGAAAAGTCAGAACACTTCGTCCTAAATATGTCCAGCCATTTTTGGCCCTATCGGGTAATTATTGTTTATGTTTTGGCCTGCTAAAGTTGGGTAAAATCGTGTATTTTTAAAACATTTTCAGTTTTTGGCCAGCAGCGTGAACATTATTTATTTTGAACAGCCAAATTTTTCAGCATTTATTCCAGGATAATTGTATTTCAATTTTTTGTTATAATTTTTCATCTGTAAGCAAATTTGTCCGTTTAAAATTGCCTATTTTATGTTTATAACGGTAAATGATCTTTTTTGTCGGTCGAAATAAAAAAAATTGGCCTATCCAATTCAAATGTTGCATATGACATGAAATCTCGGCGATAACCTTAGCTTTAAAATAGTTCCTGGTACATCTCGTTATCATTACCCAAAAAAAAGTTATGGCCAAAAAACCTTTTTTTCCATCAACCACATAAAATTTTTATAGTTAATCCATTGGGACCCTCTATTTATAAGTTTTATGAACATTTTTCGTGCAGTACGTATGTTTAGATGATAAGCCAATTGAATTCTGCTGTCAAATTTCAAATCCCGACTCAAAAATATTTAAAAAAAAAACTAGAAAAGGGTAGTTTTTACGGTTCACAGGATGTTTCAGAAATTTCTGACATTAAAATCGTAATCAGTGACCCAAAAAACCTCCCGGTACCTATTTTCACGAAAATTCATTCAATATTGCCCGAGATATTGAATATTTATTAATTTTGGGCCAAAAAAACAGTTTGGCCAAGTTTTACAGCGTTTTGGAGCTTTGCCCAGTAACCAAACTTGTTTACTTGGATACTTGACACATTTTTTGACAAATTCCAAAAAAATTTAAGTTGATCTGAGTGGTCTCGAATTAGTCCTTCATTTTACTTAAAATTTACTTCCTTTACTGGAGTAAAATTGAAAATGATAGAAACAATTCTACTGTTGTTTCAAAATCGTTTTCTACACAAGCTGTTTTAGTGAACTGTGAAAGTTAGAAGGTCGGTTAAATCACAAAAAAAGTTGCGTATATCAACGTTTTATTTCGCATAATATATATCGCATCTACTACTACTACTTAGTATAGCCATTACTGTCATGCCTCACACTTGATTTTTTTTCACCGTTTTCTGTTCTCGATGACTGTCATCATGGTTCGACCTATGGAAGACTTCAGAATGAAGTGCGGTGCTGATTTTGACTTTTATATTTTGAAATTCCCTATCATTTCAATGTCCATTACCTACCTGTTAACCTGTTTCCACTGGTAACACCACGATGATCGTGGACAGATATAGTTGAAAATAGATCCAGTGTGATACATCGCCGAATGCTAGAACACACATGGCTGCACGAATATGCAAGTCAGAGTTTGAAAAAAAAAGTTGGAGGTGGCCATTGCTGAACAAAAAGCATTCACCAAAATATTATAACCACAAATGTAAGAGGATATGAAAAACATTGTGTTCTCTGATATTTTAGGAAATGAAAGCGCTGAATCAAGCAATCAATAATCGACAATTTTCAGTTTATTCAAATATTCTAAAAAGCCATCATGCTTTTTCGATTTCAGTAAATCGATTTATGGACCGTTAAAATAAGCAGCTTTTTTGAACCGACCTTCTAACTTTGAGGATACTCTAGATTTCCTACACAAAACACTTGACTAGAACATAATTTGGCGGGGTTCTCATCCTATTAGTCTCATTTGACAGATGCCGTGCTTTCATAAACTACTGTCCCGAATCCGATCGACACTCACCATAAGCCACATGAACGAGTTCTTTCTCGACACCTGGTGAGGGGGTTACCGACCTGGATGACTCTTGACCTTCGTCCTCGAAGGCATCGTTGACGGTACCCTGCGGCCGACTCTCCAAGGCCTGCAGTTTACGAGAACCGCGAAGAGATCGGTTGAGGAATTCCGTTTGAGCAGCCAACCTATCTTCATCTTCTTTTCGTTTTCTTATTTGTTCCTGAAAAATCGAACATTGTAGAAGGATGTTCATTGCTTGCGAATGTATGATTATGTAAATTTTTCAATGTAAAGGAGGTCCTATGCATGGATGCTTATGAGCTTGGATGGGGAGAAGGAGGGAAAACGTGAAGCTATTGCGTTTTACATTAACAATATAACTCAGAGCATATAAACTTCCAATTTGAATCCTGACGAAGAAATCGGAATTTCGGTATTCGAATATATGATTCAGCTAGTGACATTTCGCAGAATTTGCAAATAACGACAATTCGAACAGTCTGCTTCTTAGTGATTCATGAATACTGGATATTCATAATAATGGGCATATCGTAATTGTAATAATTAACCCATCGCGAACGAATATTGCCTTTGGCCTACTTGCAGAGAACGCCGCAACCCTGTCAGATTCACAATTTCGATATTCAATTGCGTTCATAGATCTTACGTCAAATACCTGTTTCGACCCGCCCTAGTAGTCAGTAACATTCTACAGGACATTCCGAATTATTCGTTCCTTGAGAAACAAAAATCTGAATCTGTTGCGAATGGCATTCACCTCAGAGCCCAATATATGGTGTTTTGCCTCCGAAGTGAACACTATTTGCGAAAGATCCAGTTATTTGTTTCTCGAGGAACACCATTATTTGTTTCTTATCATATGGTTCTGCTGATGGCAACCTAATAACCAGACTATACAGCTGTCTGAAATTGAATTGTGAATGCATTGAATGCAATCATTTCAAATCTCGGAACTCTGCTTTTTGTCGGGGTTACATCCTTCTTTGCAAAAGGACCGACGATTGTAATCTGCGACATTCCAGCTTTGTTGTGCGCAGTGCTCGCTGTTGAAAATATCCGGTGGTTGGTTTTCTTTGAGTTTGAGACTCAAGTCATCTAGTATATGGCGTTTTGCTTTGGGGGAAAACACCATTTGCAAAAGATTCCTATTGAAGTATTGGTATTGGTGAGTTGGATGGTGACAGATGCGCTGCGACTTGCTTAGATCTATTGTGCCCCATCTTCTTCTGCTATCTCAAGCCCCTCAAGCCTCAATTCCTTCAGGAATTTAAGGATCTTGGGGGGATCTATTCGTGGTATTTCTCCCACAGTCAGCTGGAATGGTCCCAGTATATTCGATCTTTTGTGATGTACAGCAAAACACTCCATCAGGATGTGATGGGGTGTTTCTGGATGTTCTCCGCAGAACCTGTCCTCCTCTAAGCCTAGCTTCCTTAGGTATTCTTTGAGTCTGCAATGCCCCGTTAGAAATCCCGTGATTGCCTTTAGACTAGTTTTGCTGAGGTTAATCAGTGTCTTCGATCTCGGTTGAAGTTTCCGAGGAGATCTTTGGCCTGCCGCAGCCCTGGAAGTCTTTCCCAGTGTGCTGCTCTCATTGCTTCTTCCGTTTTATTGAGTTCTTCTTGGAAGTAAGAGTTTCCAAGTCCGCAGAATGGTTCTGGCCCGATCAGTGGTGTTGATGCACCTTTTCGTGCCAGGATGTCTGCTTGTTCGTTCCCCTCCACTTCGACGTGCCCTAGCACCCAGAGTAGGGTCACCTTGTTGTTCCTGCCTAGGTCGTTAAGTTTGTCTAGGCATTCCCAAACCATCTTCGAATTGATGCAAGAGGAACTCAACGCTTTGATGGCTGCTTGGCTATCGGAGAGGATCACAATTTCCTTGTTCCGATATTTCCTGTCGAGGCTGAGCTGAATGCACCTTTCTATGGTGTGAATTTCCGCCTGAAAAATGCTGCGGAACTGGCCCATGGGCTCGGTTCCTGTTGAAGTAACTCGATACTTTTTTCGAATATAAGACATATATAACGCATTCATTAAAACCAAGTTAAGTTTCACGAAGATAACTACATGTTATAAAAAGCCATGTTGAGAATGATTTGCTATTGAAATAATATCGGCATTTTTGACAATAAGTGTGAATTTTAGAAGTTAGCACATGATGAGCTTGAATGGACAATCGAAAGAAAAGAAGTAAAATTGTCCAGTCCACAATTGATGAACTTGTTCTGATTGATTATATTGATTGCTACTCATGGTAGGTATCAGTTTTTGTGTTTCTGCCAGTGCTTTCTTGATAGTAAACAAAACAAGCTGCTACGGAACACAGAAAATGTTCTGCATGAACATACGATGAAGGTTTGGAGATAATACAGTTCTGAAATCCAGTTGTGATATGTAAACAAATGAGGTAACATTTCCCAGAATACTCATACAGTAATTATATTTTATGAGGCAGATATTTGAAAAACAAAACGTTGTCATTTATAGTAATGTAAGAATTTATTTTCAATATGAATATACACATGCAACTACATGGATACTTATGAATTTGGGAATTCATTAGTGCGTAGGTATATGGAAAAATGTCGCTACAATTTGAAAATATTATAATGATATATCATTATGAGTAATCGTAGACGGTAAACAAGATTAGAAAAGAGTCGTGCGAACTCAGAAAGCCCACCTCTCCTGACTTCTGTAAAAGACTAGATTCGAGGTCGGTCAGAATATATGTAAAAAGTCATCATTTCAGTACTCTCTGCTAAAAATAAAAAAATCAATGGTGTGATACTTCCTGTTTGAAAGGTTTATCAACGTCATTCCAACACTGGTTTAGAAAGTTTGATATCATTATTACCAATACACGATGAGTTTGAAACCTTTGATGTGAAAGTCGAGTTCAAAAATATCAGTTTATTGTTAGGGAAAGTTTCAATCGTTATTACCAGTTCTATTTTAGTTTCAATAATCTTCTACTAGGAAAAATTTATAATTTCGACGAAAATTCTATTCAAAATTGGTAAATTTGACTCCTGAAATGGCTCAATTACCCGAAATAAATGCATTTTCCAACTCCCACCCGTAAATATGCTCACTTCTTCATAGTTTACTACACGGATAAGTAGGCGAATCCAATCAACTGAACACACAAGGTAGGATATGAATTCCACCAATCACAGAGAACAAAATACTTGGTTATCAGGGGGCAACCTTGTAGGAACGTCACAATTCTGATCTGTCTACCTACAAACACAGAATCAAATTTGTTTCATTTGGGCACAAATAAATTTACTTACATCTGAAATGTTTTCTAGTTCATCGAGTCAAGTTTTAATTGTCACAACTGATGTTTTTTGTTGTTCACGCCAATAATTTACTAAAATTGTACAGTCCCAATGGCCTAGTTCGTTAAGGCGAACGCCCTTTGTGAATGTCCAGGTTATAGTCGTCCCACCAATCACCAATACCGTTTTTTCATACTTTTTCCAATTTGATTCATTGAATTGATCGAAAATATGTTTATTGTTCATTTTTAACAAACACAATGTCCTTGAAAAGTAGTCAGGAATCACCCTTAATGTATAGAGTTAAGTTCATACACAGTCACATAATATAAAATTACAATCATTCAAATACAATTCAAAAAATGCTTCACCCAATAAAATTTTATGACGCCTGGTTCCGAAATTGATGCATAATGATACAAATATTTTACAAATTCGAGTAAATTATTAAGGTGCAAGATGATTTAAAAAAGGATAGTACAGCTGTAGAGGTTGCAGAATATGATGGGTGCAAGCTGTCCTCAAAATATTTCTCTAAACTCCAGTGGGCCTTGTGTCTCAATATGTTTTTCAGTCGGTTCCTAAATATACTGAAAGAGGTTACTTTTTTTATGAGCAGGAAGTATGTTATATATCTTGACTCCACTATAGATGAAAACTTTTCCTAGAGATCAAAAATATCAGTTTGGTGTTAGGGTAATTGATCTCTAGGAAAAGTTTTCAACTTTTACACCAAAGGTTCCAAACTAATTGTTTATCTACTATAGATTATTGAGCTCTTTACCAAATTGGAAGGTGGTATTGGAAGTCTTAGTAAGTCGACTTCATAATTAATCCTAATACAAATGACCGTTGAAATTTTGTATTTAATCAATAGGGGTTTACGTGAGTCCCTCCATTTGACTTGACAGAGCCATCTTACTGTTAGTTTTGGCAAAACAAATACAGAAAGCATGGGATGTTTGCTACAAACTCCCCAGAAAGGTATACCATACCTCAATTGGGAATCGATTAGTGCATAGTGGACAAACTTCAGAATAGAGGTATGCGTATTATTCTCAAATGTAACAGGTATACACCTACTCAACTGATGCTGAATGTACTGAATTGGTTATCTGTAGGAAGGAAGGAAGGATAGACTGTTCTATTTTTCAATGATATTTATCTTTAAAATATTGCATAATTTATGTCCTGATTACTTTGAAGAATATATTATATTTTGTCATCAAATACACAACTATGCTACTAGGAACAATAGAGATTTTCATGTTATGAGAACCAATTATGCTAAAACCACTAAGTCTTTATTTCACCTTGGACTTTTGAAATATAACGAACTTTCAAATTACATTAAAGATAGTTCAACACTCAATTCGTTCAAATCAATGCTGCTTGAATACATAAGGAAGAATATAACGTAGGCAAATAATTAAAGATATTTTTCGCTATTTGTATTATTGTGTTCATATGCTATTAGAAAATGGTGTAGAAGATAATGAATGGTGTGTGTTAATTAGGATAGGTTAAGTTGGGTATTTAGGTATATGTGTACATATGAATGTATTGTATTCGATTTGTCTAACGGATTTGTATATTAGGATTTCCTATTTGAATAAAGATTGATTGATCTAGCTGAGGAGAAACCGAGTTCCTTCACAACGTTTTTCAGTGCATAATACCCAGTTGCCGACTTTTTGCTCAGACATCTAACGTGCTCATCAAACCTAAGGTTTTTGTTTAGGTATATCACTAGAAATTTTGAGGATGGGCTATTACCTATTAGATTATTCCCCAGGAGAAAATCAGGCATCTCACATTTGAAAGAAAGAACTTTTGTTTCATTAGTAATGAGCATGAGGAAATTGGAGTCACACCACCTCATGCAATCTCTTTATGTCCTTGTCATGCCAAAGCAACCTAGTCTCATCAGCAAACAAATTGACGTTTTCTGATACTGAAATACTGGTCAAATCATTAACATACAGTAGAAAGAAGATTGATTCTATTACGGAGCCTTAAGGTAAACCACATTTTATATCTCCAGTATTAGAAATCGGATGACATTTTTACGAATTGATTTCTACCTGCGAGGTATGATTCATTCCAAGTGAAACTGTTTCCTCTGAAGCCATACCTTTCCACTTTTCGTATTGATATATAGTGGCTGAACAGTCAAATACCTTCGATAAGTCGCATGAGACTGTCACAGTTGTTTTCCCTCTATTGATCGAAATAGACCAGCTGAAAAAATTCAGTGATAGCGTCTCATGTGCTTTTTTTATTTTGAATTTCGAACTGATAGCCACCCAGTATTTTATTTTAACTAGAAAACTCCATTTTTTTTCGAAAATTTCTCAATTATCTTTGCTAATGTGAGGATTGAAGAAATTGGTCGGGAGTTGGCTGGATCATCTTGTAGATTGTAGATTGCCCTCATGGAGTGGAACTACAACAGATGTTTTGAGAAATTGTGGAAACTGTCCCTTAGCAAATGCGTTATTCATCAATTACGCAGATATCTAGCGCACAATCGGAAAGAACTTCAAACATTTTCATAGAAATTTCGTCAGCACCCGAAGTTTTATTATTTTTTATATTTCGGATAACCTCCTCAAGTTCATTCAAATGTGTACTGCATATGGAAAAGGTGTTTTCTACATATGCATTGCTCAGAGATGGGCTCAGTAGAAAGAGTTATATTACTGATGAGGTTCTGAGCATTAGAGCAGTAGTAATTATTGAGATTATCGGTTTCTAGAGAGAAATCTGTTGGTTTTCTGTTCGCAGCCTCTCCTCTAAGTTCATTAACAATTTCTCCTCCAGTTTCTTTAGATTTATTGTATAGTTTTTTGCGTTTCTAATTACTTTTCTATATATGCTCTTGTATTTATTGAAAAATTAAGAACGTCATTAGTGAAATTACAGATATAATGTAGGGATCTTGAATTTTTCAAAGATATTTTTATACCTTGAGTTAACCATGTTTTTTTTTCAATAGATTTTTTGTTTTGGGAAAGCTGCCTCGAAATTTTCCCTAATTGCACCGTAGAAACACTCGAGTGGTTTCTCTGCCTGCAAGCTACTAATCAAATTTGTTTTCGAGCATAAGTGAATGAACTTACTATAATTTTTTGTGCTCTAAGGCCTACCAAAATCAGATTTCTTCTTACAATTTCGAACTTATATCTTGATATTACTGTATATCGCTCCATGATCAGAAATACTGGACGGAATAACTTGACAAGAAGCAGCTGAATGGTCAAAATCTGTACATAGATAAATCAATCATTGTTGATGATTAATGGGATATGCGGATTGGCTAGCTTACATTGTTTTTGTTTTTTGTTCAATATGATACTTGACAGAGAGTTCTGACATATTTACCTGGCCAAAGAAAAAATTAACTGTGGCATAGTGCTCAAACTTCGTCCTCGTGCCTTATGGCTACCATATCTACTCCTGTTGTACAAATTACCGCCTTTCTGATATTATTACCAACAAATTCCCCAGCATTCTGAGTTGAGGATTCATATTTGAAACGTCGTTAACGTCACGACGAGACGATTTCACACCTCGATACACACCTAATTATTAAAAATGTTATAGCTTTTTTAAAAAGTGACAGTAACTTCAATAAATTTTTATTTTCAAATGCTAATCCTAGGGGATAAAATTGACTTTCTAAGGCGTTAACGACGTTTCAGATATCAATCCTGAGCTAAAACTGTTAGGAAATATCAGTAGGCAATGAAAACAGAAAAGCGGATGAATGCAATAACTTCCTATTTTTTTCTAATGAAACATTTTCTGTTCGAGAGGTATTGGTTCGGGCTTCCATTTTTTCTATAAATTACTTCATTGAAACCTGTTGCAAAACGCTCACAAGATGGAAAAATGAAATCATAACTTATAAGCTTTTTGCAACAGGTTTCAATAAAGTTGATCATAGGGACAGTAGAGCTCAATTTTTAGTAATTGGGACGGGAACACTTGTACACCGGTTTCGGACTATTTGGCCTCTCGTCATCACAAGTCAATTTCCAACTCGAAGTCGCTGGTATCCTACAATCAAAAATTACATTCCTTCAACATACCTCCAACAAGGCTGGAGCTAACAACAAAATCAATCCGTCATCAACATATCTGCCCTAAATAAGGTATCTACAGAAAATCCATGGCCTCCAACTTCTCGTGAAGGAAATGAGGAAATGTACATTTCTCATAGTCGGTGAGTACCTACACTTGAAGACTGGCTATGTATCAAATCACATTGAGGAACAATTTGTTCAGGCCAGTCCACACAGTAGGTTGATGATAACACTTGTCAAAAAACAACTATTTCCCTGGCTTATACCACGGAGGGCGTTAAATTACATCCGACATATATCAGTGAAGGATATTCTTCGAAAATAATTTCTTCTATCGAAGAAGAGGCAGCTACAGATGTGAGGAATACCAAAGAAAGTGTGATTGTTGAAAAATTGTCAGGTGACTCAAAGAGTTTGCTTATCACGTTCGTCTAAAGGTGCCATTACACGGCGTATGGAGTATGGAGATTACACACCGAAAATGGCGCCTTGCTGTTTTCTTGTATTCCTTTATTAATTACCTACTGTTAACTATGAGCTACTTACAAATTACTACTGTGTGACTTCTTACTAAAATATACCAATCGAGTGATTCATACTCATAACTAGTGAATGTTACTTGCTGATATGGTGAGCCATGAAATGAAAAGGAATTCAGCACGAAATTGTTGATAAATTGTTAAACCGATATCAAAAATGATTGTTTCGTTCATGAGCAAGAAATACACTGAAACCAAGTTAGTCAGCCTTTCTTTCACCAGGGGCCTGATTTTCAAATCGGGTGAACTCTTCCATCAAGAGAAGATTCGGATATCTATTTCTATCTCTGAGCGAAGGCCGTTTGAAATAGAAAAAGACATTCGACTAATAATATTTTGAAGATTGAGATTTATATGAGAATAAAAAATTTGTGTCATCCACCATTTTGATTTTTCAACACCAAATAAATGTCCTGAAAAAGTTATTCTTCTTCACTTCAATGAATTATGAGATTTATCATGTGGTTTTCATCGGATGACTCGATAACTTCGTTTTACTTTTCGTAAATGACTTGAGGGAAGTAATTTACTTAATAAAAGATTATGAAAACTGGGGTGTTTTGACATTTGCGTTATATGTGAATATTACCACTTCACATGTCGAAATCAGAGAGAAAACGGATTATAATCCAGTTTTAATGATTTGTGGTCTGAAAAAATTATATAGTTGCTGAATTCTTGATATCAGAATTTTAAGATAGTCCAGCTGAGTATTGAATTATATATTTATATGATTTTTTTTTATTTGTAGTATTGTGGTCGTGATGGTATTCGATACGTGCTACTGTCATTTGCGGAGCAATAGTTAATACCTACCAAGAAACAAAGTAATTATTCCTGAAACAGTTGAAGATTAGAATAAATGAAGTGTCATTATGAAACTTCGAATGCAACACCCATCGCGCACACATCACCTTGTTGGGTTACTGTTACGGTGAACTTCTGCATTGGCTGATATTGATTCCTTTTGATAAAAATTGAATATGTGCCATATTTTAACATGTTACTTATTCATCATGCTTCATCAACAAATATTACATAAGATTCTATTTATATAAGCTGACATGGCGATTTCTACATTTTTAATTGATGGGAAATACTGATTTATTCGAAATAAATGTAGCGACTTAAACGATTTTTGAAGAAGAATTGTAAAAAGTGTCAGGTAATATGGAACTCATTTTCAACATTTTTCAAGTTCTGATGAACAAATTCATTCATCTTTTCTGCAATATGAGGTAAGTATTTGCATATGTGTCTATCGGTGTCAATATAACTCATTAAGTTATTTTCGATTGAAGTTTGATAGTATCAATCAACGTATAATAATATAACTCACCTTATGTGAATAATAATTATTATTGAAGCTATTAGCCGTATTTTCGCACATGGATGACACCATTCTCCAGATCACATACAAATCAAACTTCTCCACGACACCTTATCGAAATTTAATTTCGTATTTGAAAAACACAACATAATCAGCGTGAGTAATTATCAACAATACACACAAATGCTTCGAAATAGAAATTGGTGGCGAGGTACAAAATAACTGCGACGTGACTCGATAGCCGGAAGTAGGTATTTCCCTTGTGTTAGATAAGGACAGGTTGATGATTCCGAAGCGTTTTCGCTTTTTTAATGAGTTTTACACAGGTAGACGTGAGCGCTACTCCCACCTGTTCATATCACATGGAGTCATGTGGAAATTAGTATTGGCACACAGTCGAGCGATAGGTAAATATATTGATGATGATTAACATACCTTAGATTTTTAGATAAGGTGTTTGTTTGTGATCATTCCAGCGAAGTAGCGAGTGTTGTTTTGAAATAAAATGATGCAGTTGGAGTACCTGCTCGTAGTTGTAAACAAATAACATGGTGGCGATGTTATAGGAGCGAGAATTGGTATTACACCTATTTCGAATAGATAGGTAAAAAAAAGATAATTCATTTCGAATGAGGGAAAATATTTGGGCAATTGTTCAAAAAGCCTGACTTATCAAATCAAGACAATTCAGTATAAGATCACTTCCGTCCAACCCACCATATCGACTATTCTGATGAATTCAAACAACAATCAAGCCTGCGGATTTTAAGAAATCGAATTCTCAAGATATGTACCTGCGAACTATTACTATTACTTTGCGAGATCTAATATCAGCTAGAACTCAAACAGGAAGACGTGCACCTACCTAAACGTTGTTGATGTCGAGATCTGACAGAGATTTCAATACCTTGGATGAATTTGATTCAGGTGAAATCTAAGCATGTCTCTTCCAGACGAAAGCCGACCAATCAGAAGTGAATATTCTGACGAAATCAACATTTGCGAAGCTCTGAACTACAATTAAAAAACACTCTCGAAGAAAATTGTGAGATTAGTTGCCAGAAGTTTTTATATGTCGCGATACTTCACATTCCACAGATCCTACCCTTCGTGCAAAACGGTCCCTATATATTCCATTCAGACATTGCCATGTTTTTTATGAGACTTCACTACTCAGTGGCTTCCTTTCGTGAAAGGCGTTTTAACTACCGATCTCCAGATTTTTTCAGGACAACCACCAACCAGTCCTGAATGTTTTTTTCGAAAGGGCGAGCGGACTGAACTAAACTATGGAAACGTGAAAAAAATACTTTGTACATAGTTTCAAGTGTCAGAAACATGAAATATTACTCTCTGAATCCAATAAAACAATAATATTCATTTTCCAGGATGAATACAAAAAGATAGATAAAATCTTATGTACCTATGGAAAATAGAAAAGATAGGACGTAAGAAGTCGGTTGGTTTGTGGCGGAGTTAGGCGTTTATGCGAGTGATAAAGAAATGCAATTTAGAAAATTTCGAAATATTCTAAACAGTTTTGATTTTGTTTCTATTGATGAAATATTCCACAACAGATTGCATATTTCATTGTCAGTCTTTTCCACTACATAATGGTGTTGTCAGATTCTGCACTCGACGTTTCGTTTATCAGTCATCATCGATGTTTCACTAATGAGTGCCATAATGATGTCTACTAACTAGGAATTTTTTCATTTTTTCCAATTTTAATTGAATAGATAATATTAATAGAATATTTCTGTGTTTGACGTCTCTATCGTTTTGTCAACACATATTCATTACATTTCTTCAACTATAAGTCATTAACAATGTATCGTACCTACACCACAGTTTCCATAATCCCAATGGTGAGGGGCAAATTTGGAATTCCCCGTACACACCCTTGTTTCCATAGCACCAAATAGATATTGGTGAGAATGTACATAAAAAAGTTTTTTTAGATATTTTTTTTATAGATATTCTAAATAATTTGTGGATAAAATGAACTTTTTTCACTTAGAGCAAACCTAAAATTTTTCGGGTTACTCAATGAGCTTGGTGGATAAAAATACATCCGGAAATAAATATATTCGAAATCAAATTGAAACTTAAATAATATACTCCCGAGCAAACTCATTTTTGCTGACAATTTTGCTCTCTCATGGTTGCAACAATACTTTCAATACAGCTCTGAGTGTCGACTTGAATGTTCGAACGAATAATAAAATTGTATATACCACAGATACAGAGAGCTTTGTTCAATCTAAGGTGGCTATATACTGGTGTTTTCACTCCATATAAAAGATTGTCAGCAAATCAGACGACCGATATGGCCAACTTGATGAAAAATTTGATGATGTAGGCGTAATAGTACTGCAAAAAATCCGCCAGGTACCGGCACTCTTGCAGAGGAGATGACGGTCCTGTGTTGCCAAGTGGCCATGTCGTTGCGAATTCTGGTCCAGATCAGTAGAAACAGAATGCAAATTTATTCCAACTGAGAAATTATTTTCAAACTACATGGAATAAATAACGCATAAAGTTAAACACAAATTTGCCGCGTTTTGGTGTTTTCAATAACCTCGCATATCCAGTCCCGATAAATTCTCTATCCTTTAACAAAAACATCAGAATTGGCAACAGCGTGTTCCATGGATCGAGTGATCACGAAAATAAATAGAAATTTTTGATTACCAGCGCCCCTTATGGCCACTGATGAACTAGAACGCCTTGTCCACAGGTTTGTCTGAAACAATATCGCAACATTAGAAACACCAGTATATAGACATCTTAGTTCAATCGTAATTAGCTAAAACTAATTTCCACAGGTAAATGAATGACGCATCGGTACACCACCCTGGTGGGTGGTGGGGTTGCCATACACATGGAGTATAATGAATGCGCTGCATTTTCAAATGAGTAGGTACATACAATAGGATTTAGTGTGATCGACAAATGATTCGCTTCGAATGCTGTATGGATTGTGTTCAACTGTGCGAATATGAATTAGCTATGAAGCAAACAAAGGCGGGATCACAGTAATAACCGTTGGTGCAAAAAAGTTTTATGGGAACAGGTTCAGACATACCTGTATTTTTCCTAGTAATAGGGGAGCCCAAGCGGGGATTTCGGGATTTACTCAAGAGCAGCAGATTAATATACAGGGGGATACCTTGTACCCGTTTATGAGCCCTATATATATATATATATATATATATATATATATATATATATATATATATATATATATATATATATATATATATATATATATATATATATATATATATATATATATATATATATATATATATATATATATATATATATATATATATATATATATATATATATATGGCCATGGCCGCCCTTCAAGGATGAAGGATCAGATTAGTGAAAATTAATCTTCTGAAATTATCGAGCGCGTCAGATTGAGGTAGGGTAAGTTAGTTACATCCTGAAACGTGTATATTCCACTAATCTGACAATTCGAAAGTGACCTAAAGGAGAGGAGGGCTACAAAGTTGTAAAAAAAACTTCATCTCGACATTCTCGAGGGTGGCTGATTTTATTTTTATTTTGAAGGGAATAATTCAAGAATTGCAAAAAATATATAATCCGACGATTTTCACAAGCCGAAATAATAAAAATTCATCGATAAAGTTTAATGCATGCAGCTACGTGATGCATGTATTCCCCTCTCCACGTTTCTATTTCTCTCTCACTTTTTCTCTATCTATTGCTTTCTCACTCCGTCCCCACTCTGGTTTATGTTGCCATGAGGCCATGACAGTTGATCACACAGACTCGTTGGTGGCATGATATTGTTTACCACGAATATTCAACGTTTTAGAATTTTAAAAATTCAATTGCTTATAATTATTCTCAAATAAATACAACAAGTATTCCACTAAGAAAAGCATACACTTTTTTTATCTGCATGCTTCTTCCTGAGATTTTCAATTAATTAAGTTCAATGATTTAAAAAAATCTAAAAAAAATCAAATTGGCAGATTATGAGACTGCAACGTCTAGGGCGTAAAGATGAACCATATATATCTTAATCTGACGCGCTTGTGTATTCCAAAATGACGATTTTTTTTCACATACTAATAACGGCCGCGAATCTGCGTCACATCCAAACCGTCAGATTATTAAAAGAGAGCTTTTTTTTAAGTTCACTTAATATCCCCTCAGATAATCTGACGCGCTCGAGACTTTTTTTTCATTTTCAACCCTTACGTACGACCACCCCCATAATGGAACACACGAACATTTTAAAAAATATGTAGGACATAAATGATATTAATAACAGACGCCCTCGAATATGTCCATGCAACAGTTTTTTTTTTGAAAGTCTATTGCCGCTTCCCCACCGATACATTATATAACATTTTTTTCTTTTTATCATCTTAGCTTCGCAACCCAATAGGTCTCTATGACGCTCGAGTAAATCCCGATTAAGCATCCTTAAGCTTTCCTACTATAGTGATTCTATTCTATAATATATTTTGAATGTGTTTTCCAGTATTAGGAGAACAGTCACGAGTTCAATTGATCTCTGAAAAATAAACTTTTCGTATTGAAAATAGATACCAGCATCGAATGAAAAGCTTTGTATCCTCCAGCAAATGTAAAACACTGGCCTGCCTACTTACCTTTCGATATATCACTATATATTTTTCATCTATACAATTTGGAATCTCTCTTGGACAGTCCTCAATATCCTTAGCTTGCACAAGTATCGCTTTATAAGTAAAATAGAGGAAAGGAGTAAATGAGATCTAAATCAAGCAAATTATACTGAGAAATTTGATGAATCAAATCAAATTTATTTAATCCGTTTTCCTATTATACCATGGATTGGACGTGTCTGGTGAGGTGTAAAACCCACACAAGTAGTATAAAAAAATTACTACTAAAGTACTAGCTTAAAAGATCATTTATATTGACAAAAAAAAAGAATATACTAGAGAAGTACATACACATATACATATGTACACACACCACACACATGCAAAGACCTACTACATTGATGAGGATGAACAATAATATCACTTCACGACATATGAAGACAAATTATTGTTTGTAATGTGATTACGGAAGGGTACACAGAAAAATCGTTGCAAACCGTTGAAAACTATACGACTATTTCAATTTACTCATTTCATTACAAGTGAGTTGGCGCTGTGGTTCTGTGCCCGGTTCATCATCGAAGGTAGGGGTTAGATTCCCCAATAGGACAGAAATTTTTCTCTTGAGAATTTATCGGTGACATTGGGAAATTTCTCTGCCACATGCCATAAAGAATGTTTACTACTACTACTATTTACTTTATGATCGGGAAATCATCGAAATAATTGTTGGCATGTGATTTTTGACAAGCAATTTCTGCAGCGAATTTTCTTGGTGGTTTGATTTCTCAACAGAACGCTGACTTAGTTCATCGGAGTTTCGAGATAGTACTTTTTGACTCATTCCAATCGATAGTTGCTGTGAAAAATATTTGAGATATTTCCTATGATGCTGGTTAGTCATAGATAAGGGCAATGTGAACTTCATCGTTCATTCTATTAACATGTTTGAAATGCATAGACGTTCGTTCACATCACGTTTTCACAATCTATCATTCGGATTGAAAGTCGAAGAATTCTCAACGATCATATCTGCTTCTTGCATCTTTTCCCTAGCTGGAAACTGAATACCGAATTTGGAAATTTCTGCTACTCAGGGAATCGGATGGAAAACAGATGCTTCTGACATATAGGCTACAGCAATTTATTTCATGAAATATAAATTCACGAAAAACATGTAATTTCCATTCCCAAAATACTTGAATTTTACCTTGTTTTTGGAATTCACGAACTCGGATTCAATCGTATTTACAGTAACTTTGTTGATGATTGACCAACCTCAAATACATGATAGAATATTATGATCCCAAATACATCCATGTTGGAATGTGATAAAAAATCGAAGAGTTATGGGTTTTTGAAAGAATGTAGGCTTTCACTGCTGGTGCTAATACATCGCAAGTTTTTCAGGCTTGAGGGCCGTGTCCTGGAATTTTTAGTTCCGGAGCTTCGACTTTGGTGAGTCTACTATGAGTAATGGCAAATCTGGAGGTGCTGGCTTGTTAATATCTTGTGGTGGGACCATGTTCTGTCGTGCGTCGAATTCTGTACTTCTGTCTGGCATAGTTGTCAACGTCTTTAGAACGGGATGCCAAATTTTGTTCAAGGTCAGTCCCTCTTCCTTCCTGTTGAAGTTATCTTCAAGGTTATATATCTCAATTACTTCACGGTATGAGCGAGTGGAATAATGTGTCGTTGTTGAGAGGATTGAGTTCTTATCAAATTGAATATTGTGATTATCGATAAAGGCGTGTTCAGCTACAGTTGATTTTTCAGTTTGTTTCAACCGACAATTTCGACTGTGCTCACTAATCCGTGTTTCGATATTTCGTTGGTGGTTCCTACATATACTCCAGTAAAGGAAGTAAATTTTTTAGTAAAATGAAGGACTAATTCGAGACCACTCAGATCAACTTAAAATATTTTGGAATTTGTCAAAAAAGGTGTCAAGTATCCGAGTAAACAAGTTTGGTTACTGGGCAAAGCTCCAAAACGCTGTAAAACTTGGCCAAACTGTTTTTTTGGCCCAAAATTAATAAATATTTAATATCTCGGGCAATATTGAATGAACTTTCGTGAAAATAGGTACCGGGGTTTTTTTTGGGTCACTGAATACGATTTTAGTGTCAGAAATTCCTGAAACACCCTGTAAACCGTAAAAACTACTCTTTTTAGGGTTTCTTTTTTGAATATTTCGATTTGGAATTCGACAGCAGAATTCAATTGGCTTATCATCTAAACATACAGTACTGCACGAAAAATGTTCATAAAACTTATAAATAGAGGGTCCCGATGGATTAAATATAAAAATTTTATGTAATTGATGGAAAAAAAAGGTTTTTTGGCCATAACTTTTTTTTGGCTAATGATAACGAGATGTACCAGGAACCATTTTAAAGCTAAGGTAATCGCCGAAATTTCATGTTATATGCAACATTTGAATTGGATGGGCCAATTTTTTTTATTTCGCCCGACAAAAAAGAGCATTTACCGTTATATACATAAAATAGGCAATTCTGAACGGACAAATTTGCTTACAGATGAAAACTTATAACAAGAAATTGAAATACAACTATCCTGGAATGAATGCTGAAAAATTTGGCTGTTTAAAATAAATAATGTTCACGCTGCTGGCCAAAAACTGAAAATGTTTTAAGAAATACACGATTTTACCCAACTTTAGCAGGCCAAAACATAAACAATAATTACCCGATAGGGCCAAAAATGGCTGGACATATTTAGAACGAAGTGATTTGACTTTTCACCACAGGATTTTCTTTTCCAAGCACCTCAGCACATATGGCGCGAATAAATTGGCATTAAAAATTTTTGAAAAAAAATTATTTTGCCCATAACTTTTTTTCTTCTTATTTTAAACGGTTCTGGTTGGTCTCAAAACTTTCCCGATTTTGTCATCTTGAAAAATGATAGGAATCATTTTTTTTTTGTAACAGTTATATTTTTCGAGATATTTACGCCAGAACGATCCGGTTTCTTTACTTTTCGTTAAGCAACCATTTTTGGCATGTCATATCTCCTTTAATATTAATCGTACGAAAATAAAACAAAAACCACTTTATTTGTCAAATAAAATACTTCATAGGAGTAATGTATAATTTTTTTGTAATACTAACAGATTTTCAGTAAATTTAAAAAACTTGAAAAACTTTTAAATTTTTTTTGCAAAAATCCCACTTTTCCTTGCGCTATTGCTCGAAAGGGGTGCATTTTTATGAAAAATTGCAATCAATGTTTTTATGTTAAAAAATGATAATTTATTGATTTTTTTTTTTAACCCCCCCCCCAATGAGTTCCACCCACCCCCCGCGCTTTTTCCCAGTAACGGAAGTTATTTACTCGGATACTGGGCACCTTTCTTAACAAAATTCAAGTTACTCAAAGTATCTGCAATTGGTCTCGAATTAGTCCAGCCAGTCTTTACTTCCTTTACTGGAGTAATATACTTTTCTGCAAAAGCACGCAATCCTTCATACCCCCAGTATTGGCTAGAGAGTCACTTGGATCTTTAGCAGACCTCATGGTGTTCCAGTGTTTTCCTCGTAGGCTTGTAAATTGTTTTGATGTTTTTCATCAAATTTTCGAAATCTACCTAAAAGTTATTGATAATACCGAAATACAATTTTTAGAGATTTCATAGGATAGTTCAAAAAGTCCAAAAATTATGAAAAATCAGCGTCAATGAATGAAGTTAGGTCTATGGACCAGGCATACTTAGACGAATGACAATCGCCCTTTCGTCTACAATTTATATTACTCTGGAGTTCTCAAACAAACATTATTAGTGTAATTGAATGGTCTTAGAAATGACCATATTTTCACCTGTTTCTTTTCCTACCTCGATATTTTCACGCCAAAAATATAAGAGATGCGAATTTTCTCCAGAAAGTACATGTTGACCGAAATGCAAATTTTGAAAACAAAAGTGTTCTGTATTTATTGGCAATAACTATTTTGTCGGCAGATCGTACAAAGTACGATTGCGTAGGTTGATTTTTTCAATACATACATTTCCAAGGCATTTCCACTGACTAATAACTTACACACACATTGCAGCCACACCAATAATGATTTTACCTCAAGCCAAAAAATGGTTCCTCAAACATCGAATACATATTTTTGATTGTTTTTTGGGAAATAGAAATGTCCTGAAATTCAATTTATTGGGTTTTCTCTACCCTGGAAATGAAAAAATCTTGAAATTCTTATAATATCTGTTTTTAGGGAAAATTGGTATTTTGTTCCGATACGCAACGACGAATGACTTATTTTTCAGTTACGTATCGTATTTGGATATTGAATTGAAAAATATGTGGAAACTTTTTTCAGTTCCAGGATAGAGAAACCTTAAAAAAATGGATTTCAGGAAACATCAAGTATCTTAATATTGCATTGATATTGTTGTCAAAATCGTTATATATAAAATCGATATCACATCAAAATTTCGTGGAGTTCTAACAGTTTCTATGTAATCGTCAATTGCAATTGCCCATAGGCATCTATTTTTGTTGCAGATTTTGATTCAATGGTAGGCCTTATTGAAACTACTACCACGTGATGTATAAAAATTGGAATGAAGGTAGATGTCGCCACCTAAAATTTCTAGAATTTTGACTGATTTGAATTTTTGGATTCAAGAAATTTGTGTTACTTGAGCTACTCATTTCCTATTTTTTTTCTGAATCAAATGTATACATATCTAATCAAAAAATCTATGTCAAAGTGAATTATTCAAAATATTCCCAGAAAATATTGATGGTTTTGTAATCAAGCATTTATTTAAGATGTCAGCAAAAAATGCCAAAAACTGTTGAGACTGCGTATCCCAAGTATTTGAATCAGTTGAGATCTACTAAATTGGAATGGAAGTATATCAAAATCAGACGTTCATCTAGGAATGTACCAATACTGCGGAAGGATCAACTGGTAACAAATTTTGATGGATTCGTAGAAATTCTGTCTCCGAAGTATTGGGCGATATACATCAACAGCAAGTTGAATGATTATAGGTTACTGACAGATATTTCACCCTAGTACCATGCAAGATAAACAAAACAGCCTATTCTTGTATAGTTACTGTGATAACGTTCACATCCAAGTGTGATTTTCAAAACATTAAAAGTTCATTATCGGAAAAGAGAGTGTGCGGCGGTGCATGTCACTCATCACTTATTACAACTAGCAAATTGAGTTTTATTATTAGGGAAAGTTTGGGCACTCTTAATAGTTTTCGGTAAACTGCTTCTATCAAATATCACCTACATTTCGAGTGTCTTTCAATGAGATCAAATCTTCTTTTCGTAATCAACCAAGTAACTCAATGTCACGTGATAGAAATTTGAGAAATTCCAACAATGAAATCGCAAATACGTGTACAACAAAAAATATATGCACATGATCCATTATAAATGAACGATAATAATGTTCCTACTCAATATTATTCACTTGGTTTATTCGCGCTTTCTGATCGTGAAATATTTTTGGTAAATATCGTGTGAACCTACTGTGCATTTTTTCTGAATACATAATATTTACATAAACCCAACTCTTTTACGTATTTGCGAAAATTATCACGAAATGAGTCACCTAACTTTCAGAATATTGATATTGAGATCCAAAAATATTTTATTAGTGAATTTTTTGCACTGAGAATATTTGTAACCAATGCCTGCGAAATCGTTGACGAAAGAATATCTCTCATGGTACTCATACATTTTTGAATTGAGCTTCGAAATTGTTAACCTGAACAACCACCCTTTTATCTTGGTACAGGGACGCCTATGGTAGGAATTCCAGATTCCACCTTATTCCCACAATCGAAGAATATCTAAGAGAGATCGCCTACCTGGTATTTCTTTATGCTGTCCAACTGTTCCTTCGTCGGTTCCACCACCGTCGTGGGTGAAGGAGTCAAGGGTGCAGGGGCGGGGGTGATGTTATTGTTGTTCGTTATTCTGGCAGGTAACTGTGGAGCAGGTGCCCTATTGACTAGACGACCGTCTTTCTCGATTTTAAGATGATCCCTGGGTGGTGGTACGGGCTTGGAATTCGAATCCGGTAACGGGGGTTGAGAGGGTGTGGTTCCATTGAGGCCGCTCTGCAAAAATATCAGTGCTAATCGGATGACTCTGAATGGAATGTTACCATATAGGGGCTACTATTTTCTGAATACACAAAAGACATGATTTTTTTTTCGCATTTTTCAATTGAATCAAAAATAACATGAGCACTCTTTATTGTCATTCGTTACCTGCCAAAATCGACAATTTCACAAAAAAAAGTGAAAATAGCATTATAACATTATAACCTTATGCCAATTTTCAATTGAAAATGATTTTTTTTCTTATTTTTATCTAATAACACGTTCATCGTGATAACTATTGCCATCACAATCGATTCAAATTGACTTCCTCATGAACAATGTGTAGAGTGAATGAAGTTTGAGCAAATGCTCGTACTCAATTTTTTTGGGGTAAACTTATACGGGTTGTTGAGTAATGACCAGGACCGCCAGGACGGATCTATAGTTTGGACTCATGCTCACCTTCATTCACTTCACCCATTATGTTACAGAATGAAATCATAAAGTGTATATACAAACTTGATCGAAAAGAACCAACAGCTAATTTATACAAACAAAGAAGACTTTCAGATATTTCCTCATTATACAAAAATAAATTCAAGCATTCAAATTTGATGCTCAAAATAAATGGTGATCAACACAATCACTCAACAAGGTTTTCAGAAAATTTGGCATTAATGAAAATTGAAACAAATATAGGACAGTATTGCCATATGAAGATCTCATTCAATTACTCATTTTTTGTTTTCTATTTCTCTTCTACTTTTGTTGTATGGCATCGGTTTAATTTTCCCTACAATAAGCATTTATATGTTTCTTGGGAAATAAATCGTTATTATTATTATTATATGACCCGTTACTAAAAATTGATGTAGAGGTTAAAAAAAACAGTTTCTTCCTGAAAACGCTAACCTTGTTGGCGAAACGCAGGTCGAGTGCAATTAATAGCAGTTTAATGTTAGAGTTATTGATCTCTAGAAACAGTTGCTGAAACTTTTTCAAATTACTCTTGTCGTTCGGATTCCGATTTTTCCGATTTGTTGGCCCTTGTCAGCCATGGGTTGGCAAGGTCCTTGTATCGAAGTCAAATTGTGATAGATTAACATTCCGAGAATTTGACAATTCATTTCTGTGCTTCATTTCTATGCTTCATAGCAAATATTCCTTTTCCTATATACAAGGTGTCCAGAATTTTCAATCATGTGATCTCCGTTACTGGGAGAGTTAGAAAAGAAATCGAAAATACACTTTTGAATTGCCTTCTATATAACGCAATCAAAATGATCTCTTCATGTTCATACCCCTGAGAATTCAGCCCCTATCTCCAATTTTTCAAATGACACCATCCATTTTTTTTGGGCAGGAATATAATCGTTACATCATTATTTATCTGGCGACAAACTCATTTCGAACATTTATTACTCGCTCATTGTTCTTTCAAAGTCGGTATTGGTTGGTAGTTGCACTGAAAAGGCTTCATGAAAATGATTCTTGATGATATATCCTATGATTCACTCAACACATTTTCTCATGTTTTGTGAAGATCAATAATCCTAGCATCAAACTGATATTATTTGCACTTGACGCTCGTTTCGCTACAAGTATCAGTTTTCGTCTCCTGAAGATGCTTACCTTGTAACGAAACGCGCGTCGAGTGCAAATAATATCAGTTTGGTGTTAGGATAACTGGTTTTTACAAAAAGTACTTCGGAATCTAGAAATCAGTTCTCCAAAAACGGTAATTCAACAGGATGTGGTAGCTGAAATTCATGTAGCAATAGTGTAGTTGAATTTCATCGAACAAACGTGGAGCAACAGCAACAACCGTCAAATTTATGAATCATGTATGTTTATGCTTAGCCAAACATATTCAATCTAATATCAAAAATTTTCGATGAATCTAAAATTACAATAATAAATTACAATAAAAGTATTTCTTTTCAAAATGCTGCTGTTCCAATTAAGTAGTCTCTGCCGAAGCTGTTTCAATTGTTAATTCTGATTCCAGAATACTGAATTATTTTGGTAGCAACAATATTTCCGTACAATTCAGAGAAGGAGAACAAAGGAAAAAATTATAACATTTTTCCGATCTCCCATTTGAAAAAAGGGACTTCTTGAGATTTTGCTATTATTATTGATCAGTGTTGTTATGGAACCATTGATCAATTATTGGGCAACATAATAACAATGATTTCTGCCCGAAGTTTCATAACACCATTTCTCGGAGACAATATAGAATCGTTCAGTGAATAATAGACAAATCTTCGATGGCACTTCAGGAAGATTCGAGAGAAACTGTGTTTTCCAAGCAAGTCTTACTAATTCAGTATCAATTTCGAGCAAGTTATCGGCTAGTACGTACTCCAACACATGAATATTAATTCCAGAATGCCTGACCATGCATACCTCATATCTGTTCACTGCAAAAAACACTAGCACGCCTTTGTATTTGGGACGAAAGGCGCACCCCAACGGAAATTGTAGATGTACCTGAGACCGGATATTCATTGATTGTACAGAAAATGCAACTCACAATTACTCCGAAAAAGGAAGTGAATCAAATACAAATAAATAAACTGATTTGACCTTCACTCCTTAGATTGCAAAAAATCTCTTTGAAATATTTGATAACGACAGTAGAGACGATTTTTGAAATATTGTCTTCCTTGCGACAAATTTGCTGTCTTGTGCTTGAATCCAACAGGATGATCTAATTCATTATACTCACTCGAATTGGAATAAAAAAAGCTTTTACATAGGCAGGTTAGTTTTTTTAGTGTGCAACCCGTAAGGATTCAAACAGCACCTTCTTGGCGATCAGTTTGTTTGACAGGTGGAAGGAGAGATTGACACTGCCAAACCTTGAAAACCTGATTCGGACCTCGGCAGGAAAATAGTATGTGCTTTGCTGTTTCGTAATTTTTTCAGCGGAGGCGGCACGTCAGTTTTCTCGATAGACCGAATCTGTTCATATGATGATTGAAATAACAGTGAGCTCCGGGTAGTTCTGTTAGATGAGTGAGGTCATCCCTGAGTCTAGCAGTTCTTCGGCATCTTCGAAGGATGTAAGAATACCTTGGAATAAGCGAATTCGGGAAGATTTTTCCGGGAGTCCGAAACTCATCTTGTCATCCAGGTAATGGCAATGAAAGGTTCTGGTCCGATAAAGTTCCTCCTCATTTCAAAAAAAACATAGTGAAAAACATTCAAATACCATCCCAATCGGATGCGTTGAAATTGGTTTTACGTCATTGATGCAGTAGATTATATGCTCAGGCTATGTGAAGTACAATCAAAGTTCTTAAGATAAAACAATAATAGTTTTATAGAGATAGTTGCTGCCATGAACAAAATAGGTTGATTATAATACAGAAAATAATCGATTGAAGTATCATGTTCCTTGGAAGGTGCATGAAATTTCTACAGAAAGTAGCTGTGTCGTGAACAGTCAAAATCTGCCACTACTTAAGCTCCTGTAACTCGCAGCAGTGAAACCTTACGGAAGGGAAAGGTTCGTTTTGCAGAAGTTGACTGGCCGGGTAAAGAAAACTGATTCCCCGTAAATTCTGTGGATAGCCCAAGCCTTGGCTTGCTTGAGAATCATCGTCATTAAACTGTTAATGGGATTCAACAAGGATGTTATTCGGCTTCCTCATAATTTGGGTGTAGACTTTTTGAATTGAGACCCATTTAGTTCATCCTCATAGGCCAGTCGGTCGCCAAAAACAAAAATTTTGTTCCTGAGCGCAAGTGTAGCGACTCATCGCTAGTCATATGGGGATATAATAGCCTGTTTCGACGATGCAAGTTTGTCGCTGCAACTCCAGAAAATTGCATGTGTTCATGCAAGTTATTCAAGTTGCATGAATCTTTTTCGGTGCGATGAGTTGCAGCGACTTAGTTATGTCTATGGTGAATTTGTTGCCGCAAACCACAAATATGTGGTGGCATTATTGTGAAAAATATTGATTTTGAACATTTCAATTATTTTTCGAGACTTAAGGAATCAAGTTGAGTAATGAGGTGATGTAATCACAATATCAATTATTAGGTATGAAAGAAATTATATATCAGTTGTGATAATGTAGACGTTCATCTTGGTAACATTCAGTGCTATTTTTTAATATTGGCAATGCTAACTGACAGCTAGATGAACTATTTGCAGCGACAAATTGCATCGTCGAAACGGGGTGTAAGAGACCTTTTCACATGCGTCATAGTTTCAGTTCTCTGTGTTCCACGTCTTTCACTTTGTCGCTTTACTTATCATTCCTGTATTTGAAAATATCTCTTTTACGACTCGCCTCTCTCCGAAACCTCGTGTGGTCACTCGGGGGTAAATTCCTATGGTAGATCGCATTCCTCTACTATTTCGAATATGATTCTTGATCTTTCAAATGCATTATGGATGGCGAACTAGAAGTTGGCAACTACCTCGTAGAATAACTTGAAAAAATTTGGCATCTGGCCATATAACGTAAAACAAGTCGTCAGGCAATCAATTCATTCTTTCAATTTCATTGGGATTTTCTTTCTATACAAAGGATTTCAGTTCTCATGGACTTGAAAATCAGATAAACGCAGACAGAAGGGATGAATGTTAGAAGTTCTGAACTATATCGTCTACCATTTGACACTCCAACACATCAACTTTATTCAATTACAAACACATTTTCTTTGGATGAGCATTATGAAATGGATACTCTGAAAGTATCATATCTTATATTTAATAATATGATGAAATCTAATTTTATATTAATCAAGAATTCAGAAATTCATAATCACCTTACAAGACAACATAACTTGTTCCACCTTGATTCCGCAAACTCTGTAATTGGACAGAAAAGGTTCACTCATGAAGCACTCTCAAAATTCAATGAAATACCCGAAGATATAAAAGATTGTAGAAATATAAATGAATTCGAAATCAAAATTGAAAAATATTTTCTCCAAATGAGAAAATAAAATTCGGTGGATTCTCTCTTTGTTTCTGTTTTATTTTTATTTTTGTTGTTTTTTGTAATTCTGAAAAAATATTCAATGAAATATATAATTAATATAAAGTTCATGATCTTATGCCAGTTCGAAACTGTTTGACTGTTCATGATATTCCTTTATAGAAAATTAGTAATAATTTTAACATACCCTCTTATGATTTCATAATTGCTATTGAAAAAAAAATTGTAACATCACTACCTAAGAATATTATTTAGAGAAAGGGTATATATATATATATATATATTTTTTTTTTTTGTACCTATGTAGCATTGAATTAAATTACGTATAAACTGATTGATTTATTGATATCACTGATTGTCACCGAGGCTTTCACTTTAGATCAGCTTTTGTTTTTGACCCATTTCAGATATATTGATTTTTATCTGAAACTGAGATTTACGTCTCAACGACATTGACGAAAAATAATAATATATTTCAAAATATTGAAAAGTCTGAATGCCAAGAGATATACGAGATTTTCGAAAACTAATTCTGAAATGTAGTCACGATTGGAGCATCATAAAAACCTCTTCGTTTCATCGGACACAAGTGGAAGTGAAAATTGAATGCAGCTATCAAAAATTTAGACGAAAAAATTTTGGAACTCACCTGAAATGGAAATGTATCTACGATTCTGTTTTGAATTCAAAGATGATAATTCAACAAAACTCTCGAATCTATTTCTCAATAAAATCTCAATTACTAACAAGGTGGCAGAATTCCTAATTTCGTATCAAATTCTTTGCTCGGAAATAATTCATTTTTGTGGCTGCTCCGAGTTCGTAAATAATGCAATAGCGAACAGGCTTCATGAACTCGATAATTTCAACGGACTCGTTTCTATTCGACCATTGCACTATCGATCGAACCGAGCTTTTCATGTTTCCAAATGAAATTGTATCGAAATTATATTCCCACATGACGTGAAGTACTAATCGAATTCGTCTCTACTAGGATGAACTGGAACAGCGATATTCCTCATACTGGATTTCCGTGTGAATGCAATGAGTGGAATTTGGTATTTTTACGGAATAAATAGTACAGGTAATAGGGAGCGAGCTACTCGTGTCCATAATGCATAATTAGGCAGGAGTTATTTTATTTCATAGATAGTTGCAGTCTGACGTACTTAACCTAAAAACAAAAAATACTTACAAAAATGGCGAACGGAAGTGCCGCCATTTTGTGAAAAACCGTTTGGGCCTGTATCTCCATAACCGTGCACTTAAGGCCCACAATTATGAGGACCTTTTTTATAGATAATTCAATTTCCTATCTTTTTTATTCAATAATTTTTTTTCGTAGCACTTACCGTTCACGACTTATATTATTATTACTTTTTGTTTATTCGCTCCTTTACCGATATCTTATAATTGATGAATTTTCTACAACTTTTATTGAATTTTTTTTCTCTGAAGGTAATATTCTCGAAGTTACAACGCGTTAATTTCAATCGTCTTGTATCTGGGAGATCAACGCCAGCTGAGCCTGAACACGTCATTCAACTATTTGGCCAGGTATATGCATAGACCCTTCTTGTGGAGGGGTTTTCAATAGACCTGAAGAGTTTGTAACGGTTAGTATATATATATATATATATATATATATATATATATATATATATATATATATATATATATATATATATATATAGTCCGATCCTTCCAAAAACTACATTTTCAACCGAAGGAGGGGTAGTGGTGACGACCATAGTAAGCATCTTTATGCTCAGTATGTTTATATTAGTCTGTGATACGGTAGATCTAACAGCGATATTTACGTGTGGCAGATTTGTCTTATAATTGATTTTTGTGACGAAATTGTGAAAGTTAAGTTAAATGGAGAATATTTTATTCGTAATGAGCCGTTAGGCGAAGAAGATGTAATATCGGTCCAAAAGAAACGTATCCAAAGCTAGCAGTAGTTTTTGAATTAATTATAGTAATATTTAATTGTATAAAAGAAAATACAAAAAAAAATTTTATGGGTATTCGCTATTTCTTGCAGGTAAGAACTTGAATTATCAATTATTTATTGAATCGAAAAAATTCTAAAATTAATATTTTTTTTATTATGTATCGGATTCGCATCATTACGCTATGCATACTTCGTTCTTAATAACCTTGTACTCGTTAGTACAACATTGAACGCGTTGTTACTTCAAAAATATTAACTTTAGAGAAAAAAGTTTCAAATAAAAGTTGTAGAAAATTTATCGATTTGAAAGTTTTATGATAAACAATTTATTGTTTAAACAATTATTTGAAGAGATATCAGTAAGAAAGTGGATAAACAAGAAGTAATAATAATATAAGTCGTGAACGGTAAGTGATACAGAAAAAAATATTGAATAAAAAAGATAGGAAATTCGATTATCTAGAAAAAAGTCCCTATAATTGTGGGCCTAAAGTGCACGGTTACGGAGATACAGGCCCAAACGGTTTTTCACAAAATGGCGGCACTTCCGTTCGCCATTTTTGTAAGTATTTTGTGTTTTTAGGTTAAGTACGTCAGACTGCAACTATACATGCAATAAAATAACTCCTGCCTAATTTTGCTAAACAAAATCCTCTATTACCTGTATTAAAAGATGATAGAACGAACATGAATTCATTTCAGAAATTGTTCACTAAAATTTTTTGGGTTTCAAATAGACTCGAGTGATGTGTCACACATTGTTTGCTATTTTTCAAAACGTGATATGGTGGCTGGGGTGTCAGGTGGAGGTGGCGATAGGAATTTGGCTTGAGCTGAAAAATGTTGAAAACCTTCAATTATTACAGCTCATCCAATCCATCTTGGCACAGAACTAATCACGTATATGCCCGGCATTCTCTGTGAAGTATACTAAAATAAAAAAAGACGTATTACAAGTGTTCACTGCGTTGAAATTCATTCCTAGGTGTTTTTTCTTTCGCCATGGTCTACACTACCAGTGTTCAACTGGAAAAGTATTTGAGTTTGTGCCAAGATGGATTGGATGAGCTGTACGTTGCCAACTCTCAAAACCTAAATCATCCTATTTGCCGAGCGTATGCACTTCATAAGGAAAACGCTTTCCTTTTGTGGGTTATTTTCGTGTTTTTTGTTTGTATGCCGTTTTGGATTTCATTGATATATATCATTTCCAGTTGTTGACGTAAATGGCATGCATGTAGCTACAGTCCAACATACAAATAATGAATGAACATAATTTTTTAAATTCATGCAAAAATTTGTAAAATTCCGTGACTTTTTCTTGCACTCTGCTTTATATTGTATTAGCGAATATTATTTGAATCTGAAATAATAAATGGAAAACACGAAAGCTCCCCACAAAAAGAAAAGCCTGTTTTCTTATGCATACGCTCGGCTGCCAGGAACCTGTCTATTTGCCATATTTTAGGGTTTGAAAGGCGTGAAGTGTAAAATGGGAGAACGTCACCTATCACCACCTCCTGGTCTATCGGTTGTGTCTTTTGCTACTGCCACCATGGGGATAAGAGGACAGCCTCACACCTCACTGCAGCACAGAGGTCAACCTCACATCGATACTACCACAACCACTGCTCCGATCATCTGTTCCCCGCAATAGAAATCGAATTGAAAAAATAAGGGGGTTTAGCTTGACATCGAGAGAAACAGAAAAAAACCCCGTAGAATAACAAACTTGTGCTACATGTTTGAGAAATTATATACTGGTTTGTTCATGTTAGTAAGCAAAAATAAACGTGGTCTCATTTTAGTGACAAATTCCACTTCCATTACTTTCTAAATTAATGTTATTGTCAATCTATTAAGTTTCTACATCATGCTCGATTAGGAAATGTTAGGAATTGAACTGAAATTAAAAAAATTACCTTTTGAACTTTTGGCGATGGGTACTTAGGAGGAGTCTTTTTTCTTTCTACAAAATTATCAGGCACGTCTATTGCCCTTTCTTGAGTATCATCGCCGAAAGTCACTCCGGTTAGCCTGTCGTACCCTACCTGAATGAATGAAGCACATGAGTGAACGTAAAAATGGATAGCAAAACAAAAAAAAACATAAAAGGTAACATTAACTAACAAAACTGTGAATCTATGACAATGATCCAGACATACGATGATTTCATACGTGCAAAAGCTGTAGCTATACCCCTTTGAACTCCACTGTTTATTAAGGAGTTAGATAATTCAAATGACGAACTTATAGAGCTTAGGTATACCTCGCGTCACGTAAAGAAGAAAGAGACCGAAAATTACGTTTATTTGAATATCCTCATCACACCTATTTGAATTCCCTCTCAAGTTGTCAAACGTACATAAGGTGAATGGGTCGATGAATAAGTACCACATCCTATACTTTTCTCTTCAAGAACTTGTACGAATACTCAAAAATAAAATGAAGCAGCTCATTCCAAGTAGTGTTCGTTCCCCACTTCGAAACATGCAAATACGAATGGTTCCCACCTGCAAAATGGGTTTAGGAGGTGGATATCTCGGCGGTGTTTTATTCCTGGCTATGAATGTATCTGGAACGTCGACAGCCATTTCCCTGTGAGGTCCGTTGTCACCGGAGAGCATCATCACCATGTTGTAGTCGAGGTTGTCATCTAAATCGTCTGGAT